>CM059579.1:27713452-28913452 GCA_030386875.1 Morinoia aosen | reverse complement strand
TAGATGTTGGTTGAAGTGTTAGAAAGGTTGGAAAATTAAAAATGTAGGATTAAAGGAAAGAGTATCCAAACTATTTCATGACACATATACACACAAGGCACACGCGTCATAAGGTGAGGCATGTTTGAATCAGAGGCTGATTCACACTGTCTGTGACGACGAAGGAACGTTTACACGATTTTACCCAAAGGCAATGGATTCGGTTTGCTTCGCTCTGACAACAGGAGTTAATCTCTGTGAAAGATGGTAATAAATGATAAAGAATAGTGAAGTGTTAGTGTTAAGGGTTATAAACACAAAATCACATAATTGGCAAGACCTCTGAAGAAAAGAAAGAAAAGAAAAGAAAAACATTTTATTTCCAATAAAGTATAAACATGAAATGTTGATACATTGGTTTTTAAAACACCTTAACATTAACATCCTTAACTGATAATAACACATTGATATCGTTATACCCGTGTAAAATATTGAAACAAAAAATGATTGACAGGAAAGCACAACAAAAATGAGTTCCTTCCTTGCCTAATCTGATTTTGACAGTGTATTTAAATATACAATCCTCGCGACGCTCATTTGAAAAACACTTTCATTAGTGCGCACATGTATTAAAATAAAAGCGAAAAACGCATTCAAATATCATAGCATAGAGACCCTTAGTTGCTATTCATACATGATTATCGTAATACCCATTATAAGTGTTGAAACAAATGATTTAGATCCTTAATTGCTATTTATACATGGTTATCGTAATACCGATGATAATTGTCGAAACAGGATTTGGATAAAAGTATGAAAAAGTGCGTTACTCTTCGTTATGTTTTGGTCATGCATTTAAATACAAGTGACTAAGAAAACATAATTCATGTGACGCATTGCTGAAAACCCTCTCGTTAGTGCGTACCTGTATTGAAAATATGAGCATAAGAAAATAGGAGCTAGTGATACGAGCGTGAGGGATTGATGTTAAATGTAAAATGGGCAGATTTGATTTATTTTACGTCTAGAACTATGAGGTCGACAATCGGGATTTGGGACAATTTTTTACACAGACATATCATACAGTGTGTCAAGTGGTGAGTTCGGAAAGAATATAGTATTCGCTTTCACAAAACACAAAATGGTTATGATATTTCTTACTTACGTTAATAGTGCTGGCGCAAAGAGTTCATCGGAGTCAAAAACATGAAAAGTATTGTTGTACATTGCTCGCCGTAACATTTTCAACATAGGTGGAACCGTAAAAAAGTTAACTATCCAAAATAGTGTTGTCATAACGTATTCACGAGAGTAAGAAGGTCAGAAGAGTTTACCACACAGAGCTAACAACAGCAATTTGAGACCAGAATAAGAAGATTAGAAAATGATGTTCTTTAAGGTTATTACATTCGTCGAATCCTTGGCGTTTTTTAAAATGTTTTAATAAGAACGAAAAATGAGAAAGTAGTTACTGAAATACCCTCACATTAACATTCTTTCTTTCTTTGCGGTAAATAATTCGTTTTGGAAACGCAAAATAAATGTGAGTTTTTGAGAAACTAAGAAAACAAAATCCCTGTGACACATAGTTGAAAACACTCTTGTTAGGGTGCGCGTAGATTGGATCATGAGTCCATAATATATGCTGCATAGCTGGAACAATACGAAAAGTTAACCACCGAAAATGATTTCGTCTTAATGCACACACGAGCGTAGGAAAGTAAAAATTGTCAATGAACTACGTCGCATGTTCAAAAAAAAAAAAATGTTTCAATATGAGCGAAAAGTGCTTTCAAATTTCTTAAAATTAAGACCATGACTTAATATCTACACATGGGGATCGTAATACTTATACCGGTTAATTTTTTAAACAAATTGTTGGGAGAAAAGCGCGTAGAAAATGCATTCGCTTCGTTGCGTTGGTCTGATTTTAACGGATTTTATTACATGAGGTTAAGAAAACATTGTGCATGTGATGCGTTGTTGAAAATACTCTAGTTAGTGTACTCTTATATTGAAATTTCAGCTTACGAACGTTGGAACTAGTGAAATGAGGGATTATGGTTGAAAGTAAAACGGGTAGATCCAAATTAATTTGCGTCTCAAACTGCGAGGTTGATATTAGAGGCAATTTTACATTGTTTCGTATCAACTAGTAAGGTAAATAACTGGCTCGGATAAAATGAAAGCTTTTACTATAACACAAAAATTAAATTTCATATGCTGCTAGCTTTGGCACAAAAAAGTTCACCGGATTCAAATAGATGAGAAGGATCGTTGTGCAATGCCAATCGTAACATTTTCAACATTGCTTGGACAAAACGAGAAAGTCAAAACAACCTAAAATAGTGAGGCCAAAGTATACTCAAAGGTTGTAAGGGACGACACTTAGTCACACAAGATTAACATGAGCATTTAAGGAGGGGAATATGTTCTACATATATAGACACGCACACACATATATATATATATATATATATATATCCATACTCATATATACATCCATACGAGCGTCACATGTGCGTACATACATGTACTTAATATTCGTATACAAGCAATCATATTGCATGTGCATATTATAAATATGTCTTGATTGTTGTATAATGTCACGAAAAATAAGATACTTAGCAATAAAAATTCCTGACTTCTTTTCCAGTACGTAATGCAGTTCACACTAAATTGTGTAGACGCAAGGTAGAGAGCTATTTTAGTTTTGAATTCTCTTAGTGTTTGAGGGGTTTTGATGCTCTGGGGGAGTTTGTTCCACAGTAGGGCGCCTGATACTGACAGAGCTTTCTGCCCAATGTTAGATGAACGTTATTTGATTAAGACATCACGTCTCCTATTCGGCTTTTGGTTGGTGACGGTAGGGGGATGGAATTTCACTATTTTAGCATTGCTATGAGGAAGATATAAAGAGGAAAATACGTATTGGGCTTTGTGCACCCGAAACCTTTCCTGAATCGGAGCCCAGCCGAGCTTATTCAGGAGAGGTGTTACGTGATCATTCTTTTTGAATGTACCGTTGCATACAACCTTAGCTGCAAAATTCATGCATTTTTGTAGATCTTTTTGAAGATGTTTCGGTATATCTCCCCAAACCAGGCTACAGTAGTCAATACGTGATAAGGCCAAAGATTGAACGGCCAATAATCTAGATTCTTCGTCAAGCATACTTTTATACTATTGAAAAACAATGAAGCCCCACGAATTGTGTTACAGGTTTTATCAACGTGGGATTTGAAGGACATGTTTCTATCGAACCAAATACCTAAATTTTCTACTTTTTCTGATGGGTAAATTTTATCATCCCCAACTGTAAGAGTTAGATCTAGATTTCGAATGTTGTTTATTGAATGCTTTGACCCAAAAATAATGAATTGTTTTTTACTCTCGTTTAGCTTGAGACCATTTTGGTCATACCATGACTTGAGGCTGATCAATAGGGCTTCAGCTCCATTTTTCGTACATGGTATTTCTGCTACAGAGCTTGTCATTGCAATTTGGACATCATCGGCATAAAAGGAAATTCGAGTGTTAGAAGGCATTGGAGGGAAATCGTTAATGAAAATTGAAAATAATAGCTGGCCCAGAATGGATCCTTGAGGGACACCATAGTTATTTTGAAGGAATGGGGTTCATAATTTCAAAGGAATCCTAAGTTCATAATTTTTCGTAGGAGTTGATCATGTTCGACGCTGTCGAATGTTTAGAGAGATCGAGTAGCAGCAAAAGTGTTACATTTTTTTTGATCGATATCGCTGTATATTTTTTCAGTGATATTGAGGAGGGCGTCTTGAGTGCTAGTGTTCCTCCTATAGACATATTGATTTCGATGAAGTAAATTTGACTCGTCCAAGTGAGATGACAGCTGATTCGTTACTACTTTTTCTAATATTTTGGACAAGACAGGTAAAAGGCTTATGGGCCGGTAATTTGACGCTGTATTTATGTCACCAGTTTTATGCAATGGTCTATTTATGGAGTGTTTCCATTGTTTTGGAAACTTATTAGTTGCTATTGATGTGTTGGTAACCAAACGAATCAATGGTGCTGTGACTGGAAAACTGTCTTTGATGTATTGGAGGCTGATTCCATCATGTCCGACTGCTTTTGTGTTTTTCAATGAGTACAAAATAGTCCGTAACTCTGTTAAATCGAAAGGGCGGGGCATCCACAGAGCACCAGCCTTTAAAAGTGCAGTATGGCACGAACTTTCAACTGACAGTGGCCTTGGACTGGTTTTACTCACTTCATTGAAAACTTGGGCACCTACTTTTGAAAAGAATGTGTTGAACTCAGTAGCTTTTTCCAAAGGATTTTCAAAAATACTTTTGCGGTCTTAATTTTTATATTGAGCCACCTCACTAATGATTTCCCATGTACGTTTTGGGTTATTTTTTGCCATGAATAGTTCTTGGTGGAAGTGAGTTTGTTTTGCTTGCGTGACTTCCTTCCAAAGAATCTTTCCAAGATCTTTATATCTCTTGTATAAAGTACTGTTTGACCTATTTTCTTTATACTCTCGCAAGTTATTTTTTTTACTCTGCTTAGGTCTTAAATTTCATTAGTAATCCACAGAGTACGTTTTGGCTTAATTTTTTTGGTGACATAAGGTGCGCATTCATCGAGAGCTGCTGTAAAGTTCTCGTTGAAAATTGAAACTTGAATGTCCACACCGTCAGATTGCATCATACTCTGGAATTTGGTGGACCTGTTTAGGAGTTTTTCATTGAATAGTTCCGGTGAATATTGACTTTTCAGGCGGTAAGTCATGGAACGATAGTTTTGTCTTTCGTTTGCAATATTAATTTTATATTCTGCAGAGTGGTGATCGGCGAAAGAGGGTGATATAACTGTATTAAGTATTGCCGTAGGTTTGTTTGTGATTGCCAGATCGAGGAGAGTCTTAGATACTCTTGTAACGCGAGTCGGTTCTTTAACCATTTGTGAAAGGCTTAGTTTCTACTACAGTCTGCTAAGCTGATTTTTTTCATCCTTCAAGTCAATATTAAAATCGCCGAAAGCAAAGAATGATTTTTTGTAGCTAGAATTTCTTTAAAAAACTTCTCAATGAACTCTATTGTTGTAGGTAGAGAAGCTGATAAGTGCCGGTAAAGGTTGCCGGTAATGATGGATTTATGTTTATTTATTTGCACTTTCAACCAAACCATTTCTATGCCCTCGCACACTTTATTTGCTATAAGTAAAGACGACAAATAAATTTCTTTCACGAAAATACAAGATCCATTACCTTTGCTATTTTTAACGTCGTCATGACGGTACGGCACGTAATCGGGAATATTGAAAAGTGAGCTCTGAGTTCGCGAATCAAATCGTGGCTACGGGCATTGATATGTTTAATTTTGATGTTTTCTATTTTATGGCGATTATTTGCGACATCAAAGTGATTTTTTGGTAGGGACTGTTTCGTGGATTCGTTGATCTTATCATTGTTGCCCAGAGTGTCAAGTCTAGCGTCAGGTGCATTTGAGAGACTGCCATTCAACTGGACAACAGTATTTTGGCATGAAGATGATGTAATATCAGTCTAATTTTTGTCTTGTGCAACAAGGGTACTGTAGTGATCATTTTTCCGATGAAGCATCAACAGAGGGTTCGTAGTCGATAATTCTGGTGAGGGGTTGACTACTGTTTTTCAAATACCATTGCCTTGTCACTTCGAAAATGAGAATTCTTTTACCAGTGACATTTGATATGATATGTGGTATTAGGTCTCCAGCATCATAATCAAAATGTTTTTCGTCAATGTATTTACTTATGAGCCTAGGTAGTTTACCGCTTTTCTTGTCAAGGTAATTGACATATTTGTTTTCATTTGTTGTGCTCTCTATTTTGATTGCTGCTTTTAAGGAATTGTAATTCCATTTTGAAAACGATTGTGTTTTAAGCTGATTAGTTACTGCATGAAGGAGGCAGTGCTATGGTAGGAAGCAGCTTTACTTTCAATGATCGTTTTAATTTATCCTTGGTGGTACTGACGAGTGAGTACATGGAGCTTGAGTCATATTTAGGCTGATTTTCAGCATTATCAGACAAGAGTTTTTTGGATATCTTGTTTTCCTGGCTTTGAATTGGCAGGCTATGGCCAATTTTAGTTGAGCGAGCGACTTGGAAATGAGGGGCGCTCTTGTGATTTCCACTTTCTAGGTGGTGGTTCTGTATGCGGTTGGGCTGTAAATTTTCTATCAAATTTCGACTGTGATTCTGCTGCAATTTTTCTCTTCGTATTGATTTTACTGCTTTCGAGTACGTGGTTGTTGGTTGATGGTTTGTACTCGTTTGTGAGAAGGGTATATCGCTCTCTGTGTTCGCGTCAGATAATAACGAAAATCTATTTTTTGTGGGTACTGTGCGGTAGTCGGAGATCGAGGGAGGAGAGTGTTTATCATCAATGGGCAAGCAATGATTCAGGTTTCTAGACTTCACTTGAAAAAGCTAGCGATCGAGTAGAATTCTTCAGTTCATTTTGGTGTTTTGCACTGATGTTGGAGCATTCAGTTCTGTCATTCAAGCCATTGGAGTTTATGATACAAGAGCTAGATTGTAAAGTGAGTTTTAGACTCGATCTAAGAGCAATCTGTTGAATAAAATGGTGTATTTCTTCTCTTGTATCAGGCCAAGTACGAACATCATTACAAGTTATGAGATTAGCTGCACCATTTGTTCGGAGCGGAATCAATTTAATACAGTTTTTTTCCACAAATTCAACGCCTGATACAATTGTTTACCGCAACACGCACTCACTACATAAATACGAGCCAAGGCATGCTTAGACAAGATAAGTTCTTTAATTTTAGCAATGTTAGGTTGCAAGAGGCTCAAATCTTCGAAGCAAATGATGTAGTTAATAAATTGAGGCGTTTGGCCAGTTGCGTAAAGAAAGTAATCAATACGACCGGAAATTACAGTTCGTATTTTACTAGTGGTGTCAATGTCGCTCCTTTGGACCGTCGTGAGAATTTTACTCCGACAAGAAATGTCTCCAGTTTTTTTGCAGTGTGAGTCAAAAAATTGGCTTGCAGAAAACGGGATCTTCGGCATAAAATCAAAAGAGATTACATGCGAGTTCAATTTGAAAAGTTGATCTGTAATGAGCCTAATATTTGAAGTGGTGGAAGATATCGAAAGTGGACTTGGAGGCGTCCGCTGTTTTGACATTTTCGTTTAAGTGGGCTGCAGTGAGAGACAGGTTATTGTTTACCTGATGAATAATATTAGACACTGAAATTTGAAGCGGGTGCAAGTTGCTTGATGCAATATTCAAATAATCATGATCGCCACAATTATAAATATTAGAACCGCTGATATTAGGCTTATTCATCGCATCATTCTCGGTAGCATATGACAAATTTACATTTTTACCAATCTTAAAACGTGAAATTCTTGGTGACTCTTTCGTTGATGTATCTTCTCGAAGATTGTTTGAATAATGGAGTTCAGGCTCAGGGGCTTCTTTCTTGATCTTGCTAGGGCTTGTTTCGACTGCGTGCGATGCTGGTGTTAAGATTTGATTGTTACCAGCAGCGCTTGGGAGATTTTTGTCCGTGACGGGTGACTCCAAAACTCGACTCTCTGTCGGGCGACATTCTGTAGACTCTCTGTCGGTCAGCTCTGGTGATGCTGGATGGGTTGCGGTGCTCTCGTTGACGTCGCACTGCTTTACCGTCGGGGTTTCTTCCGTCATTCTGAGCGGTTGGGGCTTTTGAACAAGCGATTTTACGCGTGACGTTTTTGGTGGTTTTCGTTTCCGTTTTATGAACGGTTCAGATATGTTCTGCTTATTTGGCTGTGAGTTTCAAGCGGTGTTGTGAGGGATGTTATTTCTCCAGATAAAGCCGCTTTAGGAGTAGCTGGGCGAGTTCACATGCATACATCGTGAAATTGTATCGGATGTATGGATAGAGGGTAAGATAATTTAGGTTTTGGTCACTGAGTAGAAGTTATGGAGTGGGTGATCTTCGTCATGGGGAGGTGGAGGGTCATTTGAAAATTAAATGATCAGTGATCTGATCATTTAAATTCAGAAACACCCAAAAACATCACTTTTTGATGGTCGAGGAAGATGACAGAACACCATATGCAAACGAAGCTCTGCTACATTCATTTGACCACAGGTTTGGGAAGTATGGAGGAGAGGGTAGACAAAGGGGGGAGGAAGAGGTGCGGACGCTGACTTCGCGAAACAGGGCCTGCATAGAGGTCTATTGTTTCAGACTTGTGCAGGATGTCATATTGTACTCACTCAGTCTCCCAACGTTTCACAATTACAAAATTTTGTATTCCCTTTCCCTTTTTACGTCACTATTTCACCTAAAATAACTGGTGGGTTACTATTTCACCAGAAGAAGAGTTTATTTTGTTTATTCAGATGAAATTGAAAAGTTGAGTGACTAATTTTCAACAAGAAAGATAGCCATTATTGAAATATGTATGGATTAAAGGACTGCGCTGCTCGTTCACATTTGAAAACAAAAAAGACTATCATTTAATGCCAGATGAAGGGAAGCTACCCGTAAGAAAGATGGTAGAGGTAGAGGCAAATAAGAGAAGAAAGGGTAGACAGGAGCAGGATGCTTGCGGTGAGCCAGCTTGATGTCTCCAGTTTTCATGCGTGTGAAAAATAACACTGCAATTTTTCCGTGTCAAGATTGGTATGTAGAGCTATCAAAAGACGTCATTTTGCTAAAAATTCGCTTCACATTGTGGAATTATGTTTCAGCAGTGAACACAGATTTAAGTTAGCGACCCTTATAGCATGGCAATTTTTTCGAAACTGCTTCAATCAATCGATGTAATTTATCTTTAAAGTTGTTTCTATGAATGTAGAGGTTTCTTCGTCACAAAAAAAGGAATAAATTTGTGTTTTTCTTCTTCTCAATCCCTTCTTTCAATTCGCGTCACTAATTAATCCAATTTGTTCATCGAGAGAATAATCACAGCCAATTTGGAGCATCATAAGTCGATAGTATGCGTTATGCGTTAGAATATAAAATATTCAGGTTGTATTAGCAGAAAAATTGTTAACAAAACTTGATCACTGAAATTCATTTTTACGAGATACGAGTTTGCCAACTACAATTCCTATTCTGTTGCGACTTTGGTAACAATGGTTTGAAAAATAGGAGACATAGGTTACATCGCCTTTTAAATGAGATGAAAATAAACTGCCAGGCGATGAAAAAAAAAAATCATAGACACTCAACTCAAATTCGTAGACACTCAACATAATTTTTTTTGCAATAACAGATGAGAATTGCATAAAATTCATCACTGTATTTCATGTTAGCGTTCACAAAATTTAACTTTGCTACTGCATCGGGTCCTTTTTATTTCGACGCTAGTATTCGGGGTAAGCTTGTTCTATTTCATGTCGGTGGGGGTGACAAGGGGATGCGGAAGAGGGAGGAGAGGTTGCGGTTCACCACGGAGGGAGGCAACACTGAGGGCTGTTACACACTTCGAGTCTAAACAGTTTACAGAAAGAACCATTCTGTTTTTGCACGATAAAATTGAACGTAACTGAATGTATTTGATGACTGTTTTCCAGTTTCACGATTCAATAAGATAGAAAGCACATTCACAGATACTCAGTTCGAGTTTGGGGTTTTGGAAAAATTTCGTTCCCTCAAATTTTGAAATGTTTGACGCCGCGTTCATGCGTCTGTTCACCTCCGCACCTTCCAACCGAAACCCATAATTCAGTTTGTCAGCACTCGTAATAGATAGAAAAGAGCTTAAATCGTGTGAAATGAAATGTATGATACACAAACAAGCCGAGAAAAAATCAACCTTCTCATTAAAAATAGTAAACAAATTCGATAGGTAGAAATTTTTTAAAAATTTTAAGGCAAATTTATTGATTGAAAATGTTTAACAGTTAACCGTGAATCTTTTAAGAACAAACTTGATGCAATATTTCTTTATAATTTTCAAACAGTTCAGCAAATTTTTCAGGCGTCCAATACTTCCATTTCTTGATGTATTACTCTTCCAATTGCTGTAGCTCTGATGGCTTATCTTTTCTATCTTTTCTATATTAAGTTTCAATATGCCTTGAAAATTATCTTTCAAAATGAGGTGTCGAGTAATACAAACTTACCCCGGCGAGCGAGAAGTTGGAGTGTTCAGAAGACAAAAGGAAGGAAGTTAGTTTGCACTCCAAAAGCGAGGGGACTCGGGCATCTTTACGTTGTGTAGCGACAATACTATGGCACTATAAAAATGATTTACTGTCATTTCAAGAGAAGAAAGTAACGATGAAAATGTTGCATCATATGGAACAAAATACTGTGTTAATTATTCTCACAGCTTACTGAGTGTGATTAACACGTTCAAGCATCAGGGTTGGCACATAAAAAACCCACCCAAAAAAACCCACCCAAAAAAGCCCAAAAAAACCCACATTAAAAAACCCACTAAATAGTGGGGTTTTTTGGGCTTTTTTTGGGTTTTATTGGTGCTATTTGAATTTCACTTGTTTTCAAGCTTATAGAATCAAAATGAGCTAAATATTTATATTGTCAAAATTTTGTCCAAGGCATTTGCATGACTATGACAATAAATAGTGAAAAAAATACCACTACAAAAATAAAATAAGAAAAACCCTAATCACAAAAGAAAACTCGAGGGGCTAGTATATTTCCAGGAGTTCCATTTCCAAAGTAAAAAACAAAAACTAAGAAACAAATGCAGTTTGACAATTTGGGAGTAAAGAGACTTCTGAATTCTTCCTCTGTCTTCTAGACTAGACCGCTACTACAGTACTACTTTATTTCTCTTTCTACATCCACTGTCATTTTGTCGTTGTCATCCACATCTTGATCATTTGTGAGATGGCGATATAATGAGACCAATTTCTGTGCGCGTTCCGATCCTAATCTATTTCTCAATTTATTCCGCACAATTCCAAATGTTTAGAAAATTCTCTCAACGAATCCTGAACTTGCGAAGAAAGAATTAAGATTGCTTATAAACTTGCAGAAACCCTCTGCCAGTGTTTTTTTAAGAATCTGCATTTTCTGCTGTTTCATGTCTTGAATATCCCACCATCAACGAGGAGTCGTTGTCTTAGTGATATTCATGTTGAACATGTGTTTTGGGAAGATGTTGGAGTCCTTCAATTTATACAAACAAATCGCACCGATCAACTCCTGATTGTACTCAGCCAACCACTCTTCAATATCTGTCTCCTTTGAGAGCTTTGCCGGAAATAAGTCTAACAATTATAGTCAGATGGGGCAAGACACGACCGCAGCCATCATGGGGTAAGAAAGTAAATAAACGACTGGCCTATGGTGAGCATTCAAGCTGCACTGGAACAAATTTGACAATGGAATCTGTTAGAGCATTTATTTCTAATCGTTTTAGTGTTTGTTGCTATCTTGAACTGCAAAAAGTGATTTTTTGACAAATTTTAAAATTTTTTTTTGCCATGTCACTACATGTTGTAACATGTAACAGTGTGGTTGACTGACTTGGCTTGCGCTGCTAAGCCCTCCAGCTCACACAATACACATGTTAAGTTGTTAACAGCATGACTGTTAAGTGATGTGCAGCTGTCTTGCTTCAAGTTGCTTGTGGTGGTTACTTATAATCTGCATAGTGCTTCCCTCTCACACGACTTGCGTGACTCTGTCTGCTGCTAAAACAACTTACAATGAATTGACGAGCATAGCGATTCTCTTTGCACATCTTATATCTTCACAGACTGCACAGCTATGTCCCTATGCATATGGTAATTGGTAAGTGGTAATTATGATGGACAAACCTAATTCATATATTGTTCATAGAATGTAATAATTCATATATTGTTCATAGAATGTAATAATTCATATATTGTTCATAGAATGTAATAATTCATATAATGATGTAATATAATGTTGGAAATAAAGTAATCTAATAACAATATTTACTCAATAAGTGTATATAAATCTGGAAAAGAGGCAACTGGAGCTATGTGAATAACTTTTTTAAACAAAAAAAGGTATTACAAAAAAACCAATAAAGCCCCAAAAAAACCAATAAAACCCAAAAAAAACCCAATTTAACCCAAAAAAAACCCATGTGGGTTGGGTTTTTTTAAAAAACCCAGGGTTTTTTCCATCCCTATCAAGCATACAATAATAATCATTTTAGCAAAAGTATAATTAGAGAAGGATAACCAATAAAATGGAAAAAATGAGTAGAAAGTTTCACTTAAAAGAACTAGGTGATAAATATTTACCAGCGCTCTACTCTAATACTTAAAAAAATCACGCAATCTCCCAGGTCAGTCGAAAGTCGAACTAGGTGTATTACCATGAACTACTAATGAAAGGATATGTTCTGCTAAAGTGTTCGCAGAGTTTTCTTGCACTGTAAGCTGAATGCATCACATTTTTCGTCAAGAAGGTTTCATTTACACCAAGACCAATACCACCTATAGATAATTCATGAAACGCGTAAAGAACTGTATTCATGGCAGAAGGCAGTATAGAATATTTTAAAATAGAACTGCATTATTCAAGTCGAGTATAGTTTCGTTCCGTAGTTCAGAAAGGTTGATGTTTTACCCACAAGCCTCCAATATAATTGTTGAAATTGTGTCGTTGGATTTTTCTTTATTTAGTTTTGGGTGCTCATTTTAAAGTTGTTCGCATTAATATATGAACGCATATGTTGGTTAGTTGGTTAATGATAAAATTAATGCATCAGAAAAAGTTAAAAATCTAGGTATCTGGTTCGATAGAAATATGTCCTTCAAATCTCACGTTGAGACTACTTGCAACAAAATCTACGGAACTTTAATGTTTTTTCATCGAATAAAAAGTATGCTAGACGAAAAATCCAGATTATTAGCCATTCAATCCCTTGTGTTATCGCGCATTGACTACTGCAGCCTAGTATGGGGAGACTTACCTCAATACCTTCAAAGGGACTTACAAAAATGCATGAATTTTGCAGCCAAGGTGGTATGCAACGGTAATTTCAAAAGACGTGATCACGTAACCCCTCTCCTCAATAAACTCGGCTGGATCCCTGTCCAAGAAAGGCTCCTCATGCAGAAGGCCCAATACGTATTCTCCTCGTTATATCTTCCTCAGAGCAATGCTGAGATAGTGCGTTTCCATCCACCCACTGTAACCAATCAAAAACCGAACAGAAACAATAATGTCTTAGTCAACTATCGTTCATCTCACTTAGGGCAGAAGGCTCTGTCCATATCAGGCGCCTTACTGTGGAACAAACTTCCCCTGAGTATTAAAGTCCCTCAAAGACCGAGAGAATTTAAAGCCAAAATAACTCGTCATCTTGTGTCTCAATAATAATCCTTAGTTACAGAACATACTGAATGAGTACTGACGAATCTCATTTACCTGGTATCTCCATTGCTGAACAATCTCCCTCGCTCATTGTGTTATAATTCAAGACATCAAACAACAGTTTTGAAGTATGCGTAGGTATTATGATTTGACCGCCTATACGTTGTCATTTGCAAACATGCTTACTTGTATATGTGTGTACGTATATAGGTGTATGTGCGCATATGGGTGTGTATATGTGCACGTAAAACTGTGTGCACTAAAGTAGATGAACCAGTCGAAGGTGCATTTTATGTCATTCCTCACCGTTTCTGTGCAAGCATCAAACTAGACCGTCATGGTACCTATGTGTGTGTGTGTTGATCAATTACAGACATTCTGCACCATATTACAAAGATAATGTATTTTTTCTAATATGAAATTGTAAAGCATCCATGTAAAAAAAAATAAATTCGTTGTGTGATCATCCATTTATACTGCAGTAATATACTTATTCGGCCTATAGTTATATGCTTATAATAATGTGATACCTATGTTTGTTTATCAATTGACGACAATTTGCGCCATATTTCAAAGATAATGTGATTTTTTTTTTCTAATATGAAACCATTATAGGACATTACGGTTTTCTTTCTTATTCACGTCCCACAATCGTTTTCATGTTTCTGACTTAAGTAGACTGTTTTGTGCCACTATTTTAAGTACGAAATTTTATAAAATTCATGCTATAATAAAAGATATTTTCTCCGTTTCCCTCGATTGGAATTCTGGTTTATACTGACTAGTTTACGCTGATATTTGCGCACATGCTTACTTGTGTAAATGTGTACGTGTCCACGCTATGCGTATGACACTCTGTAGAATGCGTATGTATTGCCTCGATGCATAAAAATGCATTTGCGTATGCTTACGAGTCAGGTGTAAATATGTGCGTGGGTATATGTGTGCATGTGTATGTGTAAATATTTACATGTATACGTGCATATATGTGTGTACTAGACTGACAACTAGCATTTTACTAGAGATAATGGTCTTTTTTTCAGTGCACTCTCAACTTGTAACATTACCTAACTCGTCATATCTTTAGTATTGTAAAGCATTCATGTAAAAACTATACATTTGTTGTGCGATCATCCATTTATATTTAAATAAAATGCTTGTTAACTAATGACCGTTATGTTAAAATTGTTGAATCAGAAATACAAAACCTATAATCTTCTTGGTCCTCTTGCTTATATGTACACACGTGTGTGTCCATGTTAACGAAACCGGTGTTTTTCGTAACCTAGGCACACACATGGCCGTAAAACGCGTGTATATATATGTGTGTGTGTGTGTGTGTATGTGTGTGAGTGTGTGTATGGATATATACACACATGCATACGTATATGTACATATGTGTGTATGTGGGTAAATATTTATATATATTTTTCTTTTTTTTATGCTTCCTCAAAATGACACTTGTGAACATTGACCGATACAAGCGATTTCATATATTATTTCCTGGCGTCAAGAATTGCGAAGTCTTATGTCATGTACATGTAAACTGTCAAAAGTGTTTTCACCCCACAATGAAAATGCATCGTCCATGAAATTGTGTTATCTCTTACAATTTTCATTACATGTATTATCAGATGTAGATTAAGCTAGATTAGGAGTTCATTGCCCTCAATCATTTCTTTTGACTAGTGACACGAGTTTTTCAATACTCGTGTGTGTGTATCATCTAAGTGTATTAATTTTAAGATATTTTAAAAACCAATGATGGTACTTTTGTACCATCTCTATTGGAAATAAACCATTTTTTTTTCTTTTTTATGTGTACATATATGTGTATATATTTACATGTATGTGTGCACATATGTGAGTACTAAACTGACAACTAGCATTTTACTAGAGATAATGGTCATTTTCTGTTCACTCTCAACTTGTAACATTACCTAACTCGTCATCTCTTTATTATTGTAAAGCATTCATGTACAAACTATACATTTGTTGTACGATCATCCATTTATATTCAAATAAAATGCTTATTAACTAACGACCGTTATGTTAAAATTGTTGAATTAGAAATACAAAACTTATAATCTTCTTGGTCCTCATGCTTATGCGTACATATGTATATATATATATATCTGTATGTGTGTGTGTATGTATGTATATATGTATGTACGTATATATATGTATATGGATTTGTATTTATATTTTTTTTTCATGCTTCCTTAAAATGACACTTTTGAACATTTGCCGAAACAAGCGATTCATATATTATTTCCTGGCATCAATAATTGCGAAGTTTTATGTCATGTACATGTAAACTGTCAAAAGTTTTTTCACCCCACAATGAAAATGCATCGTCCATTAATTTGCGTTATCTCTTATAATTATCATTACATGTATTGTCAAATGTAGATTAAGCAAGATTAGGAGTACATTGCCCTCAATCATTTATTTTCGACTAGTGACACGAGTTTTTCAATACTCGTGTGTGTGTATCATCTAAGTGTATTAATTTTAAGATATTTAAAAACCAATGATTGTAATATTGTACAATCTCTATTGGAAATAAAGTTTTTTCTTTCTTTCTTTCTTTCTTTCTTTAGTTTCTAATCAATGATGAACAGATGTAGCACTGTATTAATTTAGTAGGTAGGATGTAGCAGAATTAATCCTCGCATGTTCTCGAGTCAACAGCCAATCGGAATAATCAAATAACAACTGATGTACTTCAGAGTTTTTTTGTTCCAATTATGGTTTCTTACATAATTTTTCATCTGTTTTTGGTCGAGTTTGATGCAAAGAAGTCAATTCATTTAATCTGTTTTTTATCTTTGCTGTATTGAACTCTGTTTTATTTTTATTTTATTTTAAGGAAAATCTTTCCATAATATCGTGCAAGATATTCTCAGAAATGACAAATGGAACTCAGGGTCAGAACCAGTGCTGTATTTTTAGTGAAGTGAACGAGTATTTCGACAGAAAATACTTCCTGCTTACGGCAGTTTTTGGAAACACAACAGAAAATGCTGTAGAAATTACGCGATAAAGAACCACAAACGTAACTGAGGGACGAAAATTTCCTTTCCAACTTTTCAACTTTGCGAAATTGATCTCGTTCTATACGTGTTAAAATACAAGATAATCACTTATCATTTTACTGAAATAACCATTCAATTTTTAAAATTCCACGCCTGTCAGGCTAAAAGAAGGCAACGTCTTGATGTTCGAAACATCATCTTTAGGCTGTAAAATTCAGAAGAAACACTTGGTAAGATTGATAAAACCACATAAATCTCAAACTCAAGCTACCTCATATCAAATAAAAAATATTGGTAATCATAGCGCGAGAAGACTAGATAGGACAAATTTTTTACAAGATCGAAATTACGGATGATTCGTTGTTGTTGCACACCAGATATTCAAATGTTAATTGCACCAGAGATAGAGGCCAAATGGATAAACTATAGTCGAGGTTACAAGCGTCTAAACCAAAGTCCTAATGAACAATGTCAGAGCAAAAAAAACATTTGTATTTTCGTTGAGGGGAGGTTTAAGTTTATGAATGTACAATGTTTCTATTATTTGAATGTGTTTTTTTACAACATTGTTGAAAATTGAGTATTTATTTACATTGAATTGAATATTTATTTCGCGTATAGAATTTATTTGTAATTACACATATGTTGTGAACAAGGACATCGATAGTTGAACAAAGTCTATCTAATATTAAGTTGCAGCAACTCTATTTACGATTACAACTCTTTGTTTTTTAGGCTTTTACTTTAGGCTTTTATTGAAATATGTCAAGGTTTTTTGATTGGAATCTCGGCCCAGTTTTGCAGAAAACACCTTCAGTACATTAAGGCTGGTCGTTCTGCGTGGTTCTATCTTTCTAGCTTTCTTCATAAATATTTTGATTTTAATCGAATTTAAATCAGATGATTGACTAGGCCTTGTAACAACAATCCTGAAATTATTGTTTTGAGCCATTCACGACAAAATTTAGCGGTGTGCTTAGGATCATTGTTCTGTTGAAACATTTATTCAAGTCCAAGGTCCAATTTTTTCAAGGTTCAAGAAAGTTTTCTCTTCTTTCTTTCTCAGTAATTCATACCGATATTCAGCTTTCTCACAGGTGGTCTGTTGTTCGTCTGGATGTAGGCTGCAGGTTCCATCTTTTCTTCAAACATTAGTGATATAACTATGACTATATAGCTCCATCTTAGTTTCATCAGACCAAATTTTTTATAAAAATCATCGTTTTCTAAATTTGCTTTTTCAAGCTGTATTCTTGATTCTAAACAGAATTTTTTCACAAATGGGCTTGCGGGAGAAAATTTTAATTTAAGTTTTCGCTGATGAATTAAATTACGAACTGATCACTCTTACGCCTTTGCTTCAGCAGGCCTAAGATTTTCTTGGAATTTACTTCTTGCCACAAGTGAATTAGTTCTTACCTTATGCCACAAGTATCGTGAACTTTCCGAACATATCTTTCGGAATCCGCCAAGTGGAAAATTTTCCGTGGTGTCTACTTCCATTTTTCATTAAGGTAGCCTCATGCTTCAAGAGATATTTAAGTCTTAGGAAATATTCTGAAAGCTTTTTTTTCAGTTGATGCTGATACAGTATAATGCGATCTTTCATAACTTTTATGACTCTCGTTGTTACGGCATCTTGATGAGTTTCAAGCAAGCTTTTCATGTAAAAGTAATCTTAAAATCCCCTGATGAACTTACATCACATTCCATGTGCGTTTATGATATTTTTCAAACATATTTTGAGCAAATTTCCCCATATTGCTATTATATGTTTGTCGGAACTTCAAAAAATCGCTTTTATGAAACGTGTTTTAGAAGATGCTAAAATTATATTTTCACTTTTATTTCATGTATCATTCATTTATTTGGTTACCTGTTGAAAAATAAATTTCCGATTCTCAGCGTTGTGTGTCAGTGTAAGTTTTGTAAGTTTTCCAATTTAGGTTTCCCAAAATACATGATTTTCTTAACTGTCCAAAAACTAATTTCGCCTCATTATTGCGGTTACATGGCTCAAAGCGTTCACTGGTGCTGTTCATGGCCAAAGTCAGTTTTTGAGTAGTTCGTTTGGGAAATGCTGGTGCTAGAGCATAGCTCTGTAAGAAATGAACTAATCAGTCTGGAGCGCAATATATTTTAAGAAAAATTTACCGGGTAGCAAATAAGTTCTAGCACACTTCAAAGATGTCATATTTCCTATGAAACGAGTAATTCACTTATGATGTTGAACATGATTCAAACGTCCATGATTATTTTTTCAGATATGTTATGCTAGTCGTCATTGGGACCATCATGTGCCTGCTAAAGTACGTCGCGCTAAGGCAGTAATAAGAAGTCGTATTTGGCCAGTACAAATTCCCCCTTCAAAAAGATCAGTGATCCCCACAAGGAAAATATTTTCGCATCGCAGAGCTTATAATCGAAATTTAAATCTTTAAGAACCTCCTGAAACACTCATATGAACCTCGTTCGATTTGGGTTGCCAGCGCTGCTCCTCCTCATTCTTCGCTCACCCCTCTTCCCTACGATGAACTCCAGATGCCTTCCTTGAGATTAATTCCCCTTTTTCTCTTACAATTTATTATTGCAGTTCTCTGTAGTTATGTAGAGAGTCTTTTAAGTAAAGAAAATTATAGGCAACATATGTATGTTTCTATATTCATATCTTTATCTTAAATCCGCTCTGTCTTTTTTTGTATTACTGGTAAGACATATTTTTTCCTAATAGGTGTCAAAGTTCATCGTTCTCAGTCAGCGGAGTTGAAGTGCCTTCACTGTGTGGTGCGTCCATCACTACCTACTACCACAACAGTGTATCAATATAGAAAGCTCGCAGAATAGGAATCCTCGTCAGTAATAATTCTCGTTACTCATCTCCAGTATATTGAACAAATGTTAAAGTATATCTACAAGTTATAGCTCATTCACTGCCATCATTGAACAGACACTTGAAGTAGGATCACATTATCAAGAAAACTCATGTTGTGTGAATTTTTATTCACGAGGACATTTAGATACCATCGTCTATAATGTTACAACAATATGGAGGTTATTACCCGGCTCTCTCACATCACCATAGATCCTTAGTACTCCGAATGTAATTCGAAATAACAATGTTTTTTAGCATGTGTTAGCAATTTCGCGATCATGTGTGTTAGCAATTTCTCTTAGCAGTAAATCATTTGATGCTTTCATGAGTATCCGAATTCCAGTGAATCACAAAGAAAAGGAAGATGAATGTTTAATTCACTTAATTATCGTTAACGTGAAACATGCTCTGATAAAATCAACAGAAATTTAATTAAACTACAAAAATTGTTTAATTAAACGTGGTACCTCGTGGTACGTGGTACCTCAACAAAAATTGAGCTAAAAAAGTACCACGTATTTCGTTAAATTACTTGTTTCATGCACTGCAACGCTGCTGGAGGCAGCAAATCCGTTAATTTCTTGATCAATACTGACAGTCCCAATTAAATAAAATGATGTATAATTTAATTGGTGGGTTTTCGATGTTAAAATGCTTGCCATAAAACGCTCGTAATATATAGTGTTTCATATTTTGAATCCTTATACAGGGTGTTTCAGAACAAGAGGTACAAAATTGCACACCGAGTAGAAATGGGGTAATAAACACTTTTTTTCTATGCAATTTTCAAAAAAAAATGCGGGTTTTTGAGATATTAGCTGTTAAAAGATGAAATATAATTACAAAATTACTCTTAATATTTATTTTGAATTTACTTCTATTCTATGAGAGTTTACAATAATGAAATTTAGCTTGAGTGAAATTTGTTAAAGAAGATTCAGCATAAGTAAAAGTTTAATTTTGAGGAAGATCTCGTGGCCAGAATTGAAGTGGCTGCTGGTGAGATTTCTGAAATGCCAAACGTGTTTCCTAATATCCGGCAATCGTTAAGGCTAAGGTTTGAAAAGGGCATTGATGTAGGTGGAACACATTTTGAACAATTTTTGTGAAGTAAATTCTAAATAAATATTGCAACAAATTGAGCCTGAAAATTTCATCCTTTAAAACAATAAACAGCTGATATCTCAATAATATAACTTTTTTCGGAAAATTTCATGGATGAAAAAGTGTTTATTCGGCCCTTTTCTACTTGATGTGCAATTTTGTACCTCTTGTTCTGCAACACAATGAATAATAAAAAGCCAGGTGTCTCCTTAAATATGTAAATTAACAATTTTATACATTTTAAACGTAATCTCTTCCATGTTATAACAATTGGAATCTCATTGAATATATTAAAATTGTGGAGAATTTTATGCACTTGGTATGTTGCTCAATAATGTATATTGGAAATGCAGGTTTCGTTCTCGTGTTTCATTATTACAATGATGAAGGCCCGAATCGAAAACCGAGAAAAGTATGTTAACAGGATAAAATTTGAGATTAACGTTAGCTTGTAATTTGGATACCATCATTCATCATAAAAAATTCTTCCTTCAATGCAGTTTATGTTCGATTGATATACAGTTTTATGTATAAATAGTGTACACGACCAGTCAAAAATGACTGAATTCGATAGTTTCCTTTAATTAGTCAGATATGAATGGTAAACAAAAAGAACAATTCTAATATGTAGTACCCGCAATTAAAACATTTTTGTACTTATGCACGGGTGAAATTTGCATCACAGATACGGTCATCAGTTACGCATCCTTAAGAACGTCACAGACACATGCACTAACCAATCAAGCAACAACTGTGTATTGTTATATAATCATTATTAGCCAAGAAGTTTTTTTTTAATTTGCCTTGTATTTTTCATCGCGATTAGCTGCATTTTCTTACCAATAGATTCAATTTTCACCTAATTATTTAAATATATAAACAAAAGTGAGCGGATACCAGTTTTTTATCATTCGAATGATATCTATATGATACCAACCAAGTAATGAAGTTCCCTTTGTAACAACATAAGAGAAATTACGCGCGAAAAAATATTTATTTATATATAAGGATACACCTGGCGTTTTATTACATGGTGTTGATGATAGATAATGATACACAGTGTTTTTTCTTGGCTAATTGGGCCGTCTCTATTTCACTCTCGTAAAGGATGCTGAGTGACCGTATCTGCGATGCGAGTTTCACCAGTGCACATGTACAAAAATATTTTAATCGCGGGTACTATTAGGATGGATATATTTGTTAGTAATCTACATCTGGAAGATTTATTGAAGGAAAATATCGAATCTCGTTGTCGGATCATGTACGCTAGTGAAAAGCTAAGCGAAAATCGCTGTACGTATAGTCATTTCATTAATACAATTAGTAAAGTCAAAATGAATAAAATTGAACGTTTCAAACTTAACAGTTCTTTTTCAGCAAAAAATTCTGTGACAAAGCAAAAAATATGAGTAAATTAAAACTACAGAAGAATACTTCAGTACAGAAAGAAAATAACCGTATATATGCAGCTAAAAAATAAAAACAAATGAAAAACGTAAACTAATGATTACGTATTCGCGACGAGAAGATGGAAAGCGCTGTGAATGTCATGTACTGGTCTGAGTTTAAAAATGTGTAGAGACTGAAGGATACGTAAATCAATCATGTGAGGGGCCCCTGAAAGGATTTTAAGTTAGTTCACGGAATTAGGGACTACAGCTTTCAGGATGGGATCGAACGGAGGATACTGGAGGGGAACCAAGAGGACACCGGTTTTACAACTGCGCCCAGCGTGCTTGGTTACTTCGGACACGAGTACGACGTATAGAACCTATGAACTGTGATTGACAACGTGAAGAACTAAACAGGTAAACCAGAGAGGAGCACATTTATAGCAGGGGGCAGCTTATCTTTATCAAGGTGAATAGTTGACGCCTGGGTTCCATATTTGCAGTTAGGTTTTTAAATAACTCTTCCAGGTTAAAATATATATTAGGCCAAGCTTTCGAACTCACAAGTGGAGTTCGTCTTCAGGGCTGAAACATTCACAAGAGCTGGACGCATATGGCTACACACACGTATCTATGATACAGTTTTTTTAAAGTAATTATTATTAAGCGGGCTTCTACTTGGTACTGACATCTTTCCGAGCACATACGCTGTCATTTTGGAGGTAATAATTTATTTATTATCGGGAAATAACATGGGGGGATACCTTGTCTTCTATTAATTGATGCGGAATTTTACCTAGAGTAGCACGCTTCTATGAATTTTCTTGACATTGTTTACGACTCCGTTGCTAAAATATTAAAATTTTCGATATTCATTTAGTGACCAGTTTCTTGCTGGTGTTGGAAAACGTTACTTGTTATTTATCGGAGCTGAATTGAACGTGTATGTTCCTCAATGCGCTACTTCACTGTTCTCCCAGTCTCTCCTATGTATGATGCTGCACATTGGTTGCAGTCAATTTAGTATACAACATTTTTTCTCTCTTCCTTGGACCTTTTATCTTTCAATTTACAAAGTTAATTTTTCAGACTATGAGTGGATTTACTACAAAGCACAATATCCAATGGTTTGAGAATTTTTGCCACTCTTTCTGTGACTCCGTTAATATAAGGTACTGAAACAAATTTTCTACCATCGCTTGACGCTGCTGGAGGCATGGCTGGTTTTGTGACTAAAGTTGCTGATTTTTATATAATTTTAGAGGGGTATCCATTATTTCGTAGTTGTTTCTTTAACAAATTCAATTCTTGGATTTTATCAGTTTCTTCTGTGCAAATCGAGAACGCTCTTCGTTATAAGGTTTTGACGGTACTCAATATATATTACAAGGGGTTATAACTTTCGAAGTCCAGGTAACGGTCATTTGTCGTTGGTTTACGGTAAACTGTGCATTTCAGTTATCCACTTGGTTGACGGTGAATTAAAACGTCTAGGAATGGGATTTATTTGTCCTTTTCTACTTCTGCTGTAAATTATATGCATTAATCAAAGGAGTTCATATGGCTTAGGAAGGTTTCAATTGACGTCGCTGGTAGTGCTGTTAAACAATCATCCACAAAACGTTTCCAAAAGATGGGCTAGACGGGAGGGGCTTCAAAGATCTTCCTTTCCAGAAGCTACATCGTAAGCTCTGCTACGACAACGGACACCGGAGATCCCATAGGTACACCTTTGATTTGTCTGTAGAGAGATCCATTATATCGAAAAATACTGGCTTCCAAACAGCATTTGACAAGATTTAAAATTTCAGTAGGGTTAAGACATGTTCTCTCAACAAGGGTGTCATCTTCACTGATTAAGGTTCGTACGCTTTCGATAGCTAAGTTTAAAGGAATGCTCGTAAATAAATTTTTAACGTCGAACGAGACAAGTGAATAATCAGCAGGGATGGTCAGAGATGAGACCATATTTACTACTTCTGGGGTGTGCTTTATTTTTTACTCTGCTCTGTTCGAAGTAGGGGTGAGGAGCTTAGAAAGGAATTAGGCTGTACGGTATGTCGGTGTATCAATGAATGATACAATTGGTCTGATTGGGAAACCTAATTTATGAATTTTTATTGTTGCGTAAAATAGAGGGACTACTGCTGAATTTGCGTAAAGGTACCTGTACTATTCCTCTGACATGATTTAGCTATCTTTTAAAGATTTTAAAATATTGTTTAATTTCCTTTGCACCGTTTGCTTGACATTATTAGATTAGTCACTTCTCCCAATCAGTTGATACGTAGTGGCATCATTTAGGTGGTACGCTATTTTTTCCTTGTAATCACAGGTGTCGATCACAACCGTGGTGCGGCCTTTATCTGCCGGAACTATAGATATTGAGCTATCTTATTTTAGGGCTCTAAGGGCATTTCTTTCCTCCGGGAGAAGATTGTGTTTTTATTTGACACTGGCGATAGAAGAAGCAATTTATTGACGAATTCGCTCTTTTTGGTCTTCAGGAAGATTTCTTTTTTATTTTAAGGCACTTTCCACATTTGCAAGAAAGGAAATTGTATCTTATTTGTTGTGCTTCGTTGTAAAATTCAGTCCTCGGCCCAACACCTTCGACTCGTTCTAGGTAAGGTTGCGAGATGAAATATTTTTAACCCATTTTTGATTAAAGTACTAATTTCGCTAGGGCTAGAGTTACTCAAATTTACTCTCCAGTCGTTATTTCTCTTCTTAGCTTTTGTTTCTCATTTTTCGTTCAGCATTGGCTTACAGATCTGGCATGAGATCAGGAATTGTTCTTTGCAACTGGAAATCTAATTCCATTATTCGGTTCCTGTAGGTTTGAATTCTATAATGGTTGTCCTAGGTAAAGTTTTAGAGATACTATCTCCCCATTCTTTTGGCTGTTGCCCAGCCTGAGGGGGTTCTTATTGGGGGGCGAAATTTTGATGATTTCGGCAGTATTTCTTAACGTTTACAGCGTAGATTGAATTACAGTTATTCCCTTGCTGACGCAAGTCGTTCATGTAGTAGACCATATTCGCAGCTCTTCTTGTAAATATCAGATCCTCTTTTTCTTATCAAGGTGAATAGTTGACGCCTGGGTTCCATATTTGCAGTTAGGTTTTTAAATAACTCTTCCAGGTTAAAATATATATTAGGCCAAGCTTTCGAACTCACAAGTGGAGTTCGTCTTCAGGGCTGAAACATTCACAAGAGCTGGACGCATATGGCTACACACACGTATCTATGATACAGTTTTTTTAAAGTAATTATTATTAAGCGGGCTTCTACTTGGTACTGACATCTTTCCAAGCACATACGCTGTCATTTTGGAGGTAATAATTTATTTATTATCGGGAAATAACATGGGGGGATATCTTGTCTTCTATTAATTGATGCGGAATTTTACCTAGAGTAGCACGCTTCTATGAATTTTCTTGACATTGTTTACGACTCCGTTGCTAAAATATTAAAGTTTTCGATATTCATTTAGTGACCAGTTTCTTGCTGGTGTTGGAAAACGTTACTTGTTATTTATCGAAACTGAATTGAACGTGTATGTTCCTCAATGCGCTACTTCGCTGTTCTCCCAGTCTCTCCTATGTATGATGCTGCACATTGGTTGCAGTCAATTTAGTATACAACATTTTTTCTCTCTTCCTTGGACCTTTTATCTTTCAATTTACAAAGTTAATTTTTCAGACTATGAGTGGATTTACTACAAAGCACAATATCCAATGGTTTGAGAATTTTTGATATCCCCCCATGTTATTTCCCGATATCCCCCGATAACAAAATATCCCCCCATGTTATTTCCCGATAATAAATAAATTATTACCTCCAAAATGACAGCGTATGTGCTTGGAAAGATGTCAGTACCAAGTAGAAGCCCGCTTAATAATAATTACTTTAAAAAAACTGTATCATAGATACGTGTGTGTAGCCATATGCGTCCAGCTCTTGTGAATGTTTCAGCCCGGAAGACGAACTCCACTTGTGAGTTCGAAAGCTTGGCCTAATATATATTTTAACCTGGAAGAGTTATTTTTAAAACCTCACTGCAAAGCTTATCTTTAAAGCGGAAAAGAGAATCGGTTGTAAAATTATTAACAAGAATGGAATAAACCCTAAAGCTGTGGAAATTTTTTTTATTGATTAGTAGTTGAGCCTCCTGATTCAACTTGACTCACTGGTGTCTAAAGTAAGAAAGCCTGAAAAAACTTCTGTTGATTACAGGATTAGAGTGCTTGCGTATGATCATAAATCTTCGAAAAAAATTTACAAATTTGTTTATAGGTAGTAAATAAAAGAAAACCATTCCTACGAAAAACTGTCATAAAAATTGAATTCTTGATGTAAATATTGGAAATTAGAAAAAACTCTAAACGCTCTATGGGTGAGGGTTCAAATGCCGCAAGTTTTAAAAGGGAAATACCGAGTATTATCAAATCAAATTATCAAGTATTATCAAATCCCATTGACATCAGGAAATAGTAAACGAGGGTTTGTTTCATCATCCCTTCAAAATCTAATATTTTTATGACGTGAATTCAAATTCAAATAATGAAGAAAAGATCATCATGAGGTCTATCTTTGAACAGCACCAAAGTCTCATCTATGCTTAACTTTGGTAAAACTCAGGTTTAAAATGATTAGGACAGTCTTTTAACCTCTTATGCTCATGGTGGCACTTAAAAATATTGGCAAAAGTTGGACTGAGGGATAAATTCATGTCCAATCCGTCTACCTGCTGGTAGTAACTATTGTTGAAAATGAAAAAAAGAATGACAAACAGCTAGTTCTAACAGTTTTTGCATAATCTTACGTGAAAACCCCATGAATACCGAACAATCTGAGAATCATTTAGCCAAGGAAATATCAATGGTTTCAATCAACGGAACCGAAGTGAATAAATTATCGACGTCAAAAGAAGCCATAAAGAGGTCATCAGCATTATTAAAATCTAATAAAAATTTTACAAATGAGCTTTCTTTTCACAGTAATTCGTTTTCTATGCAAAAATTCGATAAATTTTGAGGAGCAAAAACGATTCGAAATATTACTAAACATATGTGGAACAATTTTCAGTGAAATCAGCCCAAGACGGAAAACAATCTCGATAATTCACTTTCATAGTTGAACAAATAATTAATGAATTGTAAATTTTAATTTAGTACTCGTATATCTTCGACGTTTATTGACGTAGCGACTTGGTTCAAAGCGCATTCTATCGGTAATTGACTGTTATAACCAATGCTGCATCAACATTTCCTACTTATGCCTTTGACAAACGTAAGTATATCCTATAGGTTGAAATTTCCATTCAATTGGCTTCCATGAAAACTGAACTTTTCCTCTATTCTGGAACTACTTCGCTAATGTTTACTGCCGTAGAGACTTGGTTTTGGGCTCATTTCATTTGTAATTAGATGTACTAAAATCTTCATGGATTACAGGTTATTTAGATTTTTATTTTTTAATAATTTTTTATTTCGCAAAAATGAATTTGTGTGTTATTTTTTTCAAAGTTTTCAAAATGTCAGTAACAACAAATTTGTATTTTGATTCAGTAGCGAACGTAGAATATTAATTTTTAGGTGCGATGTCACTAAAAACAACTTTTAAAATCATATGGTTCATCCTGAGTAGCGCCGTGAAAATTGCTCTTTAAGAGCTTTCTTTTCAGAATAACTCGTTTTTCATACAAAAATTAGAAAAATGTGTGCGAGCAAAAACGTTTTTGAATTTTAATTTACGCATGTGGTGCAATTCTCATATGAATTTACTTAATAGGAAAAAAGTTCCACCAAAAGTGAGTCAACCTCCTTATGCGAGTGTATTTTAGATGTACACTAGGAATTCAGAAGGGTTGTAAGTGATTAAGCATAGAATATAAACATTCTGTAACAACAGAACTACAGAAAGCTGGTAGTCATTTCAACATCTGGTATTTTGAAGCATATAAATGAATCTAAAAAACAGAGATTCATTTATCAAACATTTTATCGGCTTAGAGTGGCCGGAGGCACGGGAGTAAGGGCAAGAACTAAACGTCCCCTGACAGTTCGGAATTGCCTTCCAGGCTCCAATAAGAGACCAGCAGGCTGGCTTCCTAGCATCTCCGTCGATGTAAGAGACTGCAGCATTTAACATTTGAAAAATTTTGTAAGACAAGTCGTTAGGGACCTGGGTACATAGGTCTTTTTGTTTTTGAAACGAGGGAAAGTTGAAAGTATGAAAAATGCTTCTAAGAGCAAGATAATTGACAGAAGTTGGGCGCATCTAGATTGACTCATGCTTACGATTTATGTAAAGTTCTGTTCACAATCAAAAATGCTTAACACATGAATGAGCCCACAATAACCAAAAGGGCAAGGTTCTTCCAAAAAAGCATTTCTCACGCTGTGAGGAGGCTAGAAAAACCACTTAATATAAAAACGTGCATCAGTGATGGTTTAAGTTGAAATATTTTAGAAAAAGAAAACTTCTAATGTTTTTGTCTCTGAGAGCGTCAGTGTCAGCGCTAAAAAACATGAAAAGCTTATCCGTAAGTCTGTGTCATATGGTACTTGATATGTCATATGGTACTTGAGCCATGGCACGTACACTGATTGCCCATTTTTTGCGACAAAATGTTTTTATTGCTAACAGGGTTCAAGGGGACTTCGTGATCACCTACCTTATTTTTAACAGAAGAAAACAAGGGGAGAGAATTAGAGTTAGGGACAGTGTGTGCCGGAAGAAACGAGGCAGTGAATCGGAAAAAAGACATTAGAAGGTGAAAAAACAGGCACACTGGGCATAATTAAGTGACGTTGTGCGTTACTATATACTTCGTTTGACCTGTTGTGTACGAAGGGACAGAAAGGAAGATACCCATCATGGCTATGGATATACATTTTACATCGAAGTTTTCGCTAAGCCGTCTATAGATCTGTTGCAAAGTTGGACATCATAACAGAGTTGTGTTTCACACAACTTTTATATTGCATCCGATAACTGTAACGTTAGGAGGGAGGATTGCATCGCCTTAAGCGATAAATCTGCGTTATTTCGAAATGAATTATAACAACAGTAGAGTGATTCATATCATTGTCGTGATTCGTCAGATCAGAAGACCCAGCTCACTTCGATTATACCTATTACCCAATTAAAGTGTGATCAGCCTCCCTGCACACACATTATCAACGCCCAAATGAAATCGTAAGATAAATCATTAATATTTCTATCATGATTTACCAAGCTTAGCTTCTCTCTCAACAGCTTTGTGCTCTACAGTAGGCAGCGTTCATAAGTGTCAACAGTGAAATAAATGTTCTTTTATTATTCAGTTCCCTTCATTTCTAAGTTTTGAGGAGTGAGAGTGAAGAATGGTACTGATGAGACAAAATCTGTATTTGATTCTGACGATACTGAAAATGCACTGATTGATTTGGCAATGCTGTTGTGCTGATACTCGCCACGCTTATCAAAAATAATTACTTGATCACGATGATCGAAATGAACCATTCAGTCACGTTATTCATTAAAAGAATTATAGTGTCATATCAGTATGATTTCTCCCATTAGAGGATGTAGGCAGAGAATTCCAATTATCCTACAGGTATTGAAATGCTTCGTAAAAAACATAATTTTGTCGCGATAAATATGAACTCTAACATACGATATGACAATGTCGTGAGATGTTATCCCCCTTCAAGGTCACCGCACGCCTCTTTTCGGTCAAATGTTCACAAAAAATTGTTTGCATTAAATTGAAGCTCTACATGTGCTGGACATCCTCAATAAATTTTACAGGCGTGCACGCAATAGAACGCTCACTATGGGGGGACGTCTGGTGGTGAGAGCTAGGGAGCTGTTTTTGTTGTAAAAACTTTTTTCAAACGAACCATTTTTGCTTTTGAATAACAAATTTTTTGAAACTTTTTCAATCATAAAGACGAAATGACAAGATAATTTTTTTACACACAAAAAAAATGTTTTAATGTGAAAATGTCATTTTTTTCTGTTTTTGTGGAAACTTAAAATTTCCCTCACGCGAAATGTTACTCCTCCTACAATTTTTTGAGTAGAGAATCGAGATAATGTTTTTCTGAAAGAATAATAACAGGGTTACAGCCCCGAGGTAGCAATTTGAGATTTTCAAATTAGGTAAAAACGGCAGGTCGTTGAGGCAAAAAAAAAATCGAGTTGATTGGCAATTTTTCAGAACTTGTTTTTTAATTCAAAATATCTCCGAAACCAAAACGAGTTTGAAACATTCCTAGCTCAGCGGTGTGGCCCAAATGTTTGTCTTTCAAATGACACTTGTTTCATGTCTATAGAATGAAATTTGTAGTAGAAGTAGGGTTCGCCGTACCCCCCTTTATTTTCCATTTTCTTTGCCGTAACTCATTTTCTACGAAGAAAATCGAAAATTTCCCACCAGGTGACATATTGTTTCATAAGTTTTCCCAGTCTGTCAAAGTTCATTAGCATTGGTTCACAAAGAGGGAAGAAAGTGCAAAAGGTGTGCAGTCACCTCAAAAGGAACTATTAAAGCAGGTACCAAACATATAATATTTACACTGTTTAATATTTTTTCCCTAAGACTCGTTCAGATAATCTAAGGTATTAATACCCGTAGTGTGTTTATTTTTATTTTTATTTATATACTTGTTTAGTGTCCGCTTCTTAAGAAACAGAGGATGTATATTCCGTCTGAGTTTGCGGTATCATAGATACCAAATTCCTCAGTTTAAAAAACCGCCTTTACGTGCATTGATATGTTTGACATTTTTTCAGGGTTGGTTCGGTTAGGATAGGTTTGGTTAGGATATGTTAGAATTGGAAAGGTTAGGATAGGAAAGGTTCGGATAGGTTACGATAAGTTAGGTTACCATAGGTTAGGTTACGTTGGCGAAATTTTTTCATGGGTCCACCTAGCTTAACGATGACTTGTCCGTGGAATTTCCAGCGCTACCACCTAACCTAACTAAACAAATAAGCCTTTGGTTTATTTGATTAGTCCGATTCTCCATTTCTCTGCCACGCTCATAAGGAAAGCTATCGTGACCGTATCTGTGATACGAGTTTCACCAGAGCACAAGTACAAGAATATTTCTCATCTAGAGTGCTGTTAGGAAAATAAATTTATTGCCATCCACATCTAGATATTTTTTTTCAAGAAAGGCATTGAATCCCGTTATTTTTGACGGGCCCTGCACTCTAGTGTATAATAATAATAATAATATTATCATTTCTAATATTCATGTATACATGCTTGCACGAAGAAATATTTGTATATGTTATTTTTTGTCCTTTATTTGTTTCTCGTATACTATTTTTATCAATATAATTCGTTCAGTTTTATTCTTTTCAATTTTTTATTCATGTATACACTCGTATTTACATTCCTAGAACTATACACGTGTAAACATACAAAGCTGAAATTTAAAAACACTCCCATACATAATTATGTACAAATTTATTTCTACAATGATAAACATAAATACAGATGTAAACACGACCAGTTCCTATTCTCGTATATCCATTTAATTTGGTTATACGTTGGGCGCAGGCACTTTCATGGCCATACACTATAATTAAACCTACATACTTATCCATGCGTGTATATTTAGAAATTTTACCGTACCAACGCCTATATCCACAGGAAACACACACACACTCGCTTGCACCGCTACTTACTGAGTAGCAACGCTTAACCAAGGAGCATATTTAACTCGCTCACACACACACATTGATAATTCTCTATGCACAGGAATTTTTCTGCAAAGAACTTCCAGGATTCAAGTAATAGAATTGGTGTTCACCTAGTAAATAAATAAACATATAAACGAAAAAAAATAATCTTCCGCCCTCAACCAGTTTCTTTCTTATGTTGAACGTTTATACCACTAAGTCATCAACTATTCTCAGTTACATCAAAGGTTTAGCTCAGTTCAACAACCCAACGAAAAAACGCTAAAAATTAATCCGGTAGGGAAGAAAAATCCACAATCAATCACTCGTGCAGCTCGAACAAAAAAAAACAGAGTTCCTAGAAAGAGGCTGAAACGGGGAGGATTGACTTGTGAACGGAAGCAGAACATCGGAGAAAGGTGAAACGTTTACGGTCCGTAAATTAAATGTGTTGGTAAAATTTCATAAGAATGTAGAGGAAATACCTAGGCCTTTGACTTGCCCCTTAGAAAGTAAGGGGGGAGGGGAGAGAGATCGTGCCAACCGCTCGAATCCCCAGAAAAACAAAGTAAATATGTGTAGAAAATACGATTTTGTGTTCCATTTCCTTGAAAGGGAAACGTTACCTTCTTACATCAACAAGAGCCACACTCCGGTCACCACCAACTAACAAAGCCTGTTCTTTGTTTTTGCCCTATTGTTGTACTTGCTGTTCTGTTGGCTATAGTAATGACCTGTGTACTGCTTGGGATGTAATTGCTGATACTGTGAATTATGAGTATTTGGGAAGCAATAGAGGAGCTAGTGAATGGAGTTTGGAGCTGTTAAATCTGAAATTTGGCTTCTATTAAAATATACTCTGGTGGATAAATTAGACTATTATGAAGATTGGGGTCAATGAGTTATGTTTTATTTCCCAATTGTGCGAGCATGTTCGTGTCACAAAGTGCTAATGGGAGGAAAATTGAATTGTTTGTGGAGCACTTTTGATGGCATTAAATCTGTTAGATGTGTGTTTGCAATGAATCTGAGGGTCTTGTTTCGAACTTTGTGCAGTTTGGATGTGGCTGATGCTGATGCTGTGAGGAGATATATGACCTGGTGTATTAGTGCAGATATTACAAAAGCCAGTAGAGTTGAACCAACAGCTTCGAATTCCGACTCTAGACCAAAACTTACCGTGTAGCTCGCACGACGCGTTGAGTGAGAGCTGCTCGTACGAATATCGTACACCAAGTTGGCACACCGAGTCAGGCAACGGCACGCCTCCAAAGCGGTCAGACTGCACAGCCGCCGCCTACGAAATAAGGACTGTATAACAAGCCCTCTCTGGCGAGCTGTAACACTCAACACTCTTCATCCCAGACTATTTGATCATCCCAGCAACAAGTTACGGTCAAGACTTTTCTTTCCGTTCAATCTAAAGCTCGATTTACGATTTAAATGCCTCAACCTCGGGCTTAGAGCGAGCAGCGCCAGACCTCGTTTGCACCCTGACACCGCCTACAGCTTGCCCTGCCACAGAACACTTACATAAGAAGAAGTTCAAAACTACGGTGGACCGCAATCCCGGTCTACACAAACGTACTCACGCACGCCAACCAATCAGCTTCTAGCAGCCATGACTGGCAGCTGACGTCATTGGTGCCAAGGCTTTCAAGTGGCTGCGTCTCCAGGCTTTACTATGATACTCGTTCGGATTGGAACTCAAGTTTTTATTCAAAAGTTATGAAACGTTTCTTGACGTAATAAGGATAGTGAAAGCCAAAGCAGTACATTTCGATAATATTGATAAACCTTTTTTATATTGTCCTTCACTATACATAAACGTGAATGTGCATTCATGAACATATATACAACTTATATTTAAAAACTAAGGTGCATTTAAATTAGACTCAGGTTCTAAATGTGATAAAACGTCGGTGCCGTATATTAAGTTTTTCGGAAAGAGTTCATCACCATTTTAAACCTTTAAATCATTAAACACCAGATTCTAATATTAGTCGAAATATAAATTAAGATGTTTGAGTGATAAAAAAAACGTGCTATAAATAAGTAGCACAATTTTCCATTGAGCATTTTTTAAGCGTACGCAAGGAGCCATTCCTGCTGCAATTTTCGAACCACCTCTGTCACAGGCTCACAGCCGACTAACGACTTCAGATTCAAACAAGAGTCACGTAACAATTTATCGGCTCCGTCATTGGCCAATTGGCGCCTACGTCATTGTCGACAGGGCTGAAACTCACTCAGTGATAAGTTTAGGCTCTTCTAGTATATGATCTGTGGCCCTGCACAGCGAAGCAGGTGGAGACCAAATTTCTTCACTGGGCGAGAGCTTCTACGCAAGCACTTCCAGAGGGAATGCTTCTACACCAGCGCTTATTCGCCAACCGTTCACCAAGTTATCATACACCAGCGATCAGTTACTGGGCACTGTTGCTACAACGAGTGTTCCTCTATCAACGCAACATACCTGGACCTGCGAAGCACTCGTTTACTGCACAGTCACTGCGTCTCAAATCAGCTTTTCTACGACCACTGGCACAACTACGTCCAGGCATAGCCTCTCATCTACGCTCTGAGTGCTCGGCGATCACTCCTGAAACTTCTATGAAAGCCGACATGCCCACCAGCGCACTTCTCGCCCACTCTCTCGTAAACCACTCTGCAACAGACGTTTGCCTTTGAGACCCACAGTTACCATGGTATTGACCTCTCCAAATTCTCTGAACCCAACAGCTAGCAATTCCTGCTATATCCCCATGCCAGTTCACACAGACCGTGACGTTACAGTCATTGTCCGAAATTTGGCGCAATTTAAAATAAATCTAATTTATCAAATTAAGTTAGCTCAACTTGATGTACATTCCTTGCAGAGCAGGGTATACAGTACAGGCCTAAAGAATCTTAAAAGATATCCAGTGATACTTTTTGTGTGAATGAGCGTATGAAAAACTCAATTTCCAACAATTATTTTTGCTAACAAAGAAAATATTAGTATAGTCTAGTTGGCTTGTGCTCAGCATCAGCTCGCGCAATTGAATTACAATATTTGAACTATTGTGAAATCGTTCACAGAAATTTTCTTCAATATCAGTAGGTAAGGCTCTTCATTTTATCGCTGAAGCCCATTTCTTACATATGATCGGCTTTTCCATACCAGTTTCTTTCTCGTACATATATAAAACACTTGGTCGTCGACTCAACGATCGTCAGTTACAACCAAGGTTTAGCTCAGTTCAACAACCCAACGGAATAACGCTAAAAATTGGACACTTCCTAAAATTAACCCGGGCAAGAGTCTCGATCGTTCAGGGGCTCTATCGGCCCGTGTACGATTCCCTCTTTTAAAACGCATATATACGGGGTGCGGCAGTCAATTCTGTATTTTAGAGAAGGGTGTGGTACAGTAAAATTTATAGCCTCGAACTCAAATAAGCCTTCATAATAAGTCTTGTTATTTTCTTGTCGGGTATCACCAGTTCTAACCAGACAACCCTGACTTCGTTGTACAAGCACCACACTTCCAAATCATCAAACTTATTGGTTCATTCACCACAGAATGAAAGTGATCATATGACTATTCTTGAATGTTTTTTGTCATTTGGCTCTTTTGAAATAACGTTTCTATATATAAACCACAAATTCTTTGCGATCCCATCCACTGGTCGACTAGCATTAAATGCACTGGTTTAAGCATAATTGTATTCTTCAGAATAACGTCTTGGTAAGATGCCATAGAAATAGAGGAATACATTGAGGCCCACATGTAACTATATTCAAATTTACATATTGTAATAGTTTTTAGATGAAGTCTTCATGATACATCGTCTCTGGTGAACAAATGGCTGACATTGTTTTAAATTTCCGTACAATGCCTAGACAGAAGTTATTGGAGTTTTTTCGTATTTGTTGCCGACCATAATATTGAAAAAACAAAAAATTGATTTTGGCTAACAGTTCGGATGAATTGGGTTAAAATTTCCCACCGAGAAACTTTGTCGTAGGTAATGCTATGAGCCCAGATATGGAACCATTAAGTGAATGCATGGAAGTCCAGTCTAACTGATATTGTGAATCATATGATACAACGAGCCATCTCAGTTTGATGCAAAATGTTTTCCAGTGATGGAAGAAGATTGCTCAACCTGTTCAAGTACTTATTATGTATCTTCATTGTCAAAATTACATGCTGAACCTATCTCAAAGCTTTCGGTTGCGAAGAAAATGAACCTAATGTTAAAAATGTACCTACATTATAAGACGGTTTGTGTAGTTAGTGAGCTATAGTATGTCGTGCTTTCGATTTCAAGATCTCAGACAAAAGGAAAAATATCCTACAATAAAATGAGTTTTTAATGTAACTCATAATTTTGTGTCCATGAAATATGTGCACATGCTGGTGCACTTGCCGTGTTTGGACGATATGCAGTTTGAGTGTGGGATCTTGGCTGAGAAGTTCACGCACGAGTTGCACGAGCTCTCGTTTGGTTTACATCATCCGCTAGAATTCCTTAATAAGCCACCAGTCCTTGGTTCCCTGGCTGGAATGCTCTCAATTTGGAGTCTGGAATTTCTATTAAACGTCGGGAATGCCAGAATCTCTCGTCTGGCTGATAAGCAGAGAAAAATGAACATTTTCTGCCCCGTTCACAGTCGGCAGGTTTCAGCCTGCGTAAATTGTCCGAGCCCACTTCAATGCATGACCGAGTATTTAACGGAGGGATTCACTTTCAGCACTACTGCATTGTTTGTTCAGTGCTCGTGAACTGCATTGTTTCGGTTCGTCTGAATGCGCACGAGGTAGGAAGGTGATACTGGGTTATATCGCTGTTGTTGATGAACTGCGTTTGATTATTATACTGCACGTGATAACGACCAGCTAAACATTTAAAGCAGCTACTTGTTACATATTAAATGAAGCAGCTAAGTATTCATCAATTACGTGACTCTGCTCTAAGCAGCAAACGTTAGCTAACTAAAAGGACAAATTCAAGTTCCAACAATACACCACTAGATGTCACAATGGGTCCAAGTTTCGAAATACAGTCATGCTTTTTCGTACGAGAATCCCGAGGAAAAAACTGCTCAAGCATTGTGTGTTTATGTTTCTTATATTGTGCCCACGTAAAAATTGCTTAGAAAAGGTGAGCCACTCTATAGTTGCTAGATTTCCAAGTACATACATATCTGTTAGACTGCCCATGACCCTTGGGGTCAAGCTGTTGCCCAACTTATTCTACGCTTAGATAGAACTTTATAAGCATGCTCTCAAACTACCTTTTAATTATAAAAGTAAATCGCGCAACAAGTAAAAACATTTCCCATCAAAATTTAATAAATAGTGAATGAGAATTATTCTTCGCACAATGAACACTTAAAGCTCGACTGTCTCCACAATACAACGTGTGATTGGTTAATGGATATAAGTTGAATCAAGAAGAATGGGAATTCTTCAGCATGTGTTAACGAAAGACTGTGCTATCTACACCATCTAAAATATAGTTGAATTTTTCCCCATCTCATTGCTGGCAGTAAGGAGCGGAGTTTTCCTCTGTGTTGTTACCAGAGGTGGGCGTCGTCAATTTGTTCATTAAAATGTTAACCTCGACAACAGTCTATCCGTTAACTCTTTAGAAACGTTTCAGAAGTTAATGGTATTCAGTAAGCAGTAATTCTTATTGCCGAAAACAACAAGTAATCCTTTCTTATGCTTAAATTAAATAGAAGACCTTTAGACATACAGTGGGGGGGGCAAAATAATTTAACAAGTTGATTGAATCGCCAAATTCTACACGTTTATTAAATTGCCAGATTCAACACTGTTAAACCACGTAGAATAACGAAAATTGGACCACTGATAAACAATAGTCTAAATAGGTTAATAATAAATCTAAAACCCACAAATATTAAATAGAATATATACATAAAATTTGTATAATAAATACGTGAACAAAAGTTTACAACGAATTTCAAGAAATATATACATTAATACTTCATTGCGTAGCCGATATTATTAATTAATAGTTAGCATGGCTCGCCAAAAATGACGGGATTCAGTACCTTTCATGAACGAATTTTCCAGACGTGGATGACAAACAAATACAATGTATCCATCCTACAGTCCCCGTGATAAAAAATATCTTGTACTTTAGCACTGGTGAAACTCGTATTACAGTACGGTCATTATAACTATCTTTATGAGCGTGTCAGAAATGGAAGAAGCGGACTCCAACCAAATGAACCAAGGGTTCATCAGGTAGTAGAAGGACCCGTGGAAATTCCACGGACTATGTCATCTTTAAGGAGACCGTCACACTTTTTCAACTTTTTTCGTCCGATTCGTTTGAGAATTGGCCAGTATCCGTATTTTGTGTAAGTAAACCTTTTATACTCATGTCATTTTTTCGATTTAGGCCTTATTTTTTTTCACGAAAAACCAGTTTTTTGGTATATTTTATGGATATTTCAAAATGAGACTAGTCCTCGAGTTTTGATGCTAGAACAAAACCAAAGATAGTTTTTGAATCCTTGAAACATTTCTAACAAACTCTCGCGGGCTTTTTTTCAAATTCAAATTTTTTCTATTTATTTCGAATTTTTCAAATTTCTAAAAACAGTAATTTTTTGGGTTTAGGGTTATATGTTTTTCGAAAAATTTGAATTTGAAAAAAAGCCCGTGAGACTTTGTTAGAAATGTTCCAAGGATTCTAAAACTGTCTTTGGTTTTGTTCTAGCATCAAAACTCGAGGACTAGTCCCATTTTGACTGTTGAAAGTTAGAAGTGTTGGGTATCAGCAAAATCGAAATTTTTTGTTGAAGTGTCATATAATGAACAATTTATGTATTTGAATGCAGTTTTATTTTTATTTCGATAATTTCCATACATAACTTCATATTCACAGTGTGAATTGTGATTTCCAAACCAAAAAAAAAGACTTGTTTTTCTCTTTTTCAAAAATATGAAATTTTTTATTTCCAGTCTGATTCTTATGAAATTTGACTATGATATGTCACTTTTGAAAAGAAGCATAATTTATTCAATCAATTTTTTTGATTTAGGCCTTAGTTTTTGAAAAAAATTGACATATTGGTTGTTAGGTATTGATATTTCACTGGTATTGATATTTCAAAATGGGACTCCTTCTTCAGTTTTGATGCTAGAACAAAAACAAAGACAGTTTTAGAATCCTTGGAACATTTCTAACAAACTCACATGGACTTTTTTTCCATTTCTCATTTGTTCTCTTTTTACATGGGGTTGAAATTGGCTCAAAATTAAAGATTTTGGTCCCCTTACCCCCCCTGGGGGAGGGGATCTATTGTCCGTAGCGCCATGAAATTTTAGGACCGAATAGTCCACCACCTAAAGGTCCTTTTCCAACAAAAACATTAAAAATGACCCCCAATCGCACGAAAAAAGTTGAACAGCCGGGACGGTCTTTTTAAAGCTAGGTGGACCGTGAAAAATTCCATCAACATTATACATCTAACTTATGCTAACCTAACCCTTCCTATCCTAGACTAACCTATCCTGATAAAATGTCAAATATATCAATGCATGTGAAGACGACCTTTCAATCTTACATACATATACATATACATACATATACCGGGCTTATCCTCCCCATGGGAGGGTAGCCGACAGCAGGCCACAATCACCACACTTAGTCACTAGGAGCCGAGAGAGGCAGCACTGGCTGCACCTGAACTGCCAGGATCAGCAGCAGCCCAGCACAACCACCTTCCACAGTCAGGCCCGACAGCAACAGCCGGCTTACCCCGACCGCTTCATTTAACCGACCTTTCAATCTTACACTGATGAATTCGGTATCCATGATACCGCAAACTCAGACATCCTAGGTTCCTTTAGAAGCGGACACAAAAAAAATATATAAATAAAAATATAAATAAACACACAACAGGTATTATTAGGTTGGATAGATGGCTTCAACACGTTTGGTCCTTGGTGTTGTTTGTAGTATGCTTTGGATTGTTGTCTTGCTGGAAGGTCTATCCAAGTTTCAATTTTCACAAAAGAGCTGAAGGTGGGAGTTGATTTTCCAATATTTCACGATGTTTCATGCCATTCATGGTTTCTTCAATGATGTTTACCGACCTCTAATGAGCTGAAACATCCCCAAACCATGATTGAGCCACCTTCAAACTCAACAGCGGATATGATGCCTTTTGGCTTATAATCTTAGTTTTATTGCCTCCAAACATGGTTTATACTGTTTCTGCCAAATAGTTCGATTTTAGTTTTATCTGACAAGAGTACTGAGTTCTAAACCGCTGCTGGCTTGTTCAAATGGTCGTTGGCATACTTCAGCCTGAGCTTGACGTGACGTTCCTGGAGAAGAGATGTCCTACGAGGGGTGCGGGAGCGAAGACCTTCACTGCGTAGTGCCCTGCTGGTTGTGTGTTTGCTGGCTTAGATTCCAGATGCCTTGAGATCATCCTTCAATTCTTCACGAGAAGTTTGAGGCCACTGCACGATTGTTCAGAGCAATTTTCGAACAGCACGGTTGTTAATCTTCCGTGGACGGCTAGTTCGAGGCTAACTGAGACTCGTATTCCGGCATTTCTACATGCATATTAAGGTTCCAACTGATGCTATATGAACACAGTTGTGCACATATCTTCTGATATCCCAAACCTTCATTATGGAGCTCCATAATACGTTCGCGAAGGTCTTGACTAATGTCCTTATTCTTACCAATGCTTTTAGAACGAGAGCTGCTGTACCTATGACACGTTATTGGAGATGAATGCTGACAGAAGTTCGGTCGCCAAATAATGTATACTCATTGAATTTGTCAGAATAATCTGCAATAATTCTACAATAATTGCAATGTATAATATCGTGAAAATGTTGGATACCGTAAAATTTTGTTCACGTTTTTATTGCACATGTTCCTATACATTTTTCCTTTTAAATATTTGTGAATTTTAGATATATTATCAAACTTTTTATACTATTGTTTATATATACTGTATTCCAATTTTCATAATTGAACGTGGCTTAGAAATGTGGAATCTGGCAATTTAATCAACGTGTAGTATAATTTTGCAGTCCACCGTTTGTATGCTAAGACTACGGAATGATTCCTTTTGGCTCATTCGTAGCCTTAGAACGCCTAAAAATATATTGCCTTACAATGTAAACTGGAAAATAATTGTAAAATTAGGAACTAAAGAACATGGATTATGGGGCATAGTAAAAAAAGGAATGCACGCTCCCATAACGTGTCATAGGTACAGCAGCTCTCGTTCTAAAAGCATTGGTAAGAATAAGGACATTAGTCAAGACCTTCGCGAACGTATTATGGAGCTCCATAATGAAGGTTTGGGATATCAGAAGATATGTGCACAACTGTGTTCATATAGCATCAGTTGGAACCTTAATATGCATGTAGAAATGCCGGAATACGAGTCTCAGTTAGCCTCGAACTATCGTGCTATTTTTATCTTCATTTCTACTTCCCTTTCGTTCTTTAATAGAGACATATTTCTTCTTCTGAAGATGAGTAACTTCAAATTATCGTCAGCGACTAGTGATCTGTTGCTCTCATGATTTCTTTCTTCATAGAAAAAAGTCGTCTGAAGCACTGGAGGAGATAGAAAAGCAGTACTTGATAAATAAATCCAGCAACACTGTGTAGTACTGTGTACGTCGAAGAAGGCAGTATATGTGTAAGTATCCTTTGAACAGGTTGCCACCAGGATCTTCAGGAAGTGCTAAAGAGATGTTCAAAGATCTGTACGTCTGGCTTATTTCCTTTGGCAGGGTGACACCTGTGAAGGGGTGACTCTCCTTCTTGTTGGTGCCGCCTCCACTGTTGTTCGTGCTAAATTTTCCCGAGTGCTGCTGCATGGCACCCTTTCCGGATCACTTTCCGGCCGTGGCGGCGAATGGATGCTCCAAGTAAATGGAGTATCAAATTGTTCGGAATGTGAGGGAATGAAAAGAACACGAAACACAAAACTCGAACTGAGCATCTGTGAATGTACTCTCAACGTCCCTGACTGGTGAAAGTGAAAATCAGTTTCAAAATGTGTTCACTTTAAATAGTTGTGTACAAGCAGACCAGAATGGTGCTTTGTGTAAACTTACGCCGATCCTCCTGAAGCTGCGTTGCGACCCTCGCATTGTGAACCGCAAGCACACTGCATAGTGGCAAATAGAAATCTGTATTCAAAGATTTAAAACCATTTCATAATGTGCCGTAAGCTTTAGCACTACAACGCCTCATGAATGGTTTACTATAACAAGCTTCAAACGGAGAAGTTGACTCACGCATACCCCCTTAAACCTGTTATCTTTCTCATAACTAATTAACATAACTATAAATAATTGATTTCCCTATGTACCTAATAACTGACTAATTTGATGTATCACACCCGATAAATGCAACGCTATAAGAAATGAGTACGTCTGGCCAAGAACTTCCATTCTTATGCCTCGAAAAGAGCCGTCATTGTGAAAGATGTGTTCCCGCGGATACATTCAGCATTTGTATAACTCTCCGATCCTCTCCTAATCTACCACGAGTAAGCTTGACAACATCAAGAGGCATCGTATACCCTCATCATCTTATCCTCACCCGCGTCCTCTCCATTTCTACCCGAGAGAGCTCCAAGCCGAAAAGTTACTAACTACCTTTTGCTCTCCGAAGAAAATATTTATATGTCTTTGTAATTTTAGCCACGTAGGATGTTATTCACTTTACATAGATTAAATGCAGAATTCAGTGTTTCAATATTTAATTTGGATTGTGTGCTGTTAATCCAACTGTTAGACGAAAATTAACACGTTTGTTCTCAAACGTATACGCATTGGCCTCAAGGGCTAGAGAGGGTCGAAAACCAGACTCTAGAGAGACTCCTCCGGGAGACGATAGCGGGAGGTTGACTGTGCGAGATCACAAATACCGATCAGAAATCCCGGTGTTCCTTTCCTTGAGGCTCTTCTCTTTGGCAATGAACCCGCTTTATTGGAAAGTGGCCTTTTATAGTGACAACCCAGTCTAACCTTTTCGCCGGAGCATGCATGTTTATCGCCGTCCAAGTGATTTTATCGCCGAAGAGGCGGCTATTCTACTTATCGATTCATATCGCCGCTCAATGTATGCATTTTTATACAACATTTTGCATAAAAATGCAAAAAAAAATTATGTGTTCCACCGGTCAAGCGATTTTATCGCCGAAGAGGCGGCTATTCTATTTATCGATTCATATCGCCGCTCAATGTATAAATTTGTGTACAACATTTTGCATAAAAATGCAAAAAAATCAAACTGCCAGTGCGACCGCGCGGCTTAAATTTTTACATTCATTTCACAATATTTCACATACTTTTATTGCTTTTGTAAACAACATTTACAAACTATTTACAAGTTTTGCAACGTGTTAATAGTTTTCTCATGTCTCTACGAGTATTTTTTTTTCGTTCCTGTTCTTTTCGTTTTTGTTCATTTTGAAAAAAATTAATTTCGGAAATTCAGGCAGATAATTTTAACGTAAAACATTTCGTAATTGGAAAGGCTCAAATTGCGACATAGCTATTCTTTCCCCTGTTCAAAAGTTGAAGTACTATACACTTCCAAATTTGAATAATAATCTTGAGGTGTACGAGTTGAGTGACACTGCATTACAAGTTTTTAATCTTCAAATCAGGCAAAGTATTGAATCGTTCTATACAAGTGTATACACGTAATACTCGATGCTTTGGAATTTACTTCATTATATGAACATTTGTGAGGTGGTAGGTCGTCTACATAGTTATAGCACGGGCTGATTTGGTTATCTGAGAAAATTTGCATTTATCGAAAGCTATTCAACTATTTAAAACATTTTTGATTACTATCTGCAGATTGCTATACAATTTATGTATAAATATATTCAACATATATTAATATATATTTATATATGCCATTGGAATCCGAATGTGGACGAGTAGTTTTTTGTAAACGTGCACATTCAATTGTTATGTTTTGAATTGTTAAATACGCTGCTTCCAAGTTCAAAACCAGGAGAAAAATTAAAATTAGGAACACATATGATAAAAGTCTGTCTAAATCAAAAACAAGAATGTCACAGAGTTTATTCGTGCTACGTTTCTTAAATTAGGTAACAAAATAATCCAACCTGGAGTTTCCATTTCAGCTTTGCGTTTACGTACTGAAAAATAGTCACGCTTTTAGCATAATAGTTCATAATGTTCCAATTGAACTGTCTGTTTCACCGTGCAATTAGAATTTGACTTGAAAACAAGTAAACTTGTTTCAATCAGAAAGTTTTGAAGTATGTTGTCAGGTATTAATCATATTTTTGCAGTGCATTCACCATGACTCAGCGTTGTGGAAGTGTACACATAACCGTACTTAGTAATTTTGTTTGCGAGGAATATCCGAAATCAAGTTCAATAATACATAAAAATACATTCTTGTAAGTTATTTTACTGTATTTATGATTCAAATATGAAACTACTGGAATTGCAAGGTATCTACGGATGATTCTATTGGCAGCTCTGATTGAGTCATGGTTTGATATTTTCGAAGGTTGGCACTTGTGAAAATTGGCGCCTTGACGGGTTACATTTAACTCGATACTGTCGGCCCTCAAATAAATTTGAAGTTCATTTGGCTCTTGCGATTGCTGTCGTTAGTCTGTGGTTAGGTAACATTTGAGCGTAAATAATATCGAAAGATAGAAATGTGACTTTCAGTTGAATCGTGGCATTTTTGCTGAAATGACAGGTGCAGTGCCCAAACAACGAAGTGCTTCTGTAAGCAAATGCTTTGTGATTCACAGTGTTCCGTCCCTTTCCGTGTACAGGTCGAAACTAACGCGAATGAGGTTCGGGAGTGACTCAAATGCAGTAACGTGGTTATCCTTTATTGGTACTTAGGAATTGGCACAGGCTTCGGTATTGGCAAAGAATCTGTTAGATCGGACGGTAGGGGCTAATACGAAATGATGTTACTTCTATAACGCATCTGTGATCTGTACAGGTGCTTCCTCGACAGTCACGCTTCCGCTACTGAACAGCGACGACTCTTTTTAATGCTACCTCTACGGCAGGCCACCGCTAATGAACGGCGATGTCTCTTGCCGGTTCTATTTATATACTCGGCGGGCGCACATAATTGTTCCCCCCCATACGTAAAAATTCTTTATTACAATAAAAAATTTTTTTTTAAAACGTTATTCAATTAACTTTGATTTTCCTTTGACTATCAATTAATCTTACAATCCGTCAAGTAAATTCGAACAGATCAGAACGTATGACACAAAATGCTTCCGAATTATGAACGGAGGTAGGCAGGTATGGTTTTTGCTCTCTTTAGCAAAGCATAAATTCAAAAAAATTTAACGGTAATCCTACATCTCGTTAAACATTATTAATTTTAGTTTCAATTCAATACTTGATTTATTATCCAAAATCAACTAATTAATCACTCTTCCCACTTAGCTTCAAACAATTTATTTATCAATTTATTCTTATTATTTCAATTCAAATTCAATTCAATTAATTCAAAATTGGATACACCACACAATTTTATTAACTTATCGAAATCAAAAATCAAATCACGTACGTAATAAATCATCTCTATAAGGTACACTTTTTTGAACAAACTGGACACATACCGTCAAATCGAGAAACAAAAATTTTAATGAAAATGAAAAATTTAGAAGGAAAAATCCATCATAAATCTATATTATATAAAGATATAGAATATAAGTTTATATACGCAAAACAATACATTACATTACTACAAATGGCAAGGTAAAAGTTGATTTGCTTTTCCGTAGGATTCAAATCGTCCTACGATTCAAATTAACTTATTTCAATTCAACTAAATTAAATATTGAAAGTAAATTAAATAGAATAATCAATAAATGAACTAATTCAATTCAACCAATCTACAAGCGTGCAATTTGGTTTTTATTCGTAATATAAATAATTCGTCTCCTTATCTCGCGTGAAACATGAACAAAACATTTCCATAAGGCGAGTAAAACGACATCAAGGGTTATAATTAACGACACCAAGAACAAGTAATAATCCGTATAAAATAGAAATATTCTAAGACATGGAAGGTGTCTACTCCTCGGGAGATTTGAAAAACGTATATCACGCGTAATATGACATTCAGTTGTCTCCATCTTGTATGTGTAAAGATCCATCTTGTAGTGACGTGCACGTGGACTCTGTGCATGAGTGTGTTCCCATTGTTCGAAGTTTCAAGGGACACCATCGGGGAATGAGAGCACAGCGTTTGAGGCACGTGTGTTTTGTCATGTTAATGTGAATGTGGAAGTCTAGCGTTGTAGTGTTATGCGCTAACTTGAGGTGGAACTGCAAGTATTTGCCTAGGACTATTACAGATTTCCTTCCAAGCGGTTCGACGCAAAGCTACGTCATCACCACTTAGTCGTCCAATAACCTTGTTGAGATCTCTTTTAATATAAATAATCATTACAGTAGTTATAATCGTGATTAACGTGTAAAGGAGCAACAGTATGTCGCTCAATTGATCAGGAATGAGGTCGACTCTCGTTTCCTCTGTATGGCGGATGAGTTCATCCGATATCTGACCATTATTGGCTTTAATTGCAGTTAAAATGGCTTCTACGTTAACATTGGATACTTTGTTACCCATGTTAGCGGGCCACAAAGCGACTAACAGAGCAGGAAGTAAAATGATTGAAGTCTTTGAGGTGCTTATTGAAATTGAGTAAGTAGTTATTATTGATTATTAATTATTATTGAAATTAGATAAGTGCGCAAACCAAGTAGTAAGTGAAGGTGTAAAGTGTATGTGTATATTGTAAATCGGAATGTGTAATGTTCTGGAATTGTTCAGGAGTCGCCCAAGGAATCTGAAAGGAAACGACACAGCTGATTAGCATGGCCACAAGTTTAAAGTAAACAATTGTCGTTTCATACTAAGGCAACGCTTTCTTCTCATTAAGACACATTCATTCCAACTACAATGCCTGGCATTGTTTTCAAACAAGTTGCGGCAGATGCGATGCAGTTCTCGCGAGTTTCGCACTCGCACTCTCGTGTCGACATTTCCACGATTGCACCTAGGTTTATCAACTCTAGCTTACGACTTGATGAACACAGCTTTGATGTCGCAATAACAGTATGACAACATCCTAAGTTCAACATCTCCTCGCAAGGTGTTTTCGCAACAGAATATTTCCTAACGCAAGACATACATAAAATCCTAAGAAAAAACTCATAGAACGCACTTACAAGCTAAAAACTCATAGAACACACTTACAAGCTAAATACCATTTAAATACATATATGGAATGGCAATTTCGGAATATATGAAAATGAACAGTTCCAAACTAGGTTGACAATTTTACCCTTTTAACTTATCTAAAGGAAGTACATGGTTTAAGTTCGATCGGATAATCTTGTTACCGATCTTAATATCTGCATAATTTTTACCTAGCCTTTCAATGATACCGGGACCTAAGAAATTTAGCTGTAGCTTGTGTTTTTTGGCATGGTTTTTCACTAGTACACGGTCCGTCACCTTTAAATTTTTATCGCGACGTTTCACGTTTCTATAGGTAGTTCTTTCGATTGTAGCGTTAATGATTGCATTTCTAATATTGTTCACTACAATAGATGACTCTTTAAATTTTTGTTTTTGAACGTCTTCATATGTAGTCGCAACATTGAAGTCTTCTAAATTAGTAGAACTAATATACACACATGTATCTCTACCGAAAACCGTGTATGCGGGGGTATCGCCTAATGTTTCATTAAAGCTATTGTTAATCGAATTCTCCACAATATCCAACAATCTATCCCACTCATTATGAGTAAGAAAATTTAGATATAACTTGAGCAGGTGTCGAATTTATCCATTACATCGCTCAACAATGCCATTAGAAAAAGGGGAAAAGCCAGAACTTCCCTTTTCAAGATAGAAAGTCCTTTTGTGAAATTTCTCACATTAGATGATTTAAACTCTAAAGCATTGTCGGACAACAACACGTCCGGGGTACCGAACAAACAGCAAAAATTCCATAGACAATCTGTAACAGTCTCTGTACGTCGGTCACTAGTCGAATATAATTTAACAAAACGCGAGAACAAGTCGATGACGACAAGAATAAATTTGTTCCCATTGTCTGTCATTGTTAATGGACCGTAGAAGTCTATGCTGACCGTTTGAAAGCATCGTGTTCCAATTGGAGCATTTAGAATTTTAATCGGCGTCGATATTCGTGATTTTAGAATCTTACAGATGTCACAAGATTCAACAATTTTGCGTGTAATTTCCGTTCGTACGGATGAAAATATTTTAATTTAAACTTAAACAAGGTATGATTCAAATCTGTATGGGACAAATTATGAATAAATAAAATTGTCTTGTGTAGCAGAGCATATGGCACCACAATAGTCAGAATGGTGCTGGGTCTGTTGTCAATTCTTCGTCTTTTATACAAAATGTCATTCATAATCAGAAATTCATTCATGTCAGTATTAGTAACTTTTGTTGCATTCTCTAGGGCATCCTTTATTTCAGAACAAAAAGGATCACTATCTTGTTCACGTTTAAATTCGTCTAACGACCAGTTGTCGTTAATACTTGAATGGTCTGTAGTCTTGTTAACGTTATCCAGTCTGCATAAGCACGTTTTCTGTCTGCTATTATGGTCACTGGGTTCACGTCTGGGGGCTGTCTGCTGTTCAGCAGTACTGTTGTTGTTTCTTCCATCCTCACTTCCTGGCATTGTCTCCTCGAACTCTCCCTCAGTCACCGGCTTGTCACATTTGTTACCCGCAGCAGCGGCTTGCAGCCTGGTTACAACGGGAAAAGTCTCTACATCCGGGGTTAATTCAGAACACTCTAATAGTTCTCTTTCTGTTAAAGGATTTTTGTCATGATTTAATCTACTTAATGCATCGGCGGCACTATTCGCTTTCCCAGAAAAATACTTTAATTTGGCATCAAAAGCTTGCACATAAATACTCCATCTAGCGAGCGTGTTGTCTTCAGGCAATTTCTTTGAAAATAAAGGAACCAAAGGCTTATGATCGGTGTAAATGACCAGATCATATCCTAAAACAAGATATTTAAAGTACTTCAACGCTTCAACTATAGCAAACATTTCCTTTTTTGTTGTTGAGTATCGTCGTTGGGTGGAATTCAACGTTTTAGAAAAAAATGCGACAGGTCTCATGTTTCGAACTTTATCAGTAGATGACTGGAGTAAAACAGCTCCTATGCCGACGTTCGATGCATCACAAAACAGATAAAAATTATTATTTTGATCGAAGTTTGGGTGACTCAAGATTGTATTTTCACACAGTTCATCCTTTAATTTTTCAAAAGCGTTTTGACAATCTCTAGACCAATTGAATTCAACATTTTTCTTCAGAAGATTATAGAGCGGGCTTGCGATACTCGCAAAATTTTTTATGTACCTACGAAAGAAATTTACTAGTCCTAGAAATGACTGTAACTGTTTCACATTCTTAGGAATTTCTAAGTTCTTTACTTTGTCAGTACCGGTGCTTCTGGTTCCCATTCCGCTAATGAAATGTCCGAGATATTCAATCTCATCACTGAAAAATTGGCACTTTTCCGTCTTTATTGACAATCTAGCGTTTCTTAATAGTTCAAGTACAACTTTTATATCGGCAAGATGCTGATCTTTTTCCTTTGAAAAATGAGTACGTCGTCCATAAAGACGAAAGATAGTTTTCCTAGAACAGGAGATAGCGTTTGCGTCATTACTGACTGGAAATATGCAGGTGAGGTTTTTAAACCAAAAGGTAAACGATTGAACTCGTATTTTCTGCCACCAACGGTAAATGCTGTTATTTCCTTACTCTCATCGGTCAGTGTAATATTGTGATATCCCGACCTAAGATCTAATTTCGAAAAGTATTTTTGACCATTTAGCCTATAGAGTATCTCATCCATTCGCGGTAGAGGGAATGATTCTTCATAAATTACCTCATTTACTTTGCGAAAGTCAACTACCGGACGTATGGTTCCATCTTTCTCATGAACTACAATTATCGGTGAATTATAAGCTGAAATCGATGGTCTAATAATTCCGTCGTCTAACATTTTTTCGTTAACGACTTTCAAGTCTTTCATGTAACGGTGGGCAATACGATAGGGAGGGACATTTACGACATCCACGTTAGGTTTCAAACGTATTTTGTATGGTTTAATCGCAGCAGCGGAGATCGATTCATTGTCTATAGTAATAACGTCTCTGAATTCATTCAACAAACTCAGCAATTCAGGCTTCATTTCGTCATCGTTACACTTGATATCATCATTATTTAATTTCCGCCGACCACGGGCTATTTCTTTGGAATCAGAAATGTACCCTTTGTCGACAACTCCTGTGATCCCGACAGATTCACTATTAGTGTCTTTCTTCTCGACATCTAAATGACTGTCCTGGACAACACTAGTTGCCTGCACAAAGGTACTCAATCCTCCTTTTAATTCTCCTTGTACATCTGACAAGTAAACTTCGGATTCAACGTGATCCTTCTCCACTTTTTCTAAAGTACTTATAATTGCATTTTCTGGTAAAACAATCGTTCTGTCGGAGCTATTAATTAACAACAACGGAATCTTTCTCCTATTATTAACTCTCACAATTGCTTCTGCGACACAAATGCCTTCTTTTAAAGTTGCTTTCTAAATTATGTATTCTCCATTTTTACACTTTCCAACATGTCCAACATGTTTCAAAATTACATTGGGAGCAATCTCCACTCTTTGTGTATGAACTCTTAACGGCCTTGGCCCTGTGTGGGAACTGGTAACTGCAACTACGCCTCGAACAGGCTGATTTTCTCTCTTACCATCTCTTTTTACTTCCTCGCCTACTCTCGCAGCATTACACGTCCTGAGAATTTCTCTCTTCTCTCTTAGCTTATTTAGGACTTTTTTCTTAGCTCTGGACGTAATCGTGTCCGCCATGAGACACTCAGTATTCTCTATTAAATACTCGAGACACTATGTCTTTCTCTTTTTTCGTCGTTTTACCTCTGCAAAGGGAATTTTCTCGTCTTTGATAATTAAACATCTTTGTTTTAAGTCTACAACGGCGTTCTTGTCTAATAAATCACGCCCAATAATGACGTCATAATTGTAAATACCATCTTTAATTATTAAAGCATTTGTCTTTAAACTTACACCGTTTTTTAACTTTAGGACAAGCTCCACCTCGCCTTCAACATTACTCTTAGCGTTAACGCCTTTTATAGTCAGAAAACTTGGCTTCACGTCATTACTTATCTCACTAATTCTGTGGTAGCTGATTAGATATTTTTCTGATCCTGAATCAATCAATGCATTCCACAGGTCTGCATCTTTTCTAAGCACAATCATGGGCTTATGACTTTTTCGTATTACAAATAATTCATTTTGTCCTGTAACTTCAACTTCTTCATCTTCTTCGTATTTACAAACGTTCGCCGTCAAATGGCTTTCACATTCAGTGCCATGAGCATTTAAATCATTTAAATCGCTTAAATCCACCTCTCCCAGCGATTCATATCTATTTTGACACTTAATTAATGGATCGATTATCTCAACATTTTTAACGAGGGAATCTTCAGACATGTTTAACACATCAATTCTCTCGACATTTTTAACGAGGGAATCTTCAGAACCAGAATTCTCCTCGGGTTCGCAGGGAGCTACTGACGTAGAGTCACACTTAGTTATTTCAATTTCATTTTTACCATTGACGTTATTTCTATCGGAAATGAAATCGTCCCCGCAGCTTACGCTAAAAAATTATCGCCACTGTTAGTTTGGTAAGTTTCTACCTGGCCTTTTTCTGGTACACGAGTTTTATGCTGTCCTCGCGCACAGACACGATCAGGTCTACCTGGTCTGTTGTGGACCTAAAGTCTCTTGCGTAGTGTCCTAACTTATTACAACGAAAACAAGCTACGTCACGCAGTGAATGCTCGGTGGCTGTCTGACATGAACCTGGTTTGTACCAATCAGTCGGTTTCCTAGCCACAGTGGTTACCGACGCACTTTGTCCTTGGCAGACACACACATTACTGTTACAATTCGAGCAACGCCTCGCTTCAGTAGCTGTCTCTAATGCCTGGACTTCTAGAGTTCCTAATTCACGATCTCCAACAAAAGATTTTACGTGAGGTCTAGCACGGAAAGTTGGTCTTGGGAAATTTGGTCTCGAGTAGGGCCTACGCGTCCTACCTCTACCTTGAAATCCGCCTCTTGTCATTGTATGCACTTCGGCCTCATCATAGGCTGCATCAAAGTTTGATTCGGACGAATGGTCATCCTCTGCACAACAGATTTCCACAGTTCTCTCAGATCGAGTCGCTAACACTTGCTTATCCTCGGGAAAATTCCGAATGACAGTCACAATTCTTTGAAGGAGCTCTTCCGACGAGTTAAAGGGTTTGTTAAATAGTTTTTTGGAAAAATCTTCTGTTACTAGGGGGTTGATGATGGCCATAGCTAACGCAACAATTAGAGTATTCTCGACATACTTATCGAGAGCAACAGGATCGGGACAATTTACTACATAGGGGTGGGCTCTGTTTGAACACTCCGGGCTGGTCATTATTCTGTGGGTTAGCTTACGGATTTTGGACAGGATAGCAACAAACTGACTTGCTAAAGCATCATTACGTTTTAGGCGTACGTTATTTAGATCACAGGCGACCGCGTGCAGAGATCTTTCACCTTTTGAGACGTAGATATTCTCTAACAGGTGTACGACTTCTTCGAAACTTAAATCATAACCTTCACTAATTATGGAAGCGACAACAGTATTGAAGTCTCCTACCCGCTTGTCTGCAGTTCGCAACAATAAATTTAATTTTGCCTCTTCCGAATTATCTGACAGCATATTGAAATATGCTCGCACATTCTTTATATGTGTTTCTAGTGACTTATTTTCTATGAAGTCCGGATCATTCCTTCGTTTTCTACCCCTAAACTGCGGCAGATCCTGCCCAGCAATTACAACACTAGGTATCGGACCGACAATAGAAGTCGTCACAGTGGTAACCGTACTAGTGACAGGGATAACTGTGGTAGTGACTGCACTGGTAACAGGGGTGAATGTGGTGGTGGTCGTCATGGTGACAGGTATTGAAGTCGACTTCGCGGAAAAAATAGGAATTGATAATCTTCCAAAGCTAGTCACATACGGAATAGTTCTTATGTACTCGTATCCGTCAGAGTCACTGTCCGACATAAACACAAAATACTCTTATATTCTTAGACCTCTAATTACCTTTAAGAGAAAAATGTTCTACACACATTTAATGAAAATATTCTACATACAATAAAATGGTAACTCATATTTTCAGTGGACTTTAAAACAGACTATTTCAGCACCACAAGGGACCCAGTCAAGCTGCGTGACTGTTACTCCACCACACTGGACAGAGGCAGGCTGCTTCAGCTTACCCTTATGTGCTAGAGAACAATGGCTACAACTTCCTTCAATTGTTCTCACTCACAATGGACTACCGCCTCACAAATGCTTCCGCGTTCAGGCTCTCCCACTCACACCAAGAGTCAGCGTGCTCACTGCGCTTGCAATGCCTATGCTGCTCAAAAAGTTTTACATAGAGAACTTCTTATTTATTAATTTTATAATGATTATGTATAATCATTAAATTGAGCGCATGCTTATTTAATTCGCAAGCAAACATTATCGGCGTATACTCAACTTGCTATGCGAAGCTAGTTGGTGACGTTGAACAATATTTTGGCGATGCGTAGATCTCGTCGATCTTCTCGTTGCAGATGACGGTGCGTAAATGCGTAGATCTCGTCGACAGATCAGGTTGTTGATCTGGACCCTTTCACTTCTTCTTCTCCTTTGAGTAGCGATGATCCAGACTGGTGAAGACTGAGTAGCGTGTAGATTTTCGATTTTTTCTCCCTCGAAGTTCTTTCCAAGAACTTCGATTTTCTGCGCTGACGTCCTTCTTCCTTTTCTCGATGCTCTGAAGTAATGTGATAACTATGCGACGTTACTCCAAACAGGGTGACACTCCTCACACTTAAAATCACGGATCAGCAGAACCAATGATCAATTCTTGATATCTTTCTTCTTCAATGGGCAATGTGGCAATGCGGCAATGTGGATATCTTTAATGTGGCATCCCCATACTGGGCACCATAAATGTTCCGTCCCTTTCCGTGTACAGGTCGAAACTAACGCGAATGAGGTTCGGGAGTGACTCAAATGCAGTAACGTGGTTATCCTTTATTGGTACTTAGGAATTGGCACAGGCTTCGGTATTGGCAAAGAATCTGTTAGATCGGACGGTAGGGGCTAATACGAAGTGATGTTACTTCTATAACGCATCTGTGATCTGTACAGGTGCTTCCTCGACAGTCACGCTTCCGCTACTGAACAGCGACGACTCTTTTTAATGCTACCTCTACGGCAGGCCACCGCTAATGAACGGCGATGTCTCTTGCCGATTCTATTTATATACTCGGCGGGCGCACAACAGCCTGCCATAAACTTTACATTTAAAATCATGAGATAGTGGTGTACTAGTAGGCAGGCTGAATAATGTAAGGCAATGTTTTGAATTCTGTGTTATGTAAACGTCGTTCAGATAAATATGACTTCCCCCTGCATTTGGAAAAATCAAGTAAAATTATAATTGAAGTTTTATGGTGTTATTTGTCAATACATGCATGTGGATAAATTATATTAATTTTAAGAAAATTTTGGTGTCCAAGTAAACATACAGTATCAAATACATGTATGAAGCAACATTTCAAGTGGCTAAATTCACTGGTTTAATACAGAAACTTAAATTGTTCATGTTTTGTGAGAAATTACTTGAGATTTGAATTTTTATTGCATTAAACTATTTGATACCTATCATTTACACTCATTTGTATTTTTTTGTTGCCATTTTTGCTCAGTGTGAGCTTCTTTGCCTGGGATTTAAGTAGTATTAGCCTATGTCAGGTTAGGTTAACAATGAAGCCACTTGAGGAAAACAATATGGTAAAAATCTATGAAAATGGCAATTAATCAATAAGTTGTTTTTTGAATAGCTTTTATCACACATTTGGGACATAGCCCTTCTAAATTTTTTCAACTTTATTAAGAAATTGATGTTTTGTTAGTAAATCTGGTCAATTTTTACTTGAATGTTGTCAACGATTTTCAAAATTTCGTTGCCATTGATAGGTAATATAGTCAATTTTAAGACGTTGTACATGAATGACAATATGCTCGTAAATGCTTAGTTTTAGAGTTATTTAAGTTTGAAGTTATACGAATGGCGCTTCTGAATGGCCTTTTTTGCGCAAACTCAGAGTTGAAACGGAAGCTAACCCCCTATTACAAACGTAAAGAGGTTGGGTCGTGAGGGGTAGCCACAATATTTCTAGTGAAAATTATAAATAAAGGTTTCTAGTGACGTCCGTTGACATTGGCTCCATGATGGTGGCCGCCATCCTGGGGTACCGAGTGGCCGTCATTGGGGATGATGTAAGTGGACGTCACTAGAAACCTTTATTTATAATTTTCACTATAAGAACTGTGGCTATCCCTTACAACCCAACCTCTTAAGGTTTGTAATAGGGGATTAGCTTCCGTTGATTAAAGTACGCTTGGCACGCTCGCTTCCCTATAGCGCACAAGCCAACTTCAAAGTTGAATAATTCAAAAATAACGCATCAGCCAGCAGAATGTCATTCATGTAAAACATTTTAAAATGTTTTCCTCTATTGATTATTGGCAACAAAATTATGAAAATTGTTGACAACATTAACATAAAATTTGACCGTAAATCTTTTTAAACTGTATCATAGTAAAAGCTTTGAAATATTTGGAAGAAGTCTATCTGAGAACTCAAACAATAGGTGAATAAGGTTTTCAATTGAGTGGAAATAATCTTGCTACTTAACTGATAATACATTGTGTTAAACAATAATTGTGAAAAACAATGACTGAGGACCATATCAAGGAAATATTTTAGATTTTTATAATTTTAATTGATATGTAATAAGTCTTGATTTGTTGATCATATTTAGTGCTTGATATCACTGTTCAGTTTACAGTTCAGTTTTCAGGTTTACGTTCGGACTCGGTAGCGGTCGGACGTGCGGGGAAATGGGGCGGTAATTGTTGAAAATGCAAGGGGGAAATAACCTAGCCATGCGTAAAAATTATACTATCAGTGAATGTGTTTGCTACCTGTGGAACTGCGAAAGGGAAAAAATAACTTTTGTCTTGTTTCTGCTTAAATCAGTGCACTTTAAATGAAAAGCCATCAAAGCAGTGCTGGCACGGGTTGTGAAATGGTGTGCTCAGCCCGGTCTCGAACGATAGGCCTGAGTGAAGTGTGAAGTGGCCTTGTTCCCTCAGTCTCCCCTCGCCGAGCCCGCCCCCCCCCTTTCCGAGCCCGCACCTCCCCCCCCCCCTTTCCCGTGCACCTGCTTCCCGTCTTCTGACCGTTTCAGAGCATGGCAAATCCTGAAATTTTTCCGCTTCAAGCAACCAAAGAAATTACGTTGGTTTTGATCAATTTTTGGCAATGTCAAACCTCTCAGTTTCAGTTTTTGTTCACTTCTTACGTGGCCGAGACGGCAAATGTGCACGAAAGAATTATTGTGTTTCGTACCTATTTTTTTGTTACAATAGAACATGGATGTTGAAAAATTTCTAATGTACACAATCAATTATTGATTCACCAAATTAGCTTACATTATTATCAAGTTGTTTTGATGGACAATTTTGGTTAACTAGTGACGTTAAATGTGAGAAGGGTAAAAAACTTCTTCTTTGAAGGAACTTTTAAATTTAAAAATTGAAAAAACTTGATCCAGCAACTTTCGGAAATAATTTGCCATGTTAAAAAAAATATATAAAAAATAGAAAGTGTACTCTGGTAATTTCGCATCTTTTGGGAAAATAACAGTGACCATCATTCGTGAACTATTTCTATGTTACAATAGAGCATGAATGTTGAAAAATCTCTAACGCACACAATCAATTTCTGATTCACCAAATTGGCTTACATTATTATCTTGTTTTTTTTATGGAAAATGTTAGTTAACTAGTGACGTAAAACCTGAGAAGGATAAATAACTTTTTCATCTTCGGTTTCTCTCATCTGTTATTGCAAAAATAATATCATGTTGGAGTGTATATGACGCTACCTGTGGAACTGCAAAAAGAAAAAACAAATAACTTTTGTCTTATTTCTGCTTAAAACAGTACAATTTAAATACGAAGCTAACAAAGCAGTGCTAGCAATCACGAAGGAAATGGTATGCTCAGCCCAGTCTCGACCCATAGGCCTGTCTGTCTGAAGTGTCCTTGTCCCCTCAATCACCCCTCACCGAACCCGTTCACTCCCCCCCCCACTCTTCCCGTACCCCTGCCTCCCGTCTCTCTGACTGTTCAGAGCATGACAAATCCTGATGAACTTTTTCGCTCCAAGCAACCAGAGAAATTACGTTTGATTTTATAAATTTTTGGTAATGTCTAACATCTCAGTGAAGTTTTTGTTCACTTCCTACGTGGCCAAGACGAAAAATGTGCACGGAAGAATTATTGTGTTTCGTACCTCCGTTTCCCTTCTGACACCGAATAGTTTAAAACATCATAGCTATACAATTACAACGCACGATGCATCACTACGAGACTCGCTTCGCAGGCCGGAAAGTGCCGTTCTCTGCACAAATGTTGCCCTACACAACATCCCGGAAAAATGGTTCTCTAAGGTGCAAAAATACCACTTTACCAAGCAAAGTGCCTGCAGGTAGGGGACCTACATCCTCTCACGCACAAGATTCTAATGCTCAAAAGACGGGAGACTTGTTAACAGCTGTCAGTAACCCCGTCAAAGAATGTATGTCCCCTTCCGAAGCAACGTCAGTGAAGACTATGCAACCAATATCGCCGGATGAGGGAAAACATATCTGCCAAACCTCCAGCAATCATTTGAAGGTTTGAAGCAGTGAAGTCTCAGCCGCAGCACCACAACCACCTGCTCCTCATCTGAACAAGCAAAACAGCGTGCCAGCTCCCCAGCTCTGCGTCAACAACAACGCTCCGAACTGTCCGCCAGCGGCGGGGACACAAACACCACATTCATCAGTGGTACAAGAAAAAATAGTTTTTACTAATAAGGACATTTCAAGCGTGGTAGACTTTTCTCATTCTCCAGATAATATGTTCCATAATTTTCGCGCACAAACCGATACTGGCAGTAAATTACCCCAGAGCGCAAGCTGTGAAAACAAAATAAAATTTCCAGTAAAGAGCAATAAAAATAACACTGTTGCTTCTTTTAATGGCTACTTGCACCCGCTTCAAATAACAAGCTCTCAAAAAATTCATGAAATTGTTCACAGTTTTTCTCTAACAACAGCGTTTTTCAATAAATCCCTAAGACAACGTGAGCCTCCTAGCCCGTCGTCGATTTTCTCTACAGTATCAAACATTCAGAACCTAACCGAACAGCTTATTGCTTTAAATTCACATATAAGATCCCAAGACCTTGCACCTGTGGTACCTGCTAGTATCTCTTGTGAAATCGACTCCAATTGTCGAGAACCTTGCGACACTTTGCTGCTAGGTGATAATATCCTAAGCACGATCAGAAGAAAGGACATCGATCGCTCGTGCTGGATCAAAACTGTTCCATCAGGGCGCTTCGATGACCTTCTCCATACTGTAAATTGCAAGCCTAGATTTAAAAATTATATACTAAGTTTTGATGGTCTCTGCCACTCGCCCTCAGACCTTGCTCGAATCGAACAACAAATTGTAAGAAAGTACGCACTTTCTCGTATTTATATTGCCAATGCTTGCAGTGCAAACGAATTCAACAAAGCGAGGCATTTTTGCAAAAACCTGGGCTTAAACTTGATTCAATTTCAAACTTACCCAGATAATGAAAATGGTGACGCACTCAATAACTTTCAATGACCTCGGACCCAGGAAGAGAACTTCTGTTTTCTTCAAGAACTTGCAATGAAATCAACATTGCGAATCACCGTGCCATATTGTCCTCGTTTCAACAAATGTCAAGCAATAAATGGAATTGTAGATCATTCCAATGAATCGAAAAATTCACGGAATGAGACAAATAGTCTCACCTTAGACTTTCAAAAAGAGTATAAGCCTATGCACATCACTGCACATGGTACACCAAATCCTTCAAAATTGATTGCGTCATCAAGCAGAGGTCTGAGTAACTCACTCACCCACAGCATGAGGAACGTAAATAAGCCTGAGCCTTTCCCTGATTCGATCTCAGACAAATATAATGTCAGTACGAAAAATAAATTTGCGTTACTTGCAACAGACACAAATAGTGATTGCGACATGCCCTCCTTTTCAACCAATTCTCAACTTTCCAGTGAGTACGCAGGAACCAAGGAAAGTCAAGCGAATACCGATATTCAAAACTATTCCAAAGAAAATCAAATTATTCGAAAAAAATCTGATGCCTCTGCCGGGCCTCCGTCGAACGACCAAACTAATACTGCTACCGAAAAATAAACAGTGAATCAAATCTGCACACGCGTGGCACACACACTGGACGACTTGAAACGATCGCTCAAATTATAGCCTGCCTACACTGTAGGTGACGGACACTGTCTCCTCCACGCCGTAACGACGCAGCTTGCTTCACAACAAAAATCGAAATGGAATTATATATCTCTGAAAAAAGCCATCAAAACTGAGAGCTCCAGAAACAAGGACCAGTATGCAAAATTCGTTGACAAGAACAGTGGCAGTTTCGAACAACTCATCGATAAATACATCGATAGAAAAGTCTTCGATCACGCAGTTGGAGACCTCATACCCCAAATACTTTCTAATGTAACGAGAACACCAATTCACGTATTTGATGAAAGAGACAATGGGATTTGGAAGACGACAATCTCCCCTACATCAAATGCTCTGATAAACTGTCCTCCGGTAAACATACACCGGAAACAGGACCACTATAGCGCCCTCTTGAAAATGCGTGATGAAAATCGTGTTGCTCCCTCTCCCATTTTGTGACTAAATAACAGTGATCAAATTGAATATGAAGCTGAAATCACAAACAATGAACGCGGCAATAAAGACCTAGAGACGAATACTAAATGCCCTGCTAGACCTAAAAAATGCAATAACTCCACTAAAGATCTGCCTATTGAGGTAATAATATCAAAATATTGCACATAAATGCTCGCAGCCTCAATGGTAAAATGGATGACGTACGAGTAATGTTGATCACTAACGATATCGATATTTTATGCGTATCTGAAACATGGTTCGATTCGCGAGTCGAAAGCTCATATCCCAGCATTACCGGGTACAAATTGTACCGTTATGACGGAGTCAAGAGTAAGAGAGGTAGCGGTTCATGCATTTTCATCAAAGATGTCTACTCTACATCCTTAGTTCCGATAAAAGAAAAATGCGAAGACATAGAAGTGGTTTGGCTCAATGTTCAAGTAAACAAACACAAGTCTTTCATTATCGGCAGTCTTTACAGACATCCGTCAGTCTCTTCGTCCAACATTAGATTTCATTGAAAATACGCTTAGATCAATCTCTGCAGCCAAAAAGTCTTTCTATGTTTTCGGAGATTTTAACGTGGATCTGACAAATGAAAACAATCAGCTAAGTAAGATGCTGCACAGACTTAATCTTTCTCAAATGGTCCAAGAACCAACGCGAATTACCAACACTTCTAAAACTCTTCTTGACCTAGCAATTACCAACAATCCCCAAGCAGTACTCAGCACAGAAATCTTACCGTCCTTTTCTGATCACCATTCGGTAGAATGCCAAATCAATATTGCAAAAAAGAAACAGAAATCTAGTTACATTACATATCGCATGAAAAACCACTACTCCCCTGAAATATTTCAAGAAAAGCTATTAGACAGATGGAGTGAATTTCAAGGCATGGAAAACACCGATGATGTCAATCTACAAGTTTCGCTTTTCAACGAAAATTTCGTATCAGCTCTTAACGAATGCGCACCTTTCACTACGAAGAAAGTTAAGCCAAGAATTTCTAAATGGATAACAGATGAGATAAAATATTTGAGCAGAGCTAAAAGAAATTTGCAGCGTGAGTACAAACTGAATAAATCAGACAGTACGCGTCGAAAATTATATAAAGATCATGAGAAGATCCTACGAAGAAAAGTTAAGGAAGCAAAACGGGACTACTTCCACAAAGAACTCTTGGCGGCAAAACAAAACCCTAAAAGAACTTGGGAAATCATTAGAGAAGCTGCTCAGTATAAAAATTCAGACTGCAAAAGCACTTTTGACAACCCCTCAGAAATGGCGAATGACTTTAACACTTTCTTCTCAAAAGTTGGCGAAGATGTTTTCAATGAAGTATCCAGGACAGTTTTAGACACATCTACAGAGGCAAATATGAGCGATGTTTCATCCCCAAATAGTAGCAACAAGTGGAGACTAAAGCCAGTTAGCGTCATAGAGATACGAAAAATCTTATACTCACTAAAGAATACTAACGCGACTGGACATGATGGCATAAGCCTCCAACATATAAAAGACAGCTTCCCTGTCACAGCACCCTTTATTCGCTTGATAATAAATACATCTATAGTCACAAACAAGTTTCCCGATCAATGGAAACTATCCATAATTAATTAAGCCATTACATAAATCTGGTGATATCGACATAGCGTCAAACTACAGACCAATCAGTCTCCTGCCTGTTATGTCCAAAATATTAGAAAAAGTAATAACAAACCAGCTCTCGTCTTACATAGACGAGTCACATCTACTGCATCGCAATCAATATGCTAACAGGAGGAATACCAGTACTCAGGACGCCCTGTTAAACATAACCGAAAAAATTTACAATGATATTGACCAAAAAAAAATTAACTCTCTTACTATTGCTTGATCTCTCCAAAGCTTTCGACAGTGTTGAGCATAAGAAACTTCTACAAAAAATTTCAAACCTCAGAATAGACACTCAGTGGTTTGAAAGCTACCTACGAAACCGCTCTCATGCAGTGTGCTTGAATAACAAAATGTCATCATTCATACCAAATAATTTTGGCGTTCCTCAAGGTTCAATCATCGGCCCACTCCTATTTTCAATTTTCATAAACGATTTTCCCACCATGCCGGCAAACACAAAAATCTCAATGTATGCTGATGACGTACAAATTGCCATGACAAGCTCAACAGCGGATTTAACAGAAACACAAGCCAACGCTGAAAACCTTCTGAGAAATCTGAAATTGTGGTATGACCATAATGGCCTCAAACTTAACGCAAGTAAAACGCAATGCATTATTTTTGGATCACAGAATGCGACTGAAAATTTACCACCATTCAAGCCAACATTTGGAGACGATACAATTAAACCAGTCGATAAGGTTAAATATCTGGGTGTTTGGTTTGACAAAAATATGATTTTCAATTCACACGTCGAAACAATGTGCAACAAAATTAACGGAACCTTAATGTTCTTTCATCGTATAAAGAACACACTTGACGAAAAATCTAGATTATTAGTGATTCAGTCTTTAGTTTTATCGCGTCTGGACTACTGCAGTCTTGTGTGGGGAGACTTACCTAAATGTCGTCAGGAAGAGTTGCAAAAATGTGTAAACTTCGCCGCCAAAGTGGTATGCAAAGGAAATTTCAATAAATACGATCATGTCACCCCTCTTATAAGAAAACTCGACTGGATCCCAACACCGAACAGATTCATGATCCAGAAAGCTCGACGAGTATTCTCCTCTCTGTACCTCCCCCAAAGTAATGCAGAGGTGGTGAAATTTTTTCCATCTAATATCCCAAACGAAACACCAAACCGGAGGAACGATGTTTTAGTCAGTTACCGTTCATCTAACGTGGGACAAAATGCTCTCTCAGTTTCTGGAGCTTTTTTGTGGAACAAGCTTCCCCAGCATATCAAAAACTCTAAAACTGGAAAAGAATTTAGAGTAAATGTGTCACGTCATTTTGCATCTCTGTCATAGGGCCTGCAGCATCTCGGTGTGAACTTCCCATCTATCAGAAATTTTAATTTTTCCTGAAATTTCTGTTAAAAATTTAGAAACTATTTCATTTTACGTTTGCTAAGCGATTCGTATATTCATCCTACTTATTTCTGTCGACAACAATGAGCACCACAGCCGTCAGTTCAGTGCAGCAAAACGAACGTTCTTTCCATAATTAGGAGTATTTCCTCATCTTTATTTTGTTATTTCATTCTCTTTTCTGTATTAATTAAGATTTTACGTCCGTATGACAAATATACCATGAAATACATTTTGTGTGTACACCAATAAACAGGTTTATAGATGTGAGTGTTGTGCAAAGTTTAGAATGGATTAAATTTTTGGCTAACGTTGTCTCGCTATTTCAAAATCATTTCTCGAAGATGCTTTCAATCGATTTTCGGCTGAGCTGGGAGGAAAGGGGTAATTTAAGCATTGCATTTAGTCTTTATATTTTTATTTTTTTCCGTGCGTTTCAGCGCACACTAGCACTGAACTTTCAAATTGGAAAAAACTCTAAATTTCTGTAATCAAAATTATCATTTTGGATCAAGGCCTAATCTTCCTATATGTGCCAATTTTGTGAATATTCTCCACTCAGATGTGATATCCGGCCACAATGTTACTCCATTTTATCCCACGTACACATGTCCGTATAATGCTGAAGAGTTGTGTTGCTTCTTGACTATAACCTGATTTTTCTTAAAAATTTCTGTGAAGAAATTAAAAAACAGCTCATTTTTATGTTTTTAGTCTTCTCTTCCTTTTAGTTATTTTTTTGCGGAAATTTTCTTAGGATTACAGTGAGCTCAGCTGTCATTTTCTGTGTAGTAGATGGTAGGTTGCTTCTATCTTTTATTTTATATATGTATTTTTTTCTAATATTTTATTTTCAATAAGTATATATATTAATATGTGTGTGTACGTGTGTAGGTATATATATGTATCTACATAAATAGATATACATGTTTCTATTTCATTTCTTTACGCAAAAACCATTCGGTTAATAAATTTTATTGCAATAGCGAAATGATTCAAAAATAGATCTATCACTTCCCCAGAGGGCGTTTCTGTGAATCGGATTAATGTCATATATAATTAATGAAATAAAATGCAATTTGAGCATATGAATCGTAGTAAAATTATCTTTCTGTCCGTATGTTGTACAAGCTATGAATTTTGATATTGAATATATGTTTGTTTACCCCTTTCTACCAATATTTTGTAGATATTTGTCAATCATGAGTGGTAACCGGCTTACACTGTATCTCTATTTTATCCCATGTACCCATGTCCGCATGATGTGGTGAATATCGAGAAGATATGAAATATGTTTTTGGTGGTGATAGGGCTTTGCATATTTTTAGGGCATATTTTTCATTTCTCATTCAACTACCCTTAACAGAGATAGACTATTGGCAAGCCACGTGTGGTTTGTCTATTAGTACGCCTCGTATATTTTGTCTATTAATATGTCTCGTATGGTCTATCTATTTTGTACACCTCTGATAGCTTGTCTATTAGTACACCTCGTATAGTTTGCCTATTATTATTATACCTCGTATGGCTTATCTATTTGTACACCTCGGATGGTTTGTCAATTAGTACTCCTAGTATAGAACTTTTGTTAGACTACTAGCACACCACGAATGGTTTGTCTATTAGTACGCCTCGCATATTTTGTCAATTAATATGCCTCGTATGGTCTATCTACTTGTACACCTCTGACAGTTTGTCTATTAGTACACCTCGTATAGTTTGTCTATTATTATGCCTCGTATGGCTCATCTACTTGTACACCTCGGATGGTTTGTCAATTAGTACTCCTCGTATGGAACATTTGTTTTAGGATGCCCTATATTTAAGAAACTTTTAAAAGCCAATATGTTGGGCATGTATTTCATGTGACAACTTGGAAATAAACATTTTTTTTCTTTCTTTCTTTTCAGCTATGGCAAATTTTTTGTACAGGCTCACAATATAATTCTTTTTCTATCAAATAATAGTATTTTCTACAGAAGTTGCCACTTATTGCATATCAAAATGTTTGTATGTTTCTCTCCAATAAGCCATATTTCTTAGTGTGTAGAACCTTTTCATTATGTGATATGTGTAAAAAATTCTTCTCTAAGTGCAGGAGATCTTAATTAAAATCAGCTGATTGTTACAAAGTTACATATATCTCTCATATTATTGCATCATATTTGTATCAATTTATTTAGAAAAGGTGGGGGTATTTGTGGAGAAGAGTATAATAAACAATTTTCCAATTTTTGGTGCTTGATTATTGGTTATTAGATTGATAAAAACAATTTTTCTTCTATGCATATTCTGTCATGGCTTCATTACCCAGAAGAAGAAGAAAAATGCATAATGCTGTTTTGCTGCTTTAAATGTTAAACATGCCACACTGAGTCCTTTCATTGCATCAACTTTGAAAAAAAGCCTGATGAACATTCTTTATATATGAAAACAAAACATCTGTGTCAACCTGTGTCATGATCTATGTTGCAGATTGAACCAAGTGTCATCAAGCTGGCTTATATTAAAGAAAAAAATTTTGCTACTGGCCTTCAAAAAATTTAGAGTTGAAAATTTGAGACTGTGTAGCATCATCATCACACTGGAGAACTTATGTGGTCACAAACATCATAGCAACTTCAAGTAAGTGTAAAGTTACTTTGTCACTAAAAGTTGTTTGGTAAATAATCTAGCTTTTACTCCTCAGGGGATGCAACTATTGTATTTATGGGAAGTAGTTCCTCTTGTGGCAGAATTCAAGGGCTAGAGCTGATGGTTTGGTATCCCCTCTTTTTGTTGAAATATATATTTTTTGTTTTGTTAAAGACCATTTTTTGTCTCACTGCTATCATTTTCTTCAGCACTTAATAGTTTCTCCTTGAATTGTTATCTTGTTTGAACTTTCTTCCTGAAAAGCTGTTTGTATGTGCGGGGAAAGCTGTGAGGGAAAACACTGGTGCATAGATTCCCAGTGAACATGTTCGTGGTCTATACTCGATGGCCCCTTCACCATGCCTCTCTTGGGAACACCCTTGTGGGGTTATGTAGGCTTTAACTTATATAGTAATAATGATATTAATTTAGTTCATGATCCTTTATCATTATTATATGTCATTTAAATTATTATTGTTATAAAAGTTCTAAAATATTCATGATTTGCAGCAGTGTTTCAAATGTATATTTTTTTTTGTTTAGTGAAGAATTTTCCATCTCCATCATGTGTTAGACATCCTGTAATTAGTAATAACACTTGAATATGTACAGATGAGTAGTTGGCTTCATATTTTTGTTTCCATGGATACTGTTTTTTAATGGAGCAACTGTTCTGAGATATAGGTATATTCTACACATAAGATTTGATATAAAATAATGCTTGTACATGTATACTAATTAGCATAAGCACCTTGGCCCATGAGAATAAATTTTAATTTGTGGGCTCTACTCTGTGTCACTTTGTGCGACTCATCAATTGGTGAAACAATATTTAATATTCTTAATCAATATTTAGTCTTTCTATTCATCTGTATGCTTGTAGCAGGAGAAGTTCTGCTGTTCATCTTTACTTAACTTTCTCATTTTTTTCTGGTGTATAGCTGAATTTCTGTTTCAGTTTTGCTACGTTTTTTCTCATACATTATGCCATTCATTTTTTTCTCATACATTATACAACCTTCTAGATTCACGAGCCAGATGAGGGGAAAAGGATACCTAGGAGCTTATCCTTCTTCAGCCACCAAAGATGATTCTGCGCGCAGCACCATCTAAACGCTGCTTCCATCGTTTCAAGTTTCACCACTGGTGTTGCAATCTTCCCAGTTCATCACGGTGAGATACCCCCTATCAAGTACGATACCATTACTCTGACTTTCCTCATTCACATTACCATTGAATTGTATGCTAACTTTCTAATTATCATAACCTTTCTTCAATCTTCATGACATCAGAAGGCTGCATTTGTATCATAACTACTTCTCTGGTATTGACTTTGAATAATTATGTATTCCACTTGTTCAACCATAATCACTTTGGAATTCAGGGCAGTTAGATATATCATACTGTAGTTGACGAAGTTTTCTTATCTATAGGAATGAATGCACATCCACTGAAGTGATGGCAAGCGACACAGAGTGGCAAGTAATGTCAATGATCTACAAACTGGGCTGAAGCGCATCAGCAATCAACAAGAAGAATTTGCAGATAAACTGTCAAAGGAATTTAAGAAGTTGGAGCATTGGTCGGTTGTCTTCGAACAATAATTGGACGTGGTGAGAAAACGAGCCCTTACCTGGACCAGCCAAGACAGTGGAAGAACTGGACGTTCTTTTAAAGCAACTTGAACTAGTGAGTTAAATAGAATGGTTTTTATTTCATACATATGTAGATGATTCTGTTCCCAAGACCCTGCAATGATTATTAATGCACAGGTAACTACGTTTTATATAAAGTAGATCTAAGCAGTAAAAATGAATTATTTTTATGCTTTATTTTTTATTGTTTGGATGAGTTACAGTGTGAGAATATTTATTTCTTAGAATGAATGAAGTTTTGTAAACATCATAATCTTGCAAAACCTTGCAACAAATTTGAGAGCAGGAAATATTAAGCTTCAATAAGAAATGTACCAATATTGAATGAAACAAATACATCAATGATGCATTCAGGTAGTCATTTTCTTAACTTGTCTATGGTCACGAGACTATAGTGCAAGTCACGATAAGTGTGAATATGTAGCTTGCGCTAAAACCTGGGTAAAATATGAATCTAATGAAATTTTTTTTTGCAGCCGGTAGCTCTCAAAGGCCATCCATGTACGAGTAAGGGTTTCAGAGTACGGAGACGTATTTGGAAGTACCTGTTCACCAGAGAACTGGCGATGCAGTTCAGCTTCTCAGGACTTGGTGGTCATCGGAGGCAGCAGTCATAAATTGCCTTCAAGGACCACAATGCAATGCGCTTCATTCATGGTGAGCAGTTTTTACTGAGAAATGTTCTTACCCTGCCTGGAAGTCTTGTTTTTATGTAGATTACTAACCTATTCAAATAAAGCTCTGGAAGATAGAAAAAATTGAACCATCGCATCAGAAATATGCAATTTTTTAATATTGGTCTATTTTCCTTTTCCTTGTTGATCATTTTGTGAAATCAGCGGTGAAAGCCATAAACTCTGTACAGCATGGAAAGAACTGAAACTTAAAAGATAGACCTTACTTTATTCTTTACGTGATGTTCAACTAGAGCATCTAGATTTATTGTGTTTTGCTATTGTTACATTTCCTTTTGAATGCAAAGCCAGCCACTCACAGATCATACATTTTTCTGCTGAATTATACACTAACAAGGATAAAATACTCATAATTGAACCAATGGGAAGTAGCATTCCCAGAATGAAAATTTAAAAAAAATTTTGAGCTTGAAATTTGGCTGTCTACTGGTTGAAATAGTATGATTTTTATTTTGTTAACGACAGCTAGTCATTTTTTCAGTCAACTGCTACCCTTGTCTTCAGCACCTACTTGTTCCATCATGAACTTCTACAGTGTTTGAACTTCCTGACTTGCTGTTTCTGTGCGCATGCAGTATGTGCTGTGTGGGAACGCACTATGGCTTAGATTCTTCTTGTACACAGTCCATTGTAAATGATCCTTTCATTATTCCTCTCTTTGGATCACCGTTTTCTTAGTTAGGGAACCTTAAACTAACTCATAATCTAATATCTGCCATATTATCTATTCTGTCTCAATTGCGATAGAACATTAATAAACTTGCCATTCGAAATAGTAATCATTGATATAAACATTGGTAAATCATTCTTTAGTCCACAACTCGTTTGTAATTTCTTTTTATTCACTATTGTATTGGTACAACTTTATCAATCACGGAACTAAGTTGTTCTAATATTTTGTAGAAGTGTTGGCAACCGGTGGGTTCACTAACTACAAATGAATCGCAGTCGCCACTCAACGAGGTCTGCGTGAATCGGTGGATTGAGATGGAAATAGCCATCTCCTTGGAACATGGGCTACAGAGGCTGCAGGAATAGCAACCACCAGCAATATCAGCACTATCACCACAACCGTATCTGACGCTGTCCCTCACCGAGCATCACTTATGCAGCTGAGCTCGTGCCTTCGTCGGATCTAATTGTGGAATCAGACACAGGAAATAAGTGCGTAATGTTGCGTTTACACCAATGAATGTGGCTTAAATTTCGACATTCTGGGTAGGTTTGTCCCTTCAGGTGATAATATTGTATAAATGGGAAGTAGCCCTCCCAGGGGGACATTGTGAGTGCTCTGTGTGAAACCATACTTTGGGCATAAAATCCCCAGATAATTCTCTATGCTAAATGGTGCTTGGAATATTCCTCTTTTGGGGACTCTTGCTGTGATTAGTGAAACTCATGCTATGATATAAAATGAAAATATAAAAATTATTCAAAAAATTATGCCCCAGGGGGACAAAGGTAGGGCCCGAACTGATGGTGGGTAGGCCTCTTTTTTGGTGAAATATATGCGTTTATTTGTTGAAGGACCATCTTTTTTAAATCGTTAACTACGAAGGGTAAACTGAAGTTCAATATTCAATTCAAATTTAAAGTCAATTGTAGTAATCAATTATGAAAACGGCGCACAAAAACTGGATCTGGCTTTTATTTAGCTTTCATTAAATATTTATAAAAAAATAAGTTGGTGACTGCAGATGGGTGAGCAGCGCTATGCAAATCACTCAAGTGACCACCAGTGGGTCACTTCGCAAGAAATGTGTCAAGTTCACTACCATCTTTTACATAAGTACCTACTATCTTCTTGAGTTTTTTCATTATTCTGTGATTATTTTACCTGAAATCTTTGATACTTATTATCAAGGAAATATTTTAGAAGATCTCTGTGATGCTATATTTATATTTCGGTGAAAACTTGATTTTAGTGTGTAATAGAAGACCAAATATAAAATATGTGATGATATTGATTTATTCAAACCTCGTAATTTCAATAGTCAATTAATAATGTATAATTATGCAATGTTATCGCCGCCTTTCTTTTTAATAAACTCATTTATCCATTCGAGGCAGCGATAACTTCGAATGGAAAGGATATGCTTCATAATAGCTGAAAATACTCACGGTACGCATAATGGCGCACAGAAATACATGTATTTACATCTGTATACCGTGCTATGAAAATGCATACTGTATTCAATATTATGTATACTCATGCATTTCATCTGCCGCCTGTCATGCAACTTTATGCACAATCATGCATTCGAGGCGGCGATAACTTCGAATGAAAGGGAATGCTTCTTGATAGCTGAAAATACTCACGGTACGCACGAATTTCAATAATGGTGCACAGAAATACACGTATTTACGTCTGTGTACCGTGCTATGAAAATGCGTATTGTTTTCAATATCATGCATATTTATGCATTTCATCTGCCTTCTGTCATGCAAATTTATGCACAATTATGCTTTCGAGGCGGCGATTATTATCGCGGCAAAAGAGGTCTTTGGCGACGATAAAGTCGGCTATATATCGCCGCCTTGGTGACGATAATCATGCATAAAGAAGCAAATAACTTGGCGAACCGTGTGCATATTTTTCGAAGAGGCGGCAAAAAAGTTAGACTGGGAATGAGTTTAAATCCTCCTAATAGATAAGGAGAACCATTAACGTCAATTCATAAGTGATCAACCACCTCAATTATCACCAACGCCCAAAACTGGATTCCTAAGATAAGTCTTAGGAATCCAAGATAAGATAAGATAAGATTCCTAAGATAAGAAATTATTACCATCATATCTAATCAGCTTCTCTGTCAACGGCTTTGCGATAAATAGTTATCAGCGTTTAAGTGTGAAATAATTGATCTACAATATTTTTAATTCCCATTATAAGTTGGGAAGAATAAGAGTGTATAGTGGAAAAGATGAGACGAAATCTATAGGCTACATGAGAGAGCCCTAAAAATATGATTTTATTGATACCCTCGACAGACGCTTACCGAAGATAACCATTTAGTTATTACGACCGAAGCGAATCATTCATTCATATTATTTAATAATTGTTGTATGATTGTATATAAATAGTTTGACTCATTCGAGGCTGGTGGAAGCGGATACAAAATATCCTATTGAAATGATTCTTAAAAGAACATAATTAGGTAACACAAATCCACTCAAAAATAACCATACAACGGATGTTGTGCCCAAATAACCACCGAAATAAATCATTACAATGGTGCTGCAGCAGTGGAAAAACACAAAAAACGAGCATTGCAAGTTCTGCAACGGTGAAATCATTCCTATGGAAACATTACACCCCCAATCCATCCCTCCGCATTCCCCTGACTTTCAAAATTGAACAATTAGTGTCTTGAAAATCAGCGTCACAATTTAATAAAAATTATACACAACCAAACTGGCACCTCTTCAAAAATAAAATACAGTGAAAATGTCTGTGCACTATTTCTCTGCTGTTGTAAAAAATCTATATTGATTGTTTGTGACGTACAAAATCGATTTCTGATGCATGAAATTGGTTTAAATGACTCTATCAACAAATAACTTTGTTCTTTCGATGGACAATTTTGGTCAACTAAGGACGTAAAAAGTGACGGAGGTTGAAAAACTTTTAGTACTTTTGGTGTGAATAAACTGTAACATTGATAGAAAAAAATAAAATGAAATTGGTCAGGTAACTTTGGGAAAATTTGCCATGTTCTGCATAGTGGCAAATAGAAATCTGTATTCAAAGATTTAAAACTATTTCATAATGTACCGTAAGCTTTAGCAATACAACGCCTCATGAATGGCTTACTATAGCAAGCTTAAAACGGGAAAGTTGAAGCGTCATTTCCCCAAGCAGGTCAGCAAACCCAGGCCCAACAGTGACCAGCTGCCTATATCACAGGCCTCCAGCCACCGCTGAGCCGCATGTCCAGCCTCCTCTTACTCCGTCCTCTTCTCGTCTTCTCGCCTACCCCTCCCTTTGCCTTACCGCCTTCCCGCTGACAGTTTCCGTCCCTCAAACTTTAAACCGAGCTGTTTTTGAATCTGAATGAGGAGCAAGCCCTCCCTCATATTTTAATGGCAATTCTTTTGACCATGTTTAAAGTTAACCACTCCATAACTTCTACTCAGTTAACCAAATTAATTTATCTTTCTCTTTCTCCTTACACTCCTCAACAGAAATTCATAATGTATTCACATAAAACTCGCTCAACTACTAAGAAGGTAGTTTTATCTAAAATAATAGCATCCTCCACCATAGCTCTGTATGAAAATTTTAGTAAAAGTGGAATACATCTGCACCAATCACAAAGCGGTAATGAGGACACCCGAAAAGCCTCACACTTAAAATCATTGGTTGAAGGGCCTCAAACTTTCAAAATGGCAGTGACGGTCAAGAAGTCTGACATTACCAAGAGCTTCACGACCCCCAAAGCATCATCAGTGCTGACCTCAAAATCAGAGTAGTTCGATACTAGTAAAAATCTCTTAAGCGTCGCCTTCAAGCATTTAAGGAACTTCTAAGAATCAAGTTCCGACACCAGCAATGTACATACCCGAAGCAAGTTCTAGCATGAGCCCAAAAGCAGCACCGGACCCTCAACTCCCCGTTTCTAACCGTGCCCGAGAAGATCCATCATCGGCAAAGTCAACAATACCAAGAAAAATTTCATGGCTTGCGGTGGCTGTAGCACTGCAACTACCTGTGCCGTAATTCAATGAGTAAACATCGCGACATCTACTCGGCTCTGCGTCACTAACAAAGCTCAGAATGGTTCATCATCGACTAGCACTCCCGCACCGACTTCATTATTAGTGCACGACAAAATTATGGATATAAACTCACAGTTAGAGCCTGAAAATCCAAATTCTGTTTATGGTAATAGTGTCGTACACTACTTTTTTTCGAATCCAGGTTTATCGTTATTTCAAATTTTCAATCGTTTACGTCGGATCTTCAAATCAAAGGAGTTATTTTCAGAAAGAAAACACATTTCTTTCAATGTGGCCACACATTTTACTTGTTTTAATGAAGGATGAACACATGACAAGAGATCGATGAAACTAGCAAATTCAGGAATAACAATTATTACAATACCGTTACGTAACTTGGAGTCTGCAGCGATGACGAAATACTATAATAGGGTCTCGCATTTTACGTTAAGTTATTACGTGAAAATTAACACAAGATCGGAGTATAATACGGTGTGCCAGCCGTATGCAAATTTAACAAGTTAAAGGAGTGGCACTAGGAGACCTTTCAGCGGCGAATTCTCAGGCTATGATCCCTCTAACTATCGTCGTACCCTTTAATAACTCTCGTGCTGCTGGGGTTGCCGCGGCTTCCGCGACCGTTATAACAGGTGCTGTACCATTGCCGCAGCTGCCCACGTCGTTGTGTAATGCTGCTGATCGCTGTTGTTGTTGCTGTTGCTAAGACCCTGCCCTTGCTGTAAGCTCGTGGCCGCGCCGTCGTTGAGATCACACTGCCAGTTGCCAGTTGCCAGACGAGAGCTGCCAGTCGCCAGTTGCCAGTCGAGAGCGCAGGCGTCGCCTTCCTCGGCTGGGTAGTCCCTCTTTTTTTATAACCGCCAAGTCACTGCCACGCAAGCGTCGCCTCCTTCCACGCCGTGTTGTGCTGAATTTGCAGGTTTCTTTTTTTGCAGCAGACAAGATGTCGGACTCACGCTCAACCGTCCTCACCCCTTCTTGTGGTAGAATTTAACGGTTCGTACTAGGGACATGACAAAATTCCCCCCGTCCTATATTTCTCAGCATCCTCCTGGATGCGAATTGGAAGCTTCCGTCTACTGAAGTTACGCATCTGAGATTCGTACTTCATTGCAGGGGTGAAATTAGACAAGCCTTGAGATTTGTGCTTCTGACGCACTGCTGAATCGAAGATCCTAAATACACAGTAGCTTACTGTCGTCGTCGGGACGCCCTGTTCCCGTTTACTACCGAAGATCTTCTCCCGTGGCTATCGACGTTCTACCAGAGGCCTTCTGAAGACGTCCAGGGGTAAAGACCACCCTATTAATGTAAACATCGAGTGTTTACTCGATCAGTCCATACTCAACCTCCTGCGTGTAGTTATTATGGACGTATTGATGTCCATCGGTATCTTCTTTATTTTTCTTTCGCCGTTGTTGAATCCATGTCCGGTGAAAATATAGATGGTCAGGAGAAAAGTCCATTCCTTGTACGAGTGAGTGCACCGTCCTGTAGATGGAAGCTCACTCGCCCGCCGATTGCGCCACGCACAGCTGTGGTCGTAGCACACCCGGACAGCTGCGGCAGACCCTTTAACCGCAAGGTCGTAGTAAAAGCGTAGCGGGACAGCTGGCAGAGAGCGGTGTTGCCAACGCATCGATGGGCACTCAGCATGAGCACTGCCTCCCGGTCGCTGCGTTGCTGCTCTGATGTGCTGCCCATGGCCTCTGCGCTGCGCCTCGTCTCAGTCAGTCGCTTACTTGCGTGCCACAGCAGGCACTGTGTTGCTGGAACAACCGTTCGATGTTAATACCAGGGCTTGACAAAATATTTCCCTTTGGATTTCTTTGAGTATTGTAATCAATTGCCACCCATCTACTCATTTCATCTCTCCCTTGCCATTTACAACCCGGTGTATCATCCTTCAACAGTACATAACTAGATCAAAGTAATCTAACGCGCAATAAGCTCAAAGAAATCCATTAGAGAACATTATAACTAACACGAAATGAAATGAATGCAAAGTAAAGGAAACGGATTAGAAATACACAATACATCATACAATATTTCAGATAGCTAGTGGGCTGTTAAGGAAAATTTCTACGTATTAGCACGCATTCCTGTAGAGGATTTCTGAAAAGACACATGAACGGGATACAAATTTGACATCAAGTAAATTTTTTTTTATCTAATTAGTGAGCATCATCAAGGTAAATACATAAATTGGTTTATCAAATCGACATTAAACATGTAATACAAGGGGGTAAAAGCAATCTACTCGCATTTCGCTGGAGAAATCAGTTAATTCTAAGTCGAAGCACTTATCCTAAATTTGGAATATGAAAGAAATGTTAAACATAAGGGAAATGCTTAGGAAACATTCTTAACATTAAACATAGTACATTTGAGAATGAAATGAGGTAATCAGGTCGAGCTTTAAGGAAGTCCTCCTGAAAGGGGCAAGCGCAATTACGCCTAATTTTGTCGTTGAGTTCTGTTCCTCAGAGGATATCTACGTACGGTTTTCTCCTTTTGACGATGCTCGTTTTGCATAACCGGAACGTCATTTACTTCCGATTCCTGGGGATCATCTTCTTCTCTGTCGTTGTTAAAGGGAAAAGCTAAAGCGTCGTCAAGACAAGCACGCTTCACACGGTTCAAGTGTACATTCTGCTCCTTTCGGTCTGAGTAGAGATCTTTAATAATAATATTATTCCCACGGCGACTGATATCACGGAATGGGCCTATGAATCTAGAAGGCCAGGCTAGATCTACATCAGTGTGACCTGACTCATTCCTAAGCATGACCAATTCTCCGGGTTGGAGATCACACTCCTTGGCAGTCCGATTGTAAATGTTTGCTGCCGTTTGCCTCGCCGTTTCAGATTTTTTTCGAACAGCCGCAAGTGCTTTAGACAGCCGGAGTGAAACCTCGACCGAATACTCCTGGTCACAAGCGTAGTTGATTGGCTGTTCCTTGCATATATCGTGGTAGGGAAGGTTTGCATCTCTGCCATAGAACAAGAAGAACGGCGTGTCTTTAATTGCCGTCTGATAAGAGGTGTTTACAGCTAGAGTCACAAAGGCCACGCTCTCGTCCCAACTGAACTTATCTTCAGCAGCTAGATGAGAGATTGCAGTTTTCAGGATACCGTTCATTCTCTTGCAGCAATCATTCGACATTGCATGATATGCAGTCGTGGTTTGAGATTTAGTGTTCAAGTTCTTACACATCTCTTGAAACAGTCTATTTGTGAACTCACTACCTCTGTCTCTGACAATCGTATTTGGGGCTGAAAATTTTCCGACGTATTGGACAAAAGCTCTGGTGACAGTATCGGCAGATTTGTCGGGGAGTGGATAAGCATCAACATACCTCGTAAAATGATCAACTATGGTTAAGAGGTATTTGTTGCCATCATAACTAACAGGTAATTCAACAAGGTCAACAGCATCTCTTTCAAGGGGGTAAGAAGTCTCGGGAAATTTGCCCAAGGGGACTTTAAATTGACCTTGCCATTTTCTTCGTTGGCATGATAGACATTTCTTTACATAGTCTTTGACATCACGGATCTGATTAATCCAGAAGAATTTATCTCTGGCGCGTTCAAGAGTTCTCAGGAAACCCATGTGAGCAGACAAATCATTATCATGGCTTAATTTTAAAGCAACCTTAACTAGAGACTTAGGAATGACTATCTGTACATTACTTCTACCGTTTCTGCGTTTCTTTCTTGACAACCTACATAGGACATTATTATCATCAATAAAGAATTCGTCAATGTTTGAGATCTTACAGTTACCTTTATCATTATTATTTATTACATCTCTAACGGAAGACCAAAAAGGGTCCACACTCTGCTCCAAGGCAACATCATCCAAACTCGGTGGCTGAGCGGCCTCAATAGCAGCACCTGTCTGTTCACTAGACGTGAGTCGAGGGCACACATCGATGACAGAAGCACCTGTCACATCATTGTCAGAACAAGGCTTAATTCTAGAAGGAACATTAGTATTAATTTTAGGATCACTCTTATTACTACAGTTTGACTCAGCAGTGTCAACAACAGCATTGACGGTTCTCTCAGATCTAGATAGGTAGTCTGGCAAGTGGTGTTGCGCTCCAGGCTTGTACCGAACAGAGAAGTTATATTCTTGCAAGAGCAATGCCCATCTTGAAATACGGTGATTACCAGTCTTATTAGCATAGATAAACGTCAAAGGTCGATGGTCTGTCACCACGACGAATTCATTCAAGTACAAATACGCATCATAATGTTTGATCGAATCATGAATGGCAAGCGCCTCGAGTTCTGTGGCAGAGTATTTGAGTTCATTTCCTTTCAGCTTTCTGCTGTAGTACGCTACGGGTAATTCGACACCATTATGCATTTGAAGTAATGCTCCACCGATTGCAATGTCCGAGGCATCAGTGTGTAGAACAAACTCTCTCTGAAAGTCAGGAAATTTAAGTATAGGCGCTGACACAAGTTTATCCTTCAAGTCGTCGAAAGCTCGTTGATGAACATCAGTCCACCTAAAAGCATTCGTCTTCTTGGTTAACTCTGTAAGGGGCGCAGCAATATGTGCGTAATTTTAAATGAATTTCCTAAAGAACCCGGTTGCTCCTAAGAATCTTTTTACCTCTCTTATATTTCTGGGTCTTAAAGCATCTGCCAAAGCTTGCACTTTTTCAGGTCGGGGAGTGAGTCCCTCCGAACTGACTTTGATACCAAGAAAAGTCACACTACTTGCTGCAAATTGACACTTTTTTAAGCTAAGTTTGAAGCCTGAGGCCGCTGTTTGTGAAAGGGCTTTCTTTAAATGCTCAACGTGAGTTTCAAAGTCTTTTGAGTAGATTATGATGTCGTCAACGTAGCAGAACAGAAACTTTGAAATAAATGGTGCAAAGGCCATATTAACTGCTCTTTGAAGTGCCGCCGCAGATGTGATGAGACCCTGAGGTGAACGCAAGTATCTGTAACTGCCTGTCGACGTTCTGAAAGCGGAGATGTCCCGGCTTTCTGGAGATATTTCAATCTGATGATAGGAACTCCTCATGTCTAGAGTGGTGAACAAATTAGAGCCCTTCAAACTTTCCAATGTCTCGGTCATATGTATAATTGGAAAAACGTCTTTCTTACAAATCTTGTTGATAAGACGAAAGTCAACTACAATTCGATGTGAGCCGTCACTTTTACGTACAGCTAAGATTGGGGAAGACCAAGGCGAGAAACTTGGCTCAATCACCTTTTGTCTAAGCATTTCTTGAACATGCTCCTCAACCAATTGCTTAGTAGCATGAAGAACACGGTATTGAGGCGTATTTATTGGGCTGTTTCCTTGAACGTCCAACCTATGTACGGCATTTCGCGCGAGACCAATCTCGTCTCCAACTGCGAACGCATTCCTATGTTTGTTAATAAATTTACAAGGGCCGTTTTCTGATCATGTTTTAAATGAGATAAGTCTAAATTGTCCATCATTTGGTTGAATTCAGGTTCATTGCGTTTCTCTGCGGCTGACAACAATCCACTGTTAGGCAGTAGCTCATGACTGCACTGGCTCTGAGCAGGCGCCCGTCTGGCCTCGTACACTGTTGCCACGCCTACATCCCTAGTGCCCTCGAGCGTAGCCACAACACGGGCGTCACTCTCGCTTTCACGCGGGTCTGGCTCTGGCTCCTCAACAGCAACATCCAATGTGGCACAAATTTTATTCCTAGGAACAAGATCATTCTTATCATTATAATTTACAAAAACTACAGGCACGGTACCATCACGGCCAGTAGCTAACGTACGAGGCACTGCTATTCCTTTGCATGTAACACTCTGTTTTAGAACGACTGTCTTGCCATTCATGTGCCGGGGAACTCTTAAAAAGGAATGAAACAACGTGCCTCCTTCAACGGTTAGATCATTTGACATCCTAGCTACACTGAAAGACGCGTCCTCAGATTGCTTTACAAAGTTAATTGAATTTGAGGCGCCAACGTTTTGAAAATGATAAGTTCTATCGTTGATTTTTACATGGCCGCTCTTACATTTACCGTATTTAATTTCAACACTGAACCTCTTAAGGAAATCACGCCCAAGCAGCACAGCACCGGGATAAAAGGCATCTTCAACTATGATGGCGGCGTGAGAGCAGTCTACATTGCCTAAATAAAATTTAAGATCGATTGTGCCATGAGTGTGAATTTTGTCTCCATTCACAGAACAAAGAACTTTCGTACAACGTTTGATTCGAGGGGGATTAGGAAACAACCTGTTCACAACACTAGATTTTATGAGGGTAACAGAAGAACCAGAGTCCACGAAAATAGAACATTTTCTTTGTTCGACATCCAAGATAATTATGGGGGATAGGCATCCCTGTTGCCTTGGAAGTTTTTTGACTTTACGGCGGCGATGTTACTATTCTGGCTTGGATGGTCATTGAATTTACGTTGATAGTTATTAAAGGGACGGGTGTTCTTATGCGATGCACTTTGCCATTTGTATGGGTTTTTAGGCTGATAAGCTCGCTTTTGTGGTGGCCGGTATTGATATTTCTCCACTACTACGTCACTTTCGTGGGCTCGTCTTTTTCTGTTCCACATAGCTCTCTCTTCAATTAGAGATTCCTCAATTGACCTCGCTTTATCTAAGAGGTTTGGTAATATTTTCCGGGTCGAAATCATGCGGTAATTTTTCACTGATCTTGGGATTCATATTCTTAATGATAGTAGGGATGAGGATCTTTTGTGCTTTGTCATCCTCGTAGTGCCATTCTTGGCCAAATGCGTCCTTCCAGCTGGCCAGAACACGTGTTGCATAAGCATTGACAGTCTCATCATTCTCTTGACGCAAATTAAATAGGATTTTATGAACGGTTTTTCTATAATTCATGGCCCCCTTGTACACAGAAATAAGCCAAGCTTTGACATCGTCCAGCGTGATCAATTGGTCAGATTTAAGAACATATGAATCCCAAGCCTTGCCAGTAAGTGCATTTTTCAAATAACTACATTGCAAGTCTACATCGTTAGTGTAAATGTCAACTCCCGTTTGGAAATGCTTTAAAAATGAAGTTACACAGCCTTCACCATTAAATTTGGGCAGTTCGATCGCATGATTTAAGGTAGCAATATTTTCATTATTGTTCTCCGCCATGATTTCAAATAGATAATTAGATCAAAATTAGCAATGCAAATGTATTCACAATGAACACTGATAGCAATTAGAGTTTCAAATTAGAAGTTTAAATGGAATATTTCGTACAATATGTTTCCAAATACACAGACATAATTGAATATTTCGCACAATATGGTTTCCAAATACACAGAAATAAATGAATCGGCAATAACATCAACAGCAGCAATGCAAAATAGGGTCATAATAGGCATAATAATCTTATTAGAAGGGTAAAATGGGTTAAATTGGGTAATACAAATGGGATAATAAATGGGTAAAAGCATCAAAATGGTAAATATGGCATAAGTTCACACAAAGTTTTTTTTAAAGAAATAAATCAATACACTGACGCAAAATGCAAATAATGAAACTAATTCACACAGGAAAATCACAAATAAATCAATACAATGACATAAATTATATGAATAGAATGGGTACAATGATGAGTGAAATAAATTTCCTAATGAGCAATCATTTGGCCATTTACGTTAAGTTTTTATTTGAATTGGTAGCGTGGTGAGAAGCGGTCTCTTTACAGAGGCGTTAAGAGCTTTAAGCTTTGATGGATTATGATCTCACATTCGCTGCCACCAATTGTCGTACACTACTTTTTTTTCGAATCCAGGTTTATCGTTATTTCAAATTTTCAATCGTTTAAGTCGGATCTTCAAATCAAAGGAGTTATTTTCAGAAAGAAAACACATTTCTTTCAATGTGGCCACACATTTTACTTGTTTTAATGAAGGATGAACACATTACAAGAGATCGATGAAACTAGCAAATTCAGGAATAACAATTATTACAATACCGTTACGTAACTTGGAGTCTGCAGCGATGACGAAATACTATAATAGGGTCTCGCATTTTACGTTGAGTTATTACGTGAAAATTAACATAAGACCGGAGTATAATACGGTGTGCCAGCCGTATGCAAATTTAACAAGTTAAAGGAGTGGCACTAGGAGACCTTTCAGCGGCGAATTCTCAGGCTAGAATGATCCCTATAACTATCGTCGTACCCTTTAATAACTCTCGTGCTGCTGGGGTTGCCGCGGCTTCCGCGACCGTTATAACAGGTGCTGTACCATTGCCGCAGCTGCCCACGTCGTCGTGTACTGCTGCTGATCGCTGTTGTTGTTGCTGTTGCTAAGACCCTGCCCTTGCTGTAAGCTCGTGGCCGCGCCGTCGTTGAGATCACACTGCCAGTTGCCAGTTGCCAGACGAGAGCTGCCAGTCGCCAGTTGCCAGTCGAGAGCGCAGGCGTCTCCTTCCTCGGCTGGGTAGTCCCTCTTTTTTTTATAACCGCCAAGTCACTGCTGCGCAAGCGTCGCCTCCTTCCACGCCGTGTTGTGCTGAATTTGCAGGTTTCTTTTTTGCAGCAGACCAGATGTCGGACTCGCGCTCAACCGTCCTCACTCCTTCTTGTGGTAGAATTTAACGGTTCTAGGGACATGACAATAGTAAGTTAACTTCTTAAAGACATTCATGTGCTGTAAATGATTCTCATATTCCCGAAGTTACTTCTACTTTCACCTGTGCAATAACTGATACTAGCTGTGAAACACCTCATAGCGTAAGCTGCAGGGGTAACATAAAATTTTCAGTGTAAAGAACTACAAACAAAACTGCTTCTACGTTTAATAGATACACTTGCTCTCATTGAAAATTGCTAGATCCAAAATATACATGAAATAACTAAAAATCTTTCATGGACGGCAGCATTTTTTATAGAACATTGAGCCAATGTGTGCGTCAAGCCCGCGGTCGGTTCTACCTACTGTATCAAATATTCGAATTATAACGCAAAAGCTTTCGCTTTAAATTCTCATACATGTTTTCACTACCTTACGTCTGAGGTAACTGCCAGGATTTCCTCTAATCTCGAATCCAATTGTCAAGAACTTTATGATACTTTGTTGCTAGGTGAAAATATCCTAACCACAGTCAGAAGAAAGAACAATGATAGAAAGTGTTGCATTCAAACCAGGGTTGCGGAGTCGGAGGAATAAATTTGCGACTCTGACTCCGACTCCACCTTTCCAGAATTTAGCGACTCCGACTCCGACTCCACCTTTCCAGAATTTAGCGACTCCGACTCCGACTCCACCTTTCCAGAATTTAGCGACTCCGACTCCGACTCCACCTTTCCAGAATTTAGCGACTCCGACTCCGACTCCACCTTTCCAGAATTTAGCGACTCCGACTCCGACTCCACCTTTCCAGAATTTAGCGACTCCGACTCCGACTCCACCTTTCCAGAATTTGGCGACTCCGACTCCGACTCCACCTTTCCAGAATTTAGCGACTCCGACTCCGACTCCACCTTTCCAGAATTTGGCGACTCCGACTCCGACTCCACCTTTCCAGAATTTGGCGACTCCGACTCCGACTCCACCTTTCCAGAATTTGGCGACTCCGACTCCACCTTTTCAGAATTTGGCGACTCCGACTCCACCTTTTCAGAATTTGGCGACTCCGACTCCACCTTTTCAGAATTTGGCGACTCCGACTCCACCTTTTCAGAATTTGGCGACTCCGACTCCACCTTTTCAGAATTTGGCGACTCCGACTCCACCTTTTCAGAATTTGGCGACTCCGACTCCACCTTTTCAGAATTTGGCGACTCCGACTCCACCTTTTCAGAATTTGGCGACTCCGACTCCACCTTTTCAGAATTTGGCGACTCCGACTCCACCTTTTCAGAATTTGGCGACTCCGACTCCACCTTTTCAGAATTTGGCGACTCCGACTCCACCTTTTCAGAATTTGGCGACTCCGACTCCACCTTTTCAGAATTTGGCGACTCCGACTCCACCTTTTCAGAATTTGGCGACTCCGACTCCACCTTTTCAGAATTTGGCGACTCCGACTCCACCTTTTCAGAATTTGGCGACTCCGACTCCACCTTTTCAGAATTTGGCGACTCCGACTCCACCTTTTCAGAATTTGGCGACTCCGACTCCACCTTTTCAGAATTTGGCGACTCCGACTCCACCTTTTCAGAATTTGGCGACTCCGACTCCACCTTTTCAGAATTTGGCGACTCCGACTCCACCTTTTCAGAATTTGGCGACTCCGATTCCACCTTTTCAGAATTTGGCGACTCCGACTCCACCTTTTCAGAATTTGGCGACTCCGACTCCACCTTTTCAGAATTTGGCGACTCCGACTCCACCTTTTCAGAATTTGGCGACTCCGACTCCACCTTTTCAGAATTTGGCGACTCCGACTCCACCTTTTCAGAATTTGGCGACTCCGACTCCACCTTTTCAGAATTTGGCGACTCCGACTCCACCTTTTCAGAATTTGGCGACTCCGACTCCACCTTTTCAGAATTTGGCGACTCCGACTCCACCTTTTCAGAATTTGGCGACTCCGACTCCACCTTTTCAGAATTTGGCGACTCCGACTCCACTTTTCCAGAATTTGGCGACTCCAACACCGACTCCGCCTATTCACAATTTTGTGACTCCAACTTCACCTATTCATAATTTATAAGATGAATATTTTATTTCTTAACTACCGTACACGGAACGTCAAAAAATGTCGGGATTCAATACTTTTCTTCAACAAATTTTCGTTTGAGTGGAGTTTCCATGTTTTCAGCTTATTCCAAAGGTAACTCAATTTTCTTATAGGAGTAATAAGCACTCAGAACACAGTATTTTTGAGCCGCAAGAGAAGTATAGTTATAGCCATTCGTGTCGTATCCAAGGTGCAGAAATTCAACATTACTTAAAGCATCTACGAACTTGTGAATGTATATTGTAATATGCAATACAGTACATTGTAATACAGTATATTGTAATATACAATACAGTATATTGTAATATACAATACAGCATATTGTAATATGCAATACGCTACATTGTAATATACAATACCCCGCCGAACTCGGTATTCACGATACAAACTCGAGTATGTAAGACTCCGGATCGCTCTAATTGTTTTGAAAGTAGCTTATCATTAAGCATGCACTTGCACAACGAAAATGAGTGTATTAATTGACCGTGAACTGAAACCAAGACCGCCAGTGCTAATTTCTTCCTATCAATTATTCTTAACAGCGCGACACAAAACGCATAAATAAACACACGACAGTCATTCTTAGTAGTAAACGGTTGCAGGTGTTGAAACCTGTGCAAATGTTCATTATATTATTTATTAGCGAACGAATTTGAAATTGACTACAAAATGTAAATAATCAAGATACTAGTGTACATGATTGGTCAAAAATGACTGGATTCAATGGTATCGTTTTAAAAAAACCTCAAGATGAAAATGGCAAACAAATATATCCATCCTAATAGTACCCGCGATTAAAATACAGTATTCTCGTACTTGTGCACTGGTCAAACTCGTTTCACAGATACGGTCATTAGGCATCTTTGAGAACGTCACAGACGCACACAACAACCAAGCAAGCAATAACTGTGCATTATAATTTAAATTATTGTTCGCAAGAAGTTTTTGAAAAATTTGCCGCACCTTTTAAGCATTTAAATGCCTTTCAAATTTAAATGCGATAAGCCACATTTTCTTGACAGCAGATTCGATTTTCACGCAATGCTTTTTACTTATAAACATAAGTGAGCATATGCCAGGTTTTTCATAATATTTCAATGGTATTTATGATACTGTCCAAGCAAGCAGATTCCCATTGTAATGACATAGGGGAAATTACGCACGAGAACATATACTTATTTATAAATTGACGGACACCTGGTTTTTTATTATACCGGGTGTCCCATAAAAATGTCCCCGATTTTTAAGTAATTATATCTCCGCTTTAAACTAACATATTTCGATTGCCTTTTTTCACAATGTAGTAAATTTTGTTTCCTTTTCGAATAATTTAAATTTTTGAAAATCGGTTGAATAACCATTTTGCAATGATCAATTTACTGAAAGGGATAGAAAAACTAATAGTTTAAAGGAAAAGTTTTTAAATCAATATTGATATTCTTTCTTATTTCGTACCTTCCACAAAAATGAACAAACAAAAATTTTAAAGAGTAACAAATCATTACCTTAAATAACGTTTAAATAAATAAAGTAATTTAGTATCCTTCGACATACCCTCCGTATCTCTCAAGGAAAGTATTACCTCCAACCACCATTGAACGAAGAGTTTTACCCATTATTCCACGGTTTTCTACCAGTTCTTGAAACACTATTACTGAAAACACTTGAAACTTGAAACCTCTCAGAGGGTTTATATACTTGGTGGTATGTAGGATACATCGTTATGAAATTATTCTAAATAGTAGGTATTGAGAAATGAAGAAGAGCACCAGTGTTGTTTTTAAAAATTTTCCTTTGAACAATTAATTTTTCTACCCCTTCCAGTAAATCTTGTTCTTGGTTTGGGGGTTATTGGAGCTTCGAAGTCTGGTCCATGTAGCTCCACGTCAGAATGGGGGTTTTCTTTCCAGTAAATCCAGTAAATGGGGTTCCAGTAAATCGATCATCTTAAAGTGGTTATTCAACTGATTTTCAAAAACTTAAATTATTTCAAAAGGAAACAAAATTGACTACATTGTTAATGAAAGACAGTTAAAATATGTTAATTCAAAGCGGAGATATAATCAATTGAAAAGTCCGGGACATTTTTGTGGGACACCCGGTATAGTGTTGATTGTTCTTATACAATAAAAGGGCAAGTGTCTCCTTTAAACAAATAAATAAGTAGGTTTAGCTATTTCGTGAGCGTAATCTCTCTTATGTTATTACAACGGAATTTTAGGATTTAAAACCTAAGTGCGACTGTTCGAACATTTATTTCAAATACAGAAGAACTTCAAGGGAACAATTTAACATCAAGTCGTTTCCCGAGATGCGCAAAAGAGAAACCGTACCCAAGTTAGGCGTATCATGAGGATTTCAACAGTACGCACAGCAGCGTCCTTTGTAGTATTTTTATTATTAATTTTTTTTTAAATGGAGACCGAAGATCTTCTTTAAAGTAAGGTTAGTTTTTAAAACGAACCTCGCTAAAAATAGAAGACAACCAATGGACGCGGCCGGTCATCAGCACGGTACTCCGGTAGGAAATTTTAGAAGCCTTCTGAGTAGATACACAGAGTTTAAGGTGTCTGGTCGCCGACTAGCTGTATATCGTATCTTAGAGCAAAATTGCATATAGCACTAAGATTTTAATGATTAATTGACAATTAATTACATTGAATAATAAGTGCCTTTTCAAGAGCTGGGTCAAAGAGTTCAAGTCGCAGAAAGAGACTGCTTTTTACAAGAGAAAGAAGTTAGAGTTACTAGGCCCACTTTTATTAAAAGGACGACATGCTGCTCAAGCAGAGCAAGCTCAAAGATAATTTAATGAGTGAAAGCTAAAGCGTCGCGAGTAATGTTAATTACAGCGATTTAAGGTAAATGCAGGTCTGATAGAAGCTCAAACATGCTTAATTGTAGAAAGTTAAATTTAAACACAATAAACGGAAAGAAAAGATGCAGCTGCAAACCAAAAAACAAAGAACAGAAAGAACTAATTTAAACAGTTTCAAATTCTTGTCTGTGAACTATGAGAGAATTCTTGTCTGTAAACTGAAGAAAACTTTTTCTTCCACAAAGCCGCCATCATAAATATGGTTCTTCCACAAAGCCGCCATCAGAAATATGGAAAATTTTCAACAGGAAATTTCATTGAATAAATAAAAGTGGCTGTCCGTCTTTGTTGGTTGGTCTGTCTCCCTTTCACGCTCGTAAAGATGCTTAATGACTGTATCTGTGATGCGAGTTTCACCAGCGCACTAGTACTAGAATATTTTAATCGCGGGTAGTATTAGGATGGATATCTTCCTTTATGATCCACATCTGGAAGATTTGTATAAAGACAATACTGAATCCCGTCATTCATTACGGGTCGTGTACGCTATTATGTAGACTGAGTGTTTCAGAACACGAGGTACAAAATTGCACACCAAGTAGAAAATGGCCAAATAAACACCTTTTGTTTATGAAATTTTCCCCAAAAAATCGGGGTTGTGAGGTATTAGTTGTTTATTGTTTTAAAGGATGAAATTGAATGGCACAATTACGCGCAATATTTATTTTGAACCTACTTTACAAAAGTTGTTCCAAATGTGTTCCACCTACATTTATGCGCTTTTCGAATGTTAGCCTTAACGACTGCCGGATATTAGGAAACACGTCAGGCATTAAGGTATATTACCTACAGCCACTGCAATTCTGGCCACAAGATCTTCCTCAGACTCAATGGGTGTAGCATCAACAAGGCTCTTCACGTGTCCCCAAAAATTGAAATTGACTGGAGTCATGTTAGGAGATCTAGGAGGTCATGCACCTAGAACATTTCGCCCGATCAACGTAAATTCAAAAATAAATATTGCGGGTAATTTAAACATTAAACTTCATCCCATGAAACAATAAACGGCTTGCAACGTATTTCCCAGAACAATTGAAATACGGGTTTATTTGGAGACGTATGGAGCAATCAGTCAAACGTTTGGGATTGAATCGAGTTTATTACAAGCTCCAATTATTGTTCATGCGCAGAGACAAGAACGCACATAAGCACCCTTGATAGAGAAACGTTCACATAACTAAACCGGCATTAAAGTCATAGACTTGTAAGTTACGCAACAAAATAGGATCAAAAGGGTATGAAATTATTGCACTGATATTGCACCAAACGAACTCAACAAGTTGAGGGTGAAGTTGCGAGAAAGGAGGTCGGCTCCTGACAGGCCAAGGAAGCCGACGTGGCTAAAAATTGCAGACACAAATTTGACTTACCAAAAATAATATGTACACTTAGGTGCGAACAGACAAAGACTGGAGCGAACCTATGCGAAGAAGTTAAAAACGCTTGAACGACAATAGAGTCAAGGAGATCACGAAAGGGTATTGACCTTTATTATTACGCGATTCAATCCTACGCCAACGATCGCCTATTTAAAATATAAATTTATTTTTGCTCGGCTAATATCTCAATGTCTCTTTCATCGGAAAATTTCAAAGAAGAAAAGCTTTTATTGGACATCTTCTACTTGGTGTGCAATTTTTTGCCTCTTATTCTGAAATACCATGTATATTACTGACAAGTGTCTTCTGACTAGGTAAAGTAAGCACTGCCTACACTGAGGAGCATGGAGATGTATAAACAGTTTTTTGATTACTAAGTATGCACTAATTCAGTGAAATTATAATAGTTAATTTATCGACTATGCTTCAAATCCCCAAAATTTTGATATACATGTAGATAAGGTAGGCCAGATTTGCACTCTGCCTTTTCTTCTCTGTATCTGCACTATGCAGAGTAACAATGCAGTAAAGGTGTCATATTATTGCTCAACGCTATGTTACATTTCCGCTATAATAGGCAAAAGTTGTTCTGCTTTCGTCACAGGGGCCTGACGTTTTCGGAACGTTCTGTTTACGAATGAAAGTCATTTTTAGCTTCTTTGCGTGTAATATGATACTATCCCTTATTCCCATCTTTTACTTTGTATTTGACACTTTCTCATTTTAATAAACGCCCATGTTCTTCTCATTTCGTGTTTTTTTGAAGCAATTTGAAACGTTTCCAGCAAGAAAATTTGTACTATCGCATAAATGCAACAACCATTGCAGCTGAGATAGTGCATTGCTTTCAGTTACAATATGTGTGTGACTAAATGAAGTTTTTGTTAGTGTGTTATTATTTTCATTGCAGCTCGTTTACATTGTATTTTAATTTTTCATGTGTCTCAATGCCGAAATTGATTACCTTACAACATTTCCAAATCTTCCATAAGAAGAAGTAATTAATTATACGTATAATGCTGCAAAACGGATACTATATAAGTGTTTAAAATTGTTGAATCATCATAATATAAAATTCTCCACTTCAGCGTATGCTTACTTAAAAATTGGGGAGTGATACGAAGATAAAAATTCAACATGATAATGATATAGTGAAATACAATATAACTCTGAAAGAACCAAACAACATTCAAAAAATAACTTTAGAAATGAGCAGAAATTGTTATTAATAATACATGTTAACTTGACCTAAAGACAAGGAAGCCATATCAATTTTGATAACATAACCTGAGAACTAGAAGTCTTTATGTACCAGACCATAGCTTCAGGTTTTGGCAAAGACTACTCATTGGCATTGAATCATAACCTAAAGACTAGAAATATTTATGATCACATTATAACTTCAAGTTTCTGCAAAGACTAGTCATTATCAATCAATGCATCATTAAGAGGGTACAGAGTTACCAGTCCTTATGTGAGTACAATGTAATGCATCAGCTGAAATGTTGTACAAGTAACTTACAACATATTTACTACTATTCTCCACATCCTATGTATTAATAGCGGGGAATACAAACGAAACAGAAATATACAGAACGAATTTGAAATGCTTTCAATTACTAATTTTAGCTTTTTAACTGCAAAATATGCATGATTACTCTAATACAGTTGTATTTCTTTCTCGTATGTATCATATATATGAGCAAAAATTAGAATCGAAGACACCAAAAAATAGCGACTCCAACCACGACTCCACCACATCCGAATGAAGGACTACGACTCCGACTCCACCACATTCGGAAAAGTGACTCCGACTCCGACTCCGACTCCACCACACTTCAGAGAAGCGACTCCGACTTCGACTCCGACTCCACCCTAAAACATGCGACTCCGGCGACTCCGACTCCGCAACCCTGATTCAAACTGTTCCCTCTGGGCACCTGTATGATCTTCTCAAAACTATTACTCGAAGCCTAGATTTAAAAATCACATAATCTGTATTCAAGGTCTCTGCCTCTCACACTCAGGCCTAACTCAGATCAAAGAGCTTATGTCGGTAAGTTCGCATTTTCTAGGAATTACATTGCTAATGCTTACAGTGTACAACAATTCCACAAAGCGTCGAATTCATGCAAAAACTTGGGTTTGAACTTGGCTTGATTAAACTTCTAACTCACGTTGACACTAATAACAATGACGCACTCAATAACCTCCAATGGCATCGCACCCTGAAATAAAAATATTCTTTTCTTGAACAACTCGCAATGAAATCTCCATTGCGATTTACCGTACTACGTTGTCCTCATTTCAAAAAAGGTCATGAAACAAGAAGAATTGAGGATCACTCCAGTGCAACGAAAAATCTTCGAAATGAAACCATCAGCTCTAAAAATAATCTGTCAACATGCGTTAATGCACATCTTAACCCAAGCCCTTCCAAATTGAGAACGCCATCAAGAACCAACCAAATCAAGAACGCCTTCCAAATTGAGAACGCAATGAGAACGCCATCAAGTAGCTGAAAGCTACTCGCCCATACCAGCTTAAGGAATGTGAATAAACCTAAGTCTTTCGCCACACTCGATTTCAGGCGATTTTAATGTAAGTACGAACAATAAATTTGTGTCACTTTCATAGGACAGAAATAGTGACTGTTACATGCCCTTCTGATCCATCAATCATCGACTATCCGATACCTACGCATGATCAAGGAAATTGAGAGAAAACATGAAACTGTCTCTTCAACTCAATCATAATGTAGTGAAAACTGATCAAATAACAGTATTCAAATAATTCCTACGGAAATCAAATAATTAGAACAGACTCAATGCTTGTCAAGCCGCTTTCCAAAAATCAACATCACGTACGTAATCACGTAGGCAGTCACTGCGACGGAAAACGACTCCTGAGCAAATATCTACTCTGTGCAAAGCCCCGGCCTACGACCAAACTCATTACGAAAAACCATCATAGAACCCTATTTGTATTCGCGTTGCAAACACGTTGGATGACTTCAAACGATCGCTCAAGATTTAGCCTACTCTCACCTTAGTTGACGGACACTCTCTCCTCCACACAGTAACAACACAGATAGCCTGCATCACAACAAACCTTGCAATGGAATTATCTACCTAAAAAAAGCCATCAAGACGGAAAACAGTAGAAATAAAGACCAATATGCAAAATTCGTTCACAAGAACAATGACACAAACAAACAACTAATCAATAAATGCATCGAAGGTACAGATCAAATCATGCCTTTGGCAACTTCATATTCCAAATAATTTCTAGCGTGATTAGAATTCCAATTCATGCATTCGATGAAAAAGAAAATGGGTTTTGGAAAACAACACTTTCCCATGCATCAAATACCTTGACAAATTGTCCTCCGGTGAGCATTCATCGGAAACATGACTACTACAGATCCCTCGTAAAAATGCGTAATAAAAATCCTAAAACTTCCACCTTACCTTTGTGACTAAATAACATTGGCTAGATTGAATTTTCACCTATATCCGATATCACAACCAGTAAACTAAGCAACATTGAAAAAGAGGTTAATACCAAATGCTCCGCTAGACCTCGCAAATGCACTACCTCAAATAAACATCTACCTATCAAGATAAATAATATCAAAATAAAACCTATACGTATTCGCAGTCTGAATGATAAAATGGATGATACAAAAGCAATGTTGACATCTAACGACCTCTAAATTTCATGATAATCTTAAATATGTTTCGACGCAGGAGTCGAAAGTTAATAGTTCAACATCACCGGGTACATGTTGTATCGATCGTTATAACGGAATCAAGAATAAGGTATTACGTCACGCATTTTCATTAGAAACGTTTACTCAATATCTCTATTTCCAATAAAAGGAAAGAGCGAAGTCATACAAATGGTCAATAATAGAAACAATAGAAAAGTGCGAAGACATGCTAAACCTAGTTTGGATCAATGCTCAAGTAAATAAACACAAGTCTTTCATTATGCGCAGTCTTTGCATCCATCCATCAGCAGCGCCTTGTCCAATTTTAGAGTTCATTGAAAACACGCTTAAATTGGTCTCTGCAGCCCAATTTTTCTTGTGTTTTTCGAGATTTAAACGTACATCTGACAAATAAAAACAGTGAGCTAAGCAAAATATTGTACAGACTTAATTGATCGCGAATGGTTCAAGAGCCGATGCGCATTATTAACACTTCTAAAAACTCTTTTCGACCTAGCAATTACAGACAATCCTCGAGCAGAGCTCAGCACAGGGATTTCGCCCTCTTTTTCCGATCACATTCGACAAAATGTTTAGTGAAATATCCTTAAAGTCGTACGTAGAGCCTACCCTCATGTCCAGGAGTTTTGTATGTTTTACCCAAAGTGCATTAATCAGACTTTTCTACCAAGTCATAATTCCGTGCGATTAAGGGTCTTAGTATGGGTCTCCCTTTGGGGTTTACGTTTGTCAATGTTTTTTATATGCCAATGGGAATAAAAATGGCTGAGAGATTGTCCCACAGGTTTCAAACCTGAATTTTACAGCAGATATATTGAAAATACTTTACTATTGTTTAGAGATCAAAGTCATGCACCCTTGTTCAGAGACTATTTCAATTCTCTGCACCAGTGTATGTAAAATTCCCAATTGAAGTTGAAACCAATTTTTGTTTACCGTTTTTCGATTCAAAAATTACTAAAAGTGGCTATGCGCTAAATTCATCTGTTTTTCGGAAAACTTTCTTCACTGGATTGGGTTTGAGCTTTTTAGTTTCTGTAATTATAGACTCGAAGTTAATACCATAAAGACATTATTGAATCGGCCATACATTATTTGTTGAAATTATGTCGATCTTCATGTTGAGCAGGGTTGCGGAGTCGGAGAAATAAATTTGTAACTCCGACTCCAACTCCACATTTTCAAAATTTGGCGACTCCAACTCCGACTCCACCTTTCCAAAATTTGGCGACTCCGACTGCGACTCCGACTCCACCTCTCCAGAATTTTACGACTCAGACTCCGACTCCACCTCTCCAGAATTTTGCGACTCCGACACCGACTATTCACAATTTACTTCTTGTAACCTGTACATATGTTTACTATATTCTTTATTTACGGAAGACTTTTAAATTGGCAGGAGAATGTCAAAATTCAAGTTTTACTACTACCAGTGTACATGATCCGTGAAAATTGACGGGGTTCGATAGTTTTCATTTCATAGTTTCGCTAACAATGGCGCTAACGTGGTATCCTACTTTGAATTTTAAAGTTTCTTTTAAGTCCTTATAACTCGAAAAGTAAGGAGCTTTTTGGCAGTTTATCATTCGTAAAAATTAATTTTCTTTAAGATTTTTCCGATGATTAAAATTTTTTCGCCCAAAAAAACACCCTCTATAAAAGGTTGAATATTCTTATGCAATAAAATGCCAAGCGTCTTCTTAAACAAAATAAATAAAAAAAATTATTTAGGTATTTCCTGTGCATAATTTCTCCTATTTTATTGCAATGTCCAATCCAGTATTGAACAAATAAAATTGGTTGGTCTGAATTGGTTGGCCTGGCTCCTTTTCACGCTCTTAAAGGATGCTTAATGATCGTATCTGGGATACAAGTTTGACCAGAGCACAAGTACAAGAATATTTTAATCGCCTATTTTACTATTAGGATGGACAAATTTCTTTATGATCCACATCTGGAAAAATTTTGGAAAGACAATATCGAATCCCGTCATTTATGACGGGTCGTTTTCAGTATTATATATATATGTTACTGACAGGCGTCATCTGAATAGACAAAGAAGGCAGTACCCACCCTGAGATGCATAAATAAATATCAGCAGTTTTTTCTATTACTAAATATGCACCAATCCAACGAAATTATAATAGTTGATTCAATTACTATGCTCAAAATACCAAAATCATAATATACATGTAGATAATGGTGGGCAAGATTTGCACACTGCCTTTTCTTCTCTGCATCTGCACTCTGCAGGGCGAACACTAAAAAGTTAAAAGCTTCCAGCAGAGATGTGCAATATGGATCTTGTCACTAAACTTATCAAGAAGAAGGCATGTGAAGCATTTTACAGCTCTCGGTCGTATAAGATTTTCAGCCCTATTTTTAAAAAACGTGATTTTCAGATTCTCTGAGGGTTGGGTAAAATGGAAAATTTAGTCATTTGCAGGCCTGACAAGGGAAGAGGGGTAGTACTCTTGAACAAAGTGGATTATGTTCGTAAAATGTTATGTGTAATTTCCGAGGTTAGCAAATATAACTTGGTTACTGAATCAGACCATCTTGCATTGGTCATACGATTGGAAGATAAAATAAATAGATTCCTGTCAAAAATAACGTCTCTTGGTATCATTACGGAGGAAGTCCACAAGGAATTATTTGTGACAGGATCCGTCCCTGGAGTTCTATAAGAGCTGCCAAAAGTACACAAAATCAATACACCATTAAGACCTATTCTAGCCGCTTTTAGAACACCCAAGTTTAAAATTGCCAAATTCCTAATTCCTTTGATCGAACAATTTTCTGTTAACCAATATACTGTTCGAAATTCTCGTGCGTTCAATGAGTCCCTAACTGCAATTCCAGCTAAACCGAATTACTTTATTTTCAGTTGTGATACATCTTCGCTATATATACTAACGTTCCATTGTTGGAAACCCTTGAAATTGTGTGCAATAATATTTTTTCATCTAGTCATGTGTACAATGGATTTGTGTCGTACAAATTTCTTAAAACTTTTAAAATTAGCAGTGACTAAAACCCATTTCTACTCTCAAGGCAAACTGTATAAACAAATCGAAGGACTTGCAATGGGCAACCCCCTTGCCCCTACTTTAGCTAATATTTTTCTGTGTCACTTAGAAACTAAATTTCTCACAGAGTGCCCAATGGTGTTTAAACCTATTGATGACACCTTTGCTATTTTTAAGGACCAAACGCATGCTCATTTATTCCTAAATCATATAAATACGAATCATCCATATATACCTTTTACTATGGAAAGCGAATCAAACAATTCTCTAGCGTCTCTAGATGTCAAAATTCAGAAATCTGATGCAACTATTCCCACTTCAATTTATCGGAAGCCCACTTTTACTGGTTTAGGGTGCAGTTTTTTCAGTTTCTGCCCAATGATATTCCACATCAAAAGTATCAAAACGCTTATTCATAGAGAATATTCATTGTCATCTTCCCTCAGCATTTTTTTACAATAAACTTATATCCTCCGGGCCTATTTTAAAAATCATGGTTACCCACGTACGATGTTGATAATATTCTTCGTAACTTCCTTAACAGGATTTTTGTACCGAAACCTCTGGTTTACACAATGGAAAAGCGGAAGATATTCGTATCACTGCCATTCATCGGTCCAAATTCATACTCAATTACCAAATATTTTAGTAATGTTTTAGCGAAGTATTACCCACATTTGGATTTCCATATATCATTAAAGAATAATCACTCTGTTAAAAACTTTTTTCAATTCAAGGACAGGCTGCTTTCTGTGTTACTCTCCAATATTATTTATGAATTTCAATGCGGAGCTTGCCAGAGCTCCTACATTTGGAGTACGCAAAAACAGTCCGCCATTAGATTCTATCAACATCTAGGCAAATCTTTCCGAATTAAACTCCCGCTTTCAGTCGCACCTCATTTCAGTCGCACCTAGACAACACTGTGATAACACAAACCATCCTCTATCTCTGAATCATTCTAAAATTTTAGATTGTACTTCTAATTCTGATTTGCGAATTTTAGAATCATTGTACATTTTTAAACTTAGGCCTGTGTTAAATATTGACCAATCTGCCACTCCTCTATTCACTATATCTCAGAATTTCTTTATATCTCACTGGTGTATATTTCTCTACTCTAAATAAACGGTATGTATGTTTTTTCTCTTTACACATGGTATTCATTGATAATGACATTGTTTTAGTCGAAACCAGCTGGTCTGAATGCCACGAGTAAATGTTTTTATATAAAATTTTATATCTCGGCTATTATAGGAAAAAGCTGTTCTGCTTTCGTCGCAGGTGTTTGATGTTTTCGGAACGTTTTGTTTACGAGTAAAAGCCACTTTCAACTTCTTTGTGTGCGATATGTCTTATATTCTCGTTTGACTTTTTGCTAGGTATTTGACACTTTCGTATGGTAATAAGCGCTCAGGTTCTTTTCATTTTGTAATTTTGGTGCATTTTGGAACGTTTTCAACAAGAAATTTTGTACCATCGCATAAATGTAACAATCATTGCAGCTGAGATAATACATTGCTCTCAGTTACGAGCAGTGCATTGCTTATGTGTGTGCTATTAAGTGAAGTTTTTGCTAGTGTTGTGTTGTTTCTTTCACTGCAGCTCGTTTACATTGTATTTTATTTTTTTTTATATGTCCCAATACCTATATTGATTACCTTACAACATTGCCAAACCTTTTTTCAGAAGATGTAATTAATTATAAAATGGCGAGAAATAAATACTATTCCAGTTTTGAAATTGTAAAAACATAATTATTGAAATCATCACTTCAGCGTATGCTTACTTAGAAACTGGGGAGTGATCAGAAGATAAAAATTAACGATGTAAATGAAATGGTAAAATACAGTATACCTCTTAAAGAACAAAACAATATTCAAGGAATAACTTTAGAAATGAGCCGAAATTTTCATTATTAATAATGTTAACTTGACCTAAAGACAAGGAAGTAAACAAAACAAAGAGATCAATTTGAAGTACATAGGTACTACATATTGCTAAAAAAATCATCTAATATTTCAGTTATTAACAACAAAATAAGTTAATTGAATTTTTAGTATCAATAGGGATAACATAACCTGAAAACTAGAAGTCATTATGTTTCAGACTATATGGCTTCAGATTTTCGCAGCGACAAGGCATTATCAATGTATCACAACCTAAAGTCTAGAAATATTTATGATCATAACATAACTTTAGGTTTCTGCAGAGACTAGTCATTATCAATTCACACATCAAAGTATAACAAAAAGATAGACTGGACAAGGTCTATCTGTTATAGAATATAGACACATTAACAGCACAATACATTGGGTACATCAGCTGAGCTGTTCTGCAAGTAACTTACAACACATTTACTACTAGTTTCTACATCCTATGTATTAATTGAAGGGAAATGAACGAAACAGAAATGAACAGAATAAATTTTCGATGTTTTCAATTTCTATTTCCCGGCTTTTTAACTGTAAAATATGCATTATTGCCCCTGTACGAAAATTATACTTCGCTCTCGTAGGCATCTCATATATAAGTGTGCGGACCCACAATGACTAGATATCAATGACAGTATTAGGTAATTGGGATAAGTACGCTGTTCCGAACCTCGAACAAAATAATCAACAAAAACATTGCGTATATTTTAACTTTTCAGCAAAGTATTTCAACTTATTTTTGTTTAATTTCAGTTTTGAACAATTATAAATAATTGTAAGCAAAAGTTAGAATCGAAGACGCCAAAAAATAGCGACTCCACCACATCCGAATGAACGATTCCGACTCCGACTCCACCACATTCTCAAAAAGCAACTCTGACTCCGACTCCGACTCCATCACATTCAGAAAAGCGACTCTGACTCCGATTCCGACTCCACCCTAAAACATGCGACTCCGGCGACTCCGACTCCCGACTCCGACTCCGCAACCCTGATGTTGAATTTTTTTTCCTGGAATATTTTCTTCGAAAAAATGGATATCCTTCTTCCATTGTCAGTGTTCAAACTGAAAAAAATCCTCGCTAAAAAGTACCCAGTTACTGGGGCTGTTATAGAACCATTGAAACGTCTTTATTGCGCTTTCCCATATTTCGGAGACTACACGAATAAAATGTTTTAAAATTTTTTATAGAACTTACACAGTGTAGTTATATTAAATTCACATTTTGTGACATCTTTATTAAAAATTATTTCACTTCTTAGCATATTCTTCGTTTTAAGTTCCTGATGATCATTCGCTTAGAGAAAAGTTACTTCCCTGAATGTCTAATCAATATTTCAGAAGAAAAACCGATTACGATATATAACCTATCGAATGAAATACCAATACTCTCTTGAAGAATTCCAAGAAAAGTTATTCGGAAAACGGAGCGGTTTTCAAAGCGTGGAAAACACCGAGGATATCAACTTACAAGTTTCACTTTTTAATGGCAATTTCACATCAGCACTTAATGAATGTGCACCCTTCACGACAAAGAAAGTTGAGCCAAGACATGCTAAATGGATAACAAATGAGGCAAAAGAATTGAGTAAAGCAAAAAGAAATTACCAGCGAGAGTAAACTGAAGAAATCAGACAGTACTCTCCTAAAGCTATACAAATATATAAAAAAGATTCCACGGAGAAAACTAAGTGAAGCAAAACCAGACCACTTCTTCAGAGAACTATTGGCTGCAAAACGAAATCCAAAAGAGCCTTGGAAATCATTAGAGAAGTTATTCAGTATAAAAACTCAGAATGCAAAAAATTTTTCGACAACCCCTCGTAAACGGAAAAGTTGGATAAGAAGTTTCTAATAAAGTGTCTGGGCTCGGTCCAGACACACCTACAGGTACAAATCCAATCAATTTTTCATTCCTTAATACGAGAAACAAATGGAGACCAAGGCCGGGCAGTGTTAAAGAGACACGAAAAATTTTATACTCACTAAACTAACTAAAGCAGTTGAACATGATGGCTTTAGCCTTCAATATATAATAAACAAAGGAATTGTCGCAGCATCCATGATTTATTTGATAATATATACGTCTATAACCATAAGCAAATTTCCTGATCAGTGGAAGGTATCCATGATTAAGCCACTGTTCAAATATGGTGCAACAGTGAAGCATCAAATTACAGACCAATCAGTCTCCCACCTGTTACGTCCAAAATATTAGAAAAAGCAAATACAAACTTGCTTTCATTTCCCACAGATGAATCATATCTACAGTACCACAGCGCAATGAATATACTTACAGGAAGAACACCAGCACTCAAGATGCTTTGCTTAACATCATAGAAAAAATATACAATAAAAAATAAAAAAATTCAACTCTCTTACTCATGCTTGATCTCTTCAGAGCGTTCGACAGTGTTGAGCATGAAAACTCCTGTAAAAGAAACCGAGCCTCAGAGTAGAAACAGTGGATTGAAAGCTACCATCGGAACCGCTCTCATGCAGTGCGTGTAAGTAAGAAAATGTTACCACTCATACGAAAAAGCTTTGGTGTTCTCCAAAGTTCAATCCTTAGCCCGCCCCTATTTTCTATTCTCATCAAAGATTTCTCGACCATGCCAGTGAACACAAAAATCTCAATGTATGTTGCTTACGTACAAATTGTCATGATAAGTTCGATAGCTTGTTTTGTAGAAACACAAGTCCGTTGAAAGCCTTTAAAAGAACCTGAAATTGAGGTAGGACCAAAATGACCTTCAACTTAGCGGAAGGGAAATGCTTCGCATTATTTTTGGATCATAAAATGCGAGGAGAAAATGTTCAAAATGTACTCTAACGTTTGGAGATGATGAAATCGAGCCAGTAGACAGTGTAAAATACTTTGCTGTTTGATTTGCTAAAAATATGACTTTCAAACCATGCTTGCAAATAGTATTAGCTGGAACTTAGTATTTTTTATCGCATTAAGATCACACATGAAAATCTAATTTTTTTGTGATCAAGCCTTTAGCATCGTCCTGTTTGGACCATTGAAGTTTATTTAGTCTGGGGAGATATACCTCTATATTTTCCGAAGGAATTTCAAACATGTATGAACTTTTTGGGTAGAAGTGGCGTCCAAAAGTAATTTCAGAAAAAAGCGATCGTGCAACCTCTCTCAGATAAAAACTAAGCTGGATCCCAATCCAAGAAAAATTTATCATTCAAAAAGTTCGACAAGTGTTCTCATCTCTCTTCCTCCCTCACAGTAATGCAGACGTAGTTAAATTTCTTCCACCTAATTTTCATAACAAAAAACCAAATCGTAGGAATGATGTCGTCATTATTTACCGTTCATCTGACCTTGGGCAAAGAGCTTTCTTAGTTTCAGGAGCTCATTTGTGGAATAAGTTTCTCCAGCATATAAAAACTCTCAAGCTTTATAAATGTTCAAAGCAAACGTGTGACACCATTCCGCATCTCTGTCATAGAGAATAACGTACTGCAACATTTCGTTGTAAATTCAAACTAAACGATCGACAGTTTGCCTTGACAAATCAGCTCACTGCTACTGTGAGGTCAGCATTTAAACCACGTGTGAAGCTGAAATGCCTATATTTGTCCAAACCAATTTCGTTCATTTCGTATTATACCTAGAGCGACCTCACACTTAGTCTGAAATGCGCAGTCGATACCAATCTGTCACCGTGTTTCTACGAGTATGTTATTTCATGTATCCATGTTTGTATGTATAATACCGAGAGAATGAGAAACCTAAAATTTTTTTGTTGTTCTTGGCCTGTAAGTTGATTTGCTCTAAAATTTCTGTGAGAAAATTAGAAACAAGCACAAGCTCATTTATGAGTTTGTTTGGTCTTTTTTTATATTTTCTTAATTATTTCTTACGACTTCTCTGAGCAGTACAGTCGGCGGTTATGATGTTCCAGGATGAAATTTCTCTAAAAAAGTAAAAAGTCATGGAGATTACATTCGCTTATCGCTCTGCGACCAGTTAGCACTAAACTTTTAGTTAGAAATAATTCGAAATTTCAGAAAATAAAATTAGTACATAGGCTTACTTTTTCGAAAACGGATCTATTGATACTCCAGTGAGCGTCTCACGTTTCTGTATCAAAAAATGTATGTAAAAGATGATTGAAAATTAGCGGAATCTGAGCTTAGGATTCATTAACGAATTATCTCAGTCATCGTTGATAACCAAGCTCTGAAATTCCTTTTCGCGTGCACGTTTGTTTATTTGTTTTAGCTGAGCGTGTTGATTTTATAAATTACTTGAGACCAGCTTTTTCTCACTATGCTTGAAAATTATTATTATGGTATTTCAACTTGTTTCAGTAGTGCTTAATGTCTTTCATTCTTTCGTTTAATCAGCTCTTTGGGAAAATAATGGCCTTTTATTATTGATTTTTCTGTAATTCCGGTGAAAAATGAGCCCAATGAGTTATCTACGGGTGCACTGTGTATTTTTGAACCTATTTCATTTAAAACACATTTCAGAAGCGACAAAGCTCATAATTTTGAACATGAAAAACGAAAACTTACGATTTTTTCTGTGCATGAGTTCAAGCACGGCAACAATACCGCTCAAACTCCTGCAAACATCAATAAGGCATGGAGTAAAAGCATTACGAGTGAAAGAACAGTACGAAAACGGTTTCAAAAATTTCGCGGTGTAGATGAGAGCCTCAAATATGAAGACGGTAACGGTCGGCCTTCCATTTTTCAGAATGAAGATTTGAGAGCGATTGTCGAGCAAAACCCATGACAAAGTGCCAAGAAAATTTCTCAGCGGCTTGTGTCAGCATATTACCTGTGTCAGACCATCTGAAATAAATTGACAAAGTCAAAACCACGACAAACGAGTCCGCATTAACTCAGTCAACATCAACGAGCACAGCGTTTTGAATTGAGTTCGACGCTTTTCTTGCGAAACAATAGCGTTCCATTTCTTTATCGTATAGTCACCTGTGACGAAAAGGGGATTCTTTATGGTTGGAATTATTTATTTTTTATTTAATTGGGATTCTTTATTTTATTGAAAACTATCAGGTCAATGGCTTAATCGTGATCAAGCACCCAAACACTTTCCAAAATCAAAATTTCCTCCACAGAAAATCATGTCACTGTCAGGTAGTGTGCAATTGGTGTTGTCCATTATAGTTTATTGATTGCTAATCAGAGCACCACGGCTGAGGTGTACTGCAATCAAATTGACGAAGTGAATACTCACTAGCAAAAAATGTGGTCTGCATTGGTGAATCGGCGAGATCCAATTGTGTTCCATGACAATTTACGTCGTCGTGCCGCATGAATGACTCTCATAGACTTGGGTTGTGAAACTTTACCAGATCCGCCTTATTCTCTTGATCTTCCTCCCACAGATTGCCATTAACCAACATTTGCAGAATTTTTTGAGTAAGAAAACATTCAGAACCATAGAAGAGGTCGAATCTGCTTTCACGTATTTATTTCAACTTCACTCAATGGCTAATTAAATAACGGACAGAGCTTTTTGGCTACCTTCTATTCATAAGCTTTCAGTTATTTGCATTGAATACAATATCCTAGGGAAAATATTTTGATTGTTTCTCTCAATAACATAATTAATCCTGCAAATGGGTATTGTTCACCTCGTAAGGTTTGTCAATAAATTAGAGACCTTTATATTATTCAATTTGTAAAAAACCATCATGTTGTAATATATTTCATGTATCACGTTTTGAAAATAAACGCTTTTCTTTTTTGTTTCTTTCTTCGACTTTATTTAGGGTGATTCTTAAATATGGGTCCTAAATCAGCCTTTCATAACTCCCCCACTGTCAGATGGATTTAAAAAAATAAAGCAGTTATGCAATCCTGACGACAACTAGTTATTTTTTATTTATGTATTTACTACAATATTTGTATGTGCCGCCTTCCTGAGCAGAATCGGCGCGATTACTCAGGCTGTTGATTCCGGCGCTGGTGAAACCTGATGTAGCTTGGTAAATTTCTATCTCAATTGACAGAACGATTTGGAGTTGCTGTTTTCCTTTCTGCATGTCTAAAATGAAGAGTTTAATGTGAAAATACTGGAAATCTACGCCAACTACGAATCCAAAATTCGATCATGCATGGAAAAAATCTCTACCAAGCCCCTGAGAATACAATATTCGAGAATCATCAAGTTAAACTAGAATTTCTCACCATTGTATAGATGCTTTGCTGTTTTAAAATCCACCCGATGTTCAGGGAGTTAATAAAGATTCTTTTAGCGCCCATATCTAATAATCACTCCGTACGGATGGTTTCCCATTTTGGCGACTTCGGTGTCACCCTTTTACAACCTGATGAGGTGAAACTTGGGTGGAAAGCAACACAAACTTCCACCTGAACTCATGCTTTCTTTGTATATCCTATGTGAGTGGCTCCTGTGCATGCCCTGTGAGCTTCCTGTGTGAGTAGCTCAGTTTTTACGAAACTGTGAGCAAAATCACACGATATACCTATCACAAAATCGTCGACTGGGATCAGGGCTTGATAAAAATTTCTCCACATTATAAGAAGGGCTGTGTATTTTGTGAGTAAACTTTTACCATGCTTGCGATTGCAGTACCTCGTAAGAAAGGACAATGCATTACACTTAAATGAGTTCAATGGACTAGCCCAACCCACCTTGCATCTTTTGCTTTGAACCTTTAAATTTTATCTAAAAAATATTTCTATGGGAGACAATCAAAATTTAGAGGATTCTTGGTTAATTCAAACAATTTAAACAATTTAAGCAATTTATTTACCACAAGTGATACAGCAATAGTTTGTATATCTTCAGTCTAGTACAATGGACATATTTGAGTATAGCTACTTGTGGGCCCGAATAAGTTCAGCGACTTCTAGGACATCCTATCATCAAGCTATTTTTAAAGTGTACAGTTATGTTTAACCTATTTTACTTAACCTAGGGGCACACAAGACTGGTCATGTTTCGATGCCTAATTTTATAACAAAGAAAGAAGTAGTTAATATGAGCTAGATGAGAACAGTGTATTCAATCCTAAAAATAATTAGTAGCATAAGATCTATATTATTATCATAGTAGATAACCTTACCGAAATAAGGCTTATCAAAATAAAAAAGAAATTTACTTGAACTACCTTATATGATTAAAATTTCGATAGGGTGAAGGATTCAAGATTTGTTTTGAAAGCTTTGTAATAGCTTTTTTCACAGATCTCAGCTGGGATTGCATTCCAATTCTTCGTTCCAATGAAGATGATACTGTGTTGGGACCGAGATTTTGAATAATGAGGCTGGAGTGCGTCCGATTCACTTCGGTTTCTTGGAACACCCTAAGTCACTGCCCACTTGAAATTTGTTTATGGACATAGAAATAGATCTCAGGTATTCTAAGTAAGTGTCCTAAGTACAGGAGAGTAAAAAATGTAACTATTTGGTCTTAATTCTCAAATCATGTTCACAGGAAAGACACCATTGGCTGTGAATGAGTATCAAGCACAGAATAAAATTCGCTTAAGAACAATATACTGTTAAAATCTCCAAAAAACACCTTTGAAAAAGTCACCATTGCAGCATTTTGAGAATGTTACGTTATTTCTAAGTGGAAAAAACATTGCAGCGAATACAGTAGCACTTTCAACTGTTTAACATCGATAGACCACAGGATATGTATTTCATTTTTATTTTAACAAAAATTAAATGAAAACTAGGATTTGCTTGTTATCACGTTGCATTGCTTCACGGGATTCCTAGTTGCTTAAATTGACAGTTTGGCTGAAATTCTCCCTGCTTTACGAATTCGACCAGCCGGCCCAATCAATCTGATTCTGAAGCTACTTTGGGCAAGTCCAACGTAGCCAGACGACCCCACTGCGGCAACAGTACTTGTAAAGCATTACATAGATCTAGACAAAGACACAGAGAACCTTTATATCTAAGAAAATGATCTTATTTTGCACGTATTTGTGAATGTTGTAATAAAATCAAAATAAATATGACTACTTTTCTAAACTTTTGATGAATCATCGGTGAGCATCTCCGACCGCACGCCATAAAAAAGCAAGTGTAATGAAACTTTATTTCATTTACAATTGTTTTATATTAGAAATGGGTGAATTTTTGTTGAAAAATTACTTCTTCAGTTTTTGAGGTCAACTTTTTTGTAAGCCATTAATAAAGAGTAAATCTGTTGAGTAATCAAATTCTAGATGTGTACGTAAAAACGTTGAACTTAACCGAGGAAACCACCCTGTATGATTTTAAAGCGGTTGATTTTCGATCTAAATGACCGTTTTTGTCATTACCTTCCTTAAAACCATTACCAAAAATTAATTCCGAAGCCCGTAAAAGTTTTTTTTCAATGAATCAAATCTCAAATCTCTCAATCTCAAATCTCTCTCATTGGTTTTCAACAAAGCCGTCCAAAAAAGCCAGCTTGTGACTGTTTTCGCATTCTATAGCGAATTTTTAATTGATGTTTCAATAGTTTATTAAGTCAAGTCAACAATGCGTTGTCATATATTTCTGTTTTTGACCTGTATTTTTGCTTAATTGATAAGTAAATTGAATATTTTCTCAGCTGTTATATTGTAATCTTTCGTCAACCGGTTTCTTTTCCTCTTCATGTATTTTCGGGGTACATGAAGCAAAAGTTCATCTATTTAAAAAGGAACATAAAATAATAGCATTTTAGTTTAAATTTTAGAAGGAAGGCCAACAGTAAATAAAAATATTGTGGAAGGTTCTTGTAATGTAACTTTTAAGGTATGTAAATTTTACATGTTCAGGAGCCTAGTTTGTACCGTCGTAGAAAGAAGAGTCTATTGACAGTCGAAGTGTGGTCTTGTTGCTTTGTTGTTAACAAAATGCTTCTCCCTAAAATTAAGTAAAGATTCTAAAATCATAGATCAGATGCGTAGCAGGCTGAATCTAAAATATCAAAATTGTCATTCCTTAAAGAATGATAATCATCCTGAAAATGTTCTTTAATATATGTTCTTTAATTTGAAGCTTTCATAAAATTTGGCAGTGCAAAATGAGACCTCTTTGTGCCCAAGCAATTGAAGCACAGTACGTGATGCTGTTGCCACACGAATATTTATTCAAAACACTGCCCTCTCTACCACATAGCACAATCAAAAAAGAATTATCGCACTTTGGTGATGAAATTTTTAATTAACTTATTACCACCACTGACACGCTAATTACACTGTGGAACAAATTTCAGGTTACAAAAAGTCGCATGTTATGTAAGACGTGTTTTGGAGTAAAAAAAGTCCAAATTCTGAGACTGACATTTACGCCTCCAGATTAGGCCCCAATTCTCTATACCATTAACCATTTGTTATCATTATTGGTTATGAATGAAACACACAACACACACCTGTCAGCTTAAAAAACACAAGTCCTCAAAAGCCTCTCGTGTGGAATTTGATCTTCTCTATTTATATTCCAGCAGTAGTATACCAAATGCCAGGGTTCTATTTTTGGTTGAATCGTTGCTCCATCACTCAAATATCCTGATTGAATCAATCGCCAAGTTCATCATTCTCATCACCAAGATTCTCAGCAAAAAATCCAAATAAGAGCGAATCGCATTAAGTATTAAAAACATGTTACATCCGATGGCATAATAATGACTCAGCAGATCATTCACAACTTGCACACATAATCTTCTGAACGATGTTTCCCCAGGAGGCTATCACTAACTTTCTCGAAGGACTCAAAGCCAAGCTTCTCCTTTTGCTTGAGATGCGTAGTGAAAGTTTAATACAGAACAATTTCTTCGAATTTGAGGATCTCTGATTATACCTTCTTTGATTTTAGCATAACTTGGGCAGGGGATTTTTTGCAAGACATGCAAATGCGAAGAAATCCTTTTCCAGGGCTTTCACATATTTGCTAAACAACACAAGTTTAATATTTAAAAGGGGTGAATAAATTCTATTACTTTTCTCTAGTGGTTTGTGCATAATGTGATCTTTTAATTACTCAATTTCATCTCGGATCAGCCAGTCCTTGTGTATATATGTTCAGTTTTTGCTCTAGAGTTCCATATGCACAGAAAGCAGTAAAGTTTACGTGCAACCAAGCTGAAGGCCAGTAAGCATGACCACAACCTTGAAATCTGGAAAGACATGCCAGTTAAGGTCACCATGTTGCAATAGCTTTCAGATTTTCAAATGATTCTTTCATTGTTGCGCTGTAAACTATGGAACAGATGGTAGAATGTTACTGTTGTGTAGGAGAATAGTTTTGATGCTGTCATTCGACGCATTTCTGAAAAGCCGCCAGTTGGTATTATATGGTATTATCAGTTGTTCAGAAGTTCAATGATGAGAAGTTGAGAAGTTCAATGAGGAGTTCAGAAAATTAAGTTATCGTTCATGGTAAACGTTGCAAGCAGCTTTTTTGTACGTTTTGTGTGCAGTGGTTTTTTCACTCCGTTCTCAAGAAGATTACTTTTTTAAGCCTTGATGCCAGAACCTCACTTTTATCTTTGGTTAAGCAGAGGTCCAAGCAAAAATCATTGAGAGCCTTTTGTGAAAATGGGATTACTTTACTCTCGCTTTCTAGATTATTAGGCTCAACATATTCACCGTTGAAATGTTCATCTGCACAGCTGGAACTCCGCATTTCTTGATGTGAGGGTTTGGACACAGGTGATTCTTTTGAGTGCTTTAATGAACGCTTTGCTGATTGCAAATTTGGGTTAATAATGAAACAAAGTGTTTCTTTCTCTTTGCTGTAGTACAGCATGTAAAGGTCTGCTGACAAAAAAGCAGACATTAAAGAGATCTTTCTGCTCACGCCAAATTATTGGCACATGCGAAAATTATTTCCCACATATTGGCACTCAATGTCTTTACACATATAAGGCAAAAATCTTGAGCCCATGAATTTTCCTGGTCTACATTGTCACAATCAAAGTACGCACGTCTTGTGCAATTTCCTGATATGGCGTGTAATGCTACGCTTTTCTCAAGTAAATCTTACTTTCCCGCATATGTAGCAGTGTATGTTTGGATCATTTTTCCACTGTCTTGCACTCATCGTTCAAAACTTACAAAATCTGACAAAAAAAATAATATTAATGACAAATTTTGAGGTATAAAGTATTTAGCGATAAATTGAACTAAATATAAGCACACAATAATACACCAGTGCATTACTAAAAAAACGATGAATAAAAATAATTTTTATTATTGAAATGGGTTTTTCAAAGAAATATGATTCCTATTAAAGCGATTTTCTTTGCTCTTTTATTCATCGTTAGACTTGGCAATAAGCAAAACTTTTACTTATATCCTCACTCAAAGTAAAAGAAATACGTTGCCATTTTTCTGTGTAAAATGATTTAGAAAATTCATTTCTGCTTCATTTCGCTGAAATTCTCTACAATGACAATGTTGTAGAAAATTCCTTATTTATTTATTAAATTTTGGTAATAAAAATCATAGGGAAATTAAATTTTATTTCTTCGTCACTGCATTCTATCGATTCCATAAATTGTGATGTTTATTGCGCTCTATCATTACGTTCCATTTATTACAGTGTCCTCTGAGACTCCATATGGTGAGGATGTGCGTTGCGCTCGCTCCGCTCGCTCCGAAACAAAGTGCCTATTGTTAGAAAGAATGTACTTCTAGCCTGAATGGGTACCATCTCTCGCCATGAGGATTCAAATGTGATATCAACATATAAATCATCAAACTAAGAATATAATATTCCCTCATAAAGTGTGAAGGTGTTCAACCCTCGTTTATACAAGAAAGCCAACTCTCTAAACCTACAAGATGGGACCGAGGAAGCAACGCAACAACATCAGCAGCTGCAATAACAGCTGTGAATATCAACCAAAGTTTGGTCAATATCCTGATGTGTCTAGCCTAACGCAAGACTGCAAAGAAGTGGTATCTGTTCTAATAAAATATTTCGACTCAGTGATGACAAAATTTAATAGTGATATTGACGAAATGAAAAGTGAAATAAGCGACCTTAAAACACTATCTGAAACAATAGCAGGAAAAGAAGCAGAACACAAACAAATTATTGAAGAGCAGAATGAAAAAATACAAAGCTTGGAGTCACGTCTCGATCGCTTGGAAAAAATGATCAGCGCCGAGACCTGGAAGATAGAAAATGTACTCTCGTCATTTCCGGGGGGAAACTACCTCATTCACACAACAACGAAAATTGCAAAGAAACAGTCTGCAAAATTCTGAAGGACATCAACATCGACCTCAGTGATGCTGACATCACGTCAGCTAACAGAATGGGAAGAAAACCACTAAGTGGAAACGAGGATCGAAGAAACATCGCTTTCGAACTGAAACATTACAACAAAAAACGTGAAATTCTCTCTGCCTGCCGAGTAAATAAACCAACGTTCTATATAAATGAATATCTAATACCTTCACGGGCCAAGATCATGTACACCTTGAGAGTAGCCAAGAGAAATTTCCCGGAAAAAATCGGAACCCCGAGGACCCAAGATGGAAACATCTTCGCATTCATCCCTGGACAACCGGACTCGAGACGTCAGATTAACACGCCAGAAGAGCTCGGCCAATACCTGATGCGGCAACTGGATAAATCATCGAATCAGGTCTTGGGTGTTCACCTCAATTAGGTATCAAAACATGCACCTGTGTCAAATTATATACTCGTATGCCAATAACGCCTAGAATTCTATAACTTTACACTAGATCTTCAAACTGCATAACTTCATGTCATGAATCAGTTCCAACCTCTAAAGATATATATGGCAGTTTTACCTCAATTTTGACAATCTTATGACAGATATATATGAACATTTATGACAACTGTATTGGAAATGGCAACAACACCATCAGCAATTTGTACCTACCAATATTATGATGGAATATTGATATCCACCTTGTTCACCTTTCCTCGTAAATTGTATGTAATTTTTAACCAACAAACTATTATTAGGTGTAAAACATATTAGCTGATTAGATTATCATCGTCGCTAAATTTTTTCTATTTATTTTTATTTTTTTTAAACTTATTACCTGTTGTATGTGAACTTTGTAACAACGCCTTCAGCAATTTGTACGCATCAATTTTGTATATTGAACTCCAATATTAATCGCTCTTGGCTGAGTATTGAGTGTACCCACGAAATCACGCTAGATTTCTTACTCTTTTCTATACTTTCTAAGCTAGTTTTTAGATAGATATATCCTTTTAATCTTGACTCTGTATTTCGTTTTAAGTTGTACAATAGTACTTACTGCCTACTGTTTACTAATTTTGAATGAATGATCACGCTGATATATTAGATGAAATCGACCCGGATCTCAATCATTTGAACAGAATATTTCCAAACCTAAACGACTCTGAAAACTGCAGATATACTAATATATCAAAATTCAACGAATCTATACGAATAACCCGGCAGGATTTTTCGCTACTGTGTTGGAACTGTAGGTCACTCTATCCAAAATTGGAAGAGATACAATGCACTATTACTGAACTTAAGTATACCTTAGATGTGATTAGCTTCACCGAAAGCTGGCAAGATGACTCGACCAAAGACATGATTAAATTTGAAAATTATCATAGTTACCATTCGCTACGAAAAAACAAGCGAGGCGGGGGCATCAGTACATACATTTCTAAGCACATGGATTCGAGAATCATAGCAAGTGCAACACTGAATCAGGATCATATAGAATCATTATTCGTAGAACTGTCTAGAGATGACAAACGAATTGTGCTTGGAACGGTGTATAGGCCGCCTACAGCCTGTCCTATATCCTTCCTTAATGAGCTTAATCGAATTATTTCTCAGTTCAACAGGTCCTTCTACAATGACATAATAACATGCGGTGACTTCAACTATGATTTGCTGAAACATGAAAGCTATGAACCAATCTCTAATTTCTTAAATGCATTTCATTCTAAATCTTTCCTTCCGATCATCACAAAGCCAACACGAATAACCTTAGAATGTGCCACGCTGCTTGACAATATCTTTATGACAGACCCAAGTGATTTTCTTGCTGGAATAATTACTTCTGACTTATCAGATCATTTTCCAGTTTTTCTTATTAAGAAAAATGTCTATCTTGCGTGCACCAAAGCACGGGCTGAAACTTACTCATATCGTAAAATAAACGAATCCAATTTAGAAGAAATGCGCACCGTTCTAGAAGATTTAATGCACATCACCCAACAAAACAATAATGCAAGGAGCATTGATGAATCAGTAGTAAAGTTGACTGAAACTATAATGAACGCATACAATCAGTGTTGCCCAATTGTAACTCGTACAGTTACCCCGAAAAATAAACAAAAGCCCTGGATTACTAGAGACATAGTGATAAATATAAAGGAACGCCAAGCGTACTTAGCCTTCCTTTGCGAAGGGCGAATATCTAGAGAAACATATAACCGATTCAGAAACTATGTGACAAACCAGATAAGAACATCAAAAAAGAGCTACTTTACCCTCAAGTTTACTCAATTCAAAGCTGACGTTAAAAAGACTTGGCGCCTCCTTAACTCTTGTTATAAACCGAATAACGCCGAAAAAAAGAAAATTGGATATATCACTCAAGATAATGTAAAATACCATGAGAAGAATGAAATTGCTAATATCTTCAACAACTTCTTTGTAAACGTAGGGAAAACTATAGCCAGTGGTATTCCAAGTGAACTTACTGATCACCTGGAATTTATGGATCATAGTCGAGAACACAACTCCTTTTTCTTTACGCCTACAAACTCCTCCGATGTAATTGCGTGCATAAACAACATGCAAAATAAATCGAGTGGGTTACAAACGTTTCCAACTAAAATACTTAAAATAATTGCTGATATTGTGGCCCCGCTGATATCCAATATTATTAACCAGTCTCTCTTACTAGGCACTTTCCCGAACTCCCTCAAAGTTGCTAGAGTAACCCCTATCTTTAAAAATGGTGAAAAAACCTGTGTAAACAATTATCGACCTATCTCCATGTTACCAATTATTAGCAAGGTATTCGAGAAAATTGTGTATAAAAAAGTGTACTCTTATTTTGAACAAAAATCATTTCTCTATGATAAACAATACGGCTTTCGCTGTAAAAAATCAACAACACGGGCAATATTAAATCATTTACAATTCCTTTATTCTAATTTAGATAACAGAAAGACTGTCTTCTCTGTATTTCTTGACTTTCGAAAGGCATTCGATTGTGTGGACCATAACATATTACTCTCGAAACTTCATTGTTATGGCATTCGTGGGGTTGCCCATGATTGGTTCAGATCATACCTAACAAATCGGAAGCAATACGTTGTCATTGACGACGCAAAATCGGACCCACAGAAAATTAGCCATGGAGTTCCACAAGGATCTGTTCTTGGGCCTCTCCTTTTTCTGATTTTTATCAATGATATTATTAAATCTAAAACATTTTTTAAATTCATACTTTTTGCCGATGACAGTACGCTTTCTGCGGTCCTTCCGAACGAAAATCCCACTACGATTGCGGAGAGTATAAATAATGAACTCCATAAGGTTTCACTGTGGCTTAAAGCTAATAAAATAAGCCTCAATATCGTTAAAACAAATTATATTACGTTCTCATACAAGAAAAATATATCTCTACCATCCATTAAAATTGGCGAAGGTGAAATCAAAGAAACCAACTCATGTAAATTTCTGGGCATCATAATAGATAAACATCTGACCTTCAAAGAGCACATCACTCATATTAGTTCTAAATTATCAAAATCCATCGGAATCCTGAATAAAGTTAAAAATTTCCTGCCTGAAACAGCCTTACTAATGCTTTATCGAACGCTCATTTCACCATACCTGCAATACGGAATAGAAGCATGGCATGGAACTGATGAAAATAAAACCAATATAATTTTTACTCTGCAAAAAAGAGCCATCAAAGCGGTAAGGTACCTAGAATATAATGCTCACACAAATGATTCATTCAAAAATTTACAAATACTTAAACTCTCGGATCTCTACAAAATCTCCATCTGCAATTTCATCTACAAAACATTAGCTAATGATGGCGACAATAGCCTTCAACAGTTATTAACTGCGCAAACTGGTCATCACGACCATTTAACACGAAATAAAAGTAAATTCATGCTTCCTTATTATTCAAAGGCCCGCTCGCAACATAGTATACTATTCGTTGGAACTAAAACCTGGAACTCAATACCTGCGGAGATCCGTGAAAGTAATTCTTACAAGGTATTTAAAAGAAATCTTGAGTCTCACTTCTTATCAGAATACTAGTCGTGTAAGATCACCAAGTCAAATCCTGCCTCCTACATGTCTGGTCCTAATAATGCAATTTGCCATGAGTAATATCGCCGATTTTCAGTCTGCTCCCAAATCGTTATCGAATATACTGTTAAATATTGTCCATATGACCTATATTGTAAAATTAAACATCAATATCGAGTTCATTACCCTGTTGATCAGTCTAATGCGAAACTAGGCTAAGTGAATTAGGTTAAACATTATTGTACGCCCTAGAATAATGTAATGGTAGGATGCCCTAGAAGTCGCTGAACTTATTCGGGCCCACAAGTAGCTATACTCAACTCTGACCATTGTATTAGACTTAAGAAACATTCTACCTCTGTATCTCCTGTGGTAAATAAATTGTTTAAATTGTTTAAATTACAAATTCTTGAGCTACAGAATGAAACGCAAGCTGTGAACGGCGGCAATGAAGAGGAAGGAGGGGCTATTAGTTTCTGGTTCCTGAGGAAAGCGGTGCTGATCATGCTGCTCGTGCTTCCCTTAAGACTGTGATGAAGCCTCTACACTGCTGTAGGTTCGAAGCAATTCTTTGCCAGAGGATCGGCAATCGTTCATCAGTAATTTCATCGTGGTGCTCTTCATCGTAGCTGATCAGTGGTTTCACCGTGGTGATCATCGTGATTTTTTACTTTATTCTTCTTAATGAAATTTGATTGATGCCAGTCAAAGATTCTTTAATTATGACTGCAAAAACCGAGTAGACTACGGCGGCCGACGCCCGTGAGACTGGGACATCATGGACAACAGCAGACGCCTCGCGCTGGGAGTTTCATTGGACCCAAGACGAAGGCCCTTCTCCGATACTAACGCCATGGTTCCTTGCTTCTCATTGAACGAGTCCTTGGCGGGTAGACGGAAGGTGACGCGACGCTATCCCCTCACTCTCTACGGGTCGACAGTCCTTCCGTTTCATCGACTTTTATTATTTATTTACATGGTCGAAATTTTCAGTGTTTATTCATCTTTAGTAATTGTTTTCAATCAATTCTGCATCAAAATTTACGATGCAAGATAATAAACTAATTCGATTTCCTGTTTTGTCATTACCCGCCATGCGTGGTTTTCGTTAAATGTTGCACAACACATGTCAAATTCAACAAAAGGAAGACCAGAAATGGACTTCCCATAACAGTTTGCGTATAATAACGGCCACAAATCTCGTGTTTTTCTGAGTGTTGGACAGAGTTAGAATACGGGCATTTTTCTACCGCGACTTCTTTGCAATTAATTTTGTCAATCACGCAGAATGCAAACATATACGAAATATAAAAAGTCTGCCTAACCTACGCCACTGGTCACGCACGAAGACATGGAAGCGCTGCTTACTGTTGGTGTGAAGCCTTCGATGTTGGTGATTTATATTGCCGTCACGTTCTTACTGCGACCTCTGGCCACGGATATTTTTCTGCACTACTGATCTCCAAAATTCATTGGTGGTGTTGCTGTTCTAACGAGGCCATCAGTCATTCGACCATCAAAGTATGTGAGTAACACTGTGAGCCAAGGCGATATTAAAACTGCTGCAACTATTTCGGACGGTAGATTGAGTTTTGTTATTTCATTAAAACCAATCAACTGTTAAATTATTTCATTTCATTTACATCAGTCTTTGTGTGGCTGTTGTTAAGAAAGTATCACATCCTGCGCTCTACCGAAACCTATCTAAGAATGGAAGCTCTCTGTATTTCCGGTGCAATTGTGAACAAAACCTCTGTGGGGCGAATTTGATCGGATGTTCCCAGTTAAAAATCGGCGCAGTGTCTCGAATGGTTTACTGCAGTTCGGCGCAGTAAGTGGAGTTTAGGGCAGGTTCAGCGCAGCACCTCTCTCCAGTAGTTGTCGCTGCAGCAAATCAATTGTGGCCGCTAGTAGTTCAGCGCAGTGAAAACTACACGCGCGTTACCGCAGCACTCACTGCGTTGAGCCGCTAATGGTCAACTGAAGTTCATTCTAATATTGAATTACATATAGAATAATGAACTTATTCTATATTCTATATTCTTTTTGAATTACATATAGTCATGTTCATGCTTGTTTCTATTGTCAATGGTTTTTTATTCTTACATGCAAGAGAGTGTGTTATTGAAAAACAGAAAATAATTTTTTCATATATGCCAAAATAATCACTGCGTCTGTCACAGGCACCACTAATAGAACATAGAAAAGTAATTTAATTTACAATACTTCTTTGCGAAGTAGCCCAAGTGGTGAAAATAAGAAATATGCTAAAAATTCGCCACATGGGTATGCATTAATTGAACGAACCGCCTGAGGGCATATAAAATGAATACAATATTTGTGAATGATTTCCTGGTTTATTTTAAGTAATGTGGACACATCGTAGTTACACTTTATTTTATACACTTCATTGATTCTTCATAACGAGTAATGAACTATTTATTATAAAAACAAAACTATTAAACGTTTATGGCTCAAAGGGTAGGGTCTTGGGATCAAGAAGTGAATCATATTCAGCATATTCTTTTATTTGATCGTACTTTTTCTAATACAATGATGAAAATTTCATATTATGACGGATTGATTGATTCCCTTAATGACATGTTTAAAAACATTCGCCCTGATATACGTACTCATTCCATTAAGGGTAAAATGTGCAATTTGAAAAAAATTCCCTTGTGGTAGTTTGTTACTGTTACCAATTGTTCAGGATATACATATTTATCAATATTGACACTTTAATTGAAATTTAACGGAAATGTTATGAAAATATTGTGACTGTGGAAGTAGTATGACAACATGGGTTCTTGGTACGATAAACAGCGGCAGTGAACCAGGTCGTCCATCGGTCATCATTCCTTAATTTTTTTAAATAAATTAAAAGTTTTTAACTGGCATTTCGGTGATGGATCCCTTTAATACCATAAATGAAAATCAACCATGAATCTACTATATAAATTTTCATTAAATACTCCAAATTGTGCTTCCTTTGCTTCGATTATACTGGTTACGAACGACGAATGAACATAAGCAGTAAATTTTTAAGTTTCGATGCCCCTATCCGATCGCCGGTTAACTTCAGTTGTCATCTTGGTTCAATGAAGAGAAGTTGTGCGATCGATATTGTTAGTCCGGTGAAATCTCGGTGTAGGGTTAGGTTAGACTTTGATGTGATTAAGGGGAAATGCTAGTTTGTCTGAAGTGAAATTCAACATACAGAAAGAAAAAATTTTTAAATGAGTGATTTTTTATAGTAACGTACAAGTTAGGTGTTGAAAAGTGGATTAAGCAAGAATTTACTGATAGAGTTGTCAGAGGCTAAAAAGTCGTAACAAATTGAACATTTCGGTTTTTGCGAGATATTTTGCGAAGGGAAGTCGTTGTTGTTATTGCTGTTTACGTCAGACTCTAACATTGATTCATCATATACGGACCTATAGCTGTTTTGTATTGTTAGTGTAGGTTTGCATGATCCATGTCTTCGAATCGTAAGCATATTTTTCGTATTTTTTTCATGCATCATGTTAACGTCAGATCTACTGAGTTTTTATCCTATTACCGGGATTTTATTGACATTTGGAGGTTTGAGAACCTTTTCCTCGTATATATTTTGTCTTTTTATCGTAGAATGTCCCCAATGCATTCCTTTGTATGTGCATTCGAGTCCATCGAATTATGTACACGCGAGCACATGCATTGCGACCGTTGAAAGGCTGGCGGGAAGTAAGGTGACGTCAGAGTTCAGCGCAACTTAACTTAGTCTGAAAGATCGCTCGTTTACCTTTCTCAAATAAATTTTATCCCGGTTCGTTTGTGTTGGCTGTTGGTTTTTGAGTTGTTTACGTTGCATTATGAATCCAGTTTAGTTGCACATAGTGCGTCTTTTTATGTTTTTGTCCGTTCGTCCTTTGGTTGTTGTGGTATCAACATTCAAACACCGTAGCAGTATTGGTGTCAGTTGCGCATACCGCAAACGTTTGTCTATTTTAGATGAAAGGCAACTAAATATTCACAGCAGACCACTAAATCATACCAAATACTTTTCGGTCAATAATAATTCATTTTTCATACCGTTAGGGCCTAGACAATTTATTTGTCAGAATAAATATTCAAGCCTGCCATTTTTTACAGCGAAAAAAATATTAACAACTAGGCCTAATTTACTCGTTTATAAAATTTTTGCCTTATTAAAAATGATAGTTTATAATTTGAAAAATATTTTCAACTAGGCCTTCTGAAAAACGACAATATCAGAAAATGTTGAACATATTAACACTTTACGTAACTATTTAATCAAATCAGGAGCTGGTGTAATTAATACATTTTTGAAGAAACTGCCTATGCCAGGAATCTACTTGAGCCTTCCAGAAGGTATTGATTCAGAAAAAGTTGCTGATTGTTAATTTAAACGATGTCATTATTGCACAATATATGTATCACCAAATTTTATTTTTTTCTCACGTTCTTTCTAGGATTCTAGAATAGGACTATAAATATCTCTGAAGTCTGTTATCCTTTAGCAATAGATAGAAAATAAATAACTTCAAACACCTATAACTCAAAATGTTTCGATTTCTCGATTAAATGGTTATGATTATCGGATTCTATAGTCAAAAATGCATATTGAAATCAGTTAATATAGAATTTGATATCGGCCATATGAGGTAGATAATTTTTCCTTTATGAAGTCTTTTAAGCTTGAAGTCTTTGAGGCTGCAGGCAATGTACGTGAGTCGGCAGGCAGTGTGCGTTAGACCATAGGCAGTATATGTGACTGCACGCAGTGTTGGTTAGACTGTAGGCTGTATACATACCATATGATAAAATCAGGCGGAGAATACAATAAACATATCGATGAAAAGCATTTCATCCTCATCAATATTGCGCCTGATGTGAGGAAATTCTCAGGCAGTCACACTGTGTGATGAATTAAGTACACTGGTAGGTTTCTAAACTGTTACGATCATGTCCCGATGATGCTCAGCAATTCCAAACTTAACGGTTTGAAAATTATTGCATTTGATGAAAGTTCGAGAAACGAGCAGTGAATAATTCTAGGCTAACTTTTCGCTGTTGCATCAAATTTTTGCAGTCTGGTATAAAATGCAGTAGCAAATAAAATTTCCCGATACGGCATTGAGAAAGTTATGCTCGAATCTTTCGGATTTTATAATTCATTTTCGGAATCTGGATTTTTAAATTTTGAACAGTAAAGTTTTATGGTGTTCTATGGTTATTTACGGACAGTTTTCAGAGATACAAGCAGTTATTTTAAATTTTTTTCTAATTCATTATGCGTAACCAATCCATCTTCTTCATTGTCTGGTTGATCGTGAGGATACGATGTGAGAGACCCCTCTAAAAATGTTATTGCAAGTAATTATATCCGATTCATTTTAATACCATCACGACGTATGAAATATGAAGTATTACTTCCTGAATAGAAAATCGTACACAACACCAATGAAAATGAAATTCATTTATTGAAAGAAAAAGATTTTATACACCGTTCCACTTCCGTATAACTCTTAATATAAACCGTTGCAAATAATGATTTGATCTTCATCAAGGGTTCTCCTTTACTATTACTCTCGTCACAATTACTCCTCAAATCAACCGTTGAAGATAAAAATTGGTTTAATTGAAGTTTCTTTTCATTTTGCTAGTACTCTACAAAGTAAACAACCATTGTCTTTTCTTATAACCTAATGTGAGTATCCCTCACTATTGTTTTTCAAAATCATTCTATTTTGATTTCGATTAATACTTTGAACTCATTTGAAATTTGATATATTTTACTAGAAACGCAGCGAATGAAGAGTGAAGTTTATTGAGCCTGTTCATTTGACTTGGAATATCACATCTAACACATTTTTAGTCATTGATTCGAGGTTTAGGCTGAATATAAGATATTTTTAACTACCGAGGTTGTTGAAAATTAGAGCACATTATTTTAATTTATGCACCAAGTGTATTTGTGTTGATGATGTTGCCGATTGCATTCAAAACTAAGTCACTTGCACATACGTGCTTTGTTACATTGCCTAATTTTTTCATTTGTATATGTTTTCAGATTGAATTTATTTCCTAGAGTTTATCCGAACATTCAAGACCGATCTTAAATGGGGAAAAAATATAAACCCTATCTCACGCTGTCAGCTCGTCATGAGAGACGGCGGAGACAAGGTCCCTTGCTCTCTACTGGCAACCAAAATTTGTTAACAACTGCTCTCGATCGTCAATATCAGCATGCAAGCCAAGATGGTCATATTTCTTCGATTGAAAATGTGCCTTCTGAGCATGACTGTGTTCCTCGTCACGATACTTCACTGGACCCTTTACCTAATATCATTCATAAACCACAGCAGTACGAGTGCGAAGTTTTTGCGCCTGAAAATCCTCTGGCTATTACTAATAAGAAAAACAACGAATTTGTTAGCCATGAAGCCCAGTGTACCTCTTCAGATCTTACAGGTTCAATATCAGCTAATGAGTTGGAGGCTTCTGCTGATGAAAATTCGTTGAGGGATACTCTTGAAGATCTTCCTTATGCAAGTTCTAAGGTCAATTCAAATTCATGTCAGACAAAGGAACTGATGGCGGATACAATTCTCAACACTGAAGACAAAATAGAAGCTGCAATTGTTAATTGGACTGTAGATTGCCCCAATGTTCCTGCTCTTACAGTCATAAAACTACTGCACAATCTTCATGAATTTTTTCCTGGACTGTCACTAACAGCAAAAACTTTGACAGCTAAGGATATTTCAGGGCATTTCGTATAATTGCTGGCAATATGGACGCTACGTTCACCTTGAAAATTGGCCGAATTCTTTAAAAGCTTATCTCGACTCTCAGACCCAAGCTCCAAATGTAATAAAATTGCTGATTATCATCGATGGAATTCCATTGTTTAACGATTCAAGGAAACATCACGCATATCCAATACTAATAAAAGTGTTCAAATTGAATAAAATAATTTGGGCAGGTATTTATCTGTCTGAAAATGAACAATCCAACAAAATGCCGCACATCAATACGCTTTTTGAAAAGACTTTGTCAGACATTAAAATATTAGAGAGAAACGGAATCCGTATAGGAGGAAAGTGTCACCCTGTTGTAGTGCATGCTATTGTAGCTGATGCTGTTGCTAGAGCAGACCTGAAGTGTATCGTCAATCATAATAGCTATAACAGTTGTGAACGATGCGTTCAAAAAGGCCAGTATTCAGGTGGGCATGTAATATTACCCAATTTGAACGCACCGAAAAGAACCAATGAGAGCTTCCGCTCAAAGTACGATATTTCTCATCATAAACCAGGTGTGACGTCATTGCTTGAAAATCTAAACGTTGGCTTGGTTTCAAATGTACCCTTGGATTATATGCACCTAGTGTGTTTAGGGATTGTAAAAAAGATCATGCTAAGGCTGAAATCTAGTAAGAAGCATCAAAATAAGTGTCATTTGCCTGACGAAAAAATTGTTGCGCTTGACGGATTCATAAAAGAACTTCAAAAACACATTCCCTCAGAATTTTCTAGAAAACTTAGTGGAGGAATGCGCACAGTTTCATTTTGGAAAGCTACAGAGTTTCGTTTGGTATTGCTTTACGTAGGCACTACCCACTTCTCAATATGAAAACTTTCTTTACTTGAGTTTGTCTATGAGACTACTGTTGGTAGACGGTGAAAAGGATAACATCCCAGCTGTAGAACAGATGCTCAAAAATTTTGTGCAAGGCTCAAAAAAAATTTACGGTGATAGTTTTTTATCGTACAACGTTCAGTGTTATCCATCTTGTTGACGATTATATAAATTTTGGGCCTTTAGGGAATATTTCATGTTTCTCATTCGAAAATTATTTAGGCATGATAAAATATAGGCTCACAGGCAAGAATAGAGTACTGGAACAGTTAGCGAAACATTTGAGTCTTGAAAATGAGAAAATAGACAAGACCGAAATTCAGAACGAAAGTTCAAAGGGAAGAATTTTCATTGGTCACACTGGTTACAAAGCTGGACTTCTTGGTGCTAAAGATAACGGGATTATTCTTAAGAGTGGCGAACTTGGGATTATTAAATACATTGATGGAGATTCACTAGGAGTAGATGTTTATTCTGCATGCGAATACTTCAATGAGCCAGTGGATTCAATGGCGGTAGGAGTGTTCCGACTGCAAGGCTTTTTAAAATCAATTAAAGTTTCGACAAATGAAGTTCGCGCCAAGCTCATGATAATTCCTAATAATGAGTTTTTCATTGCTATCGTTATGATTCATTCTCGAGAGTAATGCGATATTTTCGCGAAAGCATTATTTGCAGTTGGAACGTTTCATTGATGCATGTGTTATGCATTTAATTGATACTCTTGTAGGTAGGATGCCAATATTCTTACCAATAATAATGTTAATAAATAATTTAAATGAGCCTCAAGGATTAATCTGTACTTATGATTACTTCATGAGCACTAAGTAAAGAAGCCATTCCCCATCCAAACAACATATTCGTGGAAGTAAATTCTACTATCAAAAACATCCAATTGATGAATTTTATCATTGAATAGCCGGTGTTAAATATTTTGCTTGAATTCGCGAATATATTGTTAATCCCGGCCATCGGTAGGGGTTCATAAAATTTTTTTTATCAAATCAGTGTCTACTTCTAGCCTTCTAGCTTGTCTCCATTTCTATACCGTCTGAGCAGGTTGTTAGTTACAATGAAGAAGTTTGCCGGAATTCGGTTTAAAAATGGTGATTCATGGGCTGTAATACCTTCAATTTGGCTCACGCAAAAGCAAACTTGTTGCTATTGGCCGGACGCAGGCCATGTTGAGAGTTTGGCTAGAGCAGAGAAAACGCCTCAACCTACTTGGCGCATGTGGCCTGTGAAGGGCATCGATGTTTGGTCTGGTACGTACTTTTGTAATAGTCATGTACATTCTACTGTTTTGTCGAAGAATTTTGCTTTTTAATTGTTTCGCTTTCGTAACTTATCATTATAAGTAATCGATTCTGAATTCAACGCTTGAGTTACCCATTGCTTGCTGTGCCTTGTTTCGCTTTTCGCAGTAAAGATCACCGAAACCCTGAAATTTCACATGCGATAAGCAAGAATCTATGAAAAAAGAAGGCTCTGCTAGCGAAAAATTGTTACTTCCTGAACTACTGTACTTTCACACGGAATCAAAATGGCTAGTGTTTTTTTTAATTACCATCTAACAACCGCTGAATTAGAAACCAGCTTGTTCAACTTTACATAGTTATTTCACTTATCAATTTTATGCTAATACATCTCGATAAAAAATGCTGAAGGTTGATCTGTGAGTTATGTATGCGACTATCTACCTGTCATAATTTTCGTTAACATGTATAAAATATAGGCTAAATTAGTTTATTTATAGCTCACTATCGTGCATGAAAGATCTTTTGCATATTTTTTAGGGAACTACGACTCCGCAACACGTAAGATGACGGAGGAGAATGTTACTACGACGGAGGCTGATACTGCTGATGAAACCCACCAACTCTGCCATACGGTAATAGGCCTTAAGTACTTTATAAATGCTCTAAAGAAAATTTGAATTTTATTTCTAGGACGCCTCTCAGTTTACAATTTAAATAGGTATTTATTTCATTTTCAAACAAGATATCTTCGTTGCTGGTAATTGCTCATTCCGGTTGGATAGTATACTTTTTCTGAACTTGATGTGTTTAATAGTTATTTTTTTCGTTTGTTCCAGAAAACATCGACTTCTCGAGAAAATCGCGAAATATCACAGCAGAATGATAAATGTGAGTGTTGTGCAGTGTGTTGTGAGTTAGAAATTTGAAATCATGAATTCATACCTGCATTTTTGTCATGCAAAATGGTAATTTCTTTTCCTTCGGGTGTTGCAGCTGATTCTTCCTCGAGCAATTCGGACGACGAGCCCAGCAAAATGGTTCCCATTTCACTGAACAAAACTTCTTACATCAGCCGGTAAAGAAATTTAACTGTTTGCTATTTCTTTCTGAAATTATTTTTTATTTATATTGACATTGTATATTTTTCTGGAGAAGAGTTAAAGCTCATTGCGACATTTATTTTTTCAACAGTGAAAACGTGGAAGACACTTTTTCGCTAGAAGATTTGACTGCGGAATTTAAGATTGTTAACACAAAAATGGATGAACTTCTAACGCACATTGTGCAACAAAACGTTATTCTGAAAGAAAACAACATTTTACTGAAGGAACTAACCGAGCAGCGAAAAAATATTGTTGCGCCATCATGCCAAACGCCTTCAGGATGCCAACCTGCTGATATACACCTGAAGAACTTGAAGTTCTGGCATCGAGCTCTACCTTGGTAAGAATCAATAGCAATGAGTTGTCTAATTTGAATGTCCGGGAAAGCTTATATTGATAATGGTTGAGAATTACCGATGCGAAGGAGGTTCTAGTTAAATTTATATCATTACGTTTAAAAATTGCGTAATTGAGTGCATTTCTAATTCACCTTACCGTATTTGTTATTTAATAAATGTAACTTTCAATTTTCAGTTTGAAGAACTGATTCAACTCGAAGAAAGCACGCTTTGTAAAACAACAACCAGCACGCTGAAATTGCTCATGACGAGACGATTGGCGACTCAGCATTCTTTGACCGGGCTGGATAGAAACAGGCAAAGAGTGAAGTACGCATTCCGCGGGAGTCTAGCGTGCCGCCTCATGGACCGTAAGTATACATTAGGTAGCCAAAAATTACTTAACAGTACAGTACTGAGGCAGGAAATTTTAGAATATTTCTTTCTCGTTTGTCGTGAATTCAAAAGTGATTTCACCAACTACTACCCACTGCTCGATGTAAACTTGCTCAGTTTTTATGCCTGTCTAAAAAATGCTTCATTTACATAGGTGCTTTAATTGAACTTAGATTTTCTGTTTTGTTTTATATTTTACAATTATATTTTGTTAATATTTCTTGTTAAGGATCTTTCGAATATTTTCTGTTGCTTGAGATTCAAGAAACTCATTCGATTGATTGGCATCAATTTTCTCCTTTCTAATTTAATTTTTAATTTCTTTTTTACTGTGCAATTTGCATAACGACTGATTTTCATTTGACAATGAATAACAGGAATAACGATGACAGATAAAATTATTAATGTGCCATGAGGGCTGTAACTGGCATTGTCTATCACGGGGTGAAGAGGTTGCGTACGTTTGAGAAATATATTGGTTGTTTAATACGCACAACGTTTGCTAATTTTACATATGGGTCAATTTAATAGATAATGAACGTAAGTATACTATTTTTCATTTGTTATACGCTTTATATTGCATTTATGTAATAGTGCAGGTGATGGAGGTTTTCAAGTTCAAGTGCATTATTAAATAATGTTTGTCGGTGTTTTCGGCACTTGGTGCTTTAAAATTACTCCGTATCCAACTCAGATGATACTTCTTTTCCAGTAATTATTTTAGCCTTTAACACTGACCGCAGTATAGTTAAATTTAAGATAAAAAACAATTGAACCAGGAACACTGTTCAATATTCATTATTTAAGTGAGCAACAGAGGAATTTGCGCATTCATTTTGATTTTTACTACGCATTCAATAAAAATCACGCATTTGAAGCCGTGTGGGTTACCATATCTAATAAAACTTAGTACGTGGGGTAAATCTGAAGGAGATGACAGTTGTCGATTTTGCAAATTGTAATGCCTAAACATGGTTAATGACACCAAAATAAACAAGTTTTCTTCTATGCACTTTTCGTCTCAAGTGAGTATTTTATTAGTTATAGCGGTAAATGACTTACCGCAACTCCAGTCTTTGAAGCGGAAAGAAATTCTTTGATCGAGTTGTATGGCAATACTGCAATGGCGTCTCGCTTCCAGCGCTCTGTCTTGAAAGACGAAACCAAACCTACCGCTATACCTCGTTAAATACCCATTTGACGAAAAAAATCTATAGAAGAAAAGTTGTTTATTTCGATGTTATTACCATGTTTCAAGCAACAAAAATTCGAAAATCGATGAGTAGCTGTTTATTCGAGCGCATTTGTCATCAATGACGAAACTAAACTTACCGCTATAAATCGTAAAATACTCATTTGAGACGAAAAGTGCATAGAAGAAAACTTGTTTATTTTGATTCAATTAATCAGGTTCAGGCACCAAAAAGTGGAAAATCAACAACTGTCATCTCCTTCAGATTTACCGTACGTGGCCACCTGTAGCGCACATTTCGGCCAACGCAATAAAGTTCAAAGTTCTTGCATTCCAGCCAGTTGTTTCTGTTCTGCAATCTGAAACTTGCTAACTTAAGTACTATCATAGTTTTTATTCAATACAGTGCATATGTGTATTCGACAGGTTCTATTGCCGCCATGCCTCGGTACACAGGCGTTTCTAGAAAATCGTTACATGCAGCAATTGGTACTTCACTAAAGAACTCCTGTGACTGGGAGGGCTACAGAGGAAATAGGAAGAAGGACCCTGCAGTGCTGATGTCCGAGGGAACTATCGTAGAAGAAACTGGCAATCATGGGATCTCTAATACGCTAGTGACGGTGCAAGGTGCGGTTGCTGGAGTGGATAGGGTAAGCAACGACATCAGTCTTTTGGGGGGTTTTAATGCACGTGAGATTGCTGTAACTGGTAATTCAGAAGATGTGGATGAAGAGCCGAAAATTTTGCGCATTCTGTAAATTATGCTGAAGTGTAACAAGCCAAACTCTTAAAATAATATTACAAAATATATTTACATTACGCCTTGCATGAAATTTTGCAATAATGTTTAGAATTCTAAAATTAAATTTTTTATTCAATACTCCAGAGGTGTGAGGTTCTTTATAGTAACTACTAATTACCGAAATTGAACTATCATTATAATATTTTCCAAGTTATCTAATACAGCTGCTTACCTAACCATACGTGGTATATTACCATTTCGTAACCAAGGTTTGCGGAAATACTCTGTGCCCTCCATCGTAAATAAATGGGCATAAATTGTAGATTTGTTAAAATGTGTAGCTTTGGGGCCATTGAATGAATTTTATTGTTTAGTGTAGGTATCTGCGTTGTTAAAATATTGACAGATATATCATAAATCGGCGTTACTCTGACTGTCGGAAATACTGTGACTTAATTATCGAATCTTAAATACATAATCCAATAGCTCTTGAATATTTTCATGGAACACAAACAACTTTATACAATTTTCTAACCACTCTCCAACTATAAAAATATCCTGTCGAAAATTACTTCTGTTTGTATTAGGGATGTATTTAGAATTAGTTCATAGTTGCTCTGACAGTCAGAGTAACTCCGATGTATGGTGAAGTATTTATAAGGGCCAGTAACCAAATGACTGAACTTCCGTCCTGTTATTTTTCAAACTGAATCTAAGTAGGTAGGCTAAAAATGTGCGTATGTTTCATATCCCACTAACATTTTTGCAGTCAGCCTCGATAATTATCGCCATCTACGCACATTTTTTTATACATGGACGACGCTCATTTTCGATGATGACGGCGAAACGTTATACTGACCGATTATTTTACGCAAAAAGGATATGCAACAACAAATTTTCTTCGTAGTGTGAGCGAAGAACGAGTAAAGTTGTGAAAATAACAAAACAGTATTTTTATTACCCTAATTTTTTTTACCGCGCGTAGTCGAGGTTACTGCGGTGAACTGCAGTAAATTACTAAGAGCAGTTCACCGCAGTAATCCTCGACTGCGCGCGTTATTTTTTTAACGGCTTACGAGTGGTGGCCACTAGTTGCATTGCGGCAGCGCAGTCTGCTCAATGGAGGTTTAGTGCAGCAGCGCTGCACTGGCGCGACTGGCGCAAATGGGCGGACATCTTCAGGTGGCGGCCGAGAGCAGCCTCTGCGCAGCCGCGCTACTCAGCGCTGCACTAACCCTGCGCCTACCTGCAGTAACACTGCGCCGATTTTTAATTGGGTTTGCAATCAGTACGGTACTGAAGTATGCAACCAGAGTTATTAGCGTTATTCCTTCCACATGACGAAATAATGGCGAACGCTAAAAAAAATTGTGATAGACGTATAAAAGAAGCAGTTCTTGTTCCATGTATATATAACAAAAGACACGCGGTGTATCTACTGAAAATGATGATGGACTAGAACCATGCACTACTTCAAAAAAGTGCAAATGGCAAGCACTTCAGCTGAGAGACTGCGCAGGATATGGATGTTTGGCAATGTCGATATGCTCACTACATTCATTAAAAAGTATTTAAATTAAATGAACAGCTTAAAGAATCAGTTGAAACTTGCCTTAAATGCTATAAGAGTTCTTTAGTGAACTCAAAAATTTATTTGAAATGCAGAAATTTTCTGATATTCAAATGATTGTTTTAATAAATCACGAGAACATCAAGTGAAAAGAATTAGAAGATAGCTTGGAGAAGTCATCGAAATTTGCCTCTCGGGAAATAATGTCTACATTTGTAGAAGCACAGTGCAGCCTACATACATGCAAAATACACACAAATGCTTTCAATAAAATGCTTCACCTCAGGCTCCAAAAATTTTTGCTTGGTAAAGTAAAACTTTTCCAATAGACTATAAGCCATTCACGAACCCTCCAAGATGAAGGAAATTAAAACATTCATTTTATAAACTTTAAAAAATTTTCTACCTTAGAGCGCAAAACCGGCATTTGATAGCAGAAAATATCTTTGAGAAGCCCATAAATCAAAACGCTTAAATATTCCGTTAGAAAACACCCGACGACGGAGAACAAAAATAATGACTAAATCGATAGCCAAGGCGAATTTATTCTCGTAAGCATGCTCTCCAGAGTAAAATAAACTATAGAAACGAGATTGACTTGTCGATCACTGGGCAAGGACAGGAGCCTCCAGGCTTTTCATTGAGGTGGAAATCTGAATAATGAAATTAGAACCAAAATGCTAGGTGATAAATAAAAAACCCTGACCACCGAGCGCTAACAACAGGCAAGATTTAGTCCACAATAAACTACCTTCAAGATCACCGAAACGTTCGAGCAAATACGTAAACTTCTGAAACCGGAACTTCGGCCCGAGCTCGCGAGGATAAGCCTCTTTCGGCATCCCAAGAAAGAAGAAACCATCACTGAACTGCCAAGTGACAATCTCGAAGAAAAACATTGCCGTTATTTAGCTGTATTATTTCACTTAGCTAGAATTTAGAAACGCAGTTTTTTGGATTAGTATTTGTATTTTTATCTTTGACTTTTTGTTTTCCCCAAGACGATTTTTGACCAAAACGAAAGATTTTGACGAAGACTACTTTCACACATTCCATCCTGACCAAGCGACTCCGAGCTCTGCTCGAGCCTAACATCTTTATACTAAACAATTTTTCAGGAAAGAAGGAAGTGTCCCTTTTATGACGGAGTTGCAGGACATTTATTTTGAAATAGACTAAATAATCTACATAGTTACCGAGTTGAATCGTAATTTCGATACACTCGAATTCAATAAGAGCTGGCCGAATGAAAAAGTTATAAGCCGGATAAACATACAAAATTATATAGCCTTCCGTTCTTTCCGAATAGATGATCTAATCGGTGGTTGTGTAAGTTTATTCGTATCAAACTTCCTGGATACTAACATCATTCCTGAATAGACAGTTAACCTCAATTAACTGATTTGAAGTCCTGTTCACTGAAGACAAAAAAATATATATTTGCTCACAAGAACAGCCTCCAGATCACTTTTTGTAAATCTATGGACCTTCATCGACGAACTCACAAACTTAACCCAGCCTTTAAGCAAAACTCTCTACCTATAGCAATATAATAATCTGTAGAGACTTCAGTCTAAACTGTGGAGACTTCAGTCTTGAGTGGCGGAAATTGCGAAACAACCGAATTTCGGAATAGCACCCGCAAAATTAAACACGAATTTATGAACTGAATTTGAAACATGAACAATGTGAGTAGAAACGCGTGACTTGCAAGATGTAGTAAAGCGTGGAGAGTGCAGAGCGAGCCTGTTTATTGTATGCATCATTTGATTAAATGTGTATTATGACTAGTGTAGTAGAGGCTGTGCTTGTTGTGTTCCTTAGTCGAGATCTGATAATTTTTCTAGGGGAGAAAAAATAGCCGGTCAATTTGTTAGTATTCATTTATTGAGTGTAATAACTAGTCCAATAGTGTTTCAACCATTAATTAAATTTGTCGATGTTCGATTTCTAGTAGCACTTTCTGTTATGTACCGAATTTGTGTAGTGTGTTGTCTGCTTCATTAATTGTATTAGGGTGTGATTATTTGACATATGATTGCCGAATGCTGAAATCGGATTATTCCTCTCATGGTGGACACAGACGTCATCTCGAGGTGACCGAAATGTGCTGAAGAAAATAGCGGAAATGGAAGTTGGTCTCTTCAAAAGTAGCGAGTGCCCATAATAATTTAATCTCAGCTGATGTGTTATAGTGCATTTTGTATTGTTAGGTATTCTGTACGTACCATTTACATTTCATTATATGTTGTTCATTTTCTTTGGAGGAACCCAAAATCCTCGCTTAAATTCCGAGATTGAAATTTCCTTGTTAATGCGAATTAACGAGGGACCGAAAGTCTCGTGACATCGAGATTGGCAAGCAATCACCTGAGATGGTACTTTAAAAAGCCTAAATACAATTATTTTGGTGTAAATTTTCTTCACGTGAATCATGGTACAAATTTATGATTAGAATTTTGCGTTAAAATATTTTGTGTAGATGCCTTTACTGGAGTATAGAACGATATTGGACTCGTGAATCGACGAACATTTCAAGTGTTCATTATGTGAATTTAACATCTTGGTGCGCGGAACTGCGGAAGGAAGTTATAGTTTGTGTAATGTTTTAAGCATTTCAAATTTTGTGTTTAAAAAATGTTTTTACTGTGCATAGGAGTCGGGAAAATTACGAATATATCTCGTGAGTTGCGACCGAATATTTACAAGTTTTGAAGAATAATACATTGGACGCCAAGGTGCCTCGAGCTAAAGCAGGAAGAAACGCAAACGTTCAGAATAATGCGGGTGAAGCACCACCTTAAGGGGATCCCATCGATTTGGACTTATCCAAAATTGTGTTAGTGTTTTAGGATCCAAATTCAAGAAGGGCGATGATGCAAATGCCTACATGGCACGCTCAAGGATTGTTGCCGATCACCTGAACAAGAGAGAGCAGTTAAAATTGTTCCACTTCAGCCTCGGTGATAAAGAGGCTAAGGAGTGCAGCTGCATAATACACACTCCTGCAAATTTTCAAAAAGCAGAAGAGTGGTTGCGTTAAATTTCAGATAAATTAGAACATCCAACTCAGGCTTTGTTCTCGATGATAACTAACAAACAAAAATAAAAAGTTGTGGCTGAGTATGTGACAAGCATGGCAAGTGTATTCAAGTCTAATTAACCTGGAAACTCGGAATTAGTACTTGCAGATTCTATTTGGCTACGATTCGATCCTGAAATCTCGAATAATTTAAGAAGTGATGTGAGACCCACCACCATCCTGGAATTGATGCAAATAGCGATGGAAACAGAAAAGCGCTGGTTGATCACTTTGCCTAATGATGCGTCAAAGAGAGAAAGGAAAAGTCAAGCAAAAGTGCACCTACACGTCGCAATGAAGTTGTGCGTGTTAGACGCTCGATGCGCACAGGATATCCTATCCTGTGCACCATATCACAGGATAGGTTGTAATGAAGCACATCATTGGAGAGGAAGAGGAAGGCCCAGGCACCATCATCATCAAAATCATCATGTGAACTTTTCAGAGCAGCACTCAGAGGAGCATCCTGATGTGCGTACCAAGGGATAGAGGTACGCTGGAGAACTGCGACGTTTACTGATAGCGATGTTGTTGCAGAGTGGAATGCGAACCAAATGCGCATCTAAGAATGCGGCGAGATTATTCATGCTCGCAAAACGGGGTCAGAGGGACAAACGCACTTAGGCCCTCACACACTGAGCCGAATGTGAACTTAATTAACGCCTCGGTGCATTAACTGTGGCAAATTATGACACACTAAGGCAAACTGTCGTAATCAACGTTTTCCTCGGCCTCTAAAAAACGTGCCAGGAAGCCGTTAGCCTTTTTAATAAATCAATCCAAGCTTAATGCTCCACTTAGATGGAATTCCCGTAACCACGCTTCTATATAGACACGGGAGCTAACAGGAGTCTTGTAAAAAAAAGCGCTGTTGCTAGAATCAAAAAGGCAATTGTAAGTGGAACAATCCCTACACTAAAAGCAATTGAATAAGAACCTGTGCCAGTGCTGGGAAAAATCAACGTTGCAATTAAGATTAATGGCAGAAATGTAGCGCAACATTGCTTCGTAGAAGGAGAGAACGCTTTAACGCTTTTCCGGGAGGTTTGTTGATAGGAGCAAAATGTTCAGGTAACGGATATTCGACTTGGGTGAACCGGTGATTAAAGAAAAATAATATTTTAGAGTTTACTATTAATCAAGACTTGATTGGAAATTTAGTACCGAGCATACATATGATGATAAAGAATACACAAAAATACAAATGAAAATAGGACAAAATAAATTCGGGCACCCAGAAAGCTATAGTAGTGAAATTTAACTCATATGTCCTTCACGCAAAACTTAAGCTAAAATGCTGCCAGAGCGACGAAATGAAGAGATTTCGAGGAAACATGAGAAGAGCCCGAAGCTTGTAGCCGGCCAAGTCTTCGCTTTCAGGGGAGGGGAAGTGAAGTTGGTTAAATTGAAGAACCTGCTGAAGAAGTTGCGAAGTCCAGATCACCGGAAATGACTAACTATTATTAAAGTAGTGAAATGTTCGGCCCCCAGCATCCGCCACTCGATGCAACATTCGCAGCAGCGCAGAAGCGAAGTGGCGAGCTTAGCTTCTGGCACACTTCAGCTTTCAATTTCAAAGTACATGAAACGAAAATAAGTTTTCTAAAGGTACAGCTGTTGTGATCCTGTTGATTTCACCGATGCGTCTATATATTTCGAAATTAATTTATTTCTTTCGTTGTCGTGATATGTGGTATATATCACTTCAATATATTTTATAAATAAGGCGTGACTCATTAGTCCTCGCCCATAGATTCAAATTGATTGATAATCATGCTGCCACCACCCATCATGGAAAATTGAATATTAATTTTGATATCAAATGAATATATATGATTTGGGTAACGTTTACATGCCTTCTATGCCTTGTATCATCTTTTCAGAACACAGGTGTGTATTGATGCACTTGTAACCAAGAGAAGATTTACTTATAAAGAAATCAATTAAGCGCGCATTAACAAACAGATGTGAATGGATAATTATATCGATATCTAAATAGAATTTACATAATACTTCACTCGCTACTTCTAAACGCAACTACGACCTGAGAAATGATGTTATATCGGATCGACAGTGATAACCTGACTCAGGCTCATCTGACGTAACTTCGCAGACTCATCTTTTAATAAAGAGGTGAAGAGGTGCCTTGAACGTGGATATTGGTGTGCCGGCTTGGCGCCTCGGTGTGACTCAGAGGGCAACATGATGGCGCTACCTCGGTACGTGAAATCGTCACAAATGGTAGGCGGGTTGTCGGGCACATAAACACGGAATTAGTATGGCGTGGAATGGCCTTTTCACCGTTTCAACTCGGCAGCTCAACTCCAATAGGACAGTATTTTAGCCTGCGCCCTACGGCGAGGGCAACAAGGCCTCAAGCGCACTTGTCGATGTGTCTCAGATGATGTCTCCCGCCTTACTACCTCTAGTCCTCTACCTCCTTTCCTCAGCCTGTTTCGGGGCGTGAACCCCCGCTAGAGCTGGGATCTCGTTCGAACGATGTTATGTAAGTTTTTGAGAATCATACCAACGTACATGGACATATGCCTAATTGAATCAATAACATACATAGGAATTCCTATTATGAAATACGCACAAAAATACAAGAAACATTCCTAAATAAAATAATTATGGATAAAGGATATATTGAATTAAATCGCAGTTGATGGCATCCTTGGGCGTTCGACGAAAGACTCCGACATGACGTGTTCGAGACAAGGAAGTTGGATACATGGAACCGGCATAGCTATCTTTTGCCAGTCAAGCGAGTGAAGCCACTTCTGCCGTCCCAAGCCCCGCCCACCCGGCATTAGGTCCCTGTGTGGAGGTGGTGTTGCAGTGGAGGGGTAGCACCACCTCCATCATCAGCGACTGAAAACCGCGCTGTTAAATGGCAGACTTGCGCTACTCTGTGCTATACGTTTTTTTCTTAGGCATATATTTCAATTGCATCATCGCTGAATGATAAAGAAACTCATATTGAGGAAACTCGTCCTTGACCGCAGCGTGGATAGCGGCGCCCTGTCACGCTGAGTGTCTGACACGCACTGAGCCCCATCTCCGTGTGTGTGCCCGACTGCCCGTATACCCTACAGCTACCGAAAATTGGGTTCACTTTAGAGCGCTGATGCCGTCTCCATTCTTAAACCTCCTTGGTTCGAGACGAGGTGCTGTACCGTGCAGACTTTAGAAGTTTCCTCAAAGGTTTGGCATGCTGATCGTAGGTAACTCGCAACGAAATATCTTTTCAAGTATGATGATCGACGCAGTTCTTTGTAGATATTCGAAGTAATTACGCAGGCCTGTCGCAATACTCGAAGTTTTCCAAAGCACAAAATTTATTCTTGGACGCGAGATATGATGAATCATATCACAGCAACCGGTTGGGTTGTGGCTAGGCTTGCCCCGAGTATCCGGGTCTGGGGGTCGACTGACGAACTCACTGAATGAAGGCCCGAATTTCAAGGCTCCTTCATTTAGTATTTTTCAATAATCTGATACTAGTAGTTCGAAAGACAAACGAGGGCGTTCCAACGTTTATTATCAGTAGGTAGCACACAGTCCAACAGAGCCACAATTTTAGTTCTCTGCAGCATATCGAAACAAGATAAGGTGCACTTACACCGTAAACGCTAATAACGCCGATAATGTCTAGTAGTAATTTCATCAGATAAGAGAACAAACAGATGATCGATAGATAAATAGAAAACAGTTTCAAATTATTAAGTTCTTTGAATATGATTGATCGGAAACAAACAATATATGCTTAATACGAGAAAGAAATCAAAGTTAGGATGCTATGAAAAAAGCTATGAATCATAAAATGTGACAAATCGAAGCGTATATGAAATATATGAAAACAAGATACATCACAGGTAAAGGAATTTATATAATCACATCGACTGAAACTATGCACTATTCACAGAATTCCTTAAATCGAAGTCACAGGTTACAAAAGTGGTATGCGAAGCGAAGCTCACGAGCGTAGATGCTTACGCTACGATCTTGTTCTGCATGTTCTTATACAAGAATGCAGGATGGCGCTTACACTGAAGAATGTACCAAAACATACGTGATACACACTAGAAACACAAAATAACGGAATATTGGCAGAGCTATAACTTCAATACTAATGGATAAACAAAGCTCTATTAGGTATCGTTACCACAACGCACCTCCGCCTCGAGTGGTGACTGCTGAAGCTTTGAAAAGCCGACGCAGGGTTTCCAGATGAATCAGTCAGCTCATGGCCACATTTTACGAAAAACGATGGCCAAAATGGCCACTGCAAAATTTATAGATATTTTTTCATATAAAAATAACAATTCTAATAAAGTTTTCACTCAATTTGACAATATTACGACACGAGCACCTCCTCAAGATGTTGCAGGTCTTCTGTTTCTTGAATCGTGCGATGTTTTTAAAAATGGCCAAGTGAATTTCTCATGGCTACGGCGTTCAAAAAATGGCCAATTTTGTGTTTGGCAACCCTGAGCCGACGGATTTCCCAGATTATATATAATACAAAAAGATGCGTTTGCAAGAATTATCTTTAACGTAAAATACAGTAGTGATGACAGGGATTCGAACATAAAAACAAGCTGAAGCTCAATGCCGGGTGAGATAAATTAAGAAAAGTTTAGCCCGCAAATCCTCTGCATTACTTGAGGCTTTTTATTCCCTAGACACAGGAGTGGTAAATGAAGTTAACGCAAAAATCGATTTCCGAAAACGCAGAGCGCCGTTGGTTGGTACATATGTGAAAATCTTCTCAGTGTCAGAGCCAAAATCTCCTAAAATTTTGTGCGTGACCAGGAAAGGAGACCTGGTGAGCCTTCCGGAGGAGGTAAAGTTGAAATCTCGAACGCAAACATTGGTGAAATGGCGGGCAGATGTGTGCTTCGATGGAAAGGAGGTGATTCTAGAACCTAGGCATAAATGGGTGTCGTACTTAGGAGCCACTGATGATTAGGTGCAAAATGGGTACGTCTTGATGCCGGTGCTTAACACTTTCGCCGAAAAGATCACGCTAACTGAGGCAGCTATCAGAGCCAAGTGTAATGGAACAACGGAGGAAAATTCAACAACAGAATAGGTCATCGTTGCAAAAAGTGATTTAGAAAATCTTCACCGAGAAAAGCGGTTTCAGCTATATGAGCAACGGACAACGAGAACAAGTTCGGAGCTTGTCTAAAGAGCATCACTAAACGATTGGTGCCGACGACATGGACATTGGCCGCGTGGAAGGTGTGAAATATAAAATTTTGTTACGCACAAGCATGTTCAAACACGAGGCTGGCGGATTCTGCACACTAGTCAAGAAATAATAAATTAAAAAGTGGTAGAAATGGTCATGAGCGGAATCGTACAAGAAAATACCAGCCTGTGGAAAAATCCTCTTGCTCTTGTTGAAAAACCACGAGGTTGTCAGTGGTCACAGAGTTTATCTTGATTTACGAGCTGAGAACATTACCAAATATTCATTATACATTACCAAATGAACATTACCGAATATTCTTGAGACGTGAAAAAAGTTGCTGGCAAGTAATATTACTCGATCGTCGCTGCTAAATCAACGTTCCCCCAAATTGAAATGGATGAGGAGAATAAGCAATACACAACTATAAAAGGAAATTTCGAGTTCACAAAGGTTCCGATGAGCCTGAAGTGTTCAATGTGTGTTTATCAAAGGCGATTTGTCACGTTCTCAAAAAGCTGCAAGGAAAATTTGTTGCCATTTACTTAGAATGATGTGTGTGTCAGTTCTAAGGACTTTGAGAGTCAGTTGGAAAATCTGAGAGAAGTTTAGCAGGAATTTCAGAATTCAGGAGCGAAGATTGGACTCTAAAAATGTAAGTTTGCTCAAAAACAAGTAAAATATCTACGATGTTACATCAGTCGTGAGGAATTAATCCCAAAACCCATAACGTGAAACCCATGCTCGATTACCCAAGACCTACAACGGCACATGTGTGCTCTTTTGTGGCAGCGATGTACTTCTACAGACGGTTCATCCGCCAATTTCGCGATCACTTCAGCGCCGTTAAATCAGAGTTGCGGAGTCGGAGGAATAAATTTGCGACTCCGACTCCACCTTTTGAGAATTTGGCTACTCTGACTCCGACTCCACCTTTTCAGAATTTGGCAACTCTGATTCAGCCTTCGATTCCACCTTTGCAAAATTTTGCGACTCCAACACCGATTCCACCTATTCGCAATTTTGTGAGTCCAACTCCACCCATTAGCAATTTATACGATGAATATTATATTTCTTAATGGTTGCAGGTGTTGCAACCAGTTCATATGTTTAGTATTTTTTTTATTTACGAACGGCTTTTAAAATGACTGCAGAATGTTTAAAATCAAGTTTAACTATTAAATAAATCGACTAATATTCATCATGATCGGTCATAAATGACGGGATACGATAGTTTCCTTCAAGAAAATCACAAGACATGGATGACAGACAAATATATCTATCCTAATAGTACCCGCGATTAAAATGTTCTGGAACTTGTGCACTGGTGAAACTTGTATCCCAGATACGGTCATTAAGCATCCTTAAGAACGTCACAGACGCACAGATCAACCAAGCGAGCAACAACTGTGGATTTTATTTCAAATCATTATTAGCCAAGAAGTTTTAAAAAATTTGCCTCACCTTTTTACCAACGAAAAGCTGCATTTTATTAACAATAGATTCCATTTTCACGCAATATTTTTTACTTACAACCATAAGTGAGCAAATGCCTGTTTTTTCATTTTCTTTGAATGGCGTTTATGATACCATCTAATCAAGTTGATTCCCATTGTGATAACATAGGAGACATTACGCACGAAAACATGTATTTATTTATAAATTGATAGAGAAACGTGGCGTTATATTATCTATTCATAAAGTACTAGTACACACAGCCCGAAAAAATGCTTTTCAAACAATTCCGTGGAATTATCAAACGCCGTTCTATTGGGGTAATTTAGCTCTAGCTTCTCGTTAGCGAGCAGCATTGCTTCGTCTTGCCATTTTGCGTTGTTCATTCGATCGTCTTCGGCGTTTTCTTGTTGTCGTAGTCTTTCTACTTCTCTCTTGCGGTTTGACACATTTCTATCCATGGTGGCCTCTTGTGCCGGAATTTTATTCTAAAATGTCGTCTATTATCTCTTCGAAGCTTTTCAAGAAAATCACAATTTCGAAAATAATAACTCAAGTTCCAAAATCTAAGGCCTTATACTAAGAGGTAACAAAGGTTAATTGTCAAACGAATTTAAAACATTTCTATTCGCGTTATCAATTGAAAATATCAAAGCAACATGATAAATTTCAACAGAGAAAGCTCCAAAGAAAATTTCTATTTGTAAAAATAAGCCAATTGCTTATTCTGGATACCATAATGCAAGCGAAAGGGAATTGAATCGCCACAGAAAAAAATGCAATGGAATAATTTCTTGAATTTCTTAAGCTTCATTCTTGTTGTTATCAAAGCTATCGATTAGAAGAGGGGTCACACAGACGGACGGACGCGGCTCTTATTATTTCGAGTGCACACGGCCCGTCAAAAAATGACTGGATTAAATATAGGACCAACTGAGCTTCAACGTGGCTTTCCCATGATTCCTCATGCTATTCTATTGCTTTCCAATACTTTCCCAAGTCTCAACCGCTGATATTCTATTGAACCTAATCTAAGCTACTAATACACGTAATATTCATTCCGACTCCCAATCTGCTGGGTTAATGTTGGAATGAAAAAGATTTTTCATAATAAAATACAAGAGTTTACAAAATGACGCAATCCATCGGTTGGTACTTATTTTTCGTACTATTCACTTTGATGCCCGCAAGTTTAAGGACTTGATCAGTGTGTACGGTTTCAGTTCGCGGAAAATTTGTGTAGGTTGAAATTACCTGTTGGGGTAGTATTATCCTCCCAGTGTATTTGCATATGATGAACTGATGCAAAGCATTTGACGTTCATTGAAGGGGAACAGCGGGGGTCTAAAGTGCCGTTGAAGACATAATTTAAGCTTGGAAGTTAGTCAGTCCTTCATGAGGACATGAAATTCCAAGCCTCTCGACAAAGTAGTAGCAGCCAGAGTAATATACGCGTTAGACACGTAAAGTTCAAATTCAGATCTGCAGGTGGACAATCCATATCAAGATGACCTGAAAACTTTGTGAATCAGCATACTTTTCAGAATTCAGTTTGCAATTTTTGAAAAGCAATTTTTTCTAGATCGTGTTTAGAAGGAGACTGTTTTTTGGTGCACAGAACGTATTGAGTTTAATGAATGTTGCTGAATATTTGCCTAGATTTTTCGTGTGTGGTTTTTTATGGGTAACTAAAGTTTTTTCAAAAAACTTGATCGCTAAGGGGACTAAATTTTTTCGCATCAGCTGCACTCTGCAATGCCATCAAAATTGGTTGTGAATCGATTGACCGCTCAGTCGTGATAGTTGGAAAGCATTTGGAGTCGGTACCTCAGCTTTTTTGAGACCTGACGGTGTAGAAGTTATAAAAATCGTGAAAGTTTTAGTGAACCCTGCAAAACATCGCGTTTTTCATTTGAAGAAAATGCATCGAAATTTCGAAAACCGTACAGCAGCCCGTAAATATTTTCCAGACATTTTTTTCCATCTACGTGCACTGAATTGTAATACGAAATACGAGCAACAAACATCACAAAAATCATACAAAATTACTTTGTTGTGAGCGAAATCTATTCTTGCTGAAACGGAATTAGAGTGATATATTCATTTTTGCTCGTGAGTATCAAACTAAATTCGATATATGCCGCCAAAATGCTTTTTACGCTGGAAATCGAAAATAAAATATTTAGTTGCAATTCACGGCGTCAAGTTCAAAAGAAAATAGAAAACTGATTTTGGTGCCTTGATGAGCTCCATTTTCAGTGTGAAATTTTCAACCAAGCCCGCATCACACGTGTTTTCCGACAACCAGGAGTGAAATGAAAATAGTTTCTTAAACTGATTTCAGAGTTACTCTTTAATCTGCCGACTGTTAACTTTTATGCATCAGCAGCAAATGAAGAGTTCCTTGGGAGTCGCTTTTGCAGAAAGAGACCATACCAACCATGAGGAAAAATACGGCATCCTGAGCACAACGGAGAGCAATTCGATTATATTAGGTAGTGCCATAGCCCCACTTCATGGACATTAGAGGAATCATGTGAAAGTTAGTACTAGGAGCATCTTCAAGGGGGTCAACCCAAGCCCCTGCCAGGCCCCTGTCGGTACAATGAGTATTTTTTGTGTTTTTATTGAAAAAGGACCCTTAGGTGGTGGAGTATTCAGCCCTAAAACTTTATGGCGCAACGGACTCGAGATCCCTTCTAAGGGACCTAAAATCCTGAATTTTGGACCCCATATAAAAAGAAAACAAAACGGGAAATGAAAAATTTGAAACCGTTTCTTTGTTAAAAATGCTTCAAGGATTCTAAAACAGTTTTTGGTTTTGTTCTAGCATAAAAGGGGATCTAAGGGGATCCCCTCGAGAGCCCCTTTGGGGAACCAAAAATCCTGAACTTTCGACCCCAAATAAAATGAAAACAAAACGGGAAATGAACAATTTGAAACCGTTTCTTTGTTTACAATGCTTTAAGGATCCTAAAACAGTTTTTGGTTTTGTTTTAGCATAAAAACTCAATAAGTTCTATTCATTTGATATAGCAATAAAAATGAACTAAAAAATGAATCTGTCAAATTTTTTAAAAAAACTAAGGCCTGAATCAAAAAAATGAATCGAAAAAAATGTGTTTCTTTTCAAAAGAGACATATAATAGTCAAATTTCATAAGAATCCGACAACAAACATAAAATTTCATAATTTTTATACAAAAGATTTTTTTCATTTTTTTTGTAAATTGCAATTCACAGTGTGAATATGAAGTTATGCATGGAGATTGTCGAAATAATAATGAAAACAGCATTCAATTACATAAATTGTCCATTATATTACAATTCAGATAGAAATTTATTTATGCCTTATTACCCACACTTTTTACTTTCAACATTCAAAAGAATATAAATCATTGAGTTTTCATGCTAGAACAAAACCAAAGACAGTTATAGAATCTTTGAAGCATTGCCAACAAAGTTACGGAAACAAATTTTCCATTTGAAAGTTTTATTTTTATATGCAAAAATAAGTTAAAAAATGTGATGTGAAACGAAGAGTCAAATGGAAAATTTATTCCCGTAACTTTGTTCGAAATGCTTCATGGATTCTAAAATTGTCGTTGGTGTTGTTCTTGCATGAAAACTCAATGATATCTATTCCTTTGAAATATCCATATAAATGAATCAAAAAACTAATTTTTCGTATTATAAAAAAAGAAGTCCTAAATCGAAAAAGTTACATGTGTAAAAAAGGTTTACTTACAACAGATACATATACTGGCCAAATTTCAAATGAATCGGATGAAAAATAGTCGAAAAATTGGGTTGAACCCCTTAATGGCACCGAAAATAATTGTGAAGTTGATGAAGCTTGTAACACAGATACGCTCATCTCACACTTTTGGCTGGTGGGTGGGACACGCAGACGGACGCGGCTTCTTTTATAATATAGATAGTGATTTTTCTGTGCGGACAAATTTCAATCATAGGTTGTAAAACTCAATTTAAATAAATTTCAACGAATGATAAAATGCCCGAACTCTTTTGTTTTGGAGTTAGAAGAACATAAAGATACTTTGAAACCTCAAGTAGTATACCACTTGCGCGGCAATGAAAGCGCTACCTTTTTCATTTAAAATGAATCCAAGTCAAGTTTAATCTAATCCTAGTCAAGTTCAATTTAATCCAAGGTAAGTTCATTTTAATCCAATTCAAGTTAAATTTAATCAGAGTCACGTTCAATTTAATTCAGATCAAGTTTAATTTAATCCAAGTCACGTTCAACTTAATCCAGATCAAGTTCAATTTAATCCAAGTCAAGCTCAAATTAATTCAAGTAAAGTTCAAATTAATCCAACCCAAGCTTAGTTAGGAATTAACACAATCATTCGTTAATTTGAGCTTTTTTTTTAAATGTTTCTATTGGATGTAATGAGCGAGACAATGGTTTTTCCTTTCAGCAAGGAATACATGAAACTTCCGCCGTTGTTAGAACCTAAAATAAAGCTGTCATAAAATGCGTTTTTAGAGGGACAACCCAGTGATTTTCGGGCCCACTTGGCCATTTATTTCTTTGTTGAAGAAGGATCCTTAGGTGGTGGGCTATTGTGTCCTAAAATTTCATGGGGCTACGGGTACTAGATCCCCCAGGGCGGGGTGTAAGGGTATAAAAAAATGAATTTTTACCTATATGAAAAGAAAACAACAAGGAAAATAAAAATCTGGCTCGTTTAGTTTGTTAGCAATGTTTCAAGGATTCCAAAACTATTTTTCGTTTGGTTGTAGCATGAAAATTCATTGACTTGTATTCATTTGAAATATCAGATAAAATGACACAAAACAAATATTTTCCATTTTCTGAATAACTAAGGACATAATCGAAAAAATGAATGGAAAAAATGTGTTCCTCCTTGAAAATTACATATAATGGCTTATTTCAGAAGAATCAGTCTTCAAATAAAAAGTTAATCATTTTTCGAAAAATTAATATTTTTTCATAAATATAATTTATATATGTTATTTACAATTCACAATGGATGTATATATGAAATTATGAATGCCTTTTATTTGTAGACTACAGTGTCATTCAACAAAATAACATATATTCCAGATGAAAATACAACATTCCAGGAAAAAAATTATGTTGTGCGCCTCTTACGAAAAATCTTCATTTTCAACATTCAAAAGAATAGAAGTCAATGAGTTTTTATGCGAGAACAAATTCAATGACAGTTTTGAAATCCATGGAACATTTCTATCAAACTAATCAATTTCGTTTTTAGAGTTTGCTCACTTAATCTTATTATCATGGTTCAAAATAAAAAATTGGAATATTTTAGTTAGTGGTCAAAAATCGCATTTCAAAAGAAAATGGAAAAGAAAAAAGAAAATTCTAAGCCAATAGTTTATTTGAAGTGTTACAATGATTTCAAAACTGTCTTTGAATTTGTTCTAGCATAAAAACTCATTGACTTCTATTCATTAGAAAGATCCCTAAAAATGAACTAAAATAACTAATATTTCAATTTTTTTTCAAAAACAAAGGCCTAAATCGGAAAACTTACATGAGTAAAATAAGTTATTTTTCAAAAATACATATACTGGCCAAATTTCAAACCAATCAGATCAAAATTTCAAAATTGCTGGGTTGTCCCCCGTGTCTCCAGCATCAGGAGGCAGAATGTGATACAGGGCCTTGAGCGGCGTAAAAGATACAAGTTAATTATAATAACTTCGTATTGTACTTCTCATTGATGTTATTTTAAAATTCTTTTTTAATGGTAGTATGCACTGATTGAAATATTTATGTTCAAAAAGGAATTTCATGTTACACATAGTAGAACCGATGATTTATTTACACTCATATAGAGATTTACATGCGTGAAATTCCACTTCATCCCATGTTTATAAATGTAATCATATACATGCAAATACATAAGATTATTATTGGACGATATGTAGGTTTAATCTTCACAAGAAATATACAAATGCGATTCTCTGACTACTTATATACGATTCCGTTTGAACACAATTTATATGAGTACAGTACTACACAGATACATTCCTGCATCGGCAATAAAAATGTTCCCATCCTTTCAAATTAATAGGCAGAGGCAAATATGTTATATATGTCGATGAAATAAATTGTGACTTGTTTTTACGAAAATCGTTTGGACGAGTTAAAAATGGATTTCGTGGCTATATTTCTATTAAAGATTAAATCTATACATCGTCTAATGATAATCTCATGTAGTTGCTTGTGTATATGATTTCACAAATGTGATAAAGTGAAATTTCACGCAAATAAATCCTCGAAACTCCTATGTGCAACATGAAATTACCTTTTGAACATTAATGTTTGAATGGATGCATACTACCATTAGTATGGAATTTAAAAAATTTTTATGAGTAGTATAATACGAAGTTTTTTCTAATTGACTTGTATCTTTTGCGTCGCTCAAAGATCTGAATCACACTTTGCTTCTTAGCACATAGCACTTACACTTAGAGACTTAGCACATTTTAAAACAGCTTGTTTCTTAAGATTGCAACACTGGCGGAAATTTCTTGTATTCCTTGCTGAAAGGAAAAACGATTGTCTCGCTCATCACATCCAATAGACCCATATATGACACAAAAACGCTCAAATTAATGAGTGATTATGTCAATTCATAACTCAACTAAGGGTTGAATTAATTTTAATTTGACTTGGATTAAATTGAACTTTAATTGGATGAATTTGAAGGGAAAAAGGTGTAGTCTTGATAATTGCGACCCCACTAAAACAGGTTTTTGATATTTTTGAATTAAATCAGCAAGAATTTTACGTTTAGGAAAAATATCTGAAATTTCAAGTTATGAAGCATTTAATAAAGTTCGTACGTTTTATTAATTAATGAAATAACTACTAAAGTCAATCACTGATTGCTTAGTGCTACTTTGCTGACGAACATTTATATTTCCAATTTTTCGTAATTGTAAAATGCTTGCAGGTTTTATTGTTGAAATAACAAAAACTGCTTTAGTTAGGTCGGAACTATCAAGTCTAGCGTTAACATTGGCGCGCACGTGATATCCTACTTTGAGTTTTAAGCCGGTCGATCCTACTTTGAGTCGATCGACCGGCTCTCGGTTGATGTTGACCAAGTTCAACAGGATGGCCTGTCTAATGTTTTAATGCTGAGGGGATCTCTCGTCGATGCAGCCATCGCCCAGTCCCGTCGCTCTGGTGCGGGTGAGAAGTCGCAGATGGTTGACCTTGTGTCTGCCATGATCAACGGGGCTATTCCTCGATTGGTCGCTGACTTAGATGTCATCTCGGCGGTGGTTGTCGGTCGTGATTCCAAGCATCTGCGGGTGGAGTGCCGTGACAAATACGCCATGCTGCGTGTCTTGAGGGAAATCAAGTTGAAGAGACCTGGTGGTATTTTTGCTAATGAGTATCTGACACGAGCACGCTCAGAACTACTTTACAAAGTGCGTGTGGCTAAGCGGACTCTACCCTCAATATCGAGAGTGTATACCAGATCTGGCTCGATCTATTGCCGTGTTGAGGGCCGTATGAGGCCCCACGTTGTCAACACTGTGAAGGATCTTGAGAAATTGAAGGAAGCCGTGTCTACTTCAGCTCCTGGTCCTGCTGCCTCCTCTTCAGGTGCTGCTGCTTCTTCCAGCGGCGTGATAACGTTGAACGTTTCTGCTTCCGGCTCGGCACCCGCGTCGTCTATTGTTCTTGCGGATGATCCGGTTGCGGCCCCGGTTCCTTCGGTTAATGCTAATTCAGTCGTGAATCCAGTACATGCTGATTGTGATGTCTATTCCTGTTAGTGCTGAGGAGGATATTCCTGATTTTGTGTTCTCTGACCAATTTGATGAAATAGTAAGTGTTCATTGTTCTCTTGGAACCATTGGTGATCTTGAAAGTCGCTGGGCATTAATGGGATGCAATGCGTTTGCTATATTGTGTGTTAACATTTGGAGTCTTCCGCGGAACTTTTGCCACCTGCAGGCATTCCTTAGTACTCTTTCCTTTCGTTTTGCCATCATAGTTATTACCGAGTCCAGGCTTGATGACAATGTGCAGGATTGCTTCAGGATTGAAGGGTACCGTAAGGTCTGTCTTAACCGTAATCGCAGTGGAGGGGGAATCTGTGTTTTCTACCGTGATTTTCTTGCCGTTACAATCAATGCTGATGTATCGCGGCTCTATGCAGTTGGTGAGATTCTTGTCTTTAGGGTTGAGATCAATGGAGTTCCAGTGGACGTGTGCTGTGTGTATAGGCCCCCGAGTCTAGACATCTCAGTTTTCAATGAGTTTTTTGCTGATTTCATTGCATCTACATTCGCATCAGAGGCTAACATTCTTGTTTGCGGTGACCTTAACATAAATTTATTCAACCCATTTAATCTTAGTACTATTGAGAATTTTATTCAGATGATGGCTGCGTTAAACTTCCACCCTCTCATCTCGAAGCCCACGAGAATCAGTAAATGTCGCGGGCTTACAAGATATAGTCTCATTGACCACATCTGGGTAAATTTTAGTCTTGCTGGTTCAATTGTGGCTGGTGTTTGTGATTATGAGTTGGCGGACCATCTGTTGCCCTATGTAATTTTTAAACCTGAGACTCTAGAGCCCATGATCCCTGTAACTTACCGACTGTTCAGTCAGGCAAGGAAGCTAGAATTCGTACGCCGTGTTAGGGAGCTTGACCTGGGGGTGATTGTGCGGGATAACCCTGATGTAGCCATGTCTCAGTTCATCCACTCAATCATGCATGAATATAACACTAGTTGTCCGGTAGTGAGTAAATTAATTAATAAACGGTCGAAACCCACACCATGGATCACGCGGGACCTAAAATCTCTCATTCGTAAACGTAATAACCTATTTAATAGATACCGCAGAGGCATTATTAGCCACTCATATTATAAATGGTTTAGGAACACTCTTAGGACTGTAATAAAACTAGCTGAAGAGATTTACTATATTAAGAAAATTAAATTGAATGGCAATGATCCAAGGAAGACTTGGCGGATACTGAATGAACTCATGGGACGTTCAAACAGAGACTCTAACATTACTTTGGTTGGGGATCGGGGTGTTGTAATTGGTTGCCCGAGTGATGTGGCGCGCGTGTTTAGTGACTATTTCACCCAATTCGTTATGGAATTAACCGGAAACATGCCTCCGCGCACCCTAAATGTTTTGACCGGCATACCTGGAGTGAGTGTCGGCTGTAACTTTTATATGGTCTCATCAAGTGAAATAAAATCCATAGTGGCTGATTTTAAACATAAGAAGTTCCACCATGGCGACTTAGACCCTTCGGTCTTGTTTGAATTATTGCCTTTTATATCGGACACCTTTGCTGGTATAATTAACGGATGTATTAGGAGTGGTGTATATCCAAGCATTTTAAAACGAGCGAGAGTTGTACCCGTTTTTAAGTGTGGTGACCGTAACATAACGGGGAACTATAGGCCAATATCTACTCTGTCTGTTTTTAACAAGGTGTTTGAAAATGTTATTTACAAACGTCTCAGCTCCTATTTTAATTCGTGTGGTATTTTATCTCACTTCCAGTTCGGTTTTAAGAAAGGTTCGTCAACATCGACCGCAATATTGTCAGTAGTTTCGGATTGTCTTGCAGCTCTCAACAAGAGAATGTTCACTATCTGCCTGTTTTTAGACCTTCGTAAGGCGTTTGACACAATTGACCCGATTCTCTTGATCACGAAGCTCGAGGCTTATGGAGTCGCTGGGCGTTCACTCGAGTTGATTAGGTCATATCTTACTGGTCGCACCCAATATGTTGCATGTGGTAACTCGTCCTCGTCTGATCAGCCTGTTTTGCTTGGTGTCCCGCAAGGATCTCCTCTCGGCCCATTACTTTTTAACATCTTCATTAATGATATAACCTCACTGCCTGATGTTAAGTGTGCCCTATTTGCTGACGATGCAGTATTTTATGTGAGCGACGATAAATTTGCAAATGCCGTTCAAAGAGTTAAGCATTTTTTGATACGATTAACAAACTGGCTTCAACTGAACAGACTTGTGCCCCATGAGAAAAAAACAAAGCTCATGCTAATCACAACCAGAGACAGCCCAATCCTTCCAGACATTTTTTTCAATAATGTTAAACTAGAGTGGGTGACTGAATTTAAATATCTTGGCGTATTCCTAGATTCGAAGTTAACTTTTGGCCATCACATATCGCATGTCTGTGGTAAGTTGAGCCGTGCTCTTGGCATGTTTCATTGCCTCTCTAGGAAACTGCCACTGTGCTCCCTTAGGAGCATCTACTACAGCCTTGTCTACCCACATGTAATTTACTGTGTTGAGCTGTGGGGCGGTGGGCCACCAAGTGTTAGGTCAAAAGTCTCAATCCTGATGAATAAAATTCTGCGTGCAATTCTTAAAGTACAATATAATAACCATGTACCTGAAGTTCACACATCCAGCATGTACAAAGCATTAGAATTCCTTCAATTTGACGATATATACAGATTTTTTTTATTAAACTAGCTCGTAGGTTCCTTTTTAACGATGACATATCTTTTAATAAGTATTTGTTACCGCTTGTCCCAACGAATAATTATGAGCTAAGGAACTATAGATTCAGACTACCCTATGTACGACTTAACGTGGAAAAATGTGGAACAATTTACCAAATGGTTCAAATGTTAAATACGTTGGATGCTGAATGGCTAATGCCGATGCCTGGGTACCGCTTTAAAAATGCATTTAAGAAACCAGCGGTTGCGCAATATTAGTCTCGCTTCCTATTCTAAAACTTTTAAATTTTACTTTTCTTTATGTGTGAGCGAGCGCAGTGATTTAATTAGCCATAAATCTGTGTCAGTTCCAGCAATGGTTAAGCCCTTGTTCTTAAGCGTGTGAGGGTTGCTGGAACTTTTTATTATCCCCTTATGTCTTATCATGTCAGTTTTATAGTGTTTTTCTCTTTTTCTTGTATTGTTGCAATTTTAATCTGGACCTTTGTTGTTAAGTTTTGCATTTTGTCCAGTACTCTAGTCACTCGTGCATTTCTTCTAGTCATTATGATAGCTCGTGACCGTGTTTATGACATTTTTATTGTTTTGTCACTGCGATTGTACTTTTAGCGGTTTCATTATTTTCGGCGATTATCCCTTGTTCTATTAGGCCCAAGAATGTGAATGAGCTTGAAGTGACCCTTGTCACCTTTTAAGAGTACCTGTATTGTATAATAAAGAAGTCCGCGTTTGCGCATTATTAGGTACGCTTCCCTTTTTAATACTTTTAATTTTTACTTTTCTCTGTGTATTCTTGACAATTCTACTCTTACATATTCCCTTGTCACTTGATATTTTCCTATTTTATTTTCCTTTTCTATGTTACCCTCTAATGTGTTTTCCTCTTGTTACTGTATCTTTTCTCTGTTAGCTCGACTCGCTGGAACTCTTATTTTGGATGTTTAATAGTGTAGTTTTAAATTTTAGCAGTTGGTTGTACGATTTTCCCCTTGTTTTTATTAGGCCCAATAAGCGAATGAGCTTGACGTGGCCCTTGTCACCTTTTTAGATTACCTGTATTGTAATTTTAAACGTGACCTTGTGACAATAAATTCTATGGAGTTTCTATGGAGTTTCAAAGTTTCTTCAAGTCCTAATACTTCAAAAACTAAGGATTTTTGGCATTTTATTATTCGTGAAAGCCGATTTATTTTAAGTTTGTGTACCTATAATTGAAATTTTTCCTCACAAAAAACATCCTATATAAAGTTGAACATTCGTATACAATGAAATGCCAAGTGTTTCAATAAATAAATAAATAGATTCGGGGATTTCATTTGCATAATTTCCCCTATGTTATTACAATGTTCAATTTAGAATTGAACAAATAAAATTGGTTGGTCCGTCTTGGTTGGTTGGTGCCTTCCTCTCACGCTCTTAAAGGATGCTTAATGATCGTATGTGTGATACGAGTTTCACCAGAGCGAAAATTAAAGAATATTTTAATCGCGGGCACTATTAGTATGGATGAATTTCTTTATGAACCTTTTATGGAAGATTTGCATACAGACAATATCGAATCCCGTCATTTATGATGAGTCGTGTACACTATTATTCATATATATATATATATATTTATAAATATATACTAAATATAAATTTAAATATATATATACTAAATATATATATATAATTATATATTTACTAAATTTATATATACATATATATGTATTTAGTATATATATTTATATTTACATTTAGTATATATTTATACATACATATATATATATATATATGAATAATTGTGTACACGACTCATCATAAATGACGGGATTCGATATTGTCTGTATGCAAATCTTCCATAAAAGGTTCATAAAGAAAGTCATCCGTACTAATAGTGCCCGCGATTAAAACATTCTTTATTTTTCGCTCTGATGAAACTTAGTATATATATATATATATACTAAACAGTATGTCCCACAAAAACCCGAAACGAGTATTTATTTTCCCGTAACAGTAATTCCATCATCAGAATACCATAAGCATGTAATTTCTAGAAAAATTATCCTTTAAAATTAATTTAAATGTTTATGGTGTTATGATGGTATACTGATAAGGGAAAGTAAATACCTGGCTCGAGTTTTTGTTAGACAAACGATATATTACTGACAGGTGTTTTCAGAGTAGGCAAAATAGGCAGTGCCTGCTTTGGAAAGTATAGATAAGCACTAACAGTTTTTTCCATTACTAAGTATGCACCAATTCAACGAAATTACAATATTTGATTCAATTACTATGCTAAAAATCCCAAAAAATTGTGATATACATGTAGATAAGGTAGGCAAGATTTGCGCACTGCCTTTTCTTCCCTAAATCCACGATGCACTAAACAGGGTAACAATGCAGAAAAGGTGTCACTACGTTATATCTCGCCTATAATAGGCAAAAATTGTTCTGCTTTCGTCGCAGGATAGTGGCGTTTTGGGAACGTTTTGTTAACGAATTAAAGTCACTTTATGGTTTTCTGTGTGTAATATGATACTGCCTTTTATTCTCGTCTGATTTTTTACTGCGTATCTAACATTTTCATAGTTTAATGAACGCCGATGATCTTTTTATTTTGTATTTTTGGTGTAATTTGAAACGTTTTCAGCAAGAAAATTTGTACTATCGCATAAATGCAACAATCATTGCAGCGGAGACAGTGCGTTGCTTTCAATTACAATATGTGAGTGACTAAATGAAGTTTTTACTAGTGTTGTGTTACTATTTTTACTGCAGCTCGTTGACTTTTTATTTTTTTTTTTCATGTATCCCAATACCAAAATTGATTATCTAACAATATTTCCAAGTCTTTCTATATATGAATTAAATATTTTTATAATGCAGAGAAACAGATACTATTTTAGCTTTTAAAATTGTAAAAAATAAATTAAAAAAATCTCCATTTCAGCGTATGCTTAAATAGAAACTGGGGAGTGATCATAAGGTGAAAATTAAACACGAAAACGAAATGGTGAAATGCAATATAACTCTTAAAGAACCAAACAACATTCAAGGAATAACTTTTGAAATAAGCAGAAATTTTAATTATTAATGCATGTTTAGTTGACCTAAAGAGAATGAGGAAACAAAAAGAGATCAATTCGATGTATATAGGTACTACATATGGCTGAAAAAATCAAGTACATACTCCAGTTATTAACATCAGAATAATTTAACTGAATTTTCAATACCAATAATGATAACACAACCTGAAAACTAGAAGTTTTTACGTATCAGACCATAGCTTCAGCCCAATTGAAAATCGAGGACGTCGCGCCGATGTGTTATGGCCGAGCAAGGGATAATGTAAGAGACGTATCGCCGGTAAATCATCTCCGCATCATAGGCGAAATGTCCACTTAGGGACGAAATTTTTGGCACAGGGACATCGGTGGCCAACTGAGATGATCGACCATTTTACGTCTTTGCTCGTCTCCGGCATGTCTAATTTCGCCGGCGATACGTACATGATACGCGGCTGGCCATCCTTGAATTCTGCTTAAAAAAAACTCTCGGCTGTGCGTGTCCGAGAGTTTTTTTAAAGCAGAATTAAAGGATGGCCAGCTGCGTATCTATATTTATAAATACAATTATATATTAAGTATTCATATAATATATGTATATAAATTTCTGAGTCGTTCAGTAGCGATAACCTTGGTTGTGCGCTGCCGAGAGTTTTTTAATCGAAAAATTGAAGGATTGCCAGGCTCAAATCATACATACATTAATAGGGAAAATGTATTAATGTATTAGTAGAGTTTATGGGCGATTGCTCGTAACGACGAATACCCTAAGCTGAAATGCCGTAAACCGGAGACTCACAGTATATATATATATATATATATATATATATATATATATATATACATATATATGTATATATATGTATATTTATATATATATATATAAAACTGCAAATATATAACATATTTGACGGCTGCTCTCCAGGATGACAATGTCGCTGAGCGTAGCCGAGCTTTTAAAAGTAAATCCTTTATTCAAAGAATTTCGAAGAAAGAATTAAAATGGAAGTCAGTGGAAGGACACTGGGAATCCGTTTGACCAAAGCGTGTCTACAAACCTTGGGCACAGGCACAAAATTGGAAAAAATTTATGAAAGTTAAAAATTGGAGAAAAAAGTAAAAGGTGATGAAAAAAGACATCAGCGAACCGGGAAAAGATGTTTCATTACAAGAAAAAAAAAGTTCATTCCAATTAAGACACAGGACATAGGATATTGAAACGCTTCAACTTGAAGATCCTTAGTTGATAAACATTTGTGTGTGGGTGTCATAATATCCGTGTTGCTTGTCGAAAAAAAGTAATTGACAGAAAATCATGAAAATGTGTTCCCCCTGTTGAATTATTTTGAGGTTTTTTATGCATAAACACTTAATATACATGCACCTACATATTTGTATCTCTATCGATTCATGAATAATGCAACCAACGCATTGATGAGAAAAAATTTTTTTAGTCCTTACTTCCATTGAAATATGAAGGCAGGCTTTAGCGATATCGGGGAGATGAATTGCGAGTAAAAATTGGTGGATGTACAGTCTAAAGGATCGACACAGTAGAAATTCGAAAGCGTCTTATGTTTGGGCTTGAACTAGTATACCAAGAGACTAGTTCGGAAAAAGTTCAACCATTCAACCAATTCATGATATTTCTTACGCGAGCATAATAGGCTATGAATTTGCCTACAAAAAATAAAAAAAACACTCGAGTCAGGACCAAGAAAATGATAGTCACATAATACTAATCGAAAACATTTTACAAACCGAATGGAAAATTTCGTGAATGCCTACCAAAATCATGAAGTCAAAAAGCTGTCGTAATGAAAGAATTAAAACATCTTAATATTAAGATCCTTGGTTGATATCCGTACATGGGTATCGTAATACCCATGTCAATTATTGTCGAAACACAAAATGGTTGAGAGAAAGGCACGGTCTACGTGCCTCTATCTACGTTCCCTTCGTTGCGTTAATCTGATTTTGATTATGCATATAAATACAAGTGATAAGGAAACATAATCACAATGATGTATTGTTGAAAACTATCTAAGAAGTGCGCACTTACATTGTCATTTTAGCATGCGAACATAGGACCTAGTCACATGAGAGATTAATGTTGAAAGTAAAATGGACATATTTCAATAGTTTTGCGTCTAAGTCAATGAGGTCAACATTCGGGACAATTTTTCATTATTGCGTATCTACTATTGTGCCAAAATAACGAGCTCGAAGTGAATAAAATATTTTACCATAACACAAAGTTATAATTTCCTACGGTAATAATACTGGTGCAAAATAGTTTACCTGTCAAAAACATAAGGATCGTTGTACAATGCCAACCATGGCATTTGCCGCACAGCTTGGTCAACACAAAAAGTCAAACTACCTAAAATGGTGTCGTTATAATGTATTCAAGAGCGCAAGAAACTATTTTGTGCCACACAAGTTTAACAAGAACATTTTAGGACAGGGATATATATATATATTCACAAAACAAAAAGCTCTAAGTATTGAAATAATATTTAATAACGAGTTCACAAAATTTGAAACTAAAATAAGTACGAATTTCCTCATCACCGTATTTTGGTTTAAAATTCCTGAACAAGTCAGTGATTTGCTTTAAACGCAACCTTATCAGAGACTTTAGGAAACTTTCCGATAAAATTTATCATCTTTACTGAGAAAACATTCCAGAGTTCTGCTCCATCATCGATTCAAAGGAAAAAAATCATTGCGTCTGAAATAAAAGATCTATGTACAATGAATTGCGGAGACTAAAAATATATCATGCGAGTAAAAACAAAGTATGGCACGGAAACAAAAACAAAACACAGAAGCAAAAAAAAATCCCGTAAAATATGAGTATGAAATGAAATTGAGCTGGTAATGACGTGGTTTCTACCTATTCAATACTTGCAAAGGGTACGAACTGTCCATATTGTTCAAATCAGGGTTTCGCTTAAAAATATGCAGGGACTTGAAAATTCTGAGGTCATACGGTGTTGAAGCAGAGTCTAAAATTTCGAAATCGGTAGATGTAGGGACATTACATTTCCGGCATGATTTTGCATTGCAGAATGCGATGGGTGTGTTGGTTGATACCCAGTACGCAAGCTTCTACCTCTATGCTTCGCCACTCTGATATAGAAATTTCGTAACGTAATACCAACGAACAAAGATGTGCACTGCACACACAAGAGTCCATCAATGCGGCTAGCATTTGAGGCCTGTGCTTCTGTGTTTTGTTTTTCATTTTCCCGTGCCATACATTGTCTTTTTACTATCCTGATATATTTTTGGTGCCTACAATTCACTGTTCTTTGATCTTTTCTTTCAGACGTAATTATTGTTTTCCTTTGAACTGATGATGGAGCGGGACTCCGAAATGTGTTCTTAGTAACGATGATAAATTTTATCAGAATTTTCTTCCTTCTTACGTTTCTAAATAAGTACATAGCGTCAATTCTATTAAACTTTTCGAAGACCAGCTCCCTTAAATCATATCATCATATATTTCGAGAAATCATTTAAAATGTGATTTTAATACTTAGTCCTTTCTTCGTTTCTAAATTCCCAAAGATCATTCGCTTCAAAAAAAGTAACTTCCCTGGCTTCTTGAAAATGCTCTATTATAACAACTAATGAATGGCCTACCTAACCTCGTGCTTACGAATCAACCTGGGAGCGCTAGTTCGCATAGATACAATAGTTCTAAGGAAACTTTTATCACTCCAACTCAGAGCACGGCTAATGTCTTCCTGTCTAATTCTACTGACACTGACAGTGGCTCCACACCGGCTGGTGAACGATTCTCCACTGCTGGAGGAGAAGGAGTCTCTTGCCTCTTCCTCCACTCCAGTTTACCGATCCTGTATAAAAAGCATGGTTAATTGCCAAGCATTGGTTTACGATAAAACAAATGAATATTCTCTCATTGCGAAATACCTTAACTCCAGTTTACTGATATTTCTGGCATTCTACGAACAGTTTTTATTATGACTGGAACTTTTGTACGAACCAGTTATGCAAAATGCAAGGAAAACTTCGGAGTATGGCCAAAATATCACCTCCGAAAAGCAGTGTGGTGCGCAGCTTCTTTTTCTTCAACTATTTCATAAATTGAATTTCAATGAGGATAAATGCTCATCACAGAAAGAGGTTTATCAAGTTTACTCTTCATTTTAGGTCATGTACCAGCAGCTTAACTCATTAAAACACATTTCCTGCGAAGTGACCAACCGGTGTTCACTTAGGTGATTTTCATAGTGCTGCTGACCCACATGCAGTCACTAACTCATTTATCATTAATATTTAATGAAAGCTAAATATAGGCTCGTAACAGTTAATGTTCGCTATTTTCAAAGTTGATTACCACAATTGACTTGAAATTTGAATTGAATATTGAACTTCAGTTTACCCCATGGAAGTTAACGTGTTAATAAGGATATACTGGCTAGACAAAACTCTGAAAGAGAAAAATACCGAATTACTTGTGTATTAAAAATTAAAAATACATCTTGAATATATTGCCAACCTTTCGTTATAATTATATTCTGACGTACATATTAGAGACACTTGTAAAATTATGCTTTCACTACGATGATGATAAAATTGTATTTTTAAAAAGAAACTATACCATCAAATTCCTATGAAGCAATGAAGAAAAAGGTTATAGCAATAAAAAATTCTCTAGTGTGTATCAAGAAATCAAGAAGAGGAGAGTCCCAATACATTACGCACCAAAATATCACAAAAAATTAGAAAATAATAAAATAAATTAGCACTAAACATTTTTCTGGAATAGATTTCCTTCCAATGCGAGGCCTCATATGAGCAGAACAAAACAAATTTTACACATCAATCTGAACGAAACAACGTTATCTGAGCGTTACTCTCACCGGCTTACGTCAGGAAAGAATTCATCCATTTTCATAATTGGGGCGGTTGAGTATCTCTCTCAGGGTCCTCAGATGAATCCGATTCTTCTGAAAGTAAAACGCGGATATGAGATACTTCCAGATAGGTCTAGGTCAATGTAAGGACGTATCACGTATTTTTTTCTGAAAAGAAAATTTCTTTATTCCGCCTTAGTTTTTGTACAATAATAGTCTTATTAAAATTTCTTGCAGAAGATTAACATTTTCACTCCTATAGGTACTAGTGTGGATGACTGCTTAATAAGTAACCTCTAAATTTAAGATGTTGAATATTATTTAGGTTTCCTGCTGGACATATTCAAGTGTTTTTGTGTTTAAGCAGTCTACACGTCAAGCAAGGTTGAGTTAAGCTTTGCTAGGGTGAGTTATGACAAGCCATTTTAATGTTCAATTGCACAAAAAAAAACTTTACTGTGGACGGTGAAAACATGTTAATGGCACTGTTAGATTTTGCGTGAGCTGCAGATTTTTAATGTTGAATTTAATCCTACAATATCGATTGCAAGAGAACTAATGGGAGATTTTCATTAGAAATTGAACTGACACCTATAAATGGAAGTTGTTATATTATCCTGTTCATATTCATTCATGTTTACACTAAGTATTATATTCACACATATGTATTAGAAACACATACAATTTATGTCCACTGCTATAATTATAGAAATATATTCTCAAAAAGATACTACTCCAACAAATTCCTATGAAGATGTGCTGAAGAAAAAGGTTATAGCAATAAAAAATCCTCTAATGTGTATGAAGAAAGGGAATGTTCCAAAACATTATAAAATGAAGTACAGTATTAGTATATAGTTAAATAAAAGGTATTACTGTTATTGATGCCACAGTACTTTAAAGTTCAACTCGCTCTTTCTTTATCATTGATATAAGAATCATAAAAATACGATTTTCGGTAAAGAAACATTTTCAGAGGGAAGCATATATGACGAGTATAATTTGTGCGCCATTCCACTTATTACGTGTTGTGGTGACGACAAGTTGACTAGTTCTCAACAAAAATCTCTTACCTCGTCTGCACACAATTACAGTCCCTCCTTTTCACTCTGATATTCTAATTAACAATAATGCTGCATAAGAACAGCCTATTTTTAATTGCATCAACATTTATACGCATTTTCAAGTTTGTAGCGTAGACCCTTGCATTGTCTGTTCACTTACCTCAATTCTCAACAGTTTTTCAACTTTAATTTAAAAAAGATCAAGTTCAATTAAAAAAAACTCAAGTTTAATTTAAAACAGGTTGAGTTCAATTTAAAAAAGTTCAAGGTCAATTTTAAAAAGCTTAAGTTTAATTTAAAAAATATCAAGTTTAATTTAAAAAGGTGACTTTCGGATGAATCCATTACTGCCATAACACCCAGGCTATGTTTGCGCTCCTACAATCATATATAGAAGCATGTTGCTAGAATACTTGTGTTAGAAGATTTAAAGATGGGAGATACCGTATAAATGCACTTAGGTATGGTATAAAGGGGTAAAAATTTAATTATTAGTCGAGAGATTGGCCTTTAATTTGGTATATATTTTATGTGTAATACTATCTTATATAACATGATATAATAAGCCATTGTTGTAGAGCATTATGGTTTAAATATAATTTTGAAGCTATTTAATGTTCAACTTTTCAGTCAGTGCAGTTTGTTAATTTTCACACAGTTACTTATTACATAAAATTTATTTCGAATTTTTTTGTCAATGGATATACACTGTACGTACGTACCGATGATCTGTTTGTCAAATGCTTTCCAAATGATTCATAGGAAAACTTGAAGAATGTCAAATTAAGTACAAAATCACAACAGCTTGGTTTGTCTGATTTTTGATTTACTCTATTTTTAGTGTCAGTACTTCAATATATATGCATTCTCAGAAATAAACTTTACTTATATTATTATTACATAAGCATGAAATTTTAGAAACAGAAGGTTTCAAAATTGAAATTTTTTTTTTAAATATAGCCTGCTTGAGACTTTTCAAAATAAACTCGATCTTTTTTAAATTAAACTTCAGCTTTTTAAATTGAACTTGACCTTTTTTAAATTAAACTTGAGCTTTTATAAATTGAACTTGAGCTATTCTAAATTGAACTTGAGCTTTTTTAAATTGAACTTGAGCTTTTTTAAATTGAACTTGAGCTTTTTTAAATTGAACTTGAGCTTTTTTAAATTAAAGTTAAAAAGCTGCAGTATTCATATGTCTACTCAAATATTTATCAACTGCCTCAATAAGCACCTAAAAGCGTTGAAACTCAAGTAATTGAAAACAATGAAATATTAGAAATATGTATAGGGCTATTTTAAAATAACCAAAACTCAAAACAATTATTCACACACGCGTAAAATACTTAACTTGATGTGACTCAAGTTTGAAGGTGTAAGAACGCCCCTGCCCTTGCAGCAGTTTTTTCAGGCAACGAGCAAGTTCTGTAACATTTCCTTCACTGAGCCACCGCACTTTTATCACGGCCTTCAGTAAATATTTAATTTGACAGAAGAACTTGCTTCTTTTTATTTATTACTGAAAAAAATATTTTTTAATAAGAAGTAAATCAAGAAAAATAATGAGAAAGCAATCCATCTTGAGTACTTTTACATAAATACCTCTAAAAATACCCTTCACACAACAGAATTCGAAAAATTAAACTAAGCTTGAACTCTCCTACCGATAAGGAAGTTCTAACGATGAGAGTAACTCGATCAACACAAAATCGTTTAAAAACGTTCATCCAGTACAAATTCTAAGTTTGCCCATGCATAAAACGTTCAATTACCTGCATTACAATCAATCAAATCTCAGTTTTTAAGCAACAATTGTAAATTAGTCACTTCACGTCGGGAAACTTCACAAACTAATCAACTGCCAGTGCAACAGCGCCGGGGCGGTGAAACGGACTGCTACTCACGGTAAACATAAGACAGGTAGGAGCATTCAAGTAATTTCTAGAAAGAGCCCTGGGTGCGGTGACGTCACGGGCTCAGAACGAATAGCAGCCGAGATAAATAGAAAAACGACAATACGCCACCTGTCGGCAATATTTGACAATATCGAGGCAGCTGTACGACATGTTAGACAACAACAATACCGGCCATTGAATCGAGCGTAATGGCGAGTAGATTTTTATATAAAATCTAAGTATATCTAGAACTTGGTATGAGGTAATTGCCTTATAATTATTCACTGGAGCTTGAACGTGGAAGGTGTGAAAGTGAAATTTTTTATTACCAGTTCGTTATCAGTGAATTTATGGAAATTTGTGGGGGCGTTTCAAATCGTTTGTGGATTTATGGTAGTAAAATTTAGTTGAAGGTTTTTTTGAACACGTTCCTATGCTATAATGTAAGAAAAAATCCCGTGCAGATTTTTATTAGATGTGCTCAATTAATAACGCTTTGAAACATTTCTTAGTAAATTGTAATTTTCCATGCCAATTAAAAAGGGGGTTGAAGATAATATTTTAGACAGCTGGCATGCCAGTTTGCTTGAATTCAATGATGATAATTGTCTGTCTTTTTTTAAATGTGTCTTTTAAATTTCACTTTGTTGAGTGACTAATCAATTATTTTAACCAAAATTGTTTAATAGTTGAATTTATAATCATTGATCATGATTTAATACCTGGCAAAGATGAAAAAACTATGAAAAATTGGTCAATAATAATTCCACATATGCATTACAAGACTTGATTATAACATTAGTTCAAATTTTAGTTCCAAATGTAATGCTGAATTTGGAGATTTAGGTATATGTGTAGCGTTGGTAAGTAATCGATTTTCCACTTTTTGGTGTCTAATCGTAGGTAATTAGATCGAAATAAACAAGTTTTCTTCCGTGCACTTTCCGTCGGAAATGAATATTTTACAAGTTATAGCGGTAAATTAGTTACCGCAACTCCAGTGTTTGAAGCGGAAAGAAATTCATCGATCCCGTGGTAGGGCATCACTGCAATGAAGTCTCGCTTCCAGCCCGATCGTCATCAAAGACGAAACCAAAACTACCGCTATACCTCATTAAATACTCATTTGACGAAGAAAGTGTAACGAAGAAAAGTTGTTTATTTTGATGTTATTACCATGATTCAAGTAACAAAAATTTGAAAATCGATGAGTAGCTGTTTATTCGAGTGCATTTGTCATCAAAGACCAAACTAAACCTACCGCCATAACTTGTTAAATACTCATTTCGGACTGAAAGTGCATAGAAGAGCAATTGTTTATTTAGATCTAATTACCTATTTCTATGTACCAAAAAGTGCAAAATCGATTACTGACCAACGCTACACATTTACAGTAGAATTATACCAGTAAAAATACAATAATCAGATTCAATTTAAATAGAAAGACATGTATCACACTACAAATTGCAAAATGTAGTCTATGAAATAATTTTGCAACAATTATACTGGATTAGATTGTACTAAACTTGAATGCAGATTTTGAGAAGTGTTGATATGTAACTAATTATTCAAATAAATGACAATTATATGCAGATAGCATGTGCCATAGATTTTCAATTTTAATTTTCAATATAAAGGTAACTTTACAACTACATTATGAGAAGAATAAGTGCCAAATTTTTAGTTAGTTGTATTGATCTTAATTATCAATTGCTTGAGATTTATAGAAAGAATAAACCAGGTTGTGGGAATGTTTTGCTAATAAGAAATACTAAAATGTGTTACCCTATAGCCTAAATGTAAATGTTATTAATATCAAATCTACCCTGGCTTTTGACATATGAAGAAGATTTTAAATGCAAGTTTATGTTTGAATGCAATAATATAGCTGGATTGTAGAGACGTCTAATGGTATAAATTGTAATGCAGTTATGCTAAGATGCTTGAAGGCAAGATGCATATTGTGATTGATCTAAGTGGGACAATTATTTAAAATCATCATTTGTGATTGTCTATATAGAGCTGATGTACACGAAAAAATGGTTGGAAAGACCAATTGACTATCTTATATGGACGATTGATACAAGAGAGAATAGTGAAACAGAATATATGGGTGAAGTTCAGATTTGCATTAACATCCAGATGTATGTTCTGAAATACAATTAGGGTAAGGGAAAATTGGAGACTATGAGTAGTTTATTAAAAAACTTGGTCAAATTTTACTTTAATGTTGTCAACGATTTTCATAATTTCGTTGCAAAGAATCAATAAAGGAACACATTTAACACGTTAACTGCAAAGGGTTAAACTGAAGTTCAATATTCAATTCAAATTTAAAGTCAATTGTGGTTATTAACTTTGAAAATAGCGAACATTAACTGGATCTGGCCTTTATTAAGCTTTCATTAAGTATAAATATACAATAAGTTAGTGAATGCAGGTGGGTCAGCAGCACTATGAAAATAACCTAAGGGACCACCGGTGGGTCCCTTCGTAGGGAACGTGTTAAGAATGTTTTACATGAATGACAATGTGCTCGCAAATTCTTAGTTTTCGAGTTAATTAGGTTTGAAGTTATACGAACGGCGCTCCTGAATGGCCTTATTTGCGCAAAAACAGTCATTGTTATTGCAATGAAAACGGAAGCTAACCTCTATTACAAACGTAAAGAGGTTGGGTCGTGAGGGGTAGCCACAGTTCTTTTAGTGAAAAGTATAAATAAAGCTTCTAACTCACGCATTAGGGTGACGATCGCAATGTTGTTGACATCGACACCAAGATGACGGCGCCCATGGCGGCAGCTATTTTCCAGTCGATGTAAACAAACGTCACTAGAAACCTTTATTTATCATTTTCACTAAAAGAACTGTGGCTACCCCTCACGACCCAACATCTTTACGTTTGTAATAGAGGTTAGCTTCCGTTTTCATTGCAAAAACAGCCTTATTGCGCAAATAAGGCCATTCAGGAGCGCCATTCGTATAACTTCAAACCAAAATTACTCGAAAACTAAGCATTTGCGAGCACATTGTCATTCGTGTAAAACGTCTTATAATTGACTATATTACCTATCTATACCAACGAAATTATAAAAATCGTTGACAACATTAAAGTAAAATTGGACCAAAAGCTCTCAAGAGGAAATGACGAGTTCAAAAGAATTTAGTGATTGAGGCACTGGAAACAAATCTTATGGGTCATGAAGTTACATTTCACTATTTATGTGAATGAAAAAGATTTGTAAGACTTGTGCAAAGTTTTCAACTAATCTCATCCATCCTTGCTTCCAATTTAGAGTAGGGAAAAATGAATTTCACAACTGAAACAGAAATGCTTCAATCAAGAAGCAGGTTTTGATCAAATATTACATATTGTTATTGTAGTGTGTTTATTGTTATATATAAATTCATATTATTCTTATACCAAGTTTTTGTATCAGTTGTATCAAAATTTTGTTATTACTGCTCTAGGAGCAAATAATATTAGTCATGATTGATTGATAATTCTACCACTTTCTGTACCTTTTCTCAGTTTTTCTCATTTTCCAACTGGAGTAATATGAAATTAATGTATGCTACTTGCCAGTCACTGCCCTGGGAATGTTTCACCTTCAATGAATGCTGCATAATGATATCTACCTACTTCAGTTGGACATTAATTACACTGCCTGTTCAAAGAATGGTCAACTAAGTTAGCTAATTCACAAGGTGTCAAAAACATTCTTCTTCTCAGGTGGTCACTAAGTAAGCATGCTCAATTCCCCAAGCAGCTTGAAAGAGAGCCTCTCCATCTCATGAATTGGGATACATAGGAGCTTGTCAGACTGTTTATGATGTTACTATGACATCCTCACTACTGTAACTCCTGGAACTGTAACTAGAAGAACTTCAATTGTTATAACAGACACTTCAACATGATTTTTTACCCCTCAAACAACTTTTGAAAGCATCTCTGTAACTTCCCAATCTGGAACTAATAGAAGCTATCAAGAACCCTGGGTCAACCAGATCTAAATTTTGAACAATGTTTATTGGCAGAAAATATCAAAGCATTTTATGACTCCTCTTGTTGAAGGAAATTATTTTCTTGCCCCATCAAGGTATAAAGGGCAGCAAAAAAGATGGAATGGAAGAAAAAAGTTGTTCAAATGGAAAGAACACCTGTTCTGTGTAAACATTTCAACATTATATCACAAATATATCCAAAGCTGTGACCCTTTTTGACAATATTTATTCTTTTAATTTATGATTGGCAGTAATGGATACCGGCATTGCAAAGTGCAAAATAGAAGCTTTAGCAATTACTGCAAGGTTTGTTTACTGCAGAAACTCCAATCCAAGATGCTCATCTTCACCTTCAGATAAATGAAGACACTTGTGGAGTTTCTCATCTGTACTCTTTTGGCCTGCAATTGCAAGACTCGCTGATCAGGAGCTCAGAGAAACACCTTGGACTTCTACTGGGAGGTAAGATTGAACTCTAGTCAGAATGGAAAAATAAATGGTACAATGATAGTCAACTTGGTTCAGTTGATGGCTTGTGATTTATAATTCCAGGCGAATTATGTTCAGTTTACATGTGAGATGTTACATTATTTTTCAAATCCTAGACTCCCTTTGAGAGAACTGTTTTATTATTTATGAGATGTTAATTTTTTGTTAATGAAAAGCCTTATGTGACATAGCTACTGTGTACTTGCTAGAGTGTTAGCTAGAAAGATGTATGTACATTTTCTTTTCCTTTCTTTCTATCTTTCCATGTCTCTTCCCTCTTATCTTCCTTAATGGTGAGCATCATGTCTTCCATTTTTCTGACGAGGGAGAGTTGGGCCAATAAAGGAGGGTAGGTCTGACTAGAAAGGGAAGTGAGACTTTCTTTTAGAAGGGAGCTTGTGACTTTTAAACACCTCATATTTAAGGTTTACATTCGTGCTTGTACGTAATTCTGTCCCCGTGACATGCCTGTGCTACTCAAAAAATTCCTCGAATGTCATTTCCACAGCAAGTCCATATTTTTTGTACCTGAAAAAAAAAATACCTTGAATTAAAAATTTTATATATTCATTGATTTCTTTTGGTACTCTGATGCCCTCTTTTTGATCTGAGAAGAACCAAAAGAAGGTGCTTAATATGAACATGAGATGTGAACCGAGCAGGACCGCGTGAAGAGCGGTGTGGCGGGCTGCACGCTGTCCATCAACTACTTGTACTACAACCGCTTCCTGTCAGGCTGGGAGCATCTGGTGGAGCCCTGGAGGTGCGTTGATGTGCCTGTTCTTTTTGTCTTGCTCTCTTGGTTGGCTAGACATGCATTTTCTGTTGTTTTTGTTGTTTTTTACTGATTTTCCTCCTCTCACTTCCTCCTCTCAGTAGTTGAATCTCAAGTTAAATCTCTGAATTGAATAGCGTTGATTTAAACGATGACTGCTTGAGACTCCTGAACTAAATTTTATGCTAGAAAAAATTAATCCTAAGTGAGAACCAGTAAAACTTGATTCAACATAGATAAATTGACATTATCTAAAACCTTATTACTCAACTGGTAATGCAAAAAAGCCTGAAACCCAGTAATTAACTGATATGACAATACCTGGGTCCCAGCTATTCGATTGACGAAATACATTATCTGAGAAGGTATTTTATATGTCCTTCAGGTGCTCCGTGTCATGGCTCAAGATCTTGGATGAAGCGACTTGCATGTCGCCGCTGTCCGTGCCACTGAAGGCAGAGAAGAGCATGGAGCTCAACATCACGTCGTCGCTGCTGGAGCTCTACAAGATGGTCAAGATCAGCTGGACCAAAGACTATTATTATACAACAGAGACGGTGGAGCTGCCTAAGATAGGTAAGCTGCGCTCGTTGTTTAGTGAGTATTAACCCTATTCTCTCTGCACAGCTTGTCTTGTTTAGAGAGTTGCTCAGTATACATGGTTTTTGCATACAAGACTACGTAATTATATCAGTTATTTTTGAGGTTCGTCCAGTATTTGTCTTTGGAAGAATGAGTGTATCAATGATCCATGGATTACCTGCGTATATCATATCACAGTTCAGTTTGGATTTTCTAAGCCCGTTCTTATTAGAACATTTGAAACACTGATGCAAATTTGACATTTATGAACTAACATTCCTCATGTATTAGGTTGGTGTTAAACCTTCTTTATTTACCAGACTTAATTCATTTATACGCTGTCATGCAGTTTTAGAAGTGTCACTTTTTGTTTATATTAGGTGTAATTTTGGAATTGTTATAGAATTTTGAAACTATCTTTGTTTATGTATTGGTAGTTCTATTTAATCATGTTTGTCAAATTCTAGCTACTTTCAAATGGACGCTAATTTCAGAGTACAGGAAACTGAATATGACAAGAATGAACAAATAGGAAGCATTATAGTTCATAAATGTATTAATGTAGCATACTTGAGCTGTTTTTCTTTCATAAATACATTGGCAGAGATTTGCTGCAGATCATGTGAACCGAATTGCTCATTACATTTTACACTTACTTGGTGGTGTGCCAAATAATCAAGGGAATCAGCTCAGCCAATGTGTATTATCATGGAAATATTCTTCCAGTATTTTATAACTACTGGTACACCCTCTTTTTCGAGAAGGGGGAAAGCTGTTTGCTGCGGGTGCTGCGAGAAGGTCGAGGTGCAGGTTTTTTTGGTGTACAGGACCCGTCAAAAATAACGGGAATCGGTAATTTCCAAAATAATATTTCAGGTGTGGATTAAAAACAAATATATCCAACCCCGCAGTACTTGCGATTAAAATATTCTTAATCTAGTGCACTGGTGAAACTTCTATCAAAAATAGTAATTAAGTATCCTAAACAGCGTGACAGCGACAAATCAACTGAACTTCAAAATGGCTTCCCCATGATTTCCGATGCTTTTCTATGGCTTTTCTATACTTTGTAAAGTCTCAACAGTTACTGCTGATATTCTAACCTACCAATACACGTGATATTCATTCCGACTCTGAATCTGCGGGGTTAAGGCACCGCAAATTGTAGAGTTGATTAAGCTTGTATGACAGATACGCTCATCTCACACTTTCGACTGGTGGGTGTCACACACACATGGACGGATGGACGGACAGACGCACGCGGCTTCATTTAAAATATAGATTCTTACCGATCATCCCTGCTTTATATTTTGGCATTGTTTGTAGGCTGATAAATTTTTCAGCCTAACCTATCTCGTTGCCGTGCTATAGATGGGCACCATTGTCACCATAATCATCACACAATTAATGACGTTAGCGTCAAAAGCAATAGAAAATATAGAAATTCTCTTTTTTCAGAACCAACAGCCGCAAAGCTATTGCTGTGAGTGTCGCTTGCTCGGACGGAAGGGAGCCCTCTCAGCTACCGTCGCCGCACGCCCTTCATCCCCTTCACGCTGGTCAACGAAACGAGCTGCTCTCACCTTCACCACCTTCAATTCCTTTGCGTGTGGGTGAGTGCTCATGTAGAGATAGTTTGCCTAGGTAGGCAAAGATGGACGTGGTGTGATCCAGAGGTAGGTCGAATATCGTCTATACAAAACAGGTCTCTGTTTGATTTGTTTTTGAAAAGTAAGTATGGAAAGAAGTGCGCACTGTTCACAGGGTATTTTTACAGTACCGTAACTCCTTAAGGGGATACAACTCTTATTTCTATGGGAATTAGTGCTCCTTGGGGAAAATGTGAGATCCCTAGCTGAGAATTAGGTAATCCTTTTTTTTTTGTTTAAAAAAAGTGTTTTTTTTTCTGGACCATAGTTTTCAAGTTCACTGCTGTCTTGCTTTTCGTTCGCTCCTCTAATTTTTTGGGGCCCCTCAGGGGGATCAAGTTTTGTATCTATGGGAATTAGCACTCTTAGGGGGCCAATGCGAGGACCCAAGCTTAGAGTGAGGTAGGCCTTCTTTTTGTTGAAATTAAATGTTTGGTTATGTTGAAGGACCATCGATTTTTCGGTTCACTGTTCTGTTTTTCATCACTTACTACTTTCTACTTCACCTTTGATCTTGTTTCATTAACTCCTTTCTCAAATTATTATTCCTACACCCTTTCTGCATAGATTCAGCGTTCCTTAAACTCCATACTCGATGGTGCCTTCATCCTTCCTCTCTTTTGATTGCATTTGTTGCTGCGGATAGGGAGGTTTCAAATAACTAATAATCTAAGCTAATCCCTCTTATTCCCATCCTTTCTCCTGTTTGCTTTCAGGGATATTCGGATTCATATGCATTTTCTGGTGAACACTTATGGTCCTACTCACCATTTCACGGTTTGCAATGAGTCATGGTCATCTTCTTCATCTCGATCTTAGCACAAGTCTCCTTTCATCACACACACATCTCTTGCAAGTTCTAACTTCTCTCACTGTGACCATGAATTGCACCTACATCACAGAAATGCGGTTTTGTTGCGAGTTTGCTAATTTTTCTTTTCCTTTCAGGTTCTGGAACAGAAGACAGTGGACCCTCAATCCATTAGCAAGAAAAATAAGGAGAAGAAAAGGAAATGGCTGCAAATGTGCAAGAGAGGTATGGAGAAACGGTCAATTTTCGAACCAGAAAAAGTGAAGCTGCCGTACGTGTTTATAGATGTAAATATATTTGATACTGAGAGGAAGACTTCTTCAACGTTCAATTGTTACCCTAATAGATTCAACTTAGAAGCACCCCTCGGGGGTTACGAGTATTTTATGTGTGGGAATTAGTGCTCCTATAGGGAACATGTGAGATCGCAAGCAACGTTTAGGAAGCCCTTTTTTCAATGGAATATATTTGTTTTTTGATGGACTGATTCAGTCTTGGTTTTGTTCGTCAAAATCAGTCATTTGCCTGGCTTCTGCAAGACAGGTCGTAAAGTAATCGATTCAAACTGTCCCGAGCCTAACACTTGTTGCTCGCAGATAACGTTCTTCATCATCAAGTTTTTTGTGAAGTTTAGAACTTCACAATCTATCTGAGTACATCATTATGGAAGACATATGTGAAAGAAAAAGGGGACAAAATAACAAACAATTAAGTTTCTTCCATTGGTGAAACTTGGTCCCCGACAGTGTCCCATTTTGATAACACCGATAAGACCTGTGTTTCATTTACAGTCCTGCAGCGCTACATGAGCATTGAACAAAATACAAGTTATTGCGTTTACTTGATTAGGTTGAATTTAATTTGCATGTTCTCCAAGTATTCTGTGGTACAGCGGTACATTGCAGAGTTTTACAAATGATGGAAAACACGGAGCACTTCTGTTGAAATGAAGAGGGGCAAATTTTTCTTAGAATTATTTTATGCGATTATTAAGCTACCAGAAGACTTGAAGTAGTTCACAATACTAATAATTTGGTGTCAAGGGGTTTAGGACCCAATATATAATTAATCAACAGGGAGACACAACTACTGCGTCAAAGGAAATTAGCTATCCCAGGGGGATACGAGGGATAGGCCAGGTCAAAAAGTTCTCAGACAAATGCCATAATTTCTTTATTAAACAACTCATTACTTCTATTTTTCTACATAAGCTCCATTGTGGTCTACACAATTTCGTAATTTATGTTTCCACCTAAAAATGCCTTCTTAATAAAATTGGGGGGAGGGGGAGCTTGTGTTCCAGTAGGTTCTGTACGAGAGAGATGTTTTCATTTGTTGCTGTTGTGAGTCTTCCTCCTCATGGGTCGTCATCAAGTTGGACTCTTCCCTCTTTAGAGAGTTTCAATCCAATCATAAACGACTGCTCTACATGGTGCAGAGTCTCCATAAACCTGCTGTTAGCAAAGCTTCGATGATTTCAACAGGTTTCCAAATTAGTTTATTTAAAAATTTGATGTTAGCTCTGATCTCAAAATTTGCCATTTGAAAGGTTGAAAATTACTATTTTGAGATGCAACCTCTCTCGATGCTGACCTGACACGGACTGATGAAACAGCTGCAAGTTATCAAGGAAGCTCTAAGGACAGGTTTCAACTTGTAAATCTCTGTTCAGTACAAAATTATGGCAATTATCTGAGAACTTTTTGACTAACCCTCTTATTCCATGTTGCACTGCTTGAAGAGATTTAACGTGAAGCCGCGCTGTAACGCATTATAGCCAGACGTCGTATCGACTTAGAAGTTTGAAGATGAAGAAACTGCAATATTGCCGTGCGAGCTACGTTGGTACCTCAGGGGTTTCAGCGTGCGGTACGTCTTCCGGCCATAAATGGGTGGGCAGCTGAAACCCCACTACGGGGTTACGGGGTTTGGATGCCCAGTGCGTTCGACTGTACAGTGTTGTGAACAAATTTTAATGTGGAGACACTTGTAATCTTGAGTTGCAATTATAACCACGATGCTCAGATAATTTTGATGTTTCAAATAATAGTGAGGTTCATCTTGTGAGGTGATTTGGAAGAGACTGGTACGAATTAAATTAGGTGACCTTCGGTGTGACATAGTTTGAGTAACTGAAGCGCTAGCTACTACTAATACTACTACAAATTGTCCCATTTTGGTTAGGCCGATATGACCCGGATCCAAGATATGTACAGTTCATCATAAAAGGGGTACAACTTCTGTATCCAAGGGAATTGGCGATCCTAGGAGGAATATGTGAGGTCCCGAGTAGCGAGTTAGGTAGGCTTTTTTTGTTGAAATAAATGTTTTATTATGGGATGGACAATCTTTTTTTCACTGTTGTCCTGTTTCTCAGCTGCTACTACTACTACTACTACTTTTTCATTCAACTTTCATTTTGTGTCATGAACTTCTTTCTGAACGTACAGTTTCAATGCACCTTGTGCATAGATTCCGCGTTTCCTTAATTCCATATTTAACAGTCCCTTCTTCCTTCCTCTATTTCGAACGTCTTTGTTGCGGTTAGGGAGCCTTAACCTAACATCTGATCTCGAATCAACGTTTCGCTAAATATAGACAAAACTTTTAAATATCGTAAATCACGCTCTAAGAGTCCCTAGGGCTTTGCAAGTTTCAAAAACGTTATTTTCACTTTCCAGCTTGCGTGTTAATGTTTGAATTTTTTTGTAGCATTCATTTTTATCCTTTCACGATTTCTGATTTTATCAACGATAGTACTTCTAAGGTGTGGTAGTAGCTGTAATGTGTTCCAAAATTGTCCAGCCCATGCTAATTGTCTTGGTTTTTACAGGGTCGGCCAGAAGTAACTTACTCCTCTAATTTGAAAATATAAGTAAAACTATGAACGCTAATAAGTTGAAACTGATTTATTAGAAGAAACAATTTCTTATAGGTTAACAACACTATTGTTATTAACAGGAAGAGACAGGGTATTGTTGGGAGAGTGCTTTCCAAATAAGTTGATTGTACGATTTGGTAACATCCCTTGGTCTCCTTGTTCTCCAGATTTGTCCCCATGCGACTTCTTCTTGTGGGGCTCCCGTAAGTCACGAGTTAATGTAGCCAATTTAACAAATTTACAAAAAGTTGAAAATAAAATTTTATATGAAATAGCTCAATAGCTACACTAAGGAGAGTAATGGAAACGACAAAGAAATGAGCTCTAATTTGTCTAAACAGTCGTGGCACTCATTCGAACGTATTCAAAATTTAGCCTTGATAAACCACAAAAATATTATTCTTTCAAATTAAACAAGTTTCAACTCCCTAGCGTTCATAGTTTCCCTTGTATTAGCAAATTAAAAGACTCGGTTACTTTTGGCCCACCCTGTATATGTATAGCGATTGGTGTTATTTTTTAAATTTATAGCATTTCTTTGAGAGTTCTCTTCACGTTGTTCTTGGTGTTATAACGGAAAGGTATTTCTAAGAGATTTCAATTCTGCAGGATAGATTTCACAAAATGTGTATTTTACGTTTCAAGCGTCTGGTTAGAGCTGAAGTCTTATAATTTGTTATGTCCAACAGGAAAGGAAATAAGATTTGTAATTTCTAATCGGTGACAGGAGGAAACACAAGTGTGGCCAACTTGTTATCTGATGGGGGACTTATTCATAAAGTAATGGAATTTGTTAAAAAAGTGAATGTATTAGGGAATATATGATGTTGAATCTGAGTGGACCCACCCAGTTCAAGAGTGGCGAGGTTGTGTTTCAATGTTTGTATTACGGTTTGCCTATGTCTTAGTCTTGTAGCAGTTGGTATGTTCTGCGGTACAATTTAGAACCTAAATGGCCGAGCGTACTGCGCTCATCAACGCAGAGTTGAGTAAGGGTTCCAGCGCGGGTAAGACGCTCAGCCAAAGTGAGGGTGGGAGCTGGAACCCCAACTTTGGGGTCCTAGCTTCAATCCTTCCACATTCATTGTTTCATTGCATCCATGCAACCTGATTCTTCAGGTAAAAATTAAGAGTTTCAGCTATATTGGCCTCAATCTTTGTTCATATGGTGATTGAATCCTTATGATAACGGGTAAAAAGAAGCTAATGTTGTGATAAATGTTAGAATGTCCATGACGGCTCCTTTTCGGGTGGCTCATGTTAAACGGTAGTTATCGACATTTATGTAATGCTATATTGCTGTGTAACGAATGGGGGTGAAGTTCTAGAGAATTGTTGTGGCCCGACGAAAGGAGGGCGTACTTAATGTGTTATGCCAGTTATTGTTGAAGTCGGACATGAGTTCTGTTTTTCGCTAAAACGTGTATTGTATTGAGTTGCATCGTACTTGACGGAGTAAGATGGAATATGCGAGCAATAACGTGGTAATTGAAGTAATCTGTATAGATAGCGGAGAAAGATGGAAGACACTCATGACCTCAGTGTATCACCGTACAACAACACAGCAACTTTGGTAGAAATGCCAAAGCGACAACTAAATAGCCTATGACCGAAGTTGTTGTTAACTGAGATTATTATTATTATTCATTTATATTTATAATTAACCAGAGCTAATGGAATATTATAGGATGTGTGCCGTATATGTCTGTACACATATATATATATACATGTATATATATACCCCTCAGGGGGATACAACTATTTTATCTATGGGAATTTGCGCTCCCAGGGGGACTATGTGAGGGCCTGAGCTAAAGGTTAGGTAGGCTGCCTTTTTGTTGTAATAAAATAGGTTTTTGTTTTGTTAAGGACCATCTTTTTTCGGTTCACTGCTGTCCTGTTTTTGAGCACCAACTACTTTCTTCTTCAACTTTTTTCTTGTTTCATGAGCTTCTTTCCTAGCTTACTGTTTCTGTGCACCTTGTGCATAGATTCCGCGTTCCCTCAACTCCATACTAAATGGTGCCTTCCTCTTTCCTCTCTTGGAACATCTATGTCGTGGTTAAGGGAAGCTAAAACTTTCTTATATAATAATAATCATAATGTCTATATATATAGTTATATATATGAATATTTATTAATTAAAGGACGTAGTGTTCAATATTTAATTGCTACAATAATGTATTCATCGAATAAATATGAATGCAAGGCTACTTTTTCCATATAATATGCATGTTTTACTGTATTGAGGAATTTTCACTGGGAAAAGTGTAGCTACTGGAATGACGACAGCAATACTGCCACTATTCCAGGAGTTACTCAAAGCTATACTTTTAGTTCAACAATGCTCGTTATTCAAATTTTCAACTATTTAGATGTTGATCATGTACAGAGCAATTAGAAAATTAATCTAAGCTAACACGTTCTTTATAACGCAATATGACGTAGCGGTGATTATTCAAAAGTCGTCTGAACAAATCGGTAGGTAAGAGAAAGACAGCACAGCAGATTATGAAAGAGGTGCAAGAGAAAGATTTGTACGGAAGATTTGTACGTCGGGAGCCTTTTCTTATAATTTGTAATTTAAATTTATACGAGGCCTGTAATATATATATATATATATATATATATATATTCTGAAATAAATGTGCATTAATGATGATGGACATCGTAGAAAACTAATCCTGCTTCCTATGCTTATCGTTCAACAAGTCCTCTAAAAGAATTGAAGACTTTCTTGAAGCGGAAAGCATTGTTTGCCAGACTAATTTCATCCTGTGGGTTATTTACGTTGACGAACTATGAACTCGGTGTTTCTCTCTGAAATATAAAGTAACATCATGAGGACTTCCATTTGATTTATCCTTTAAACACTCAAAAGAAAAAATCTGAATTTTAGAATTACAATGAGTATGCAAGTCCCAAACGGAGCTTTGTATTGATAGATATGAAGGTTTTGCTCAGTATACACAAAAATTTTAATTATGACGGGGCAATTAAGCATTGCATACGAGATTATGAAAGTTTTTCAGTATCATAGTTTCCAGGTTATTTAAATATTTTCCAATACGTATGTGCGGAAAACCGGCAATTCCTGCCATGGTGCAATCATACGTACGGCAGTCAGTGCATCGCTGCCGCGAGTGTGGTGTGAGTCACGTGGTATGGATGTGGTGACGTGTCCGCTCAAACGTCTCCTATTGGCTGGCTTGTCTAACGGTTTCGAGCAGCTGTTCCCTTTGAAGTGGACTTACCTGTCTTATGTATACCGTGCTGCTACTTCACAACTTCGAGACTTCGAGTGCTTCGACCAGCTCATAGGGCAAGTTTTTAGGGTAAATTAACTCAGAGACTTCATGTTTGAATGTTCGTCACAAATTTTTGAATGAGAACATTATTCTAGACAAAAAAAAATTATACATGGCACTTGTTCTTGGAAGGCTGTATGAGTGTAATACAAAACACTTTTTTGTTATTCCATTTTAATTCAAACTAGCAAGGATAGGGTAGTTTGTAGATTGGTCTTCGACTGATGGTCGATTGATCTCATGCTTACCGAACTCTTTACAAATCACTTGTAAACTTATATTACAGACATGTTTATTTATTAAAAGTCTTCTCAGTATGTTTCGTTGATGATTAAGTTTTTGTTTTACATTGGGTAAAAATAATAACTGATTTTTAGTTTTCGTTCTAGGTGCTGAGGTATGTGGCGAATTTGTAATCATTTTGCTTTTCAAAATCCAAGAGTGTAAAAGTGTCTCTAATTTTCCCATCTCCTCTTTCTCTCATCCAAAAGAATGTTCATTTGTTCGGTCTCTAGAACGTAATAATTAGAACAACATTATTATTTTATGTATTATTTACATCTTAAAAACACTCATATGTCTTGAGAAGAGACTTCAGCTTCGCACGACTGCCTCGGGAATAAAAAAGTTCAATAAAAATTAAAAGATCAACGTTACTTGAATTGCGAACCACAAAAACTTAGACTTGTATTGCTTTATTATTGTTATTATTTTATCATTATTATATAAGAAAGTTTTAGCCTCCCTTAACCACGACAAAGATGTTCTAAGAGAGGAAGGAGGAAGGCGCCATTCAGTATGGAGTTGAGGGAACGCGGAATCTCTGCACAAGATGCACAGAAACAAGAAGCTAAGAAAGAAGTTCATGAAACGAGTAAAACTTTAAGAAGAAAGTAGTAAGTGCTGAAAAACAGGACAGCAGTGAACCGAAAAAAGATGGTCCGTAACAAAACAAAAACCTATTCTATTTTAACAAAAAGGAAGCCTACCTAACCTTTAGCTCGGGCCCTCACAAAGTCCCCCTCGGAGCGCTAATTCCGAAAGATACAAAAGTTGTATACCCCTGAGGGGAACTTGTATTGCTTTACTTTTTCAAACAATAATCAATTTGATTACTTGTTAGAATAAAAGTGTTTCTTATTACCACATGTAATTCTTTGCAACGTAATTAGCAAAGTTTTATGCGGTATTTCGTTTAGGAAACTACAGCGGGTGCTGTCAGGAAACTTGTTATTAGAAACTATCATAATTAAATGCGCTTTCTCTTAGCATTATTTGAAATCTTTGTGCTTCTTGAAATAATTAGCGTTGTCAACATCACGATATCTTCACCATAAAAAAGAAAACGACCAAGAATAAAATTTAGAAATACGATTAATCTTAGGTATAATTCTTAGGTATATGATTCACGATTTATCATTTCCATTTCATGTTACTTCTTATTTTATAAATTTTCGAATGATGATTAAATTCATTAGAATGTATATAGAACTAAAAAATAATTACACCGGTTTCACTCGTGAATATCATTTCTCAATGTAAAATCTTGCATAGATGAGAATAAATATTCATGTCCTCTCAGTAAGTTGCACTTCTCTTCTGGGAGAGATAGACTGCTGGGACTGTAGTAATGTGTTTGACTTGTGTCTGGTATTGAAGAATGAAATGCAAACATGCGTATAACAATGGCATGGTAAAAATACATAAATGAACACAAGTAAACGCACCAATGCATTTATTCTGCAGTACAGTAAAGTCTTCAGTTTCAATATTGGGAATATTTCTGGAAAAGCATGAAATTGAATAAAATATGTGAAATATAATTTCAAGCTTGATGCATTGTACGCCACAATGTCAGAGCATACGTTTCATTGCGATAGATCAATGATATTTTTATGGCTGGAAACAACGGATGGCCTCCTCAAATACTACGGCCATTAACCAACTTAGAAGTTTGCGCCCTCAAATTACAACTGGCCGGCTCAGCATATTACGTCCGAGCTCGACCGTTCGTGGTTTAAGCGCGCGGAGATAGAGTTATAAGGCCGAACCGGCCGACTCGCCTTTAATTCATACTTGATCGACTGTCTCGTCTTTAATTCACCGGCGACACGTCCTTGATTTTCAATTGGGAGGTTTTGCAAAGACTAGTCATTATCAATATATCATATAACCTAAAGACTAGAAATATTTTTGATCACGACATAACTTTAGGTTACTTCAAAGACTAGTCATTATTAAACAATAGATCAAAGCATAACCAAAAGGAAGACTAGAAAATATAGTTATAAGACCCACTGGAATAAAATATAGACACATTTAAGAGAGTACAAAGTTACTATTTTTTATGTGAGTACAATGTATTGAATCAGCTCAGCTGTTCTGCAAGTAACTTTCAACACATTTACTACTAGTTTCTGCTTCCTATGTATTAATTGAAGGGGAAATGAACGGAACAGAAATAAACAGAATGAATATGGGATGATATCAATTACTAATTCCGACTTTTTAAGAGGAAAATATACATTATAGCTCCAGTATGAAAATTATATTTTACACTCGTAGGTATCACATATATATGTGTGCTAACCCACAATGACTACATATCCATGACAGTATTAGTTAATAGGTATAAATACGCTGTTTCGAACCTCGAACAAAATGATCAATAAAGACACCGCGTATTTTTTTAGCATTTATAAAAGTATTTTAACTCTGTTTTGTTTACTTACGGTTTTATACAATAATAAATAACTTTAAGCAAAATTAGAATTGAAGACGCTAAGAAATAGAGACTCAATCCTCGACTCCCCCACATCCGAATGAACGACTCCGACTCCACCACATTCGGAAAAGCGACTCCGACTTCAACTCCGACTCCGCAACTCTGGTTGAAACCGTAATACGTAAGTGGAAATGCCGGAATGGGACACTCATCAAGCCCCGAACTGGCCGTCCACGGAAGATTAATCACCGAACTGTTCGAAAATAATTGGTCTGCAGAGGCGTCAAACCACTCGTGAAGAATTGAAGGAATTAGTTTACGGAAGTGCGTTCCGTCGCCGCAGATCAGAATTGTTACAGGGTTACTTTTACTGCAATTGTTTTTCATTCTCTCTACACATTTTTTAGTGAAATATTTTCATTTGATGTCAAACTAAGATATATTACCCGCTTGAAAAACTACATAGGTTATGGACCACTTTCGACGTATGAAAGCCTTCATAAAATCAGATAATCGTTTTTGCTAGCGTACTTGTTTATAACCGTCCACCCTCTGCTCTCAGTTAAGACATAAAGCAAATTTCAGCACCCTGCTCTCAACAGTGAGTTGGAAATAAGTTGGTCAGAATACTTCTACTAAAAGTACAGGAAAAATTCAAGTTTAATTTTTTTATTGTTTATTACTTGGTGTTAATGAGAGAATTCAGTGTGTGGAATAATTACTTCCGAGAAAAAAACTTTCTTTGACTTATCTCGGACAGTTACTGTGAAATGTTTATGACACGAAATGATCTGGAAGAGAGATAGATCGTCGCGCCAAGGGGATTGAAACCCGTAGGAAGATGAATCCCCAAGGGGATTGAAACCCGTAGGCAAAAAGATGCTAAGAAAATATTTACACAGGAGAAGAAGTAAAGAGAAAAGGAAAGGAGTAAATTAATTGTAATTTGACCTACATGAAAATAAGGGCAATTTATCAAAGACAATGTAGATTCATTCTAAAGCTGGACTCGTGGGAAATTTAGAATTTAAAAATAACACATTAGTAAATAACTATGCGTGACAGCAAACACTGCCACGCTCTATACGTTAGCTCTGTGAGTGCTGCTACGCTCACTGTGAGTGCACGTTAGCTCACATGATAAAACTGAGCAACAAATACAGATTAGGGAACATAAGGAAAATACCATACAGATTGCTGAATAAACAAATGACTCGACCTGGCTGCTGATGCACAAATAACATGATAAATTTAAAAGAATGTGACTTATACGCGGTGAGCATTTACTGTGCAAGGCAGCACTTACATAATTTTTTCGCAATCCTATGACAACAATAATGGGTTTAATCTATTGTGAGTTATAACACTGAGCCTAGATATTATGGCTGCTTGGTGACATGGAGTTTCAAGTCATTCACTACCATGGTCCCCAGAAGAGTCTTTATATTAAATTTTGTGTTCATATTTTCATGGGAAATTTTTTCAAGCCCTTAATAGATATGTAAATCACTGACACCACAAGAGAAATAATCTTCCGCCTCGTTGTTTGCCGATTCGTTGACTTTCGTTCGTGTTTCACCTCAGAATTCGTGTTTCACCTCAGAAGCTGGTGACGGGTGTCTATCTGCTGTTGTGTTGTTCTAAGTGTTGACCCTCACCCACGGCAATGTTTCGTATATAGCACTTTAACTTAATGGAGCACTTTAACCATCTGGTATATCAGTTGTACTAAGATCGGGTGGAATGCGATAATTTCTGTGATCGTTTCATGGATATTGCAATTGTTGCTTCTCTGCTGCTTATTGTTGATGCGGTGTTTGACACGATGTCAACCAGACGCTATCTCTTGGATCTTGTGTTTTTTCACGATCAATTTGAAGCACGATTTAATTGCTAAAGGCAATTATTTTGGAGGCTAATTCTCCGGGGAAAATTTATTGCCAGTTGCAATTAATTAATAAGTGTAGCCCATCCAGCTCCTGGCTAGCTGCTGCATGGCTCCACGACAGATACCTGTTTCACTAAGATACTGTAGCCATGCTGTCACCATCCTCGCTTGGTTTGATTGCATGATGCAAACCATAGTCTTGAGACTACAGTGATGCTTGTGCTGAAGTCAATAATGAACGGTAAAGTGTGCAAGCCGCCTGGCTTATGTGCTGAGATTTGAGAGACCTCTCAGACCAGAATTTACTCCCATTCCATCTTCTTGATGTTCTTAATTAAACACGCTCATGCGAACAATTTTATCATGTTATATGCTACTCAGGTTAATGTCTTCCCCTAACATCATACTACGAAGTCTTGATCATTCCATTACTTAGTAGGAGTACATAAAATAAAACTTGCGTGCTTGGAAACTTGATAAAATGCAAAAAAAATATTTCACAGAGGAAATCAGCACTGTCAACATTTTATTAATAGAAATGATAGCTCACAGCTATCGCTGACTGACTGCCAGCGAAAGCTGTGAGCTATAAAAGCTATAAGTTTTTATAGTAATGAGCCATAAATATCGATAAATAGCTAAAATAAATAGTAGATGAAAATAATTCACTCAACAACAAATTTCATAGCACAGTCCAGAAGCAGCAAACAAATATTTTTTTTTCAGAGTCATCTCGAAGTAGTTTCTAAGTTTTTTCATTGAAATAATTTCTCACTCTGTTCCTGTTGGTATAATTCAGGTGATGTTAATCTCTATTTAAAATCAAATTGTAAAACTGGTTATAAAGAGCTCAGAGCATATTAATTGTAATTAACGATCGACTTAGTGCAGCGAGAGGCAACTGTACGTAAGCACAAATTCTTTATAAATCTCAGTTAAGTATTATACGACCTGTCTTGAAATTCACACACCAGATACCTTTTAATACATTTTTTGTTTTCAATGAGTGAGCGCATCCAATACTAATTTTAGTAAGCATGCAAACCCCTTATTAATATATTATGTACACGAGAATATATCTGCCATCACGTTACGTAATTTCAACATACGTACATATACCAGGCTTCTCCTCCATATGGGAGGGTAGCCGACAGCAGGCCACAATCATCACTCTTAGTCACTAGGAGGCGAGAGAGGCAGCACTGGCCGCACCAGAACTGCCAGGATCAGCAGCAGCCCAGCACAACCACCTTCCACAGTCAGGCCCGACAGCCATAGCTGGTTTACCCCGACCGCTTCATTGAGTGCAGCCCCTCCCCCTGCACAGGACAGGTCAACCCCATGACACGCGGGCAGGCTTCCAGTACCGCGTCAAAAATAAAATTACCTTCTTATGCACTGCCCCCATTCACTTCTGTCCGCAGTCATCCCTCTCGCCACGTCCACAGTCAGACCCCTCTCATACAAAGCACGTTTCACCCCATCCATCCTGTTATGTACCTTAGTACATAACCGCAGAATTCCACCACCATAAGAGTGAAAACGGTTGGACCTTATGCCTCAGCTCGCAATAGATCATGACGAGAAATAAGCAAGCTCAGCAGGTCGCAGCAGAGAATTTGGCATCTGTGTTGTATCAAGTGAAACGGCTCTACGACCGTTGAAAACTCAACCGTTTCTCAACAAAACTCAACAGCAGCCGCGGCAGGCGACGACAGCCCAGCGACAGCTCGACAACAGGAGCAAACGTTCTCCGTAGCTGCGGCAAGCAGTAGCAGCATTACCGGCGATAGCAACAGTACTGCCAACGTATTCGAGTGGCTGCAGCCAATCTACGGGAGGCGCAGCTACTACTTTAAGCTTAGGCCGACAGTTAGATTGAATCATCATAGTACGAGAATTTGTCTCGGAAGGGTCTCTTTGGTGCCACTATATTAACTTGTTAATTTTAACTCAGACGGCATCCTGAGTTAGTCTTTTGGTAATTCCTGAGTAACCTCATCCTAACGTACTTAATTTAACGTAAGTACTAAACTCTTGTATCACCTTTGTCACCGCTACATACTACGAGTTGAGGATATATTGATTGTATTATATTATCATTCCTAATTTGCGTGTCCTCGTCCATCCCTTATCATACGTGTATATCCTTCATTAAAACAGTAAATGTATGGCCATACTTGATGCGTGTTTCAAAACCTACTGAAAATAAATTATGAATTTGAAGGTCGATTTTTAAAACGACAAATTAAGTAGAAGGAACAATATATTTCAGAATTAAAAAGAAACGACGGATATGACAAATGTCGGCCGTGGTGTAGGATTATAACCAATGTGGCGACGGTAATAGGAACCACATAACAATCCGACTTATCCGTGGTCTACCTCACGCTCTAAATCCACTCACTTCCGACGTATAAATCTTTTTCACCAGCCGCTCAACATTCATTCTTTCAACATGCCCAAACCATCCAAGCCCTCTTTCATCCACTCGCTTGCTCAACTTTTTGTTAACACCCGACTGCCCCCTAACCAACTCATTCCTGATCCTATCTCTTCTTGTTACTCCATACATGCTCCTCAAACACTTCATCTCAAACACATCCAACTTTCTCCTCTCAGCTGCTCTCAAACCCCAGGACTCTGCTCCATACAACAAAACTGGCACGATCGAGCTTTCATGCAGTCCCCTCTTAGCATTCATACTCAAACTCCTGCATTCAAAAACTTTCCTCATTGCACCCAATGTCTTACAGCCTTCATTCACTCGATGCCTCACTCCTACTTCCATACTATCCTTAACAGCCACATCCGACCCGAGGTACCTAAAATGCACTACCTCCTCTAACGCTTCATCATTCATCCTCACATCCAAAGTTCCAAACACTGAACCTCTTGAACATCTCATCACCTTACTTTTATTCACATTTACCCCCAATTTACTCTTTTCGCACACTCTATCAAATTCTGCGAACAGTCTCCTCAGTTTTTCCTCTGAATCAGCCACAAGCGCTGTATCAGCTGCAAACAACAGCTGACACACTTCCCAATACATACCATTCTGTCCCACCGACTGCGCACCTTTTCCCAACACTCTGGCATTCACTTCGCTCACCACACCATCCGTAAACAAATTAAACAACCACTGCGACATCACTCATCCCTGTCACACCTGTCACAATTGGGAACCACTCACTCACCTCATTCCCTACTCTCACACATGCTCTGCTATCAATGTAGAAACAGTTACTCTTGATTGCATTCAACAGTCTCCCACCCACTCCATACAAGCTTACAATTTGCCATAGAGCCTCACGGTCCACTCTGTCATACGCCTTCTCTAGATCCTTAAATGCCCAATATACATCTTTTCCTTTTGCTCGGTATCTCTCATTTACCTGCCTCACAGCAAACATTTGATCTACACAACCTCTACCACTTCTAATACCACATTGTTCTTCAGCAAGCACACGATTCCTCATCACTCTCACTCTTCCAATTAAAACTCTTCCATACAGCTTCCCAACGACACTCAGTAGACTTATATCTCTAGAATTTCTGCACTCATACCTGTCCCCTTTCCCCTTGTACAATGGAACTACACAGGCGTTACTCCAATCTAACGGCATTTTACTAGCATCAAAACACACATTAAATAAACGTACCAACCATTCTACAACCACATTTTCTCCTTTCTTTAGACTTTCAACCGTGCAGCCATCCATACCTGGAGCTTTCCCATTTTTCATCATATTCAAGGCACCTTTCACCTCTACACTTCTTATTCGACTTCTATTCACTTCACCAAACACAGGCATTCTAACATCACTTCCAGCAGCTACCACTCTAGCAGACCTGTCATCCCTCACGTTCAGCAGTTCCTCAAAATGCTCCGCCCATCTCTTCCTCACATCACAACCCTCCAGTAGCAGCCTACCGTTTGCATCCTTCACTCTTGCCTCACTCTCCACCTGTCCTTTCCTAATTCTCTTCACTTCCTTCCAGAAAACCATCCTTCTCTCCATGAAGTCCCCTCCCAACTTCCTCCCCCACTCCTCATCCGCCGCCCTTTTTGCTCTCCTTACCACATTCTTTGTACCTCTCTCTTCCTCTTCTTATACTCTTCGAAATTTTTCTGGCTGCCCCTTAGCAGCCACCTTTCAAACGCCCCACGCTTTCTTCTCACAGCTGCTCTTACTTCTCCATTCCACCGTTCACTCCCCTTTCTAATTCCCTTTTCAACCTTCCTTACCCCACACACTTCCTTTGCACATTTTTCCACCGCATCTTTAAACAACTTCGATTCCCCTTCCACCCCACCAACCTCACTTACCTTCACCCTCCCATACTCTACTTTCATCTTCTCCTGATACTCACGCTCAAAATCATGCAACTTGCTTACATTTAACAGCTCCCTTCCACTCCTCCTTTTTATCCCTCCCCACACTCCACTTAGTCTCAACTTTCCTTCGACCAAGTAATGACCCGATATCCCATTCATCTCACCACGGAACACATGCACATCGAGGAAACGACTCATCACTCCCCTGCTAACCAAAATATAATCCACCAATGCTCTCTCCACTATCAGACCTCCATTCGTCCTCACATATGTATACTTGTTTATACATTTTTTCTCAAACCTACTATTCCCAATCACTAACTCATTCTATACACTACACATAACTCCACCAAGTATTCACCACTCTCATTTACCCCAGCTACTCCATACCTACCATTAACACCATCCACCACCTCATCACCCACTCTCGCATTCAGGTCCCCCTTATCATCACAGCTCTACAACCATTCCCCACTCTTGCAACACACTCGGACAACATCTCCCAAAACTCCTCTCTCTCTCCTCCCCACTCCTCTCCGATCCCGGTCCGTACGCGCTCACAAACACCCATGTCTCTACCCCCCATTTCAATCGCACCCCCATTATTCTTGCTCACAACTCACTACTTTCACTACTCACAACACACTACGCACCCACTATTCAACTACTTTCTCTTTGATTCTTACACTCAATGATATAGCCACACCCTCTCTTGCATGTCCCCCACGCACCCCAGATACTCTCTCCCCAACCCTCCCAAACATCAATTCACCACTACCTTTCAATTTCGTCTCACTCAGGGCCAACACATCCATCTTTCGGCTTATCATCAATCTTCCGATTTTCTCCCTCTTACTCTCAGTTGCTCTACTTCCACACCTCCTTACATTTATAGATCCTAGTATTAGGGTTTGTGTGATCTTTCGACCCCTCTCACTTTTAATTGGCCTGCTACCTCTCGGGAAAATCGTAATTTCAAGCATAAGAAAGTTATGGCACTGTTGTTATCGTTGGAAATAACTTGGAAATTTTAAATATAGTGTACGTTTCTCGCCTAGCATTAAAACGCTCTTGTTTCAATGTCGCTGGAAAGGTAAGAAAACATGTCGGCTTACGACTGCTAACGGTTTGATCATGTTGGAGATTATTTTCTCAGAACTATGGATTTATTTGATTTAAATCATAACCCCACTATGCCAATAGAACCCCATTATATTTCAAGTACTCTGATCCTCTATTCCTAACGGCTGCTTATTGCTTGCACTTCTGTAATTAAAACAAAATACCCGCTAACCTGTCACTGATTTCCCTCGTATAACTGGTGGACAACGCCACTTTGAACACCGAAGTCGTTGGGCAGCTGCTCCCTCACATTTTCTAAGACAAATTCTTTCCCTGATATCTTGAATAACTTTATACATCCATTTAATTATTTTATTTTTTATTATTATTATTTTATTATAATTATTATTATTATCATTATTTTAGTTTTCGGTAACAGAATACTACCCATGTGCTTGCCGTGCATATCATGGTGTTTTTGAAAAAATGATGCTTATGAAAAGAATATTTAGTAAGCTTTTCCAACACTATTAACCGTATGTCAATATTTTGTTAATCATCTAAAATAAATTTTGTTGGGAAGAAAATTTTCTGATAGTACTTTTGAAAAGAATATTTGATTATTTTTACGCATTTTCAGAATATCTAAATTTTCATAATAGCTAAAATTAGATTTTTTCAAAGAAAAAATGGTGGGACAAAGTTTTGTAACTCTCGAAAGTTTTCTCTATGGAAGAGTTGTTGAATTCGAAAGTGATCATGATCATGATGATCTATACGGTTTCAATATGATGGCGCAACATCGCACTCAATATGCCAAATCATTCTTCTCTGACGATGTAAACCTTTAAGAAGTTTAAAATAAATCCAGCATTGATGCTTTGATGCTTCTAAACTTGAGAATCAACAAGAAAGGCGAAAATCGCTACACGTAAAGTCAGTTTTCTAAAAATGATCAAATAAAACTGAACGTTTCTGACTAACAGTCCATCTTCAGCAAAATTTCTATAAAACCAAACCAAAAGGGGAAAAATTAATTCACCAATGAAGTATTTTAAAAACTTTGAACTTTGAAAAACACAAACAACAACGGTAAAAAATTAAAAGCTGAAGGAAAGACTGAACAACTGAACTATGTGTTTGCAACTTGAAGCGGAAAAGCTCATTGGAAAGCACAGAGTAGGCTTCATTTTGTAAATATGCAAGGAATCGAGAATGCGCAGATCTGTTCTGCAAGAGGTACCGATCAAGATTTTAAAGTCGTCTAGGGAGACCGGAACATTGAACTCTTCGGTATGAGATCTACCAGAGGACAGTGGGAAGGACCCAAGAGCCAGTTCTGCAACTTCGCCCAGCGTGCTCGGAAACTCTAGTCATCTGGGTACGGCAGGTAGAACCAACGTACCGTGATTCACAACGTGAACCACTGTATTGGTACACCAGAGACAACCACAGTGAGGGTGGCAGTTTGTCTTTGAAACGGAAGAGAGTACCAATTGTAAAATTATTCACTAGAATCATTTGAATTTTTAGTGGCGGGAAACCTTATTAATAAGAAATTTGATATCCTGACTTAGTTTTAATGACTGATGGTCAAAATATGGCAATTTCACGAAGAAAGCTTGTTGAACACAAGACTGAATAGACTGAGAGTTGACATTTAATTTTGACAAAAATTTATTAATATGCCTGTCAATAACAGGAGAAGGAAATATGTTTTTATCAAAATAACGTCGTGTAGTCGTGTAAAAATGACTTTACGTGTAGCGATTTTCGCCTTGCTTTTCATTTAAGAAGTTTGTTGACGTGAGAGTCTGTACACCGATGTTCACTCGGAATCCAGCGAGACATGTTTCCAGGTCAAGTATCGGAAATCTAACGGCAGTCAAAACTCCGTAAAATGTGATTCGGATGACTATGACAAACTTCCGGAAGAGACTTGGAAACTGTAGTAGGGTTGGCTGTCGCTATTCAATTTATGAGGTTTTCAAAACCTCTGAAGATAAAAAATTACCAGCGATGTATTGAACAGTTGCTTGAGTTATAACATTTGGCTTTCATTCTAGCCCATGAAATGGTGGACCAAGCAGAGCATTACCAACATCCGATACTTTTTTACTTCAGAAAAGTAAAAAAGCACCAGAAACTTTCAGAACTATATACAATGAGTATGGGGTAATTTTTGTGGCTTCCTTTCCTTTTCTGGCGTAAAAAAGCTTTAGGTGTCGGTAGTGTTCTGCTTGGTCCACCATTTCTAGGGCCGAAATGCAAGGAAAAATGTTAGAACTCCTCAACTTGGAGACTTATCACACTCTGGCGTAAACATGCCCCAATACATCATTCAGAGAATAAGAATATAAAAACGATCTTAAAAAGGTGAGAAAGATTAAATTAAAAAAACGAACGTACTTTTGGCTGACAAAACACAAACACCTTTCCAAAGGACGATGGCAAGGCGTTCTCTGTGGAGGACTCTGCGGCGATCAAGGTACCACTCGACTATCGAATGAAAAATTAATGAGTGGGAAATGAAATTCAATCCTAATATACATCAGAAGTACAGTGAACATTAGAAGTAGGACATGTTTGATTTCTAGGTTAAGATTTCAAGGTAGTTAATCTTTCGAATGTCAATTTGGAAATTCCGGCAGATAAATACTTTCATTCTGATATATTGATGACCAAAATTCTGTTTAGTACAGTTAAGAATATTTATAAAACTTCGTAGTTCTCATTAGGCATCAGCAGAAGGTTGAAATTTTTGTATTATAAAAGCAGGGGAAAATTAGCAACGCAACTTTACGCTACGCACATGGAAGATTTCGTGAAATGTTACACTCCGCCAAGAAATATGACAAAACCCAGGGGCTAAAATGCTTGTTAATGAACAATTAGAGCTGATTATAGCGTGAACTAAATTTTTTTTGTAGTTATTATTATTCACAGACACAACAGCTGAACACCATTTAACGCATAAGGGCAATCATAATTATACATGGGGGAGACTTAGAACTTGCAGAAAAATCCCTGAGCGTTCTAGTAAGAGAGGGTCAAGCTGCCTAAAAAATTTTTTGGTAAGCTGATGTCAGTGAGCAATTGCTAGGCGTGGACGTGTGTGAGAGCTGCGTTCCAACCCTTTTCGCTCTGTAATTAATAAGCAACATAAAATAAAATTAGAGTTGGGTTGGAGAGATATCTGGGCAAATGAAAAAGAAGATGAAGTTTGAAAATAAGATTCGCTGGGGGCAAACTATTTCCTCAATACTAGCTGGAAGATGACAGCTGGGGCTAATAGATTAATAAATAATGTCAGCCAACCTCATAGACTTCAAAAACGACTGAACTCTTGACAAGAATGAAGACCATGCGATAGTTTCGAAATATGTATTTTGGAGCACAATGGAGGAATGATCTAGACAGGCCACAATCCAAATTCCTTGAGAAGTGGAGTCCCAAGTATGAAATTTGCGATTCTAAGAGAGATGTCAATTACATGGAAAATGATGTCAATTTTGAAGCCCTGCAAGAAAATATGATGCGAATTTAGTGCTTAATTTTTTAAGTGAACTGAATCGGGATGAGCAGTGTTGTGTTCTTTGGTGTTTTAACGTTTTTTGTCGATGTTCACTTGTGTAATGTGTTTTTGTTTAGAAATGATTCGGCATTCAAGGTACAGGTACATCACGCTTCATGACGTTGCCCTTTACATTCATATTTTTATTCGTGTTCTGCCGTATTATTCTGTGCCCTCACATTTAAAACAATGCTGATTGTCAGGGATTCCCAAAATAAACAATCCGAATTACTGACATCAGAATACTACTTCTTTCTGTTTTGCGACGAGACCTCTTGGTATCGGTTTCTTATTACCTTCACTCTCTCATAGGTGTCTTCCGACCCAGGTAAATAGAAAGTTCGCACTGCCTTGCTAATTTCTTTTCAATATTGTGAAAAAAGATTCAGTCCCCGTTGTCGCATATTTAACTTAGTTACTGTTTAGAGTCTTAATTAGTCCGTTCTTTGTAGGCGGCACTGTGGTCGACACCTTAACTAACTAATAATCTAATCTTATTACGTGTATGATGGAGTCTTGCGTGGGAACAAATCTTGTGCATACATTCCCCGTTTTGGCAAGTTCATATTGAATGATTTCTAACTTCCTTTGATTGAACTTTGTTGCGGTAGGGATGCTTGTCCTACCAATAATCTAACCTTAATTTTTTTGTTGAGGTTGTACCGACTTTTTTTTCAGTCCATTGCTATCCGGTTCTCTGGAACCTTACATATTCATGGTAGATTTTTTAAACCAAACTTTGTACCTAGATGCTTCCATCCAAAACATCATAAATGGAAACACACCTCGAGCAAAGATTTCCTGATTTTTTATTTCCATACTAGATGGCGCCTTATTCCTTCTTTTTTATGAAACACTTTTTTGTGGAGAGAGGTGCTGAAATGATGTCATATTCTTCTAGATTTTCTGCGTTTATATCGTTTATTCATATAATCTTAACATAAATGTGAATGCGGGTAATTTCAACTTTCCCTCACAACGATAACAATAATCGGTGCTCTCTGTTCTAACCGCTCCCATGGGGAATGTACGAGGTCTTGAGCTAAAGGTTAGGTAAGCCTTTCGTTGAAATAGAGAAGTTTTTTGATTATGTCATTGAACATTTTTGGCTGTCCTGTATTTCAGCACCTATTACTTTCATTTTCAACTTCTATCTTTTAATAAAAACTTCTTTCTCAATTTACTGTTTCTATGCCCCTTCAGGATAGATTCCGCGTTGCTGTAACTCCATACTAAATGGCGTTTTTCTTCTGAAGTGTTTTTCAGCTCGAAATTTGAGATGCTGAAAATGTATTTACAACTGTCAATCAGTACTCCTGCCATTCAGCTCATAAACTTACAAGCGGGATATTTCACACGTTTTCGTTTAAATAATATCTGAATATGGAATTTCATATTATCCTTTTTACGATTGAACACGGCGTGCAATCGTCAGCTTCAGCCGCATGTAAAAGGTATTAAAACATAATGTATGATTGAATAAAGTAAATTTTCCTACTGTTTGGATAGAGCTTTCAATTTATGTAGCTGCCGGTTTGATTAAATTGAAGATCGATAACCTTTTAGTTCTGGTAGATTTGCACGTAGGCGGACGGAATTCAATTTTTCAAAAATCCAAATCCGTACCTACGGAGGCACATCAGCTGTCGGTCCTGTTGTTGATCGTACGTCTGAAAGGCAGAGTACGCTGCGAGGTAGTGCGCTGCCTGCCGCCGCTGACGTCATGGTGTGCAGGTGACATCATCCTTCTTGATTGAAATGAAGCCTTCTAATGGCTAGTCGAATTAGCGAATGTGCGCAGCTGTCCCCGTAGAAGTGACTTTACCTCTTTTAGTCTACCATGATATGAGTTGTCATTTTTCTGAATGGGTGTAAAATAAAACTTAGGATAAATTTTCAATTTTACATTCAAGCAAGCAGTTAGCAAATGAACAAAGTTAAAGTAAAAACTTGTGGGAAAACTTTAGGTCAGACATTGAAGAGTTGAGTCATATCGTGAGGGAGAGAGCAGGGCTTCTCATTTTGTGATTATGCTCAATTGAAAGAAAAACTGCGTCGAGAGCTCACCTCTCCGATCTCAAAGAGCTCAAAGTCCGATCAACACTCTACGAGGGTTGTTTGGTGTTAAAAACATAAGCATTCGATTAAGACAGTGAAAATTTATGGAAGTCAGTGATAAAAAATACGCAAGAAACATATAACGTTCTATGCCGCATTCAACTGGGAGGAGCTCCTTGAGAAGCTGTATGGCTGGAGTTGTGAAACCGTTTAAAAAATTATTCTCATTTGTCTCTTCAAGGGAGAAAATAAGGGCCAAGGGATAACGATTGGCTCAAAACTAAACAGAATCAGGAACCAACCAAACATGGGCGATGCGTCAGGAGCTCCGAGAACCATGTGAATGTGGCAGTCAGTTGGGCGAAAAACTCTCTTCGATGAGGGTGAAGTGTTTCCGCGCATGTCGAAAAGGGAAAACCATCGCGGTGTGTCACAGCTAAAATAAGAGTGTATTTATTCAATTTGAGCTTCATGAGTTTGAAAAAATACATCATTCAAAAAGTCTGTTATATTTAGAATTAAATGTGGAAATATATTCTACCATTCTATAGTATAAAGTCGAAAGTGATAAATGTTTCACTGAATGAGCTTTCAAGAAAGTTCATTAACGACGAGTCTGATGTATTTGCATAAATTAAATCTACGCCTTGGAATAAGTTTCAGTGAGTCTGAAGAAGGAAAGGAAATCTTCAAGGTTGATGATCAATTGATCAAGGGATAATTTGATATTTAAAACCTTGTAGAAGCAATTTAAGAGACTTATGTGTGGGTGGATGATTATTTACCTTATTATGGTTTGACTGAAGTGATTGAGTGATTATGGTTTGATTGGTTGATTATGTTTTGATTAATATAGAACAACGCTTCTGAAGGGAATTGTCACCCATTTAACCAAGTTGTGAGAGCCAACTGCGATCATCAAATTTATGGTACTTTCACAACGTTTTTCTGATGCCGTAAGGCATTGCAAGGAAGGGCGTTCACGTATGTGTTGAATAAAACTAGTCCACTAGTCCACCCCCTTCATTTGAAATAAGAAAGAAGGTGAAATGACAGAAAGGCCGTAGGAAATATAAAAAATTCAATCTATCGAGAGTTGTTGAGGCCGAGTAAAATGAATAATATGGCCAGTCAAAAATGTATAATAATGTTCGAGAAATCACATGACACACGTTCATATTTCCTAAAAATTCACGTGGTATTCATTCCTTCTCGAATCTGATGGATAAATACACTGGAAATATACAAGTTGTTTGTTTTCTGGATATTCGAATTAAAAATAAAAGTGCCAAGATACACGTCTTAAATCTCATTATTTATAAAGGAAAGTCAATGAATTATGATTTCTGGAACGTTTCGACCTCCAGGGTCATTATCAACCTGAAAACAAGTAGAAAAAACTAGTCAAATCTCAAATTGACATCAATCACGAACGAAAAATACGAAACAAAACACATGAAACAAACAAAATATAAATGTTTAGTATTAAAATTACGTTAGTTGTAGAGGAGAGGCTGATTGCATATCATTCACTCGTAAACCCGGTTTTTCTTTCAAAATGTGCAGAGATTCTAAAATGCGGAGGTTTATTTGGTTTGATGCAGAGGAAATTACCTTAAAATCACCTAATCTAATAGGAATGTCGCACTTCTCAGTGTGCATGCGCGCTTACTCTCGCCCTACCCTGAACATCCAGAGGTTTTATAAGCGATAAGCATGTTTTCTCTGGGTTCAATCGATCACGTACCTCGCCTGTACCACACCTGCCACGGACCAATAAAGTGTAACCCCAAGAAGACCTCCTGCGTTTCTATGGCCCGCATATTAAGTGGTGGCCAGTAGGTACGAATTCACGACGTTGTGAGAATACGATTCAAAATCGAGAAGTTAACTACAAGTACAGAAGTTTAAAAAGTGCGTCATCTCCGAAGTTTTGCAGTGCAGCGATAGCAGAAGAAGTCAGAAGAAATTAAGAAGTTTCATCGATGACCGGCAGCAACAACGACACCCGTATCAGGCAGATACACCCGTCGGTTATTTTCCTTGGATTCAAGATGCCTTTCTCGGCGTTGTTGGAAACCTATGTAAAATTGTCAGCTTGGATAGATACGAACTCTCCCTTTCACACGAGAGTGCTTCTCTTCGACGCAGGAGACGACCTGGAAGTAGTGTTAGAAATACGCTTCAGGGGACCGGTTTCCACGACTAGTGACCTGCATTAGTTCAGCGGACATCAGTGCTAATTACCACATAAAACCGGGATCTACGTCTACGTCATCCTTGGCAATCACACAGCGACGTCGAGCGCCTTCAAGTCCTTCAATTCGACGTTTTAATTAAAGTAAAGATTAAAAGAGTAAATTTCATTTGTGCTTTGCTCGAGGTGCAGTCGCAGTGGCAGTGAGTGCAGAGCCAGTGAGTAGTTCTTTTTTGCAGCCTATTTTCTGCAGTTCATTTTTTGCGCAGTGTTGCAGCTCACCGAGTGAGTAGGTTTTTGAAGCTTGTTTTTTTTTGCATCGGCTCGATGCCGCATAGCATAGCTCTGCTTCGCTGAGAGACGTCAGTCTGAGCTAGCCTTGTTGTCAAGCTGAGTTGCAGTGTAAGGTAGCTGTTTAACAGATTAATCGGTTTACCGGATTACCTGATGTACGCCAGTTGGGACGATTACTTCAAGTTTAAACAAGTGTAGCCTTATTGTTGTCATTTTATTGATGGTGAGCGTACAAAATTTTTGTGTTTCTTGCGTAAATTCAGAGGTGTGTAAAATTTGAATTTAGAGGTGTGTTCTTACCTGATGTATATTTATGGTGATAGGATGTGTAAATTTGGGTGCAATTTTCATTGTTAAAGGAAAAACCATATATGTCTGAGTCTTCAGATTGGGAGGAGTTCATTCGTTCCACAACGACTATGACAAGTCGTGGCAGAGTTAGCGTTCCTAGGTTTAGAGATCAGAGTACTGCCGCAATGACTGAATCGGCAACTAGTGGTGCCAATACTAGTACTAGTGCAACAGACAGGACGCTTTTGGCACGCGAAATCGCTGCGAACATGCCCAGGGCAGGAACCATCCTTTCCAATGCTGAAGTCCCAATTTTTAGAGGCAGCAGAAGGAAAGAGGATCCGGAATTCCTTGAAAATAAGAGTTGGCAAACTCATGTTGACAATCTTAGGGCATATATGTCCCTTTTGCCAGACGTAACGTCGAATGTCAGTAAGAAAGAGCTCCTTGTTAGGTCTACCAATAAACAAGTAGGTGATTTCAACTCGATTGTAACAAAATTGGTGAATTCCGACCTTCATTATACTTTTGAGGATGTAATAAAAATTTTGGATGATATCTATGTGTGTAGGGGCGAGAAATCGATCCACGCGCAGGCGTGCGATCTTAATCAGTTACAGTTAGTGCGAAATGATGCGTTGCAGCCCAGTTGGTAACTGCTTTCGCTAAAATACGGAAGTTGTCAGATCATTTTTTGAATAGCGTGGCAGTAGCGTGGCAGCGACATCCATTTTTTCAGGCCAGTACAAATCAACTGCAGTTGAAACGGTTCGTAGGAGAAAGAATTGTGTACAGCCTGGCAATAACGGTGTAAGCGCCTTTATTAGACGAATCCTTTTCGAAAAAAATCTTTGAGTGTCAGTTCAGTACGTCAGAAGAGTTGTTGGCACGGCTGGTAGCCACAGTTAGGAGCCAGTCCGAGACAAAGAAAATCTTAGCGTCCCAGTACCCTAGCCGGTACGATAGAGAAAGTTATGTGGCAGATGTAGCTGTTGATTCAGATGAAAACGTTGAAGTGCAGGAATCCCTTCAGGGAGAGTGAAATTTTTTACGGAAATTACCGCAGGGGTCGCTTCCCGGGGCGCAGGTGTCCCCGACCTTGGCTAAAAAATCCTCGTGGTAAAGTGAGAGAATTTAGTGGTTATGTTGGAGATAGTGGAATAGGTTCCTTGGAATGCAATACTTTGCGGGCAGAGAGCAGCCCAAATGAAGCTCCAGTTCAATTTGCAGCTAGGAAGAGGGGGTCTCCTTTCTGCAATTCATGCAATGTGGTAGGACATTTCGATTGTATATCTCAAAGAGGTCAGGGTAAGATGAGAGGAAATGCCGGGTCCTGTTTCGGGTGTGGAGGTCAAAACCTTGTTAGGAACTGTAGAGCATCAGAAAATGAGGTGAGGAGCTACAAGGCGTACTTACGCAGGTAAAACGCTAATAGTGGTGGTAATAGTCAATCCCGTGGTAGGCATGAGGTGCACTATGCAGATTCCGAGGCAGATTCTCGGGATTTTTTATGAAACGACTAGGATGTGCAGTGGGAGGTACTAGTGGGAACGAGATTGAGCCCGAGAGTCAGCCCAAGACTCTCGTTAATCCTAAAACTGTGGTCGAAACTATTCCAGATAGATGAGAGAGGACTAACTTTGAATCATTCATTGATCCGTTGTTTAAGTGTGGAAATAGGTATGGATTATTGCGGATGAGAATCAACAAAATAGAGCAGTTGAGGCTTATTTCTCCACTAGTGTTGTATCAGAATTTTTTTAATAAAGAATGTACCGGATTAGTTGCTTTTCGGAAGGCTAGAAAACCTACTATTATTTTGAGCAGGAATGATCAGTATTTGAGCGCGCTACTAGATAGCGGCTCTGAAAAGTGTCTCATTAGTTACAAGCAAATTAACTGCCTGAATGAGAAATTAAAGCCTAGTTGTCTGAGCGTCAAAGGAATTAACGGTAAAAGTAGTGTTAGTAGAGAAGTCGATTTAACTATCTCAATTCCTGGTAATAACAAGGTACTTAAGACCAGTGCATTAATCGTTAAGGATGCCAAATTTAATTATGATCTAATTTTAGGAAGAGACGTGCTACGTAATGCCGTTATAAATTTCAAAGAAGGATCCCTCGAGTGGGAGGGTATAACAGTGCCTTACAAAGAAATAGATGTTGAACCAGCGATGAGTAGAGAAGCTGTGTTTAAGAGTATTGTAAACAGTGATTGTTTACTTTCTGATGTGATGGTTGCCGAGAGGAGCGACAGAGTCGGTCACCGCGCGTTGGAAAATAGTGCTGCAGAGAAGAAAAAAAGTCGTGCTTGAGCGAGCAGCAAGGCCAGAGATAAAAAAGAGATCGCCTCTAGTAGTTCATTGCACTACGGTCGATGTACCGGGTAATTCAATGCAATTAATTTTCGGTTTTGTTGAGAAGGCAGAACCCGGAGAGTATTTAGTTTTGAAACGAGGTTTCGAGAACGGAGCACTATTAGCAGAGTCAATTGTTCAAGTTGAGGAAGATGGTGTAGTGCCCGTCATGATTCTAAACGCGCAAGATGATGCGATTCATTTCAGCGAAAACACAATGTGTGCAATTTGGAATTAATTGCAGCTGATGAGGTTGACAGTGAGGTATATCTCACTAGCGTTGAGGCAGCGCTCAGTAACGCTAATAACGTTGAGAGAAGCTTTGGCGCTAAGTCAGGTTCAATGCAAGTAGTCCCGGATCGTGGTGGAATTAAGACCATGGCCAAGGAAAAACTTGAGTTGGAGCATGACAAACGCGGCGGAGATCGAGGTGTTTCTTGTAGTGAGGTACTAGAAATTAATGCACAAGTAGAAAGTGTGTCAAGTGTAAAGCAGGACGTACGTCGTCCTTTAACGAATGACGACATTTCATGCCACGAAGGGGACATGCAGTTACCTTTGGTAAATTTATTAAATCAGTTCCGTGATGTAATTACGCTAGAAGGGGAAGCAATTGGAGTTACTAATGTTATGTCACACAAGATACAGTTAAAACCGGGTGCACCAGTCCTGAATATTACCCCATATAGAATACCTCATAAATATCAGGAGGAATTAGCAAAAATTACTAATGATATTCACTCACAGGGGATAATTGAAATATCAGTGTCTGACTATAACTTCCCCGTAATCGTAGTTAAGAAAAAAACGGGGAGCTTAGACCAGTAATCGATTTCAGGGCACTGAATAAAATAGTGGTGAAAGAATCGTATCCTATACCCAGAATCGATGAAATACTGTCGACGTTGGGAGGTAACACACCCTTTTCAACCTTGGATTTACGTTCCGCGTTCCATCAGGTCGAATTAGACCAAGAGAGTCGAAAATTGACAGCCTTTAGTATTGGGTGTTGTAAATACCAATTTAAGCGCATACCGTTCGGGCTGAGTTCTAGTCCGAGCGTGTTCCAAAGGGTGATGACCTCTGTTGTCACACCTATACTAGGCCAAGTGTGCTTCGTCTTTCTTGCTGAAATTTTGGTATTTTCTAAAAATAATAACCAATATCTGTCTGACATCGAAAGTGTCCTTACGATGCTTCGGTTTGGGAATTTGTCAATAAAACTTGAAAAATGTCACTTCTTCAAAAAAGAAATTGAATATCTGGGACATATTATTGCTGCGGATGATATTAGGTGTAAGAACTCAGAGAAACTGCAGAACTGTAGGGCTCCCATAAATGTGAAGGAGTTGCAGCAGTTCTTAGGTCTGGCAAATTATTTTAGAAATTTTTTACCTAATATCGCTGAAATTGCCTACAGGCTTGTGAGAGCTGTGAAGCTCTGCACACGGAGTTTGAATCAGAAGCGTGCATCGCAGAGACTCGGTCTCAAATAAAAAAAATAGACTGTCTAGACACACGGTTAGTGACTCGTCGGTGCTGAGAGAAAACACCGACGCTGTCTTGACAAGCAAAGAGACGCCGAAACTGATTGATTACGTTCCGACAGAGAAGGAAATTTCTTGGACTATTAAAGAGTTTATTGACGAGCATAAACAAGACCCATTTTGTATTGAAGTTAGAGAAGCGCTACTTCATGCAAGTGCGTCCACAATCCCTGACTTACAGAGTTATTTAATCCTGAATGACATATTGTACCGAAGGCGACGGATTGACACGCGACCAAGTACCAAATTAACTGCGGTGGTGCCATCTTCCCTAATGGAGAAGGCAGTTTTAGCCATACATTCAATGTACCATACCGATGGTTTGCACACATTATTTAAATTCAAACTTAAATATTATGACAATTTCAAGGAAACAATTGTGAGGTTTGTAAACTGCTTAAAGCACGGCCTTCTGTGCCCATTAAAATTTTGGCGGCTCCTATAGCGAAAGAACCTTTTGAAGTTGTTTCAATGGACTATCTTGGTCCTCTCAAAACGACCGATAATGGTAATAAATATATATTGGTTATCATTGATCTTTTTTTCTAGATATTGCAAGCTATACGCGACGTCTAACCGTCGAACAGACACAGTTATAGCATGTTTAGGAAATTGTTTTAGTACTTTCGGCTATCCGAAAACGTCAATCTCTGACAACGCACTTGAATTTAAATCACTAGCAGTGAAGCAATTCGAGAACATCCACGCAGTTGCGAAAAAAGGAGTTCTAGCTTTTAGTCCTCATTCGAACGATATTGTTGAAAGGAACAACAAAAAAATTACTAATTTAATAAAATTATACGTCAATTCATTACCTCATGCGGAGTGGGATCAGTGCTTGGAGGTCATTGAAAATGCATTGAACACTGCACTAAATTCTACTTTGGGGGATACTCCAAGTTACGTAGTATTTAACAAGGAAACGTGTCCTTACTTCCAAGGTGAAAGTTTCACCACCGTAACCTACAGTTATGATGAAGAGAAAGATTTTGTTAATTTTCGAGCCAAGGAGGCAGCTCGTACTGTAGAAAATATTAGAAACCTGATATTCAATAATACTGCTGAAAGGAATCTTTACAGAAATATTAAGCGTAGGGATAAGAACATCATTGTCGGTGACAGAGTCTTTTTAAGGAACCACGGAAAGAAGGACAAGCTTGAGCTAACTTGGCTAGGTCCTGGTGTAGTCTTGAAAGTCAAGCGTAATTGGGTTGAAATTAGCATTGGCAACAAAGTGCACAAAAGCAATTTGAATCATGTAATACCTTTAAGGAGGGTTAAATAATGAGTTAAATAACAAGTCCACTTTTACTGCTCGCCATAGCCATGTTGCTAGAGGGTTTTGCCGCCGTGTGGCAGACACGGGATCGAATCTCGGCGCTGGCGGTGGCGATTTTCTCTGTTGGGTATAGGAGAAGTATTCCAAGCACAATACCCCACTCTACCCAGGTGTCTGAAATGGGTGCCGGTCTTGGCCGGGGGAAAGCGTCATGGCGTCCTGGCGTAAGTTATAAGGCATTTGAAAATCCCATGTACAAGCTGATATGTATCAAGCTTGATTGTAAGTAATGTATCCGTAGATGCCTTCATTATTATTACTATTCCTACGACTTTCATTTTTGACGTCGCGACGACTCGACAGGATACGATTTGCTATAAAGGATAGCCTACTACTCAATTTGGCGTTTTCCTTATACGTCATTGTTATTGTCCTTATAGGTTAAGTTTTTTTCGATGTGTTATTGGCTTTACCAACGTATTATCTGTGTAACTTGCTTTACCGCATTCGTTATAATCTGTATGTGTTGTTTTCAGTTGTTGTACAGTTATAATCTGTATGTGTTTTAGCTGCGCCTATTATATTGTTTTTTAACGAATCTTTGCAATTTGCTGTTTTTTTGGTTTGTACTGTGCTGCGCACATGCAACTCTAGGCGTGCATTCGCTTGGACGTTGTTGCTGAATTAACAAATTAAATGGTGAGCGAATTCCCAGGCTTCTAAATGCAATCGCTGACATTGCAGCTCATCTCGTGAGACGGTCGATCATGACGCTATAGCGAAATTAAAAATTTTCTTGTTACTTATGGTTGGAATGTTTTATCATGAGCACGAATTAATTAATTTTTTACAGTGAATGGAAATTCCCCCGAACGGAAGTCTGAATGCAGCTCTTACTTAAAAAACTAATATTGCCGACGAGCAACACTTGTTAACATCTTGTATAATTTCCTAGGATACAACTGTCCTTTTATTTTTATTAACTGTTCATTATCAAGCTGCAGTTCACCTTGCTCAAGTTTTTATCCTTCTGTTTTAATTTAGTATATCTTTTAGGGTTGTTAAAATTTTGTTTATTTTTATTATTATGTGGTCATGCTAATCGGTTCTGTTTTGGTTCCTTTTGCAGGCTCACGATGGGCAACGCAGTCTCAACAGTGAATGTGAACACGCTTGTGTCGGCATTATCGACACAGAAGAGCGAGATCAACTAAGATTGGTTGGAAGAAAACGCACGGCTAGATATACTACCCGACCAAGTTTCGGATGTAATCGTCATGTTGTTAGTCATGACGATTATGGGGCTCACCGCGCTCATGTACTACGTCAAAAAACAGGTGGAAATCTCAGCCGAGAGGGGCAGGGCGGAAGATCTCCGACTCCGTCGCAGCCCGCTGAAACCGCCAAAGCGCAACAACACAGCGGAGGTGTAACAACTCTAACAGTCAGAGGCGTTCGCAATTAGCAGGGCGTCCTAGACCCCATTCTAGACGCGCAGTTAACCCATACTGGTTATGGATGAATCACCTTCGTGAAAGGGAAGGAGGGCAACCATTGATGAACTCAAAAAATAACTGACTTTACATATTTTATTTGGTGTTAACTTGAAAAAAGAGTGTTTACTTTTCACGGTGTTACTTTACCATGTTCGTAGTGCTGAAAAAGTGGTTTAATAGGTTTGGAAATTAGAAAGTAGGTAATTATAATTTCAAAATCGTTCGAGAATTATGGACTTTGTTTACTTTTCATTACGAGTGGATTACGAATATTTGAATACGGGTTAGTGATTATTCTCCTCCATTTTTGCAGGGTGCGAAACCCGATTTTCCTATTCATACTGGATGTGATAATTGTTTTTTTAGCTGTAACATTATTTTTATATTTTGGTTATGTTGTAGTCTACGGAGGCGCAGGCGATGTTTTGCAATAATTCTCTACCATCATTTGTTTATAACATCATTTGTTTTTACCGTTATAATGGCCGTTAGTTTCATTGGCATTACATTTTCCTTTCTCACTTTTCGTTGGCTACGAGATGATAACTTCAATTATTATTAAATTTCACCTAACTCTAAATTTAATTGCTTTGCCGGGGATATCGTGTTTTACTTAGCAGTAAGTTTATTTAACCATCACTATAATCCTATAATCTTATGCTTATCAATTATAATATTGGTGTTTATGCGCAATTTCACAAACGTCAAGCATCGGTGTTCAAACCAACCAATTTGTTTCTGTAAAATGTCTACTATGCCACGAATTCGATTTTAACCAGGTGATTTCCTGAGGTTTTATTTGTTGTAGTTTAAAAGAATTGTTGCGATGATTAATTATTTTTTGGTGCGAGGGGAGTGAAATTATTTTACAAATTTTTTATTGATCATTGGTGTTTATTGAAAAGAATATTGGCGTTTCTATTACCTGCCTTTATCGTTGTGCTGACATTGTGGTAGCATGGTAAGTTTGATGCTAGTGCTGACCTGTGGTAACAACTAGCGTAATGTTTTCCTTCCAATTTTGAATAACAGGGCATTTTTGTTCGCTTCAGCCGCCCTCGTTCTTCTTGCTTGTGTTACCAAGTATCATTGATACTTCTTGGGCGGGGTAATATTACTAAGTTTAATCAAATTTGATTGATTTGAGTTTAACACGCATAAAGGCGGAGACGAAATTGCTTATGGTTATTTGCTTGAAGTTAATATTATTTTTTTCTCTCGCCCTAATATTATCTTTTTTGAATTTGTGATTTGAGTACCTAAGATGTGGGAGGGGGGGGGGGGAGGTAATGTGCATGCGCACTTACTCTCGCCCTACCCTGAACAGCTCAGAGGTTTTTATAAGCGATAAGCATGTTTTCTCTGGGCTCAATCGGTCACGTACCTCGCCTGTACTACACCTGCTACGGACCAATAAAGTGTACCCCCAAGAAGACCTCCTGCGTTTCACTGGCCCGCATATCTGCATGAGAGCGGACTGAAGAGTGGGAAGGTGTGGATAGTAACTGATTCGTTTTAAAACCCCTGCCTGCATGCTCTGCAACAAGAATACTGAGGGCTCGAGTGGTCGAGCCATCAGTATTCGTGTGCAGAGCATGCCGGCAGGAGTTTTAGAACTAATCAATTACTTTCCACACCTTCCCACTCTTCACTCCGCTCTAATGCAGAGAAGTGCGACATTCCTGTTAGATTAGGTGATTTTAAGGTAATTTCCTCTGCATCAAACCAAATAAACTTTCGCATTTTAGAATCTATATACATTTTGAAAGAAAAACCGGTTTTTAAATGATATGCAATCAGCCTACCTCTTCAACAAACGTAATTTCAATATTAAACATTTTAATTTCGTTCCTTTCATGTGTATTTTTGTCGCGTTTTTCGTTCGTGTTTGATGTCAATTTGAGATTTGACTAGTTTTTTCTACATGTTTTCAGGTTAATAATGACCCTGGAGGTCGAAACGTTCCAGAAATTTTAATTCATTGACTTTCCTAAATAAATGATGAGATTTAAGACGTGTATCTCGGCACTTTTTTTTAAACACTGGAAATTGTGGAGTTGATGAAACTTGTACCACAGATACGTTCATCACACTATTTCAGCTCGTTAAGGACTGACAGATGGACACGGCTCTTATCATAGTATAGATTGTTGTTAGAGATTACGGTTCGTCAGTACAGCATACAGAGAGTGAGATTGTTCATAAATGCGCCTATCAGTTGCGAACGTAGGAAATGTATCTTGTCAGAATTGTGTCACTATTGCGTTAATGGCGGAACGATCCATCGATAATTCATCTAAAAAAGAAGAGGTGATTCATTTGAGCGATTGTTGGATTAATTAGCATAGATGACAAAATTTCCAAGGCGTTTTCACATTGTGGTTATTGATTGTAAGTTTGAGATCTAGTATATGTTCCATCTGGAGATATCACAAGTCTGTGTAACTTAAAGAAGAAAAAAGGTTAATACTGAAAACCCCGACAAATCCAGAGAAAAGTTTTCAAGGAATATCACAAGCGGCGTAAGAGAAGTGGTATCGACCATAGGTCAGTGCCATATAAATAAATCTTGCCATAAATAAATAAACTGGTGCCAGCTTATATCGTCCATCCTATTCCTAGCTGCAATATCATTGCAGGAGTTTCATTGTAGGGGTTTTTCATTCTCTTTTCCGTAACAAGCGTTAGCGAACGCGATCGAGAGGAGTCGTAACTTGTGTTTATCTGACGCTTGTGTGTTAAACTTTTGTGTTACTGTCAAGTTGTTTTGTTACGTTTATGTGGCAAGCCGAAGTTTGAAAATTATGACGGTGGGGTTATCCGAAGAGCTTAAGGTAAATGTACAGTCTTGGAAGCATTTAATGGCGGCTTGAAAACGAGAATATTTTTTTTCTAAATTTCATCTAAACATTGGTCTTTTCCGAGGCATTTAATTGAGATTTAACTATTTGAATGTTACCCAAACGCACTGTATTTATTTATTTATTGAGACCTTTTAAGCAACTTCATTTTGTGGTTATTGATAAGTTATTTGAGCTCGACTTTGTGAAGCTCCAACATCTGTAGCATTAATTTTTCAAATTTTATTACTGTAATATCTTGGAATTTCAGCAAGATATAAGGTTTACTGGACAGCACTTGTAGATCGGTTAGCCTAGCCGTAAACTAGGCAAGAGGATAGCAAAACGAACAGCAGGACTACTGGTATTGTACTGATCTCTAGTTCACACAGCTTGCTCTTAAGTCTAGTTCGAACAATGAGCTTCCGCCCGGCAGTGCGGGCGCTTCCGACCTATCCGGCGCTCGTAAATACCAGGCGTGCATCGTCTGTTCCGCCGGAATCTCTATCTATACATGTGACCGTGCCGAGCGAGCAAGACTCATAAATCTCTGCAGCCGGAACCTCCATAAATACCACAAGAGCGTCAATATACAACAACTTCCCTCCCTTTAGATGAATATGTGACAGAAGGAAGGAGGAACTCAACAACCCATTCGTATTACAGGTTTGGTTATTCGGCCTGATCTACGATGTTCACTTTGCGCAGGAGAGCTGTTAACAGGCTGAAAAGCAGGAGTCTCTGCTGCTCCACTCCCGGCAGATTCCAAACTACTGTGCAACAGCTGATTTGAATGTCTCTTCCAGATTACATTTAATGCTAATATTTGAACATGAAAGATATTAACAGCAACTTTACCAACAATAATTCCCTTCAACCACTTGGGACCATTTCTTAAATTCAGAGCGAGAACATGATCCCCGACATCAAATTGAGTTACATACATAGGCTTAGACCTGGACACAGAAAATTTAGGATGAACTCTATCTTTGGAAGTAACAAATTTACGATTGTTCAGCGCAACAGAGGGAACAATTTTTGTAACACTATGCGGAATACAATGCGATTGAAATAATGCTTTTGCTAGACGGGATTTGAACGATTCGGAAGAAGATAGTTTTTTCAACAAGTCTTTAATGACTCTTACCCCCCTCTCAGCTTGACCATTGCTTGCTGGCGAGTAGGGCGGAGGTGTGAGGTGCTCAATGCCGTTGGAAATAAGAAAATCTTTGAAGTCTTGAGATGAAAAGTTAGAAGCATTGTCACTTACGAGCACATCACACAGCCCGTTTCTGCTGAAAATCATTCTCAACGCATCGACAGGATCTGACACACTCGTGGATGGTACCACTTCACATTCAATATATTTAGATAGTGCATCTACAGCAATGAAAACAATTTTATTCTCGCAGAAAAAATGATCGACATGAATGCGTTCAAAAGGACGAGAAGGAGTAGGCCATTCTACATTTCTAGACTTAGGTTTTGCTCGATTTAATTGACATTGGGGACAACATTTTACGATGTCTTCAATAGTTTTGTCCATTCCGGGAAACCAAATAACAGATCTGGCCAACGATTTCATGCCACAAATGCCAGGATGTCCATCATGAAATGTTTCAAGGACTAAACTACGCAGTGACTTGGGAATAAAAACCCGTTCTTTATAAAGTATGCAACCCTTCATGATGGTCATCTGAGGTAGCAGGTTCTTAAATTTTGAAAAATTGGGATCAGGTTTAGGAGGCATGCCAAACTTTATGTATTGTTTAAGTTGGCATAGTTCGCTATCCATATCAGTATGAGTTTTTATATTTTCACACGTGACAGGAGTTTTATCAAGAGTGTTCACAGCAAAAATCATTTCGTACGGTTCTAGCTCCCTTACAGTCGTAGGTAGTGGCAGCCTACTGAGACAATCGCTATTTACGTTACATTTGCCTTTCGAATATCTGAAAACATAGTCAAACTGGGAGAGTCTAAGAGCCCATCTCTGAATTCGAGCGGAACAGTTGAGAGGTACACCCTTGTCATGTGCAAAAAGTTTACAAAGAGGTTTCTGATCATTATGGATAATGAACTTAGCACCAAGTAGAAATTTCTTGAATTTCTCCACGCCAAAAACCACACTAAGGCTCTCCCTTTCAATGTTAGAGTAGTTTTGTTCCGCACTATTCAGAGATCTCGAAGCAAATTGAACCGGACACCAATCATGAGAAGGACTAACGCGTTGCATGAGTATGGCAGTAACTCCATAACCCGAACTATCAGTTTCAAGAAGAGTTTCATGGTTGGGATCAAACAACTTTAGAGGTTTATGCGAACGAAAGATGTTCTTAATTTTCTGGACACTCTCGTCCTGTTCTGGAGTCCACCGGAACTGTACATTTTTCTTAAGCAGCGAATACAGAGGATGCATGACATTAGAAAAGTTGGGTACAAAACGACTATAGAAGTTACACAATCCGATGAAAGCTTGCAACTGTTTGAGGTTTTTAGGAACAGGAGCATTGAGAATAGCTTCTACTTTCTCAGAGTTAGGGTGAACACCCTTGTTATCGAAAACGTACCCTAGATAAGACACACGATCAGTTAGAAAGGCACATTTAGACAGATTTAGGCGAATTCCCGCGTTTTCCAGGACCGACAGGACCCTGTCAAGAACTTCCAAATGAGCATCATATGACGAGGTCAAAATGAGGAGGTCATCCTGGTACACAATGATATTATCGATGCCAGAAAGAGTCCTATTCATGAATGCTTGAAAAATGCCAGGGCTTGCACGTAGACCATAGGGTAAGTAATTGTACATAAATAGACCTTCAGAGGTGTTAATGGTCGTAACTTTCTTTGATTCTTCGTCCAACGGAATTTGCAAAAACGCGTTAGACAAATCAATTTTTGAGAAAAACTTAGCGCCTCCGACTTGAGAAATGACATCATCAATAACAGGTAGTACAGATTGAACTGGATTCAGAAAATTGTTAATGGAAGCTGAAAAATCTCCACAGATTCTCACACTGCCGTCAGACTTTAGAACATTAACAGTAGGAGATGCCCATTGGCTATCATACACTTTTGTGATTTTGCCCATACTCTGCAAGCGTTCCAGTTCGGTTTTGACAGAGTCTCTTAGTCTTACAGGAACCGGGCGTGCTTTACAAAATACAGGAACTGCATTAGGCAACACATCAAGATGAACTGTCTCTTTAACGTTAGACTGTGAATCAGATGATAAGTATTCGTCATATTTTAACGACAACTTTTTCGGCAAACTATGACAATCCGTTTTATTTATGGAATCGTATTTGTCAGGAATGACAATGTCTACGTTTAGTTTAGAACAAATATCTCGGCCAAGTAAGTTGATTCTATCATCCTCCACAATGAGAAACTTATGATTAAAACTTACATTTTGGTACATAACCGTTACTGAAGCTTGACCAAGCAGGTTTACCGAGACACCACTGTACCCGAGAATTTTGCTGCATGTAGGATTTACCACAGCACCAACTCTGATTGCATCTCTTTTACGTATAGTTGACACGGCACTGCCGTTATCCAACAAGAATTCAACAGGTTTACTATTTAGGTTGCATGCAATCATAGTGGGCTCTTTAGTGACGGGAATTGCAGTGGTGTTTACTCTAAAAAATTAGAATCACTTGGGGAATAATCAGAACACTCATGTAGATGATTACCGTCACCACTTTCGTTCCCAGGTTTTTGCCAAACAGCTTCGTTCTTCTGTAGAGGCATCCGTGAATTCTTCATTAACACGTCTTCTCTTCCGACGATGCCACAGCAACCGCTTCTTCCCGACTGCACTGTGTAAGTGCGAGCTGCGTCAGATTCTCCTCGTGTAGGTCCCCTTCGTGTAGGCATAGCAGGATGAGGCCGAGCTGCAGTTGTAGATTTGCAAACCTTAGAAATGTGGCCTAATTTTCCACATGTGTGACATTTCAATTTCAATGCATAGCAATTCTTTGCAAGATGCTTTTGCTTGGTTCCGCAGCGAATGCATATGTAGTTCGGCGGGAGTTTTTCTGTAGTGAAATACGATGTAGATGAATCCTCCCGAATAATATCTTGAGCGTCGGAGCTTAATTGTTCGATAAGTTTTGCGTTTTCAACGCATTCGTTGAAGGACTTGCTATCGCACTTCTGTAGAACCGCGCTGAGAATTTGCGCTGAGTGTAGCCCAGCCACGAAGGCATCTCTTAATAAACGATCACGACAGCAATTACCATAATTGCATGCAGATGCTAAGTCATTTAACGTTTTAGCATAACTCTCTATGGATTCATTAGCACCTTGTTTTCTATTTAGAAATGTAACCGATGCACCGACGATGGATTTTTTAATTTCAAATTGTTGTGTTAATTTTTATTCAAGTTCTTCATATGTAGCCTCAGTGAGGAACGTAGGTTTAATTCTTCGTTGTAGATCCGTAATTATGTTTACAGGCAAAGCTTTGATTAGAATACTAGCTTTTTTACCGCCATTATTTCCTGCTTTCTGAAGAGCGTCTGCACTTTGTACTTTCCAGCGTTCCAAGAATTCACTCACTGTTTCTACTTCCACGTCGAACGGAGGACAGCTGACTGTAGAATATGCCATCTTAATTTCAGAGCACTTTTAAAGTTCAAATTCACTTCGCAAGTTTGAAGCCTCGTTGCCAATTGTAATATCTTGGAATTTCAGCAAGATATAAGGTTTACTGGACAGCACTTGTAGATCGGTTAGCCTAGCCGTAAACTAGGCAAGAGGATAGCAAAACGAACAGCAGGACTACTGGTATTGTACTGATCTCTAGTTCACACAGCTTGCTCTTAAGTCTAGTTCGAACAATGAGCTTCCGCCCGGCAGTGCGGGCGCTTCCGACCTATCCGGCGCTCGTAAATACCAGGCGTGCATCGTCTGTTCCGCCGGAATCTCTATCTATACATGTGACCGTGCCGAGCGAGCGAGACTCATAAATCTCTGCAGCCGGAACCTCCATAAATACCACAAGAGCGTCAATATACAACAATTACTTATACCAACTTAATTTAAGCGCTTCTTAAAGCATTCTTTCCTCTTTAATTTGCACAAATATCATTCGATAATTTCAAGCTTTCCCTGTATTTTAACCAATCACGTTATTTTCAACTATTTAAATATCCATTTTTGAATGCTTCGTTACCAAACGAAAGACCATTCGAACATTTGGCACTAGAAACTTCATTAATAGCGAATTTGTCATTTGAGCCGTAGCCAATATGAGGCTAACCAAATCACACTCGGAAATGAAGATTTTCATTTCAGGTCAATGAAGATTTTGTCGTTTAAAATTTCATCTCGTGGAGCTTTGTGAACATGATGAATGAACCTCTGGGTAATTGGAGCTGGGCTCCAAATTTCGGGTCATAAACTTGTCACAACGTTGCCCGAGTGTGGCATAAAAAGAGAGTCGTTAATGAGCGATTTGCTGTCGCAGGAATTCCGCTTCAAGAACGGGAACCTCGACGGTAAAAAGCACAAAATAACAAAAGAAGGTTGCTTATTTTGCAGTGAATTGAAATAAACTTTTGTGAGACAGCTCTCACTGCGTAGAACAGGCAGGCAACCTCACTCAACTCAAATGCAATCTGCTGCTTTGAACTTCGCTGATTTGTTTCCCTTCGAGTTAAATTACCACGAACGGCAGATTTTTGTCGCGTTCAAATATTTGCAACTATTTTATCCGGCAACTTTTGTGGAGAATAGATTCATTTTGAAACGAATTTTTTCGTTGTTGTCAAAAACTTTTCAATGCTGAGTTTGTTGAAAGCTGGAAAGAGCTCTGAATAGACGCATAAAATTAGTTCTGGCTGTTTTTGAAACGTCATGTTTTCACGAACTTATTCATCGCACCTTGGTAAAACAAATTAGGTGCAGACGGCCCTTCGCCAGTCTATATGAAACTGTTCGAGGGATAAAAAATTAACCACGCAACAAATTCTTTCGCGCCCAAAGCAGCCGGGTGCAGGGTATCAAGTGACAGGCGCTAGTGCAACATGCCAGGCGCTAGTGCAGCAACATGACAGACGCTAGTGCAGCAACATGACAGGCGCTAGTGCAGCAACATGACAGGCGCTAGTGCAGCAACATGACAGACGCTAGTGCAGCAACATGACAGGCGCTAGTGCAGCAACATGACAGACGCTAGTGCAGCAACATGACAGACGCTAGTGCAACAACATGACAGGCGCAAATGCAGCAACATGACAGGCGCTAGTGCAGCAACATGACAGGTGTTAGTGCAGCAACATGACAGATGTTAGTGCAGCAACATGACAGGCGCTAGTGCAGCAACATGACAGGCGCAAGTGCAGCAACATGACAGGCGCTAGTGCAGCAACATGACAGGTGTTAGTGCAGCAACATGACAGACGCTAGTGCAACAACATGACAGGCGCAAATGCAGCAACATGACAGGCGCTAGTGCAGCAACATGACAGGTGTTAGTGCAGCAACATGACAGGTGTTAGTGCAGCAACATGACAGGCGCTAGTGCAGCAACATGACAGGCGCAAGTGCAGCAACATGACAGGCGCTAGTGCAGCAACATGACAGGTGTTAGTGCAGCAACATGACAGGTGTTAGTGCAGCAACATGACAGGTGTTAGTGCAGCAACATGACAGGTGTTAGTGCAGCAACATGACAGGTGCTAGTGCAGCAACATGACCGGTGCTGGGTCTGCAAGATGGCTGCAACTTCAGTTTGTGTTCGATTCGAGTTCATTTATTGACGTCGCAGTAACCATCACACAACACCAGCATCACGTAATACCAGCATAACACAACACCACACAACACCAGCACCACACAACACCACAAAACACCAGCACCACACAACACCACAAAACACCAGCACCACACAACACCACAAAACACTAGCACCACACAACACCAGCACAACACAACACCTCCATCATATAGTCGTCTCTCAGTTAATTTCTTGCCATGGACACACTAAGGAGACGTGTTGAAGCCCTTTTGAGTGAGATGCTCCGTGACATGCCCTCACATAATATTTCGAAGAGCGCTACAGATTAGTTTCGTACGGAGTCATGGAGTAGTTTTATTTTCACGGCTAGTGGGCCAGCCATCCTGTACCGTTTGCTTATGTTGAGTCTATGAAGCAGCTACTCTATGCAGGGCTGTGGAGGTCATTATGATCTCATAGAGACAAGAGGTTGCATAAAGCTTCTCTGATAAAAGGATCATGACTCGCATGGAAGACTGGCTGCACCAAACGCCGCTGCCGCCCCCCAGTGGCATCGTGTAAAAGTATCCTTTCTGCCTCGAGGGAGAGAGGAGGCTTGGCTAATCTACACACAAAGTTGAGCTCGCGCCATCTTTCTGACAATTTTGTGCTGGTCTGTTGGTTAGTCTGAGCAGAAAGTGGACAACAGGTGCTAAATAGTCGAAGCATTTCATTCTAGGATTAACCTAGAAATCATCGGGAAATTGAAATTCTTAAAATGCAGTTAACAGTCGAGGATATTTTTCTCCGCAAAGGAAAAAGTTGGCACACAAAATTTATGAGTTGAATGATTTTGTCTGGTAACGTAGCAAAACATTCATGTGCAGTAATATTGTGAATAATTTAGTGAAGTATTTTTTCGTCAAGCTGACCTATCACAAGCATGATATAGTATTGATTATTCCAAGCATAACATAAAACCACACTACGGACGGTGCTACGTAACACCGTACTTATACAGTACTCTGTAGCGTAATCGGATCTGCACAGTACTGTAATATTTACCTCGCTCGACTTGTGTCACTTAGGCTACTCTGTATGGAGTGTTTAATGACTCAGTTAGCTGTAGTTCTGTGCAAAACATGTATTATTGCTGTTGCTTAACACTGAACACTACACCATACACGATTGTGCACTACACTGTTTGCAGTACTGCATCGCGTTGTTAAGTTCTTTACCGCTTACGATGTGCAAGCCGATCTGCCCTCTGAGTACATGAGTGACAAAATTTTGGATATAAATTTATACGTCAGCGTCTTTGGACACTTTTTTCAGACAGAAGCCGCTGATTGAAGAGCAAAATAAAATAGAAACTCGCGAAAAATATAGCGCACTAAAGCTGACCACTCGAGCTTGAGTGTGTAGATCGATCAGAATGTTTGTGTGAAGAAAATAGACTCATGAAAAAGACAATGGTCACAACTATAAATTATCTAAACAATTTACTTACCACAAGTGATACATGAAGAAGATCGTTTTTTTTTTGCTATTACAATGAATGCCTTCGAATATAATATCTTATTGGCCCGAATAAGAGCACCGACTGCGATGACATCTCATCAAAACGCTTTTTAAGGAATTCAATGATATTTGACCTAATGCATTCAAGGCGGCCGAATGCTAGCCTGATCAATTGAGGGTTAACATAGAATTCGATGCTAAAATGATCAACAATATTTCAAATGAGCCAAATGAGAACACTGCATTATAGGCTTGGATGACTTTCATTCCATGGCAAATTTCGTTATAAATTTGAATCATCATCAGTGGAAATGATTTTACTTGACTTCCAAGCGTCAATCTTACTTTGATAAAAATAGAGATTCAAGGCACGTTTTGAAAGTTCATGATTTTTATTCAAGGATTTCAGCAGGGATCGAATGTTTTCAGTGGCGATGAAACTGTTTTGAAATCGTGCTTTTGAATTACAAAGAAGTATGAACTTTATTCCATTCTGAGTTGTGTGATCTTGATAGGTAGTTTGTGCACATTATAATCGTTCAAGACTTTTGACGCTCTCATATTGGTCAATGTTCTGTTCATGGAATTACGTTTGAAGAGCTAATAGAGATCTAAAGCTTAAGTGTTTCCAAACTATTGAGTGAATCAGTCGTGTAAACATTGTATTCTGAGTTTCTCCCCGATTTAATGGCTTATTATTACAGTGTGAAGAGCAAATTATTGCTATTTTCTTCAGTTCCATGTCATGCTTCTATTCTCTATTGTAAATGTGGAGCAAGGCATTCTATAAAGGATTTTCAAACGCTCACCGTGTTACATATGTCTAAATATATTGAGAATATCAACGGATTTTTATAGTTTGGAACTGTTGTATGCAATTTGCTCTTAAATGCCAGATTTTCATTCACAATAATGATCAGTAACTTGAAAGAGCTGGTTAATTCATACTGGCTATCACCAATCTTCATGCATGGAAGAGAGGCACTCCGCTGGTTAGAGAATATCACGTATTATCGTTTACCGATATTGAAACTTACGATATTTTATTTGCTTCCAGATTCATTGAGTTATTTTGTTATTGGTTTTCCCTTCTCTTGCAACCAAAAGCGGATTTTTTCACCAGGCATAGTCGGAGAAAGAATGGTGTAGTCAGAGAACTGCATGAATTAGAAAAATGAGGTTGATTTCCCAACGGGGTGACCCAATTATCTATTAATTTTTGAGTCACGATTTCTCTTGAAATTTTTGCTCACGTTACATGTGCAACGTCAGCTTTTTACGTTTAAAATCCTCAAATTTAATGCTTTTTTCTTTGATTCAACTCGTAAGGCTTGAATCTATTAATAAATTCACATAAATAAAATACGAGTACTTGAGATTCAATGAGTGACTACATTTTTTTCGGATATCCTGTTTATCGTTGATAAAAATTAAAACTCGAAGAGACCGTATGACCCACCCAATTGATGAACTCCAAGACAAATTCCCAGTAGTTCGTATTGTACATCATTAATGAACCGTACTGCTGCCTTTTTGCCAGGTGATTTTAAAAAATCATGTGCAACTCGTCTAATGCCGTAACAGCGGAGTTTTTAGAGTAATTTGCTGCTGTTTACTCGATCGAATTCTTTTCTCAAGTCGAAAAAAAAAACAGAAAACAAACTTTCCCACATAAATCCTTGAATAAAGCCATGGGGTATGCTTATTAAAGTGCCGTTAAATTTTTAGAACGCAAGATATATTGTTCATCATAGGGAAATAATTTTCATTCGGAGAAGGATATACGCTCTGTACATAATATTCTCTAATATTTGCTTAATAACACTTTGCGAGAAATTTAAGATTAAAAAACCTACATGTTTCGTAGGACCTGTTTCGGCATAAAAAGTCCTGACTCTGAATCTGACCCATACTACACCTGATTAAGCACTATTCTCCTCTGCCATGAACCATATGTTATTATTATTAGTTTTGAATGAAAACCAACACACACCTGTCAGTTTGAACAGCATTTGTCCTCTTAAGCCTATTGTATGGAATTCTCTTTTTGTATTCCATCAGTCGTCTGCTAACATCAGACGGTTCCATTTTCCTTTAAATCGTTGGTCCATCACCGACAAATCCTGATGGAATCTCTTGCCATATTCATCACTCACATCACCAAGATTCTCCGGAAAAATTCAAATGAGAGTGGATCACATCCCAATTGAAAATTATCGCCCTTTTCAGGTAGTAAATTAGTCGTAAAAGGTCAAAAACGTCACAAAAGGGCCAAAAATCACGACTTCAAACCGACTACTACCTATACTTGGCCTATTAGGGCTTGAAAAGGGTCCTTCATTCAAATGGCCTTTTATAGGTCAAGTCAATGGCTGCTTTCGGGCTCATTCGGGTCGTTTAAAGCCGTTTTCAAGCTTTTTTCGACAACCTCTAGCCTCGTTCAAGTAGTAGAGAAGCCCAAAATGGCCGATGCCTTAGCCGTTTTGATGCCCAGAAATAGCCGTTTAACGGGGCTCAAAATAAGTGACATTTGCACTGAAAAGGGCTAATTTACTGCTTGAAAACGACTAATCTATTGGCTTATAACTGCCTGAAAAAGCTCTGTAAAAGGCTCAGAATTTCAATTGGGATGAACTTTTCGACACTTGTTACATCCCATATCATGATAGTGACAAGCAGATTATTCACATTACTTGCACAGTCTTCTGAACGATATTTCCCCAGGAAATTATATATATCACACACTTCTCGAGTGACTCAACTCAAGCTTCTCTTTTCTTTTGAGATGTCCGATGAAAGTATCAAGTACAATTTTTCGAATTTGGGAACCTATGAAAATACCTTCTTAAAAGTTTTAGCTTGACTTAGGGAAGGGAATTTCTTTGCAAGGTGAATACTCATCCAGGACTTTAAAAAAATGATTAAACGAACTAAATTTAAAGTGGAAAAGTGGTGAATGAATTCTATCACTTTTCACAAGTGTTTTTTTGCATGATGTTATGTTTTTATGGCTTAATTTCCTTTCGAATCAGCCAATCCTTGCGTACAAAATGTTCAGTTTTTGCTCTGGAGTTCCATAAGCACAAGAAGCAGCAAAATTTCCTAATGCCAAGCTAAAGATCAGTAAGCATGACCACAAGCTCGAAATATGCGCAAATCTACCAGTTAAGGTCATCATACTGGATCCTTGTTAGAATTGCTTTCATATTTTTTGAATTATCCATAAATGGTTCTCTATAAGCTATAGCAGTGGTTCCCAACCCTGCAAATATAGCGACCCATTTTAGAACAAGCAACCAAGAAGCGACCCCAATCTTTAAAATGTCTCATATATATTTATTTTTCTATAGCAAACTGCCATAGCGATTTATTCGTGAAATAATTGTACATTTCGTAAATATATGATTAATCTAAAATTTATTCAAAAGAAAAATTTCAAAGCTTATATAAAACATTAATTAATTGCAAATCGTTCCAAATTATTCGAACCTACAAATTTCACACCGTTATGTAAGGTATGTTTATGAACTGACCTTAAAATGAGATGGCTGGTATTGTAGTTTTGCTGCTAGCAATTTATCCTGTGCTCCGTTGTCGATATGGCACACGTACCTCAAGTCGTCTTCCACATCTAATTTATTTCGGTTCTTGTTTTTAAGGATGAGAAGTTGGGCGAATGCTGTTTCACATAAGTTAGTTGTTGGGAATGGCAATAAATTCCTTATGGAGATTTCTGATATTTGGGAATTTTTCGAATTTTTTGCCCAAAATTCGTGTAATTGCAGTTCACCAAACCAAGATTTAGCTTCAAAGCTGTTTTTTAAATCGATGAACTCTTCTCCTACTGCTTCAGGGACATCAGATACACTGGCATCGAAAGGGTTGATTGTAAGGGAGAAAGATTTGGAACATTCATCAGAAGAATATTTCCATATCTGAACAGTAAGATTTCTCAAATGTTCTTGTATCATGCCATAAAAGTCTTCGATGTCAATTTCATTTGCCGCTTATTCAACAAATTGGGCAAGTGTTAAGAACTTGCATAATTTCTTTTGATTAATTTTGTTGATCCAGAGTTCCAATTTCATTTTGAAAGTCTATAAATTTTCCGACGAAAATATTATCGTACTTTCTTTACCCTGTAATCCTGTATTAATACTATTAAGTATATCAAAACTGTCGACCATGTGTGCCAATTTGCACAACGTAAATTCATCCGTAAACAATGATTCATTTTCGCTTGCTTTTTGAGAGCAAAGAAACATATGCAGCTCTTCTCTGAATTCAAAAAATCTCTTCAACGCCTTTCCTTTCGAGAGCCACCTTACCTCTGTAACCCGAATCTTCACAGAAAACTCTGAAGAGCCGTGTTGCAAGTGGTTCAACGACATTTACGGCTTCAATCACTCAGTTAAGCACTTCTTTAAATGGTTCAGGCAACGTTTTGGAAGCTAATACTTGTCGATGAATCATGCTGTGAGTCCCAATTACTTCTGGACTCACATGTTTAACTAAAGCGATTGGAAGCCAGACTTACAACCGAGCATTACAGGTGACCCGTCTGTACAAACTCCGCACAACTTCTCCCATTCTGTTGAATGTTCTTTGAAGAAATCATCAATAAAATCAAAAATAACAGCAGCATCAGTTGACGTTTGCAGAGGTTTACAAAAAAAATGTTCCTATATTTTTTGTTTTCAAAATGACAAGAAGTAGTGCAAAGTTTGTCACCTCAGTAGATTCATCAAGCTATATGCTGAACAGCCCAGTAGGAGTTCCTTTTAATTTCTTGTTTTACCGTATTGTTTGACACGGATAGAGGCGATAATTTATTTACTGCTTCAGGACCGATCATGAGACTCACAATATCTTTGGTGCATGGAAAAATATGATTCTCAGCTATTGTGTAGGGTTTTTTAGCTTGTGCTATTCTTAATGCAACCGTGTATGAAGCTTCAATGGCGGATAAATTTTTGTTTTGAAATAATCCGCTGCTATCAAGCCGACGAATTTTGACGCCATCAACTTTTCCTTTAAAATAATCAATGCTTTCATCTTTCAAAGCAGGGTGCTTAGTTTCGAGATGTCTTTGAAGTTTAGCTGATTTCATAGACTCTTGGGCAAGAACTTCCAAACATACTGCACACTGTGGTCTTCCCACACCTGCATTAACTTTGTCAGTGAATCCCTACTTCAAGAAATCATCGCTGTATTTCTCTTTCTTACACTCATTTTTAAAAGGTTAAGAATAACTCGAATAAAGCGAACAACGTGTCACTGCAAGTGCGACAACAACAGTGATGGGAGGAGCGACAGCGGCGGCGCAACCAAAACAAAACAGCAACGAAACATATTCAATACTGTCTCAGACGTAGTGTTGAGTGACTTTAGGAACTGTTACATTTAGTTTCATAGCGTGAATTTATAAAACTGTCCTAATTTTATTTTATAATTTTATTTATTTAATTGTCTCCATTTTTACCGTGTTTTATATAATTTATACACGTTTGGGTCAAAATCGATTAGCGACCTCATGGCATTAGTGTCGCGACCCCGTTTGGGGCCGCGACCTACAGGTTGGGAGCCACTGAGATATATGGAACAGAGGGCAGAGTGTTACCGTTGTGTAGCAGAACAGCTTTGATGCCGTCCTTGGATGCATCTATCAAAAGTCATCAGTTGATGTTATATGGTACAGTCATACCTCACCTTACGAAAGACCCAACTAACGAATAATCCATGTTACGAAACGCCATTGCGTAAAATTTTCGTCTCCGAATATGAAAGAAAATTCAGGTAAGATAAGCAAAATCACAAAAATTCAAATAATTTGCGCAGCCACCCGAATCCCCCGAAACGTGAATAAACTTGTAGCATCCTGGTTTTTGTTCTGAAATTGGAGCGATGAAGTTACTCTCCCATTGGCTATTTCCCAACACCCTACTGGCCCCCCCTTGGCTAGGAGAAAGCTGTATCTCTCTGAAACACATGATGACACGTGATACTTTTAGTGTGTCTTCGACCCTTGTTCATCACGGAGTTCTAACGCGCGTAAAGGACTGAGTTACAGTTATTTCGTGAGTTTTTTGAGTTTGATCATTGCAACTTTATCTTTGTCATTCATGATGGGCCCCAAGGAAGTGATTCCAGGTGCGAGTGAAAAGAAGAAGCGGGCTCTGTTTTCAATAGAAGTAAAACAGGAGATGCTGAAAAATATGAAAGTGGCATGCGGTCATGCGGTCCGTCAGCACAAATCAAATAAATGCTGTCAAAATTTCGCGAATTTTCGGAATTCGTGGAAAAAACATACAGAAAATGTGTTCACGAGTCGTGCTATCGCCCACTTAGACGACACATGTTTTGCGCATTTCAGTAAAATTATTATGAAAAGTTGTCAAAGGCAATCGTCATTGGATCGATATTTCACCAAACGTACGTCAACAAGCACTGCCGAAGGTGAAAGTGAACCCAAACATGCAAAAAGCAGTGACGATAGTTAAAATGATTAAAAATTTAATTCAACAAATTATAAAACAGAAAAATTTAAAAAAATGATAAAAACTTACATTTGAATTCAATGATAAGTTCTTTTAATTTGTAATTTTAAAATAAATTTATTAATTGCTGTGGAATGAAGTTGTGCAAAATTTATTAATTTTAGTGAAATTAAGTTGTGTGTTTACGCGTGTGTGTGTGTGTACGTACGGTTTCTCTCAGATGCCGAACGTTTACCTCCTCCTCCCTCACCCACCACAAAATTGACTTCCCTACGCTATGCACTCGCCCTTACGTATTTTGGCCAAGTTGCTCAACCTCAATGGTAAGTGATTTGCACGTCTTATTCATTTTAATGGCTTAATAAATACGTTACTACTACTTTTAGGATACATTTCATGCAAAATTAGCAGGGTAACACGGGGCAGCGGAACCCCACTCCCCCTTCATCAAAGTGAATTTTTGAGAAAGTTATCATTGATAGTAGGCCGCTCTTATTTTTTAAAAATTCTGATACTATTGGGAAATATATGGTATGAATTAGACGCCTGTAGATTAATTCAAATTATTGTGAAAAATTACGTTCTAAAAAGTGTTAAAATGGATCTATCGGAAGAAAATATTTTTTATTGAAAGAAAAAGACCATAATTACCGGTAAATTCAGACGAAAATTATCGTTGGTCAGACGATAAAATTCAGGCTAGGGTAGGCTTCGTGATTATTAGAAGAAAAGATTCAGACTAAAATGAATTTATTAAATTTTAGGCTTGTTTGCATATTCCATATTTCAGAAGATCGTAGTTAAAGTCGCCGCATTTGATTATGTCATTGCATAGCAACATTTTGAGCCCGCAAGAAAATATGAGTTCATTCTGGTAGGATACGTAACGGGATTTATACAGGGTGTCCACAAAAACGGACCGAACTTTATATTATTATAGCTCTTGAGTTATTGTTGATAATTGAGTTCCGTATAGACCACAGTGTTTACTAAATATTTCTTTCTTCGCACAGAAAATTGTACTTGGTTAGCGTACACAGAATTGGTACAGTATCATTTTAAGAAAGTAAATGAGAATAAATTTGTTCCGGGATACGGAAAAACAAAAAAATATATACCAAACTGAAATATTTTACCACGAAAAGTACATACTATTTATGAAAAGAACATATCAATTTATCAGAAGTACATATCAATGGCATGGCAAAAACCCTCCCATCTTTAAGGTGTTAAGGAGAGAAATAGTTCTTCAAAACATGGAAATGAACAAAAGTGAAAGTCGTATCTTTTTTGCTTTACGATTTGGTACAAAATGATTGGTACCGAAGCAAATTTACTCTCAGTTACTTTCTTAAAAATGGTACTGTAACAATTCTGTGCACGCTAACCAAATTCAATTTTTTGTGCAGAGAGAGAAATATTTCGTAAACTCTCAGGTTTTTACAGAACTCAATTATCAACAATAACCTAGGAGGTAAAATAATTTAAAGTTAGATCAATTTTTTTGAGGGGGAAGGGCACCCTGTATAAATAATAGGAGACATGAACATGGTTCCAATATTGATATACTCACCAATTTTCATTAGCAATATGAATAAAGTTTGACATAAACATGGTTTATGGAGTTTATATATTTAAATATACACGTACTAATATCTCTATCAAGCTTATTTGCATTTGCATTCACGTATAGTGAATAGGAGTTATATTAATTTTGCTTTTAAACCATATCCTTCGAAGGAACACCTCGGCAACTATTGTTAAAGCTAATTCAACCCAGTCATTGGCAAACGTATTTTCCCTATTTTTGAATAGAATTTGCTTCATTTTCAACACGGAAGCGAAATCATACTGATTTAGTCTCATTGATTTATTAAAGTTTTATACGTAGTGATACATGCAGTTTCTCGATTTATTCTAATTTCGAATTAATGTATTCGAATGATTCAGATCTGGGTCAAAATGATAAAATATATAAGTACGATCAGTTGTTTCTCTAAACTAATGTAACATAAAATAAAAGTAGGAGAAAAATTATCAATATATTATATAGGTTCAATAAAATAAAGTCGCACCAAGATGCTCGACCATCGGCGTAGATTAATTAACTTAGCGCGAGTGAAAGCATTGGAATACCTAAATTTTGCATAAGTTTTGTCGTGAGAGATGATACACAATAATAAGTATCTGCATAAAATACGAAAAGTGTTACAAATGATGAAATGAATTGAAATCAAAATCACAGAGCAAGGAAACCTTGAACGCCAAAATTATTTTTGGACTTAACAGCACATCTGGATTTGAAAAATTAACCTTGAACGTCGTATTGACGCATTCAGCACTAAGAATATGAAGCAAGAACTAAGCCATTAGCAGTCTTACGAAGGAGGCGGGACAAGCACTCGAGTGGGCCTGCGTCCGCCTGCATGAAGGTTGAGGAACATGTGTAGGGGTAGCAGCACCTGCCGCTGTGGGGTACTTCACATTCCCAGGGCAGCCCGCTGCAGCCGCGGCGTCTGCCGATATTGAGTAATAAATAACAGCGGGACCATGGCTGTTCCCGAGCCTTTAATTTACTACCTACTTGGCAGAGCAGCTGAAAACTGCCAATAGGGAATGGTGCTACCTTGACACGCAGTTTGATGTCCTGTGCTGCAGGTTGTGTCTGTTCCGTTTGTGTGACAGGCTGTCGTGCACAGCAGAATTTGTATCTGCAAAAAAGGACAAAGTCTTTTTGCCACCGGAACTGCACCATTGAGTAATAATAATACATTCGTGCTGTACTGTTTTGCAGAGTACAGTTTGGGTCGCCACGAAGTAAGCGGTAAGCGGAGCTTTGCACAGCACTGAACTGCGTTGCTAACTAAACTGCGCTGCTAACAACTGCGCACTGATGGTTGAGCGTATTTTTTCACCAGATTTTTAGGGCTTAGAAGAATATTAAAAACGATTTTATGTTCCCAAATGATATTCTCAAGTGTTTCTTTAGGTGCTCAATCAGTTCAGCTCTTATCGACATCTTAAGAAGCAAGCACGGACATCGGCCTTACTCAGGACCCACACAGCATGCAAGAGGCACAGATACATTTGATACGAATGCTAAAATTTTGTCTAAGAGCATAAAAAGCGAAAAATTTTTAATAGCGTACTGATGATAGATCATCTGGAGACAGACATGGGGGAAAACCGAGGGCAGAAAAGCCTGTATGGTCTCATTTAAAAACAACGTTTGCGCAAGTTGGACATAAGTTGAAATATTAGTTTCATTATTCCCCCAACTCAAAAGCAAAAACTTTTCAAGCTGAAAATGACCCGAAATAAAAATAACCACACGATGTAAGATGCCATTGATTCGGGTGAAGTGGTTTATCCTCGGAAACAACTTATTATTATTCAATTGCATCAGAAATTGAATGGGTAATAAAAATATTTAAAGCTGAATTTTGCATGTGTACTCACCACTCACGAGCGCTAATACTCCGCTGACGTGCCAGATGGGTGAGCGTTATGTAGGGTGTCGGGAAATAGTTGTACGAAATAGGAAGTTATCAAGTACCACAAAACGTGAAAATTGATTAATAGTCTTTAATGCTGGACTATGATAAACAAACGGTTTGTTTAAGGAAATGACAGAAATTCAGTCTTGAGCTAGCAGTGCAATGGAATCGGAGCAGATACGAACAAGTCAGCCGAAGTTTCGAAACTGTAGAAAATAAGTACATAAAATAGAGTAAATCCTTTTTAAACGTCAACCTTCAAGACCCCCGAACACCACTGTTAGCGTGCGCTCTTCCGCTTCTGGGGCGCCCATCCTTTGTGCGGGCCCCTCAATTTCATTAACGAGAAAGGACAAGTTTTCCAACCGTCCAGATTCCTCGAAACTTCTGAGGCTGGACGGCAACTGTCAGCGACGGACGGTGTTGCCTGACCAGGCAGATTTCGATGAGTATGGGTCGTACTTCTTACTGTTAGTGCACCTCCAGCACGTACCTCTGGTTCATCGACGCAGGCACCTTTACCTTGTCGACGTACGCATTTGTGGCTCGTTGATGCCCGCACCTCTGGCTCATCATGCAATTTCACCTTCACCTGCATGATGCTGCTCGCCAAGTTCTATCTCGAAGGTTAATCACCCCAAGTAAGTGGGCGCACTTTCTTGTGGTGTTCGGTTGTGACGAATAATATGTAGTGATAAAATTGCGTAAGAATATTACTAAATAAGGAAAACTAGTATACGTAATCGAAATGCATTTCAGTAATGTTAGAAGCCTTGTTTCACCGTCCAGACCTAGTGAGAGCATCAGCACAGGCGGCAGGCCTGTTTATGTATCAACCCCACGTTATCAACCTAAGCCATTAATATGCCTCATAAATTAAAGGAGAAATGTCCGAGGGATATAATAGAAATAGGTCGCTCAAACTACATATGTTTAAGGGGGTCATCCGAGGCCCCTGTCGGCCCGATGGGCCATTATTGTTTTGTTGAAAAAGGATCCGTAGGTGATGGATTATTGTGCCCTAAAATTTTATGGAGCAACGGGAATTAGATCCCCCCATGGAGGGGTGTAAGGGACCAAAAATCATGAATTTTGACCCCATCTAATAAGAAAACAAAATGAAAGAATTCTGGAACTTTCAGTTTGTTCGTAATGTTACAGGGATTTCAAAATTATCTTTGAATTTGTTCTTGCATAAAAACTCCATGACTTCTATTATTTTGAAAAATCCATATAATGAACTAAATAACTAATATTTCAATTTTTTAAAAAGTAAGGCCTAAATCGTGAAAATTAATACAACAAAATGTGTTTATTTTTAAAAATTACATTCAATGGTCAAATTGCAGAAGAATCAGGCCACAAATATAATATTCACCACTCTTCATGAAATAAATAATTTTTTATGTTTTATTTTATTTTTATTTATTACTTGTAATTTACAATTCACAATTTAAGTATGAAAACTTGCAGGAAGATTATAAAAACGTGAAAACAGTGTTCTAGTACGAAAATTGTCCATTATATCACGCTTCAACAAAAAATTTTCTTTATGCCTTATACCCAAAACCCTTCATTTTCAATATACGAAAGAATAGAAGTAAGTGAGTTTTCATGGTATGAAAAAACAAAGACGGTTTTAGAATCCTTGGAACGTTTCTAACAAACTGACATTCTTCGAGTTTCCAATTTGTAGATTCATTTCGTTTTATCATAGTTCAAAACCAAAAATTTGGGATATTATAGTTAGAGATCAAATATCGCAAATAAAAAGCAAACAAAAAGTTTCAAATAAAAAATTCGGGAATGCCAGTTTGTTCGCAATGTTACGAGGATTTCAAAACTGTCTTTGAATTTGCTCTAGCATGAAAACTCAATGACTTCTATTCCTTTAAAAATGCATAAATGAACCAAAAAACTGTTTTTCCAACTTTTACAAAAAACTAGGGCCCAAATCGAAAAAGTTATTTGAGTAACATATGTTTTATTTCCAAACGTACATACACTGGCCAAATTTCAGACGAATCGGATCAAAATTTAAAAATTCCTGGGTGACCCTCCTATGAGGGCGGAGAAAAAATTGACCAAGTAGGAGAGTCTATACATACAAAATGTGTACTCATTGGGCTTTTTCTTGATCATGTGTAGCGAAAAATTTTCAGGAGAAACCTTTTCAAAAAATTACTATAGGAGCTCGGGAGTTACTTTTCTCCCCAACTCTACACTGTAGTTTTATGTATATTATTAAACGTTATTTTTTTTACGCCCTTAAAGCTTAGGTTGTCGGTATGTAACGAAACATAGTGCGAAAACGCGCGAAAGACGGCGTTACTTAGAGCAGCAGAGTATTCTTGCGCCTCATGAGGGAGATAGAAATGTGTCGAAGGGAATGGATAGGCTGATGATGCATCGATGAGAAGCGTGAAAAGCCTCCTTAATTCTTTAATTCACCGGCGACACGTCCTTGATTTTCAATTGGGTGATGCTGCTCGCCAAGTTCTATCTCGAAGGTTATTCACCCCAAGTTAGTGGGCGCACTTTCTTGTGGTGTTCGGTTGTGACGAATAATATGTAGCGATAAAATTGCGTAAGAATATTACTAAATGAGGAAAACTAGTATACGTAATCGAAATGCATTTCAGTAATGTTAGAAGCCTTGTTTCACCGTCCAGACCTAGTGAGAGCATCAGCACAGGCGGCAGGCCTGTTTATGTATCAACCCCACGTTATCAACCTAAGCCATTAAAATGCCTCATAAATTAAAGGAGAAATGTCCGAGGGATATAATAGAAATAGGTCGCTCAAACTACATATGTTTAAGGGGGTCATCCGAGGCCCCTGTCGGCCCGATGGGCCATTATTGTTTTGTTGAAAAAGGATCCGTAGGTGATGGATTATTGTGCCCTAAAATTTTATGGAGCAACGGGAATTAGATCCCCACATGGAGGGGTGTAAGGGACCAAAAATCATGAATTTTGACCCCATCTAAAAAGAAAACAAAATGAAAGAATTGTGGAACTCTCAGTTTGATCGTAATGTTACAGGGATTTTAAAATTATCTTTGAATTTGTTCTTGCATAAAAACTCCATGACTTCTATTATTTTGAAAAATCCATATAATGAACTAAATAACTAATATTTCAATTTTTTAAAAAGTAAGGCCTAAATCGTGAAAATTAATACAACAAAATGTGTTTATTTGTAAAAATTACATTCAATGGTCAAATTGCAGAAGAATCAGGCCACAAATATAATATTCACCACTCTTCATGAAATAAATAATTTTTTATTTTTTATTTTATTTTTATTTTTTACTTGTAATTTACAATTCACAATGTAAATATGAAAACTTGCAGGAAGATTATAAAAACGTGAAAACAGTGTTCTAGTACGAAAATTGTCCATTATATCACGCTTCAACAAAAAATTTTCTTTATGGCTTATACCCACAACCCTTCATTTTCAATATACGAAAGAATAGAAGTCAGTGAGTTTTCATGCTATGAAAGAACAAAGACGGTTTTAGAATCCTTGGAACGTTTCTAACAAACTGACATTCTTCGAGTTTCCAATTTGTAGATTCATTTCGTTTTATCATAGTTCAAAACCAAAAATTTGGGATATTATAGTTAGAGATCAAATATCGCAAATAAAAAGCAAACAAAATTTTCAAATAAAAAATTTGGGAATGCCAGTTTGTTCGCAATGTTACGAGGATTTCAAAACTGTCTTTGAATTTGCTCTAGCATGAAAACTGCAGTCACTAATTAAATTTTTATAAATACTTCATGAAAGCTAAATGAAGGCACGATCCAGAAATTGTTTGTTATTTTAAAAATTTCTTACTACAATCGACTTTACTTAAATTTGAATTTAATAGCAAGCTTCATTTTAATCGATCATAAGAAATGTGTTAATCATAATGAATAAACTATGGTGCTCTTCTCTTCACTATATTCCTATCAATACTTAATTTTGTAAGTTACATGTGATTTTGTTTTTCAACATTATTTCCTCTCAAGATCATAGCATTATGTCGCAAATAACACGTTTTACAATTAATCTGTACGCCAGTCTTAAGAAATTTCAAAACTGACTTTCGCCATTTTATAACTGTCATTACTACCCTATTAAAAATTATAGGAGTGGCATCGGTGATTCTTGGGAGCGCTCCCAAATATGCATGGTTGTTTCATCCATGCGTCTCCTATGAGGCAACTTCGAAGTGTCCACTTTATAGGCGCGCCTGCGCCTCTGTCCCAACCGGTGGCCACGCATGGCTCAGCATGGAGCACTACCGTCGCGCTCCCAAGGCGCGACCAGTTTCTCCTATTCACCATCGGAGAATCATGAGAGGCCCAGGATGGCCACCTCTTAATTTAATTTAAAAAAAACGGCTGCGCACAGCTGATTTCCCATTAGTCACACCTTCCAACCGTCACACTGCTCAAACCGATTCTAACCAGTTTGCCCTTGAATTACCTTAGTTCTTGCGCGATTAATCAATTCATCATAAGCAAACACGGTTGATAGCACAAAAAAAATGTACCAGAGTATGTAAATTAAATACATCCCTACTCACTTGCAGAAAATTTCAAGGGTGCGTGTTCATTATTAAGCTGACATTAATGGGACATGTTTGTGACGTATAACTTATGCTTGAAATTTTCGCAACGCAATAACTAAGGTAATTAATGGGCAACTGGCTATATTTGGTTGAGAAGCGTCAACGGTTGAATGTGCAATAATGGGAAATCAGCTGTACGCAGCTTGGAGGCGAAAGCCTGCAGGGAACAATATAAATGTACCGTGAAAAGAATATAGCAACAATACCCTAGGGTCGTTAAAAGAATATACTCGTAGCTATATATATAACAAAAACGATCGTCTAGCAGATTTTTCATCTTTCATTCCTAAAATTAGAAAGGAAAATAAATTGACTTTACCTTGCCCGAGCTTAATTACACCGGCTATTCATATACACACACTCCCTCACCTATCCCCACACTCAAACCCTCCCCACACCCCCCGTCCCACACACCTACCCCCACACCCCCCCTCCCACACACCTACCCCCACACCCACACACAACCCCCCCCCCTACACACACACACACACACACACAAATATGTATCTGAACACATCGTTGATTACCTTCAAGAACGTCCTTCAATTCAAAGGTTGCTGAAGACTGACGAGGGAAAATTCAGGTTTGGTTTCCACATTTTGTTGTTTTTACATTGCTCACATTGAGGTTTTGCCTTCACTACCAGCCCCACCACAACGATGAATCGTCTAAAATATCAATTGACAGAGGTGGTGACACTAGCAGTGGGGTCCTTTCTCCGTTCATGCTCTTGAAATAATGCCTCTCCAGACCAGCATTCTACGTCTCTTCCATCTCTTGTTTCTTCTGACACCCTCACGTACTATACACCCTCACGTAATACACGCTCGCACTGATATACACTCTAACACTACTTGAAACGTTTTAAATAATAGAGACACGATCCAGACATCTGTCACGCACAACACCAACTTCAAAACTGACGCGAAAGACGGCAACCGTCATTTCTCTCGAGAAAGTTGGCAGGCATCTCACCTAGAGGCCATCTGCACATGTGGCCTCTGGTAGCAACATGGGAGAACTTGCTCGCATCGCGCTTATGAGTCGCGCCCTGGAAGTGTCAGAAGGGAAGAGGCCTCGGTTCGCTTAATACTACTTTAATTCACCGCTGTCTCCTTTAGTCAACCATGCTACTCCCTTAATTTTTAATAGGGTACTTTATACTACTCAGTACATTATACGGTAAAGAATTTGTGAACCACACGAATCTCTTGCTTCCATCGGAATTATTATTTTGATTTGTACACTATTCATATTAACTATTAACATAATCAAAGTTTGTGTAATATACAAGTTTTCAATTTGAAAAGAAACGTTTTTTATTTCAACTGCCTCCTCCCGAGGTGTGTGGCGGAATTATGCGAGTGCAGCAAGTGGTCCAGGTAACTTAGTTAGCCTTTAAGCCACATATATCGTTCAGGAATAATTAACAAACTTTGACACACTATTGGAAACGTTCCTTGTTAGTACATGTCAATACAGTAACTTGATTAAAATCCCCTGAGTCCTACCCTGCCCATTCCTTTAGCTCTCTGAATACTTTTTCCAAAGTTCAGTTCGAACTCATTTAGTTTTATCAATAGTGATTTCAAAACCGTGCTCTAAAACGCTCAGCTTGCCATTGTTACTATCAACGTCTTCTAAATTGAAACCATTTCCCCGTTCATTTATTCATTCTCACCTCCCGGAAGAGTTGCCCTCCTAAAAATTACAGTTCGTTTCTCGAGGTTTAAAATTCTCTTTCGCAATCAAGTCTGCTGAAAAGTTATCGCCGCGCCCGGAGTCGGGAAAAGTCTTTTCTCAATTCAAACATTTTGCCTCTGGCGCCTCTCTAGTTCAGGCCAAATGTTCCTTCTCATTATTTGACTCTCCATCGACGTATTGGCCGCAACATTAAACGAAAGCTCCCTCAAAAACCAAGACAAAAAACGTCGATGCGACAACCACCAATTAGAGAACACATGCTCCCCGCTGCTGTTTGCAGAAGTAAAGTGTTCCTCTTAATTACATCGCCGCAGTAAATTGTCCCGATCTTCTCCACTGCCAAGAAAAAAGCTCGGGTTTCTTTTTAAATTCTTCGTATGAGCTTCAGCGGCGCAGATTTTCCCTGATGGTTCACATGGGTAAACTTTCAAACAATTTATGTGATGCATTCTGCAGCGTGTTTCTCTGTCGCTCCAGTTTTCCAACGGAGGAAAATACGCTCTTTTACCAGTAGGAGAGCTTTCTCGTTCAGAATTCTGTACGTTGAAACCATGCAGAATGGATTGAACATATAATAATTAACATTTAACATTTTAACATTTAACATTTAATAATTAAGAGTATGAATGTTTCTTCGAAATTTACGAGAAGCGATTAGGTGTAAGATATTTCATAATATTGACACTGTTTTTTCCTGAAGTGAGTTAAGTGATTGCATCGTCACCGCGTTGCATAACTCGCCAACCCGCGCGCCAATGACTCGGTTAAAAATGTCATATGGAATATTCCACCATGTACAAAATGCCATTTTTATTTGCCATGGACTTGTATACGTAGCTATACGTGTTAGATTCGCATGTAACGTTCAACATTTAGAACGCGACGTGAGCCGCCGGCGTACACGGACAGGATTTTCATAATGATGCTGATCGATCAGTGGTGACTAACTCAATTTTCATAATGATAAAAACTTATTCAAACTATATGAAGGCACGATCCAGTTAATATTTGACATTTTTCAAAATTGCTTATTATAACTCACATTGAATATTAGTTAAATATTGAACTTCAGTTTGAAACACCGGTGTCACCGGGTTAAATAAGGAAGTAACAGTTTCTTCACGGAAGTTTTATCACTCAAGCTATACCACGAGGGCCGAAATTTCAGACAATCTGCGTAGTCGTTAGGGTACAGCTGTAGGTATAAGTCTGATTTTTTCACCCAATTTAAGTTGGATTTTAAAAAACAATATTTGTCAATTCTATTCATGACCTGAGTTCGTATTCTCTTGACGCTTTTATTTAGCATTATGAGGCTTACTGGTTGCAGAAAAGGAAGTTTTCAATTCGTGTATCTTTTAATAATGGTCGTAAAGATTTTTTCATTTGTTTTATTTCTACGTTTTCGGATCCCACCGATGACTCATCATTGTCGTGATCTCCATTTTTCAGATCTCACTGATGACATACATTGTTTCGTTTGCTGTCTTCTCTTTTCGTCGTGGCATTAAAGGCCACTCTCTTCTATTTTTTGCTAACGAAGATTAAATGAGAATTTTCAACGTCCACAACTTAAGTAGTAATTAGTAAATCATGTTCATTTAAATAATCATGTTTGGTAGCGCAACCTCCACATTTACGATGATCTATCTCCATCCTTCATGGGATTCACAAGACTTGAACCACATCAATTATTTATTACCTAAAAGGACACGGAATTAATGATACATCAGAATGAACCTAAGGCACCAAGCTTACATTTCAAATAGTATTATGTGTGTACGCTGAAGGCGTAACATCGATAGAAACATATGCACAGGAAGAATAGACATGAGAATGCCATGAGACAATATGCGCATAGTAAAAGGAACACTCATCTGGTTTGTGGGTTCTGTGATGATGGTTATAATGGGCTCCGTGACTGTATTAATCTTCTTTAGTAGGTATGTGTAGTTTACGCTCGATTTTGCACACCGTTAAGAATAGATAGGACAAAGCCCGGCCCCGAAGGGCAGCCGGACGGAAAAGCACTTCTTTACTTACTCACAGTCGCGTACAGGCCGAATGTTCCCTCGCGCACTCTCCAAGAGGTGGCTCCCTTCTCATGCCTGGCTGGGTATGATACTTTTATTATTTAAAAAAAAAAAAAATTTAAGATGGATTAATTCCACGAACAAGCGGTTATGTTTGACTCTAGCGTATTGAATTATATTCGTAATGGTAACTTCGATTCTAGATAATTGGAAAGGTAATCTAATTGACATTAAGTTGTTAAATAATGAAATAAATGTTGGTTGCACCGGGACCTTTCTTGGTGTCGACGTAATAAGCAACTCCTTCGGCTAGACGGCGTCTTTGTTCTTTCGTGTCGCTGTCGCTGTGAAGTCGATAAGAAGGAGAATATGAATAACCGCCAGCGCGAATATCGACTTGCCTCAGGGGTGGTTCGAACAATAATTTATTCAAATAGTGGAGCGTTCTCCTTTGAATGATCGTTTTCTCATACGTCGTGGTTGAAACCATGATACATTTAATGGATGTCATACTTTTCTTTGCCCTTCTCCAAGCTTCCTTTCTAAGGAAAATACCGAAAAATAGATGTGTTTCCAACACCCAAGACATTCTCATGGGGCAGCTTACTTAATGACGATTCGTGAAATTTTTTTCCGACGAAATCGGTACAGCGGCACCTTAGCAGCAAAATTCCTAACCGGGCCATTTAGTTCTTAGGTTCTTGATTCTCAATCTTCAGTCCAAAATCTTCAGCTTTCGGACTCTTTAGCTCGGACTTTTTGGTGCACAAACCTTTTCCTTTACACCCTGCTTTGTGATCGAGCAATGGTTTGCAGATTTTTTTTCACCGCCAGCTCTTTAATCACAAACAGTATTTCACTGCATAACATTTCTGCTGGTCTGAGAGTAAGAAACTGGTACGAGAGCGAAGCCTGTAGGCTTGAAAGACGACGAATACGTACATTGACTCAGGCATTGGCTGACCTGAAATGCGTCCACTGCAGTGAGATTTCAATTTGCAATCGTTGTCATTTTTCCCTTGGAACTTGCGGGAAAATTCGGGCCAGCACTCAAGGGGATGCAGCAGGAATTGGACCCAGAATTACCCTCTCCGGAGATCAGAACAGCCAAAGTCTGGAGTAAGGCTGCCACAGCGGCAGTCTGGCCCCCACGGCTGGCGTGAAAATTAGACGCCGTTGTAGTGTTCTTCCCTTTCTTGAAGCCGATATTTTGCCAGTAAATTTCGATCTGGCTCTTGGAAAAAGTAAAGAATAACTGGAATGAATCTTCCTAATCATACCTTCATATACAGGTATGTTACAATTTTGAAAAATTATGGAACCTATCCATCACTGGCTTCTGAATCATTTACCCCGGCATAGCGTGTTCCAGACTTCTATTGATTTTTGAAAAGTTCTCTTGCTATGCACCAGTTTGTAAAGATATTACTATTGCTGCTGCTGACTTAGAATGGAAAATCCCAGTAAAGTATAGCTCGGAACGTAACCTCTCACACAGGCACTTACTTGGCTTGCACTACGTCAATGAGCTCTGGTTACAATACATTGTTATGTCACAAAAATAGATGCAGTTATGGTTGACTTGTAGGGCATGTTGTTGCAATTTCCCACGTTGAGTTCCATTAGGGCAAGTGAAGCAGCGCCCTTACACTAGTTTCTCTTTTAGTCAGCATAAGTAATACATTTCAACTAGGTTGTAAAGCTTAATGCAAAAATTTACTTTGATACATTTTAAGAGTACTGAATACCTGAATAACTTAATAGGATTTTAGCGGTACCTGAGCTAGAAATGCTTGACAAACTTGAGGGTGGCCAAAGTATAGTCAGTCAGTCAAAAGGCAAAGCACTACAAACTCATTCTGAGTAAAATAGCAGATTTTCACTTGAATAACAAGTAACTTGTCTATGCAGAAGCTAAAACTGAGACTTGAATAGCATCCCAAAATTTATACGAAATTTTCTGAACTGTAGATTTTCATAATTTAGAGCTATCACTTGGCGTAATAAATTTCTTCTCATGACCGACAAGCAACCTCGCGAGAGCGAGAAAATGACCATACCCGCACAATTTATATTCAAGCAATTATTCATAAGTCGTCACACAATTTATTGCTAACATTTCGCGGGAAGTTTTCAGCAAATTGTCCCATTGATCAGACACCCTTGCCTGCTTTAGAGCTCCCTGGCGAGGCCGTCTTGCGTGTTGATGGATGACGCGATCTGCTCTGATCCTTGCCTGGTGTTGATGGTTGCAGCGTGTGACGGTGGCAGAGTGTGATGGTGGCAGCTTGTGGCGCTGGTAGCGTGTGACGGAGGCAGTGTGTGACGGTGGCACCGTGAGTGACGGTGGTAGCGTGTGTCATTGGCAGCGTGTGGCACGGTGACAGCGTGTGATGGTGGCAGCGTGTGTGACGGTGGCAGCGTGTGATGGTGGCAGCGTGAGTGACGGTGGCAGCATGTGACGGTGGCAGCGTGTGTGACGGTGGCAGCGTGTGACGGTGGCAGCGTGTGTCAGTGGCAGCGTGTGACGGTGGCAGCGTGTGATGGTGGCAGCGTGAGTGACGGTGGCAGCATGTGACGGTGGCAGCGTGTGTGACGGTGGCAGCGTGTGACGGTGGCAGCGCGTGACGGTGGCAGCGCGTGTGACGATGGCAGCGTGAGTGACGGTGGCAGCGTGTGTGACGGTGGCAGCGCGTGACGGTGGCAGCGCGTGTGACGGTGGCAGCGCGTGACGGTGGCAGCGCGAGCGACGGTGGCATCTTGCGGCGATGGTTTGTTAGAGAAGTTAAGATAATATATGAGGAAGGTTCATTAAAAGGTGGCTTCGATTACAAACGGAAACGTCTAAAGACAGCAATCTATGAACGTGGAAATATCTGAACGTGATACTTATAAAGAAATCGTTTATTTGTCTATGTCTAGTCAAATTAAAACGGAAGTAAAAAATTGAAAGTAAGGCTGGACAAAGAAAACTAATGAATGAGTTACAATTTCACCCGGTCAAAATGAAAATGAACTTTCGTAACTAGATGAATGTTAAACTGGTGCCAAATTTCGTAATGATAGGTACTATACCAGAAAAATATGTAAGCTTTAGAAAACATTTCTTTCATTTGTCAAAGGGAAGAAAGCAAGCCGTACACACATTCATCACGAGAGATAGAGCCCCATCATCCCCAATGCGGCCAGATCACCATCTGGCAATGACACGGTCCCCAGCGCCGTACGGTGCGAGGCTGTAACATCCACAGCAGCCGCCCATAAAGCAAGTGCCCGCGTGCCCAGGCCCATCTTCGTGCCCAATAAAGGCGAGCGCTGGCAGCTCCTGGACTTATGAGCGTTTTATGGGCATGATAAGCTCACCTGCAGCCATTCATCTCCCGCTGCTGCAGCTCCTTCATTAATTACTCACGAGCCTTCACCTCACACTAATATTCACAAGTGCTGCTCCTGACACTCCTGTAGCCGTGCTGTTTCTGGTCCCTTCATTTCTCGGCCATGCTTTCCTGACACTGCAAATGCATGCTATTCCTACGCAATTTGTTCTGGCACCAAAATTTCTCTTTTAGCATTTACATGAAAGATGGTTTTCATAAAACATTTTTTAGAGCTTTGTCGATCTTCATACGTTGTTAATTTTCGGTGCCCAGTGTCATTTTTACCTTTTTTTTGTCAAATGACTTTATCCAATCTGCGAAAATATTCCACTTTTAATTCATTATTTGAAAGTTGTGCCTATTACAGCCCTCACAGAATGAAACTAAAATGAAGTATTTTGTGTTGATGACATCATCGTGTACTTTTGAATGAAGAAAATTTCAAACTTGAAATGCATCACAATGAATCAGGCGAGTGTGTGGGCTAGGCTTATCTTTTTAACTAGAGTCATGTCGCTCTGAGAGCTTATGTTGCTTGATTCCCGCTACATATATTGTGTACAGCTGCCATTTTGCATGCAGTAGACTTAATGAACATTCATCAGTTCATGCAAAATATTCCGTCCATATAAGTCTTTTGCCTGTATTTACCTATACTGCACTGAGTAGCTAAGTGCAACAAATGCATAACATTGCGAGAATCGATATGGTTCAGTAATATCATACAGTGATTGCAAATATCATAACAATAAACTCTATGATTAACTGTCAAAATGAAGTTTATTTTGTAGTTGCAGACATAACTCAAACATGAGAATATTTCTCAATAATTGCTTTAATAAGAATCAATTCTTCATATAATTTTCCCGTTTAAGAGTTATGATAACTTCTGTATGGATTTCCAACTTTATAAATAAATTACAATGCAAGAACATAAATTTGTACTCTTTGTGAAGTGTACAAGTACCTATTTAACATGGAGCTGCTCAGGGCGGAGATACCAAGTCAGCAAGCAAGCAACCACATACGTGATATTATTGCTTCCACTAACATATAAAGAGCCTGTTAAACGTCGGCATTCGATTAGTTTGCTAACGTATACATAAATTATTTAATTAGGTCGATCATAACATTAAATAGAAGTGTTCAACGATTACTAGACGAACGGGAAGTGAGTAATGAGCGTCTCAGTGAGAGTGGTTCCCCACCCAGCTGAATTATCCTCATAGCAATCTTCAGATACGGTCACAAATAAAAAACTTCCATCTTAATAATAAAAGCTATTTGTAACTACATTTGTGCCCAAGAGGCAGTGTAACCAGTCTCATAGCGAGTAATGGACGTATGCATGAAACTGACCTCTAAATTTTTCTTGAAATTTCGTTTTTGTATGCGGACGCATTAAAAATATACCTATCCTAACAACGCCGATGATTTAAATATTATGTACACGAATGAAGGTAGTAGTATCATACTCTCAGCAGTTAACGAATGAATAATACGATGGTTTCAGTCAAACAATTAAATATATATACCAAATGTCTTCAAAAAATGTGTTCACACTTTAACTATCGCTAACATGCAGTCCGTTTTAAATTGCAGGTGCATTCAATTCATCACAGCATGGCAGGAAATAAACTTAGCTTGGAAGAGAAGAAGTTTTTCCTGAAATGTTATTGGCAGACTGAAAACGTAGTTGAAGTGCTAAGACGCTTCAGAAATGAATCCTCAAAACTGCCGCCAACGCGCCGAAACAGCTCTCATCAAAGACAAATATGAAACAAACGAAACCTCACGCCCATGGCCTTTTTTTTGTGGCGATTTATCGAAGGAAAAATTAATCGCTCCAAACCAAGAACAATTGATTGATGGATTGAAATTGGAAATTAAAAGACAACGTCGCAATATTCCTAATGACTTTTTTGAGACGTTTGTGAATCTCTGGGTGCGCGTTATCAGCGTTGTGTAGAAAATATGTTCATTAATTTGAACATTTCTAAACGTTATTCTTTATTTATATTTGTCTTTGTACTCGTAACCATTTCATTTTACTCTATGTTCATAAATCATGCTTTTCTCGTCATTGAAAATATAAATATATATTTTTTTGAGACAGTCTGTACGTAAATATACAGGGGCTAGACAAAACTATTGAAACACCTTGGAAATTCAACAAAATATATTTAGATAACGTATAGGTCCTCCTTTTCAGGGAATTATAGCTGTAATTCTCCGAGGTATTGATTCATTCAAATTGTGAATTGTTTTCAGAGGAATTTTAGCTCATTCTTCAGATAAAACAACCTCCAATTCTTTTAGAGACGATGTCGGCGGAAATCGACTTCTTACTTGAATCTCTTAAACTGACCATAAGGGCTCAAAACTGTTTTAATGTCTGGGGATAATGGTGGCCAGACTCAATTTCAACTTCAGTAGAATGTTTCTCACGCAATTCTTTAACAATTCTAGCTGTATGGATTGCGGCATTATCATCTTCAAAAATGGCGCTCCCCTTCAGAAACAATGCTTGAACCATAGGATGAACATGGTCGCCCACAATTCCTAAATAGTCTCGGCTGTTAATTTCTTCCTTGAAGGGAAATCATTGGCCTGACAAATTTCCAATGAAAAGCACCCCAGACCATCACAGAACCCCGCCATTTTTTAAGGTTAGGAGAAGACAGTCTGGATTAAAAGCTTCTTTCGGCTGTCTCTAAACATACCATCGGACGGATGTTGGAAATAAGGTAAATGATGATTCGTCAGAGAAAATCACATTTTTCCAATGCTCGACGGACCAATTTTGGTGGCTTCTCCACCGTTCTAAACGCTTCAAAAGATTTGTCTTCGAGAGCAAAGGTTTTCTAATTGTAGCTCTTCCGTGGAATCCAGATTTGTGTCCAGACAGTTTTTGTGAAAACTTGAGTTTTGTAGGTGCTCATTGAGCTATGCAGTGATTTTAGGAGCCGAGGTCTTGCAATCCTATCTAACAATTAGATTTAGAGTCCAACGGTCTCTCTCAGACGACTTCACCTTTCGGCCGATCATGTGCTTTGCTGAAGATGTTTTTCCTTCTCTTTAAAGGTAGTTATTACTTTTGAGACGCTTAATGTGTCTCAAATTTCATACTTTGAAACAATAAAGAGCTAATATCTCACAAACCCGAATTTGTTCGGAAAATTTCGAGTATTTCGAATATTTTCTACTTGGTGTGCAATTTTGTACTTCTTGTTCTGAAACACCCTGTATATACCTAGATGCATACGTATATATTTCTTCATACTTACATAAAAATACAGTGGCGCCAAAAAGAAAATTCGCACTGCCAATATTTTCAAAAATTTGTAAATTTTGCGTTTTTTTAGGGTAACTTATCAAAACAAACTATATACCATTCGATTTGGCGTCGATTCATCTCTAAAATTATCTGCTTATTTGATTTCGAATTGGACCACGCACGTGTTCACACCAATTTACTTATAATACATATAATCAAGAAGGCAAAAAGAACCTCTGGCCAATACAAAACTTGTTATTTTAAAGAAAATTCAGAGAGAAAAATAAATCTAAACCAAAGTAAACTAATAGCATAACGTTTCAGTGATTTGACAGCCTAAAAGTCTCTTGTAGCCTGCGACAGTACTCAAGTGAAAGGGCGCCCCACTTCTGTAGTATTTTTGTTTACAGTTCATAAAGATTAGAAGTATTTTCGTCGTGTAGCTGTTGCTTGATGTAGTGCCACACGTTCTCGATTGAATTGAGGTCTTGGGATTGCGAAGGCCAGTCCAAAAATGGAATGTTCCGCCTCTGGAGGTACATTTTAACATTGCTACCTGTATCAATGGGACAATTATGCTGCATGAAGAAAGGATTATTTTCCAAATTATTGTCAAAATAGGTCACAAAATGCGCAAACGACATATCAATGTTTTCAGTCGAAATAATTTTACCATCTAGTCTAACGAGAGGGTGTGAACCAAGGAAGTTGGATACATGGAACCGGCATCGCTATCTTTTGCCAGTCAAGCGAGTGAAGCCACTTCTGCCGTCCCAAGCCCCGCCCACCCGGCATTAGGTCCCTGTGTGGAGGTGGTGTTGCAGTGGAGGGGTAGCACCACCTCCATCATCAGCGACTGAAGACTGCGCTGTTAAATGGCAGACTTGCGCTACTCTGTGCTATACGTTTTTTTCTTAGGCATATATTTCAATTGCGTCCTCGCTGAATGATAAAGAAACTCATATTGAGGAAACTTGTCCTTGACCGCAGCGTGGATAGCGGCGCCCTGTCACGCTGAGTGTCTGACACGCACTGAGCCCCATCTCCGTGTGACGGCGTGTGTGTGCCCGTATACCCTACAGCTACCGAAAATTGGCTTCACTTTAGAGCGCTGATGCCGTCTCCATTCTTAAACCTCCTTGGTGTGAACCATGAACACTGATCACACCCCACACCATGAACGAACCTCCACCACCTTGCAGCGTTGAAACTAGGTACCTTGGAATAAATTTCTTGTCTTTCCTTCGTCGGACGTACTGCCTGTCCACAAAACATAACATATTGAACTTGCTTACATGGCTAAAAACTACCCTCCGACAGTATGAAGTGTCAAGATCCTCATAACATCTGATGAAGTGTATACGACGCACTTTACAGGGTGATCAAACATGAGTGAGAATTTTGAATAGTACAAAATCTGGTCAACTACACAGAAAAGCTAGCATAACCGTTTTTCTAGCTCTCCACGTAGGGAGGTTTTATTATTCCGTAAATATGATACCTGATGCATGGAATACGTTGCTGTCTTTGTGTCATTTAATACAACTCGACTTTGAAAATTACTGCCCCTGTACACCAGAAGTTCAGCTTCAGGAAAGATTCTCCTTTCTCTGCCGAAGAATCCAAGTCCATCACTCTGAAGTATGGAGAAGTCAAGTACACTGCAGCAGTGAAGAGGATTTTTTGGGTAGAACTTTGTTAAACCGCCTACAGCCTTCACATGCTGGCGAAGACTAACAGTTCGCCAACTCCTGAACGACAAAATCAACGTCAACCTCGGCAATACTGACATTACGTCAGCCAACAGAGTGGGGAAAAATCTGCAACTGGAAACGAGGATCGATGAAACATTACTTTCGAACTAAAGCGCTATGAAAAAAAGCGCGAAGTTTTGACAGCTTGGCTTATGACTAAACCAAAATTCTTAATAAGTACATATCTCATACCTTCGTGAGCTAACATTATGTACACTTAAGAATAGCCAGAAGAAACTTCCCGGAGAAAGTTGAGGTCCCAAGAAGCCTGGACCGAAATATTAGTGTCTTTGCTTCTAATATCCATGGAAAACCGGCTTCAAAACATCATGCGATTAACACGCATGAAGAGCTATCAATATCTGCTGCAGTAATTGGGCATGTCATCGAAATAGGTTTTGGGTCATTAGTATTCTACTGACAGCCAGCCAGATTTCATATCATTTATAAATATAATACCGAAATGAGCGTTCTTCTGTTTTTCCAAAATCGCCTTTCTGCATTTTCCAAGGCATTTACGTCAGATATCCTTTCGATTCCACCTTGTTTACCATCCCACTTTGTTAATACATAAATTTGCTGATTAGGTTATTATTTGCGTGTAACCAATGTTACTACGCTCCCAAAATAAATTTCGACCTTAGAGATTGAATATCATGTCACTGTCGCCTCACTTCGATGCTATTTCATCTTCAGTTACATTTTGTGAAATATGTGGATACTACCTGGTGTCTGTGACTTTTGTAACATATCAACAATCTGTACTTTCCGATGTTCTTGCTCATGGACTGAGTGCGCGTGCTCAATAAGAAATTAGACTAATGTCGATATCGTCTTGCGGTCGACGTCAGGGTTCGTGGAAAAGGGCCTGTCTTCTGTACAGCTATTTTTTTCCGGGGCGCTAGCTTTTCCGCGCAGCTGCCCTTCCTTTGGTTAGTGTGGATACCTCCTACGCAGTAATTAGTCCGATAGGGCAACAAAAGTAGTTTCTGTATGTGCCGGACTACGGCGGTACCGTTAGGGTGAGATTTGTGTGAGTACCGCCTACGCCGTAATTAGTCCGCTGGGGCAACAGAAGTCAATTTTGTTTGTGCCGAACTACGGCGGTACCGATAGGAAGACGAGCAACTGTCTGCGCCGTAATCAGTCCGTTAGGGCTCCTCAGGATATTCCCGGATTTGCCGAACTGCGACAGCATCTTTCTTTATGACAAACTATGCGGAATCGTTTGTCCTCCCTAGGCGGTTCCTTACGCTCCTTTTTAGGCGAGGTATCGTAATACACTAGGCATGTATCTAAAAGGAGAAAGGAAACTATTTGACTTCAGGATCTGAATTTGCTTTTGCAAATCTCTTTGCAGTGCCTCTTAAATATACAGATACATTCCAGCAAAGACAGTGATTTATTTTCTTTTGCAAAAATAGTGCGTAAAAAGATAAGCTACTGCATAAAATGGTACAACACTAAAAATTTCATTTAAAATATTAGTGCTATTCAGCTAGGTAATCAACTCAATGTGGGAATATTGAAATACAAAACAAAAAACACTTAAGGCTAACTAAAGTAAATACACAAAAGCATCATCAGCGCAGAGAAACAAACCTATGTAAGAAGGGCACAGGAAGCGGAACACATAAAGAAAATGTCTAAGATTATGAGGAACCAAAGGACGGTACTCGAAACCACCTGCGCTGCCTGACAACTAGGTTGAAGATTGATCATCTCTGTGTGATTTTTTTTACGGTTAGCTTTGTAAAGTTTAGGCTTTTTCTGTTTTTTTTTCTCCTTTGCATTTTCAGGAGAATTATTTTTTTATTATTTATACATGATAATTTTTTCTTACATTTTTATTTTTGTAAAACTTTGTATATTACTTATGGCTCATTTAGTCAATGGCTGATCGTGCGGATGTATTTGAGGATATTGACCCAGACCCCAATCATTTAAATTCATTATATCCAAACTTGAATGAAACTAGAAATTGCGGATATACTAATAATAAAAAATTCAATGAATTGATGAGAGCAAGTCGCAATGATTTTTCGCAGCTGTGTTGGTTCTGTAGATCACTCTATCCAAAAATCGATGATGTACAATAATCGCTCAGCTTAATTGTAACTTTGACGTTCTTAGCTTCACCGAAAGCTGGCTAGATGACTCAACTAGCTAAAGACATGCTTCAAATGCAAAATTATTATAGCCACCACTTACTACACAATAATAAGAAGCACGGCGGAGGCGTCAGTACGTTCATACCTAAACACATAAATTAGAGAATCATAGCAAGTGCAACTATGAATCGAGATCATGCAGAAACGCTCTCTATAAAGCTGACGAAAAATGGTGAACGGGCTGCTTGGAACAGTGCGCAGGCCTCCAACAGCCTGTCCGGTGTCTTTCCTGAATGAGCTCCATCGTATTATGTCGAGTCTTTATAGAATGGTATCATAACATGTGGTGACTTCAATTATGATCTTTTGGAACACGAAACCTGCGAAGAAATCTCAAATTTCATAAATGCTTTTCACCTTAATAAATCTTAGCGTCCAATTATAACGAAGCCTACCCGTAACTCATTAGAGTCTGCTACGCTGTTCGACAATATTTTCATGACAGATCCAACTGATTTCTTACTGGAATAATTACTTCCGACTTATCGATTCATTTGCCGATTTTTCTTATTGAGAAAAATATCTATGTCACTTGCATCAAACCACAGGCTGAAACTTCCTCATATCGTTGCGTAAATGAATCAAATTTGGGAGCAATGCGCACAGTTTCGAAGAACTAATGCAAACATTTGACATCTCTCAACTGAAAAATAATGCAACGAACATAGATGAAGCAATACTAAACTTGACTGAAATTATGGCGACTGCAAATAATCACTGTTGCCCGACCATCACTTGAACAATAACTGGAGGGCAAATATACAGAGTGGCCTAACCCACAAAACACAAAATTTTTAGACACTCAAGTTAGAGGCGTGGTGTTCGTCGCAAGGTTGCCAAACTGGCTTTTCCTAGTCAAGTTACTAACTAGGAATTGATCTAGGAACTAGGCCACTCTGCCTGAAAGTACGAGGTTAAATTATCACTCCGCCGCTATGAGGTTAAATTATCACTTAATCCACTCTCCAGCTTTGACCTTTGATTTGTGGGTTAGGACACTGCATATTTGCCCTCTATGTTACACCAAAAAATAGACAGAAGTCCTGGATTACTGAAGAAATTCTTATTAATATAAAGAAACGTCAAGCGTACCATTTTCTTCTTTACGAAGGGCGAATAACTAGGGAAATGTACAACAGATTCCGGAACTGTGTGACAAATCAGATAAGGGCATCGAGAAAAAATTACCTTTCGCTAAAATTCAGTCAATTTAAAACTGATATTAAAAAATCTGGCGCCTGCTTAATTCTTGCTATAAACCGAATGATGCTGCTAAGAAAACGGCTGAGCCTATTGTTCAAGATAATGTCAAATATCACGAGAAAAAGACAATGCTAATTTTTTAAAGATTTCTTCGTAAATGTAGGAAAAAATATAGCTCATAGTATTCCTGGTGATCACTTACAATACATGGATCATATCCGATAACACAACACGTTTTTCTTTGCGCCACCAACTCTTCCGATGTAGTTGCGTGCATAAACAACTTGAGAAATAAATCGAGGGGACTAAAAACGTTCTCAACTACAGTTCTTAAAGATATAGCTGATACTATAGCCCCGTTCTTATATCCGATATTGTTCACCAGTCGCTCTTCCTAGGCATTTTCCCGAACTCACTCAAAGTTGCTAGAGTAACCCCTATTTTCAGAAGTGGTGAAAAAACTTGCGTAAACAATTATAGGCCTATCTCCGTGCTACGAATCAATAGCAAAACATTCGAGACTATTGTATATAATATAGTATTTTCCTATTTTGTACAAAAATCATTCCTCTGTGATAAACAATTTGTTTTTCACTCTAAAAAATCATCAATACAGGGTGTAGGGGCTGTATTAAATCATTTACAATACTTATATTTCGATTTAGAAGAAGGAAAGTATATATTCTCCGTATTTCTTGACTTTCGAAAAACATTCGATTGTGTGGACAATAACATATTACTCTCGAAACTCCACTGTTATGGCATTAAAGGAGTTGCTCATGAATGGTTCAAATCGTACCTAGTAAATCGGAAGCAATACGTACGTTGTCATTGACGATGCGCAATCGGAACTACAGACAATTAGCTGTGGAGTACCATAAGGGGCTTTCCTTGCAGCTATTCTATTTTTAATATTTGTCAACGATATCATTAAATCTGCGTCATGTTTAAAATTCATACTATTTGCCAATAACAGCCCTCTTTCTACGGTCCTTCCTAATCAAAATCCTGCTCTAATTGCGGTGAGTATTAATAATGAGCTACAAAAGATTTCAATGTCGCTTAAAGGCTAACAAAATAAGCCCTACTGTCGATAATATAAAATAAATGAAATTCTCAGACAATCGGCATCTATCTTCCACGCATTAAAATTGGCAAAAGTGAAATCAGAGAAACCAACTCACGTGAGTTCATGGGCATTATAATAGATAAGTATCTGAATTTTAAATAGCACATCGTTCATATTAGTATTAAGTAATCAAAATGAATTGAAATTCTAAATAAAATGAAAAATGAATTTCTTGAAGGGGATTCGCAAATACTTTACCGAACTCTCACTTCACCATACTTACAACGCGGAATAGAAGCATGCCGCGGAATTGATCAAAATAAAGCTAATGTACTCTTTACTCTTCAAAATAGAGCCATTAGAGCGGTGAAGAAACTAGAAAATAATCCTCACACAAATAATTCATTCAAAAGTTTAAAAATACTTACGCTTCTGGACCTCTACAAACTCTCCATACGTAATTTCATGAGTAAAACAATGACCAATGATGGTGACAAAGACCACAAACAATTACAAACATTTACTGCGCAAACTGGTCATCACGACCATTTATAACACGTAATAGAAGTAACTCCATGCTTCCTTATTTTTCAAAAGCTCGTTCACAACATAGTACCCTCTTCATTGAAACTAAGACTTGGAACTAAATCCCTGCGGAGATCCATGAAAGAAATTTTTACACCTTTCAATATGAGTCTTGAACCCCTTTTCCCGTCGAAATATTAAGCATGTATGATAACTAAGTCAAATCTCTTCTTCTATATGGCTCATCCTGATATGATAAATTGTCAAGGTTAATGTCATTGATCTTCAGTCTGTTTTCAAGTCGTTTCTAGAATATACTGTTGACATTTAGCTCATATAAACTATTTTGGAAAATTAAGTATCAAATCTCGAGTGAACTATTTCATTGATCAGTGTGTCACTAGGTAAGTGAATTGGGTTAAACATAATTGTACACCTCAGAATAGCGTTGGCGGTAGGAAACCCTAAAAGTGACTGCACTTATTCGGGCCTACAAGTACCTTTACTCGAATTTGAGCATTGTACTAGACTTGAAAAACATTGTACATCTGTATCGCTTGTGGTAAATAAAAAGTTTAAATTGTTTGAATTATCATTTCACTCACCATTCAGTAGTGTTATTGATAGGGTAAGGAAACAAGACGCTACCTTGAAGCCTGTAATATACTTCCAGAAACTGTTCAAAACCACTTATTCATTTCGCAACCTTATGCCCTTTACACGGGAGTTATTCAGAATTTATAAAGGGACAAGAGTGTTCTTCACCATATATCTTCTGTCTGCTTTTCGACGAATACCGTTGACGGAAAAAGCAGCAGAAAAAAATACTTTCACGACAGGAAAAGGTTACTATTTAATCAAGTAATGTCAAGCATCATAATAGATTCCTTTGGCCTCTCAGTGCTAGTGTACCTAGACAAGATTAATTGCGTTACTTTCTAAGGACACATCGAGCAACTCTAATAGCTTGGAGCAAGTTCTTCTCCGCATCCTTAGTAGCGCTTAGAATAAAATTATCTGAAGCAGTCCTCCATTTAAAGAAAAATTAAATTATCTCAGTCATACACTCAAATAATGGCGCACAGGTGGATTACAATAAATGAATGTCATTTCTATATATTCTGAGCCCAAATCAAAAAATGACAACCGTCGCTTCCTTGGCCTTACGAAATACAACTCTCAATTCGTTAGTGGCTTTACTCACAACGCAGCCCCCCTTACTGATTTGCTGAACAACGACACAAAATTTGTTTGGACAAGTGATCATGCAAACGCCATCAAGAAGATCAAAGAATCCTGTTGGACAAAACAATGTTGAAGTTACCTTAAGTTTTCCCGGCCGTTTTTCCTTTTCTCCGACGCCTCCTACTACGGCCTGCACAGCTGCAAGAGTGCGGCAGACGTCAACTTCTTATGAATTTCGCGTTGCGTTCTGTGAGCTCCCCGGACGAAATTACAGCGCTACTAGAAGCGAAGTATTTGCAATTGTTTGATTCATGTAGCTTTTCAATTGTCTAGTTAAGATGTTACGATAATGTCCGATCTTCATCCACTGACTTCACTGTTTGGCAGTAAACTACCTGGCAGCAGGTAATTGATCCTTTACGCTACCACGTTGTATCAAAGCGCAACACTTCTTGTCAAAACTCAAATTCATTGAAAGCTGATCCAAAATTTTCAATGTGCAAGAGTGTTCTCCACCTAAAATCTTTTTTGTTTTTCTCTGCTGGCCTTTTTGTCAACAGCACTGGTGAAAAAGTGAAAAAAAATATGTGGCGAAGAGCACTGATGCTTCTTGATGAACTAGCTAACGCTTTGTCTCGACTTCCAAATAACTCCCGCAACAAAAGAGGAAAAGACGTCTTACGCGAATGCCTCCTTGATAATTCAAACCTAAGCTCACAGGCCTTCCGTTTAGCGAATAACTAATGATGGAGAACTTCTAAGTGGACGCACGACAGTCTTTCTGCCGCCGAACTGTTCGGGTGATGAAAATGTTTTTTTTTGCAATTTCCTCTCAGTATGAAACCTGGGAGAAGAGGTTTTCATGTCGTGTATATCAGGGTTCAAAGGTTAAGTGATAGCTCTCATTTTTTTCTCTGACTCGAATAAGCCGCCTACAACCATTGCCGTTCCTTCTGCTCAATTTTTTCCGTTCATTCCGATATCTAACAGTTGTTTCTCTACTTTTTCCGCTCATTTATATGTTAATTTTTAGGATTTAGTGTGCATTACACAACCGTGATTAGTTGTAGGTTCCTCTGTAGCATTTTAAGCCGAAGAATTACCAAGACATTCTGTTTCGAACTCCAATCGTTTCTCCTTAAGTACCCAGCTGTGCCATTCAATGCAAGACTTTTCCGACGAGTTTTATCGCTTGGCTATTTTTCAGTATTTTCAGTTCAGCTTACTAGATGTTTTGTATTTAATTCGTCTAGCTCTATCAATGTGAATGATTTAGTTTATAATTTTACAATTTTGAGGCGTTCATTATTTATGTTGCGTTCGATCCCGAATATCATTGTCATTTGCTCATATACCAATGGTTAATTTTAGCTCTTCCTATTCCCGAGGTAGTTCCGCGCTCCAATATTACTTTGCTGAACCTTTATCTGTTATAGTCATGGTTATAATCTTCAAACTTTATTAGACATAGCTCACCGGTAGTCAGAGCTTCCCACGTCTCGCCTGATACGGTTCAACCACTGCCCGGCAGAGGTTATCCAATTTGTTTCTTCCCTATTTCAATTGGTTTTTAAAAATCGTTGGCAATTTTCGCCCAGTCAACAGAGCATTCTCAGATGCTCGTGCCCTACTTCGATAGTCCCATTCTTAGACTCTTGTTTGCATTGGACAAATGAATCTCCGTTCTCATTCAAATGTTTCCATTCAGTATTGTTTCATACATTCTGCCTTAATTTAGTATTCTCATTCTTACACCAAATTTTCAGTGACACTAGGATGGCGTTCCAATTATTTTGTCTCATTCTAAAATTTTGTTTGAATACTCACACCTCTAAAGAATCATCATCTCGTGGCTAATAGATGACAGTGCCAAACCCGTTCTTATCGACATTGTTGACATTCCGTTATTTAACAAAGGGATCCCTGGTAAATCTGGATTTAATCGAGAAAAAATAGGACTAAATAGGTAAACTAAAGCTTTTTCTGAAAAGCTAGTATATAAAAAACGTACCTCAGTTACCTCGGGATAATTACGGCATTCTTCTGCAAATCTGATCTGTCATTCGTCTGCAAACCGTATTCGTCTGCATTTGCCTGCAAACTGAAAGACGTTCGTGTAGAAATAACTATAAGATCGAATTATTATCAATTTACGAGTAACGGACTTCGATATCTCTTCGACACACCGACTGGGAAAGAAAAACGAGGCTGATACAATGAACTACAGAGAAATTTTATTCGAACTACAGCAGTGCGAAAAGGGCCGAGAGATGTTCAATCACTGGAATCTGTGAAAAAACGCCTTTCATGTCGACGAATTCTTTATCTCCCCGCGAGCAAGCCCGATGTGTTTTTCAATAAGCAAAGAAACCTTCCACTTGCAAGGTTGGAAACATCCGCACTCGCGATGGGAACATCAGCGTTTTCTTTAACGGACAGTGTGGACAAAGGGCATGAATTGGAGCAATCAACACACCAATTGACCGGGACAAATATTTTCAAGGCTAAGTAAACAGGACTGTGAAGGAAATCATATTTAATTGAATTACAACTATCTAACTCAAATATCATCCCATTTTCGTGATAAAAACTATTCGTTTCTTAGATATTTTCATGCATATCAAATGCTATACCCCTGGTCACCTTGAGATCTTTCGTATTTTTTCAAATTTTCGCATTCTTTCAAATGCAGAATCACAAAAGTTGTGATGCAGCAGCACACAGCAGTGGTGCTGCAGCAACACACAGCAGTGATGCAGCAACACACAGCAGTGTTGCAGCAACACACAGCAGTGATGCAGCAACACACAGCAGTGATGCAGCAACACACAGCAGTGTTGCAGTAACACAGCAGTGATGCAGCAACACACAGCAGGGGTGATGCAGCAACACACAGCAGCGGTGATGCAGCAACACACAGCAGTGGTGCTGCAGCAACACACAGCAGTGATGCAGCAACACACAGCAGTGATGCAGCAACACACAGCAGGGGTGATGCAGCAACACACAACAGTGATGCAGCAACACAACAGTGATGCAGCAACACAACACCAGGGGTGATGCAGCAACACACAACAGTGGTGGAGCTTCTCATTTTCATTTGTTCTGGTTTAACTTGAATCTTTAAAAGAATCATATGAAACCTGTCTTAATGTTGAAATCATAATCGTATCGAAACTAATCTTGGGTGTATTGCAAATATTTTGTGCTTCTGTATTTGCTGCGTTTATTCATTTACATTCCTTTCAAACTACCTTTCACAAAATGTCGTGAGAAATTTCTCAAAAAAAAAAAACATGGTTACTCAACACAGTTTGGCAATTAACAAAAAATTCATTTAATTCCCAGCAATGCAGCAACGTTTTACAGTACTGCAGCAAAACTTTCAGCAGACACTATCACAGCATGCTTGTACAAGGGTGTTAAACGTGTAGAAATCAGAGAACAAACGAGGGAAACGAGGTACTTCCACACGTAACTGATCTCCGCCGCGCTGCGCCAATCGACTCAACAGACTCGAGTGGGTGCAAGATTGGGTGCCTGCACGTCGTCTGCGTGTTGTTGTGGAAATGCTGCATGAGGGAGCTTATTGGTGACGCGTTGTATCGTTGGGTCGTGGTGATGAGTGGCCTCCATGATCGCCAAATTAAACGCCTGGCGACCATTTTCTTTGAGGATATTTAAAGACAAGGAAAAATGCTCTGACAAGGGAAATTAGAATATAGGGTTAATTTGAAGTGATTAAAGGTATTCTAAATATGAACTTAAGCAAGTTATATATGCTCAAAATATGCACTGAGCAATTTTTAATTTCATAGAAATTCATTTTTTAATTTTTCAAAAATTTGTATTAATTTTATTTCTTTATTAATTTTTAATTTTTTTATAGTATACAGTAATTTTTAAATACCTGGCAAATGTGGATTGGTAATATGCTCATTCGACATTTTCATTGCCAATAAGCTGGCACCAAGCCTACCAGCTACTAACCTCAAAAGATCGACCGTATATAGGGCCTGATGTGTACGCAGACGCGCAAACTGCGAGCGACGTTCCTCGAAAACATAAGGCCAGGTTTGCCCCCGTAGGCGCACGAAGCTCGTGGATCGATGATCACAGGATCACGGGAGCGTAGTGAGAGCACCTCAGACGGCAACGAGGAGGGAGGTGAGGCTGGCGGGACGAACGCTGACCCCGGATGACGAATTGATGTAGCACCCTTAGGACGTCCGTGGAGCGAAGTATCAACTTCTTCCATTGATCGGACTTTCTTCGCCAATGATGTACTGCCGCTGGCACAGGAAGTAGCAGTAGTAGTAGTAGTAGTAGAAGAAGAAGAAGAAGAAGAAGAGAGAGTACCGTCACCAAAAAAAATTGCGATTGGAGTGTTTTCGTGCTCCGATGCGCGGTGATTGTCTTCTTCTAACATTTTAATGTTGTACACAAGTAATATGTGAAATATTTTTGTTTACAATTTTTTTTGCAATATTGGAGTCGGATATTGGTGATGTCGTAAGCAGTAAATCTTTTTTATTTTACTTCATTTGTTTATTATTCACATCTTCAGCCATAGCATGATGCCGACAACAGTTTATTCAAAACCGGTGTTTCACAGCATAGCACAGTTAAAATAAAATTACGAAGTAATTGTCTAAAAAACAATGTTTACATACTAGAATGTAAAAATATCTAACTGATATATACTGAACTGATTATTAATGTTGCTTATTAACTGATTAGACAATGATAATCAATACTAATTTTCACTGAATAATACTAATTATTGAATACTGTTAAGCGTGTAAATACGCACAGATTCTAACTCATAAAATAAAGGGATTTCAAAGCGCTTAAGAATTACAAGTAGATTAAAATCAGGTACTAATTAAAGCTTATGGAAATACGTGATCTTCAACTGCTAAAGAAGGGCGGCAAGCCAGCACCTATCCGTGTGCTGACTCTCCCGAGTTCCACAATGATTGATTGATTATAAGAATGTTTTAGCCTCCCTTTACCACAACAATGATGTTTAAGAGAGGAAGGATGAAGATACTATTTGGTATGGAGATAAGAGAACGCAGAAACTATGCACAAGGTGCATAAAAACAGTAAGCTAAGAAAGAAGTTCTTGAAACAACATAAAAGTTGATGATGAAAGAAGTAGGTGCTGAAAAACAGGACAGCAGAGAACCGAAAATATATGGTCCGTAACAAAACAAAAGCCTATTCTATTTTAACAAAAAGAAGGGCAACCTAACCTTTAGCTCAGGACTCAACATAATCCTCTTGGGAGCGCTAATTCCCATAATTACAAAAATTGTATCCCTCTGAGGGGATCCAAGTCAAAATTTGGAGAAATATTGTCACAACTCTAGTTCAACAGGTAGGTTTGGTCATATCATACTCAAATGCTTAACGTACCCGCGATTTTTATTGCGAGACAACAATGAGTGGGTGCAGGCAGCTTGTCCTTGAGCTTGAAAATAGATCTAACGATCTACCAAGGGCACTGTAACACTTGAAATTAAAAAAGTAGGAGTCCCAAACGTAATTTTAGATTTTAGGGAGAATGATTCAGAGTAAGAAAATAATAACTAAGTTAAGTGGAGATATGAGGCTGTTCATACCAGAAACGGAGAATAGAAAACGATTTTTTTACTCTAACATCTTTCTAACTCGTTTTTCGAAATGGGGAGGACAGAATTTATTTCTAAGGAAAATTTTTTAATAACAAGGATTCATCGAAAAGAGAATTGAAGGCAATATAATTTCAACCGCGGCGAGTAAGCATGGTTAAAATAGATGAAATAGATTGATTTCTGGGAAATCAATCATAACCATGTAAGCATGGTTATAATGAAGTTTAATATAAACCAAAGAGTATGATAACCATGAAAAATGTTCTTAAAACATAAAAATAATTCTTACGGAAGACAAAAATTTCAACCTTGGATCAGCTTTTGTTAATGCCACAACGAGCAGCTTGTAGTTTATTTCCGACATGTAAATTTACTTGTAAAATAATTGCTATCGCTCATGAGGGCATTCTATGCTCCATTCGATTTCGAAAAAATCATATAAAAATATTTAAGAAATCGTGCTAAGAAGAAAATCCATTTCATGATTTGCATTCCTATTTCCTTGTTATAAAATTTCCAGTTGAAAATAAAAGAAGTCCCACATTTTCGAATAAAAGAATTCATACTCTCCAGTGGAAAATATTTATTTTTACCGAGGAATTATAATAACAACTGGAATTGCATGGTACGGGTTTTCTTTTTTGGCCAGGAATCGTAAATATTTCCTCGTGTTGTTCCAGAACCAAATGGTCCACAGAATGCCGGAGTGAATTCAATTTTTTTTTTGCCGCAGAGGTATTGATGACACTTTTTTCATTAAATCGTAGCATATCTCGCTTCCTTCGTACATGCGGTGTCTCAATACCATGCATTCTAGTATAAAATGAGATGACTGAGTTGCAAAAAGACACGAAATAATTGTTTTTGAAAAGATTGGTTACCAGACTCGAGTGCAATATTGATATATCTGTCTTACGTAAGAAATTTCATCCCGACTCACAAGGCAGTATTGTTAGTTAGGACACTTTTCGTTTTCAGTTAAGCCACATGAAAACTTTTCTTTCTTGCGCTTATAGATTTTGTTCGAATTATACTTTTCTTGGTAATTCGTTCCAGTCTGGAATAAACTTCTCCAACATAATTATTACTCAAATCTGTTCGAAAAACAAATCAGAAAAACTTACATGGGGAATTTATTTTCTCTTCTTGATCCCTTGAATATCTTGGCCATATCTTAACGTTAACGTAACTTAGTTGTGAGTATCTTTCATTGGATCATTTCAGAAAAATTGCCTCTAGAATTTTTAAACTTTAAATTTCTCTATTTTTAATCCCCCATTGTCTTGACTGATAAATGTATCAGAAGTTCCTTCTCTGAGTTTCAGGATGAGCAGCAGCTTCCCCTTCACTTTTTCTAGTTCATAAATATTGTTACACTCGCTGTACGTCAGCATTTGTTTGTACAACCAAACGTACATTTCAAACTAGAGTTACGAGTTCAGGGAATACAGTGTGCGAGTAGTTTGACAATTAGCCTGAATAGCGATTCAGGAAAGTTGCACTGGATGGTAGTAACCATTCTACTAACAATTTAGTATTTTTTCTAAACAATTTTTAATCCTTCGGCAATCTTCGAGATCCTTAAATGTTTGGATTTTGATATCGATCGTAAGGCCATCAAACGGTTTTTTCCTCGAAATTTTCAAAAAATAAATAAAAATACTTCCGGAGTGAAATAGGCTCTGAGGTATTAACAGCATGTTTATAACAATCTAATAAACATTCATAACCCATAAAATTTTGAAATTTACCCATAAAAAGTAATTTGAAGCACTAAGTGGAATACACTCCCCCCCTCAAAGGGAAATTTCTAAAAAATCTTATTTCTCAGCCAATATTGTACATAGAGATGATTAGTTTTTATGATCGATTCACAATGAACTGTTCTACACAGTTAAGATCCAGTTTTTTATATCGCTTCAAATTTTTTTTTGAAAAAATGTTTGAATTCAAAAATTTTTTTTTTTCTTCAAATGACTATAACAAATTTTCTAATCAACTTATCAAAAAGCTACATCTTAACTTTATAGTACTTACGTTGATCTTTACGATGCTGAAAAGATCTCGTTCATAAGTGAAAAACTGTAGGAGAAATAAAGCCGCAGAGCCAAAAAAAAATCATTTTGAGGAAAAAGCGCTCAATTTTTTCAATTATATCTCCAACAGTTTTTTACTTATAGAGGAAATTTTTTCGCATTGTAAAGATCAAGATGAGTACCATAAACCTGCCTTGTTGTTTTTTGATAGGTCAAATAGAACATTTGTTATTGCCATTTAAAGTAATAACTAAAATGTAATATATTTAGTAATAAAACATTAAAAAACTTCTTGAATTTTTCTTTGAAGCGATATCAAAAAACTTGATCTTAACTTTGTAGACCAGTTCATTGTGAATTGAACAAAAAAGCTAATCATCTCTATGTACAATATTGGCTGAGAAATAAGATTTTTCAAAAATTTTCCTATGAGGGGTATGGGTAAATGGAAGGGGGGTATGGGTAAATTTCAAAATTTTATGAGCTATGAATGTTTACTAGATTGTTATAAACATGCTGTTAATACCTCAGAGCCTATTTCACTCCGGAAGTATTTTTATTTATTTATCGAAAATTTCGAGGAAAAAACCGTTCGATGGTCTTAATTTGAAACAAAGCCCCTCACCATGCAATTGAGTGAATATCCATTCAATTTCGTTGTGTTCAAGTATTTTCCGATCTGCTTTTCTTTTATATGTTGATTTAATTGCTGTGTATGAATCCTAAAAAAATAAAAAAATCCTAAACTTTGAATGTAAATTCTGAAATTCGATGCCGGGTGGCAGTGCTCTGATTGTGATCCTTCGTGGAATTATTGAGGTTGCTCGCATGAACGTTGCACGAAATGGAGCACTTAGTGCCAGTATTTTGGAAGCCTGCAATACATTACTTTACGCAAGATAAAGTCCAATGTTGGGCAACTAAACTAGTGAATCACACGTGTGAAGCGAAAAATCTTGATGTTATGCGTTGGCCAGCGAAAGACCTAGATCTTAACCACCTAGAAAATTAATGCAAAATATTTGAGGAAGAAATCAGAGCCCCTGCTGAATACCGCTTTGGTATGCGAAAAAATGAAGAAAGTGTTCAATAACATCCCTTCTGGACAATGCAAAAGACAATCACGTCATGAGGCACGTTATAAAAACGTCTAAAAAACTAAGTGAAATACACCTAGTGACTTGTCTGATATATCTGAGATATCTACACTGAAAGAAATAATAGCCCTATTTTGAAACACCCAGGTGCATCTGACGTTTGTCCCAAAACCGAGACACGCAGATGCATCATCAATGAGACACCCAAGATTAGTATGCATACCAGTGTCTCCAGACCCGATTTAGAGACGCTCCAGTGTCTCACTCGAAGTGCTTCAGTGTCTCATCGATGAGACACTTGGGCTTGAGTTTGATGCATTTACACTGATGTATCACACAAAACTCTACGGATATTAAGCTGTAGCATTGCACTGCCAAGCAAGGTTGACGCTTATAGCGCCATGGAGAAACTTTCATATGCTTACGTATTCTTGAGCTGAACGATAGCTACTGCTCGTGACATCAGTACTAGGTCTTGCCGCCTAAAAGCTGCGCCAGGAGTTACAATCGTCTCCAGCAGTAAGACCTTACCATACCACCAGCTACATCTCTCTTTCAGCTGAGAGCGGTAGCGATAAAGTCTTAACTTCCCTTGAAGAGATCATCTGAATAAACTTTAAGAACAGTTGTACTCTCAGCAAAAATTTAATTTCCTCCGTATTACATTTACTGAACACTTAAATAACTAACGTCAGATTTGAGGGGTGACTAAGCTATTACATTAACATCGCCAATAAAAGATAGGCAGCATTTTGAGACACTTGGCGCTCATCTGGGGGTCGCACTTTCGATGAGACATCTGCTCTCTATTTGAGACGTTCTGGCTATCTATGAGACACCTGAACAGCCATGAGACACTTAGAGAGGCCAAAATTTCTTTCAGTGTATAAGTACCTTAATTTTTGGATATTTTTATTTAGTATACACTTCTACGTCATTCTCGTGTTTTCTGCACAAGAAAGTGTGAGATAAGTTTTTAATTTACCGTCACCATCAATAGAGCATTTCTGCTCAAAATTATGCGTGTACTTATACGGTGATAACCAAATTCCTTTTTTACGCAGCCTAAATTTCTAATGAATGATTTCGATGGAATTTTAGTATTGTCGTTTTGCGCTTTTTTCTACAGTTTTCTACAAGAATGTGGATATAAAATTTCGTATAATATATAGGTTTGATTTTTCTCGGCTATTCTATCACAACCTACTCTCTTCTTACTTTTTAATTGAACTTAGTAGATACTGTCCTGCTCCCTTGCCTATTCATTTGATTCAACCAGTGAGCTCTGCAGGACTGGTGTCATCAAGTCAAGTGGTTTGGCTAACAAGCTTGTGATAGTTTTCAATTATTCCTCTATTTAAATTTGTTAGCGAAAGTCATTACTCCACATTTCACTGCTTGTCGCAACATCCCATTGTGAAAGTTATATTAATTTAAAAAGTTTTTTTTTACGCTGAAGTAGATGCACACGCCAACTTGGTGCTTGAGATCCCAGCCGGAGCGAAATAATTTAGTTGGCGAAAACATGGCCTGAGGTTCTGCAGACAGTTTGGCCGGACGTTTGGATGGGGTTGAAGTCAACGCATACAAGCAACACTGCTAATTAAACTTGTGAGAGAAAGTGGGGAGATTTTTTAATGCGACCTGGCACAACACTTTCGAGCAAGCCATTGACCATTTAATGATCTTCCGGAAGTAACGTGAGTGAGCATTTATGAGGTTATGAGGTATGAACTGTATTTGATTCCCGCACCTGAAGTTCCTTTGGTATTGACAAGCTTACGCATTGTTCCAATTTGAGCTGGTTGGAAAACCTCTAGTGTTCAGTTTATCTGTGGAGGATTCCCGATTTTCCAGCACTATGATAAAGGATTCCCAATGCCTCTGGCGTCACCTTGCTTGTGATGGGCCTTGATCTCTTAAAGGTACTGCCATACCAGGGGCCTCTGATCTTCCGGACGCATCTAAAATTCATGGGATCACGAGTGAGGTGATGGCAGAACTCACTGACGGCCGGGATCACGGAACATCTTTACCTTTTCTTCGATATTTCCATAGTTTGTTTTGTGGTTATGCATAACATTTATTTATTTATTGCATTCTCTGCTCACGCGTACAAAATTTTGGAAAATTTTAATTTCTTCCACCTGATTGCCTCATTATCCCACTTTACCTGAAGCTCTCTTCTACCGAACATCGCTGACATTGTGGTGCCACCTGAAGTATTTACACTTGGTAAAATACCTCGTTCGCCCATACAAGCATTGTGGTACCATATATGAACCAACCTTACCCCCATATGATACACATCTGGTGAGGTTCTCTTCATAAATCTTGTTCATAAAGTATATGTCTGACAATGTTGTACTTGAAATTGCTCTTCTTGTGCGGCATCTCCGCACATGTCTATCTGTAGTAGCATTGTCTGTATCTGGACGACACCTATAAAAGGCCGCACTTGTCGCGGCCAGGTGCTCAATCAATCATTATCCTGCCTTCTGCCAACACCTGGCTAAATAAACTCCGCCCAAGTTTCACAAGTGTTTACCTGCCCCGTATATGTGGTGGCCAGTATGTGGTGAACAGAACTCACACTAGCATAATCGTGCATAAGTGTTAAGTGGATATCAAGTGTCCAATTACTGGCAATTTTGAACACTATTAAATCCCGATGTGTACCGGCGGAAACAATCAACTCTGGCAACCGCAAGAAACAACTATTGTGTTCGGAATAAGTGTACCGAAAGAAGTATTACAAGAAGCCTACTGCCAATTCACAGTATTCCTTAATCTTGATTCCCCGTTACGTACACGTATTTTGGTGTATGAAGCCGGAGACGACATCGAGCTGGTTTTCGAAGTCAAAATCGCTGCTTTCCCAGCAAACATCCAGTGTAGAAACAATTTTCTACATCTGCAAGTGCTATAAACAACTGTGTAAAATTAACTGTTCCAGTGTAATTGCATCAATAACTGCACCAGTGGAGTGACACGTTCTGCAATTTTTCAAGTATAAATACATCAACGTGGTGCACAATATACACCAGTAACATCGTGCAGCATCCGCCAACATCATTGTCTGCATCTCATCCCACCATTGCCTGCAAGCGACGTGAGCTGCAGCCATCATCTTTGTTTCAGTTAAGTTTTGTTGATAATTTTTTTTTGCTATCTCGGTACGAGTGTACCCGAGCCTCTGAGAGCTGTCGCTAAGCAGGCTATATTTTTTTTGTGCGCATTTACTGCATCATTTTTTTGCCGTGTTCGTGTGAGAAGCATTGCAGTAGCAGGCTACCAGCAAGCAGGCAGTCGCATAGTGACAGTGATAGACGACACAGCTGCACTCTCCGTATCTGGAAATAGCTGGTTTGCCACCATTTTAACTTCAATACCTATTGTAAGTTTGATAGTTATTGTTTTGAGTAGTAGGTTTGGTAGGAGTCATTGAGAACATTAATTTTGATTGTTCGGAGCTGTAATTTTAATAGGAAATTCTTTTGCTGCGCAGCGGCTGGAAAATTTTTTTTTTGAAGCTGAGAGCTCTTGCCTGAGAGGCGGTGTCACGTGAACAGCAGTTGGTAAAACAGCAACAATAGAACAGCAACAATAGTGCTGGGTGTGGTGTTTAAAAAGTTCAATTCTTCGGACGCTATTAATAGTGACGTTAGTTTTCATTTTCATTGAGATTATTGGTGATGTGTTTTATTATTTCTTTGTTACTAATTCGTGATTGTTAATGCAGGTGGAATTATTAATTTTGCTGTGTATTGATTGAAGTTAGGCAAAATATTTTTATTTTTGTTCCGAAGTGATGCATTAATTTTTGATTGATCTTTGATTGATATTGAACTTTGACGTTTGTTGAGAATAGGGAAATTTTTCAATTGATTGAGGAAATGGGATTGATTGATGTCTGATTACTTTGATGGTGACGACGAGGTGATACGGACAGACCCTACTGTAACTAGATACGGACGAGTGAGTACCCCAAGAGTGACTAGTGCGACAGTAGTTAGCAAAATGACAACTCCGACCACAGCGAGCGCTGGACCTAGTACTAGTAGTGGTAATGTAAACCCGACGCAACTTGCACGCGATATTGCTGCAAACATAAATGTTCCAAATATAGGTACCATTATGACAAATGCGGAGCTTCCCATCTTCCGCGGTAGACGGAGGGCTCACGATGCTGAGTTCCTCGAAAACAAATCATTCCATACACACATACAGAATCTAAAAGCGTATCTATCGCTACTTCCAGACGCCCAAAGTGATCAGAGGCGCAAGGAGTTTCTTATAAGATCTGCGAATAAAAACATAGGTGACTTCAATACGGTTGTCACGAATCTTGTAAATGCTGATTTAAATTACACGTTCGATCAAGTAGTTCAGATTCTTGAGGACATTTACGTTTCACGTGGTGAGAAAAGTATTCATGCACTAGCCTGTGATTTAAACGAGTTGCAGTTAGTAAAGAATAATGCCCTCGCGGCGCAGCTCGTGAACGCATTTTCAAAGATTAGGAAGCTTACGGAGAGTATTTTAAATTCAACCTCACTGGGGTGGCAGAGACACCCGTATTTTCAGAGCTGTGCGACACAGGCAGAGTTGAAAAAATTTGTAGGCGACAGCATGTCGTACAGTTTGGCGTTAGCGATCTTAGGTCCGCTGCTTGATGAGTCGTTCGCTAGGAAAATTTTTGAAATACAATTTTCCACTGCAGAGGAGCTGTTAGCTAAGTTAATTTCCGCAGTGCGATGTCAGTCCGAGTCTAAAAAGATTCTCGCGCAAAAGTACCAAGTCAGGCACGAGAGTGACGCTTACGTAGGAGAAGTGACCAGTGAAATTGAGGAGAGTTTTGATGAGCCAGATCAATTTCCGCAAAATGAGGTGTTCTACGGAACTAGTTACCGTAGGAATTTTCGATCAGGCGTACGTAGGATTGTTCCTAGGCCCTGGCTCGCACGAAATCCTCGCACAAGAGGTAGAGAGTTTAACAGTTATGTAGGAGATAGAGGACATGGTTCCTTAGAGTGTAACGCGATGAAAACAGATGGAAATTCAGGAGGAAACTTTGAGTACAGATCTCAAAGAGGTCAATTTCCGCGAGGATGTTTTGCGTGCGGTGGAACTCACGTAGTAAAGAATTGTCGAGCGTCAGGTACGGAAGTCAGAAATTATAAGGCGTATCTGCGTGGTAGAGGTAGCACAACTCGTAGTAAAAATGAAGTGCATTGGGCTGAAACCGAGTCAGGTGATTTTTTAAGCTAGGTGAAGGTAGTAAGGAGGAATTGAAATTGTTTGAGCCCGAGGTGATCAGGGGCGACGACCTCGTTAATCTTGCGACCGTGGCAAAAATACCAGATACCTGCGAGACAACTGAATCGTTTATTGATCCCTTATTTAAGTTCAAAAATAGATATAATTTATTGCAAGACGAAGAGCTAGAAAATACTAATGATTGAAGCAAGTCTGTCGAATCCTATTTTTCTGTGAGCGTTGTAAATAATGTTAATAAGAATGCTGGTTTAGTCGCGTTCAAAGACTGTAATAAACCGACAATTATCATCAAAAATAATGACCAGTATTTAAATGCTTTAGTGGATAGTGGCTCAGAGAAATGTCTGATCAGTTACAGGCAAGTTAAAAATTTGAGTGATGAAGTTAAGCCGAGTAATCTCACAGTTAAGGGAATAAACGGCAAGAGTCACGTAACAGGGGAAGTTGAATTATATATTACAATTCCCGGTTCTAATAAAGTGATTAAAACAAATGCTCTTATTGTAAAAGAAGCTAATTTCAATTATGACCTGATTTTGGGCCGTGACGTTTTGAAGGACGCGGTCATTAATTTTAAAGATCAAACACTTCTTTGGAATGGCATTTCAATTCCATTTTGTAAATTAAATATGGAGCCGTTGTTAAGCAGAGAAGTAGTCATGAGAAAAATAGTGAATGGCGACTGTTTAGTGTCAGAGATTGCTGTCGCGAGAAAAAGTAATAGATGTGTAAAAAATGAGGATTGCAGAAAAAAGAAAGAAAGTCCAACGGTGGCTGAGACGTCGAAGAGTCCGAAGCAGTTAATTGTGCACTGCAATCAGACTGAAGTTCCTGGTAACTCAGTAAATGTAGTTTATGGCTTCCTTAAGAAACCAACGCCAGGAGAGTATATAATTACAAAAAGATGTCTCGATAATGGTGCTATGATAGCAGATTCAATTGTTCAAGTGGACAGTGACGGCGTGGTGCCGATTATGGTGTTGAATTCAGTGAAGAGACAGTGTATCTGTCTGAGAATACTATGCTGTGTAATGTCGAATTAATAGAAACAGAGGATATCGAGAGCGAAGTATATTTAACGAGTGTTGGAACAGCACTAAGGGACGCTCATAATGTTGAAGTAAATTCGGTCGCGGGGTCAGATAAAATGAAGGTTGTCTCGGCAGGTGGCGGAATGAATGCCATGGTCAATAGAAAACTTGAGTTGAATGCTGACACTCGTGGCGGAAGTGAAATTCTCGTTGATAACGAGGAGCCAGAATTTAATGCAGAAGTAAATGCAGATTTAGAAGCAGAAGTAATTGTGTCAGAAAGTGGAAAGCAGGAGTTAAGACGTGTTTTGTCGGAAAAGGACATTTCATGCAATGAAATAGACATTCAATTACCTTTAGTTAATTTGTTAAATAAATATCGTGATGTAGTAACACTCGAAGGTGAAACCATAGGCGTTACTAATATTTTGAAGCATGAAATTCATTTAAAACCCGAAGCACCGGTACTAAATTTAGCTCCCTATCGCATACCTCACAAATATCAAGAAGAGGTGATGAGAATAACTAACGATATGCTCGATCAGGGAATAATAGAAGAGTCAAACTCTGATTTTAATTTTCCTGTCATTGTAGTTAAAAAGAAATCGGGAGATCTCCGTCCCGTAATAGATTTTCGTTCTTTGAATAAAGATTGATTAAACACTCTTATCCCATTCCCCGCATTGATGATATTTTATCGACCTTAGGCGGTAATGCGTGGTTTTCTAACCTTGATCTTCGCTCGGCATTCCATCAAATTGAGTTAGAACAAGAGAGTAGAAAGTTCACGGCATTTAGTATAAATTACCGTAAATTTCATTTCTGCCGTGTACCATTCGGTCTTTCAACCTCACCGGGAGTATTTCAAAGAGTAATGACCTCTGCCCTTGCACCCATTCTGGGTAAATTAGCTTTCGTCTTCCTAGACGATATATTGGTATTTTCAAAAAATAAAGATCAGCACTTGGCTGATATAGAAATTGTCCTTAAGATGCTGCGATCCGGTAAATTATCATTAAAACTTGAGAAATGCCATTTCTTTAAAAAGGAGCTCGAATATTTGGGCCATATCATTGCCGCCGATGGTATTAAGTGTAAATACTCACAGAAATTACAAGACTGCCGAGCGCCAACCAATGTGAAGGAACTGCAACAGTTTTTAGGTTTAGCGAACTATTTTCGGAATTTTTTACCCAACTTTGCAGAAGTAGCTCACCCCTTGTACAACCTTTTGAGAAAAAATGTTGTTTATACTTGGACAGATCAGTGTCAAAAAAGTTTTGATTTTATGAAGTCGTTGTTAACTTCTGACACAGTTCTAAGACATCCGGACTATACTAAAGACTTCCATGTTTTTACTGACGCTTCAAATTCAGGCATTGGAGCTGTACTAATGCAGGCGGATGATTCAAGCGACAAAATTCTAAGACCTATAGCTTATTATAGTAAAAATTTAAATTCGAGCCAGCGAAGGTATTCTACTACCAAAAAAGAATTCTTCGCAATTCATTCAGCATTAAAATATTTCAAGTATTTAATAACTGGGTACCCCGTCCGGGTATACTCAGATCATAAACCTTTAGCGCCACTTTTTAATAAAAAACTTCCTGACGACACCAATATGGCGAGATGGTGCATAAATGTACATTCATTTGATCCTGTAGTTAAATATCTACCTGGTAAGGAAAACGTTGTAGCTGATTATTTAAGCAGATTACCTGTTAATAACGAGAAATTAAATCTTAAAGAACTAAATTCTTGTGATGATTTGGAAGCCGCATTTGAATCAGAAGTTTGTGTTGTGGAGACTCGATCACGACACAGACGCACGACAGGAAACGAGGTGGTTGACCTGCCGCATAGCGACAATGCTGACGGTGCAGCAGACCCAGACGCACGACCCGCGCTGATAGACTATGTACCGAAGGAAGGAGAAATTTCTTGGACTATTAAGGAATTTATAGACGAGCAGAACAAAGACCCTTTCTGCATGGAAATTAAGAATGCTTTATTACATGACAGTATTTCGACTATCCCAGACTTGCAAAAATTTTCAATTCTGAATGATATTCTTTACCGACGTAGGGAGATTGATAATAGACCTAGTGCAATTCTAACAGCAGTCGTACCTAATTCTTTGATGGGTAGAGCTATTCTAGCAATCCATAGTATGTTCCATGTAGACGACAAGCATACTTTGTTTAAATTAAAATTAAAATACTTCAATCAATTGGAAAAAACGATTGTGCGAAAATTGGTAAAAGATTGTGAAGTTTGTAAAATTATTAAAGCTAGACCTTCAGTACCAATTAAAATTTTGACAGCTCCGATTGCTAAAGAACCTTTTGAAGTTGTGTCAATGGACCTACTAGGACCGCTTAAAATTACCGATAATGAGAACAAGTACATACTAGTAGTAATCGACCTTTTCTCCAGATTCTGCAGGTTGTATGCTATTTCCAATCGCAGTACTGAAACAATAATTGCTTGTCTAAGTAATTGCTTTTCGCTCTTAGGTTACCCCAAGACACTCATATCTGATAACGCCCTAGAATTCAAATCCGTGGCGGTAAAACAGTACGCAAAAATTCATGCCATTGCTAAGAGAGAAGTTTTGGCTTACAGTCCTCATTCTAATGCTATTGTAGAGCGCCACAATAAGAAGATTACCAACCTTTTGAAGTTGTATGTCAACAGTCTAGTTCATGCTGAGTGGGATCAATTATTAGAAGTGGTTGAGAATGCCTTGAATAACTCTCTAAATTCTACTATAGGTGAAACACCAAGCTACGTTGTTTTTAATCGTGACACATGTGCATACTACCAGTCAGAATCTTTCGATTCAGTCATTTAAAGTTTTGATGAAGAATTAGATTTAGTGAATATTAGAGCTAGAGAAGCCGTTCGAACCGTGGAAAATATTAGAAATTTAATTATAAACAACACAACAGAGCGAAATCTCTATAGAAATCTCAAGCGGCGCAACAAAGACATAAACGTAGGCGATCGCGTGCTGTTAAAAAATCACAATAAGAAACATAAGCTTCAACTGACCTGGGTGGGTCCAGGAGTAGTCCAGAAAGTGAAACGTAATTACGCTGATATTAAAATTGGATCAAAAATTATTAGGAGTAATCTAAATCATGTGTTACCACTGAAAAAGAGTAAAACTGTGAGTTAGAAAGACGAGTTCATTAGACTGTATGACGTTCTAAACAATCGACGAGTAACGAATTACCTTTTATCGTTGTTTTACCGGTTTATCAATAATGTTAAGGTTAATAATCATAATTTTAAGATTTTCTTTTGCTCTGTGCAAAACGTTTGAGTTCATATTTAATCTCAGTAATCAGTTCGTTGTATTTTTGTAAGTTATTCTTACTGGCGTTTTGTTATCAAGTCAATTGAGGTAATGTTTAGGTGTTTACCCCAGAGGAATTTGTACTGTCTCGTTTAGCTGTCGCTAAGACGTTTCATTAACTTTTTTCTCGAAATTCTCAGACATTCGTATTGCTAAATTGGCATTTTTTAATCGTGAACGTTTGAGCAGGCTGCGAATTGAGTGCGCTGAGCTTGTAATTTATGCTGCGAGAGACGCTACTGCGATCTTGCCGAGCTATTTTTAGCTGATCCGGAATGTCGCTGGTATAGAATGTCGATGATACAGAAGGTTCGACGATCAGCAAAATTTAAATTAAATTTATAAGACAGGTGTCGTCACCAGAAACATTTTTTTTCGATACGATCAGCGTTTATTTCCTTTATGCGAGACTATCGTGGTTGATTAAATGACTCTTGTCAGACAACCGAGATCTGATACCAAATTATATGTTATAGTTATTCTTTTTTAATTGTAATGGCCATGCTAATATTTTCTGTATCTTTCCTTTCAGAGGAATGTTCGGGACGTACCATCGATGGGCGAGGCGAATGACTTCGATGGGATCGCGTGGGTGTCGACGACTTTTTCTACCCATGATGACTTTATTGTCATCTGCACAGCAGTGGCTACCGACCAGGCGTCTAAGCACCTGGCGATCACAATGAGGCTTCATGATGCTGCTAGTAACCATAGGACTAGCAACGGTCCTATACAGTCTACGTAGTCGAACGACGATTTTATATAGTCTTCGAGATCAGCAGTAATGAACTTTAGCCATGGAAGTGCGCGACGAGAAATTTAGGCATTTTTGGACACTTGAAAATTATTTAGGCTGGTAAAAAACATGAAAATAATTGAAAACTACAGAAAAATTGAAAATTTAAAGTATTTTCGAAAATTTCTTGAAAAATTGGCGCGCAGTGAGTTAGGAAAAATGCTAATCGCAAGGAATATGCGATAAATTGCGCGCAGTGTTCTATTTAATCCATGCTTTTAATTTAAGTTTTTATATTGACGCGTTAATTCTCAATAATTAATTAGTAATTTCGTATTAATTTTGACTTTAGAAGTTTGACATTTCTAATTTAATAAAGTTGATTTTGGGTTGCATTATTTTTTTTGGTGGTGTTTACGATTTCTTACGAAATTTTTTTTACAAGGTGTTATTGCGATTTATTTTTGTTTAATGTTTCAATTGTTCTAATAGGTACGAAAACACTAAGGTATTTGTGATCATGCAAATGGTAATTTTTTTTATATATTCGGTGGATTATTTTTATCAATATAAAGTGGCGTTTCAATATTTAGTTCCTTTACATCGTTCTACATGGCTGTCGACGTGCTGAAATTATTTTAAGCACGGTAAGTCAGTTGCTTTGCTTTTTTGCGTGTTTTCCTTGCTTTGCTTTTATGCTTTTTAATTATTAAGTTTTTTTTAATATTCTCCTATGCGGTAAAAATTTTTTTTTTCTGAGAATGTATTAAAATTAATTTTTAATCGTTAGTTGTGGTTGTTTACGGAAAATGTTAACTTCAACGGAAAAAGGGTTTAAACATTTAAATCAAATGCTGTGGTTGTGTTAATGTTTTTTTTCGGTGCGTAAATTTTATTTTGTTGTATTTCTAAAAAATTACTTAACCGTATTGTTGTTTTGGCGTTTGATTTTTTTTTAACTATAATGATAACCATGCTGTTTTAACGGCGAGGGGTAGAGTATTAATAGGGAATGTTTTCTTTGGAGTTCTGACATGTTTTCTTGCGTTCTATTTTCAAATGCGTTTTACCTATAATCTATTTGCTTATTTGCTTTGCGTTAACCTTTAATCATAAAAGTGATGTAACGGTTCTTCTTAACAGTTTTTCCTGTGCGTTTTTTAATTAAGGCTATTAACCGTGGTATAAGTTTTTTTCAAACGAACGGGTACATATTATGTGTTCGCTAAAGATACCCTCGTGATTGCTTGTTTTTCTTGAAGCATAAAAGTGTTTGGCTGAAGTAACAATAAAATCTGTTCAGGTTCTTTTTGATTTTGGTAGTACGGTTTGCGATTGATTTAACGAAATTTCATATTAAAAACGGTTTACGATCTGTATGGTTGAATTAATTTCAGAAGCGTTATCTTGATTTGGACTATCAGTTAATTGTTTAATTAATTGTCATTTCATTAATTAACATTTTGTTGTGGTTGAGCACGCTGTTATTGCGTGGTGTGCTATGCGTTAAATTAATTATGCCGATGATTGAAGTTTAAGTTAACCGTTTTTATTATATTTTTTTTTTGGAGTGTGATACTCTCTCTCAATATTCGGGAGGGGGACCAATGTGCGGCATCTCCGCACATGTCTATCTGTAGTAGCATTGTCTGTATCTGGACGACACCTATAAAAGGCCGCACTTGTCGAGGCCAGGTGCTCAATCAATCATTATCCTGCCTTCTGCCAACACCTGGCTAAATAAACTCCGCCCAAGCTTCACAAGTGTTTACCTGCCCCGTATATTCTGACAAGATAAAATTTTTGCGATTCGCAATTTCGGGCATGAGTACCTTCGTCTGCTCAAATTTAGTTTAAATTGGATGGCATGTGGAAAATACAAAAGTTTCTGTTAGAAATTATGTCTTTGACAACTGACTGGAAAATGTTATCAATAAATGATTTTGCTTTGGTTAATTATGCGCTATTCAGGGACATAGAACAGGCAATAGGCTTAGACTAATTAGGTATTTCTATCTTGTGTAATGGAGACTATCGTCTCAGGAGATATACTGTTAGTTACTTCAGCTGTAAATAAGTGTTCGGGGCTTAGATTTTTTGTGCCCACTTTTCTGTCTTCAGTGCTCATACCTACATCGATATTTCTTCTTTGGCTTTTCTTTCCTTTTATTCTTCTTCTTTTCCAAATAGCAGTTTCAATGCGATGAGAGTCATGGTTTAAGCCCAATATGCGCTTTGATTCTCAGTTTCCTACAGTTAAGAGGTGTGGCCAATGATTTTAGGAAAGTGAGTTTTTAAATTTCCTCGTTGAATTAAAGGGTAGTCTTGCGTAATTTTTAATTGGTTGCTTACGGAAAACAATATAAATGATAAATAACAACATAAATTACCCCTAAAAAAATTGAAATAACCTGCACAACTATAGAAAATAATTATTTTCAATATTTGCAATGTTGATCACACTTCTTCAAAACTGTTTTGATAAGCTTTGGCGTGCTGTTTACCAATTTTTCAATAATATTATGGTCAAAGGACCTTCACTCTTCTTCAATTAAAGCTCCAAGTTGCGATAAATTAGTCGGCTTCTTCTTGTTCACTCGACTTTTGATAATCGACCATAAGTTTTCGATCGGATTCAGATCAGCCGAATTTCCAGGCCAATGACCCAAGATATCCACTCCATTGTCATCAAGGAACTTTTTAACCACTTTTGCAATATGACTGGGAGCACCAACATGCTGGTAAACCACCTCTTTGTCTATAAACTGACTAGCTAACGTTGGAAGTAGTACATCTTTCAAGACTTTCAGATACTAGGCAAAATTCATTGCTGTGTTTTTGGGTAAAATCATCTGTGCTCCAGTTCTCTAGCCTGAAAAGTAACACCAGACGTGAAGAGTGGCCGGATGCTTCGCCGTTAAAACGACACAATCTCGCCTTTTCCTCGTCGCATGAGGCATTTCCCGAAGGTGAAAAGGGGAACGGAGATTCATCGAAGCAAATGATTTTACCCCATTTTTCCCCAGCTGAAAATGATTTTACCCCAGCTGTTCAATACTGGTATTTCCTGCAAAAATTGAGCCGGTCTTTGATGTTCTTCGCAGCCAAAAGAGGTTTCTTCGCAGCTCTCCTTGAAGCAAGTCCGTTTTCGAAGGTCGACGTCGGACAGTTCAGCAAAGGCACTAAGGAGCTTTAATGGAATGGAGGCGGCATCAGCGCTCTAAAGAGAAGCCAATTTTCGGTAGCTGTAGGGTATACGGATTACGGGCACACACACACACGGAGATGGGGCTCAGTGCGTGTCAGACACTCAGCGTGACAGGGCGCCGCTTATCCACGCTGCGGTGAAGGACGAGCTTTTTCAATATGAGTTTCATTATCATTCAGCGAGGACGCAATTGAAATGTATGCCTAAGAAAAAACGTATAGCACAGAGTAGCGCAAGTCTGCCATTTAACAGCGCGGTCTTCAGTCGCTAATGATGGAGGTGGTGCTACCCCTCCACTGCAACACCACCTCCACACTGGGCCCCAATGCCGGGTGGGCGGGCTTGGGTCGGCAAAACTGGCTTCACTCGCTTGACTGGCAAAAGATAAGGATGTCGCGTCCATCCCATTAAAGCTCCTTGAAAGGCACGGACGCCATTCTCTCCCATTCTAGCGCAAGCTCTAAATTGCTGGTAGTCCTTCCCCTTAACGAGTAGCGCACTAAAGCCCTATCTTGACGAACTGATGACAACCTTTTCCTGCGGGATGCTGTTTTTGACACTATGGATTTTGTCTCGTTGAATTGTTTTATCAATCTGCAGACAGTTGACGATGATGCAAGTTACTAGGCAACGATTTCCTTTTTTGATAGACCACTCTGATGGAGAACCTTGATCGTTTTCCTAATCACCATGTTTTTGAATCTGGCAGAGAGAACATTTTTCAAAAACCTTAAAAACAAATAATCAAACAAAATATTTGAAAATAAACTTGCCACTTACCTCGCAAACAATTTTTCCATCAGTTCCAATACCCGAACCAGCTTTTAAACCAGCACAAATAGGTTTTCTGTAAATTAGGAAAAATAAAATTGGTAAATTTTCAAGAAAATCTACGTGATTTCATTTTTTTTAACCTCGCTTCTAAGTAATTTTACTACATTATAGAACTGTTAACGATTAGGCATAAGTATATCCCGAAATAAAGCCCTGAAATAAAAAAAAAATTTTCTCAAAATCCACACCTGTACATTTATTAAGAGATCTTTATGCTTCGCTCCATTGAAATCGCATTTTATGTTGCTAGGAAGTTTTAAACTAACTGATAATCATAATAACAATTTCTACGGTATAAATAAATAGTTTCAAACGAGCTAAGTCTCTTCACCAACAATTGAAGTTACAAAGCAGGGCTTTCATAGTGTGATATTTTAATTATTTAAATCATTGTCAAAACTCACGAGTTCGAAATTTAATTTTAAGTCATATGAACATAAGCAGAGGACGTCTTGGAGAATTCATTTAGATTTGATCTTCTAATCTTAGGAACCAGCCCAAGAAATTTTTTATCATCCATCCGACATCATGGAACTAATTAATGCATGCATGTTTTGTAAATCAGTTACTGAAGAATTAGCTACCAACAAAAAGCGAGCTGTGAGCCCCATGAAGACGTTGCAGGATATGCTCGTTGATAACAACACTGACCGCGACGTGAGCCCCCGGTGTACATGAGGGAATTTTCATAATGCTATTGACCAATCGGTATCACTATTTAAATCATCATAAATACGTAGTCAAAACTAAATAAAGGAACCATCCAGTTAATGCTTACTATTTAGAAAATTACTAAGTACAATTGACTTTATGTTTCTGTTGAGTATTGCACTTTAGTTTAACCTAGCGCGGCTTACGTGTTAATGGACAACCTACAACAAACGCCAATATAAAAGTTCCGATGGGAATATTCTGAGAAGTAACGCCTCAAATAAAGTTCGATCAACGATATCAACCGCAATAAAAAGTCCTTTTGTAGAATTTTCTAAAAATTTGCTGTACCGATCAAGTATTAATTTAAGACCATTGTCGAATTTTTGAAAATGAAATGATTTCGCACTTTATTGTTCTAAGAAAGATGAATTCATATTGTTAGACGTTATTGAACCTATCATTGGGTACTTCATATTTTAATAAAAAATTACGTTACCGGGTAGTAACCACTGCGGAGTAATAGAAAACGACAAAACTTCAAGGAAGTAATGACCCGCTATTGAAGAACTAATGAATCAAGAGTTCAGTGCATCTGCAGCAACTACGGTAAAGGTTATGCTTGCAATTGGTCGTATTTGACCGCAAGACAATGAGTAACGCAATTCCTTATCATTTCTGCGACAACAATACTTACTGAAACAAACCAGAAAATCCTTCCCACCAAAGGCCGAGCAAATAAATCAAATAAGGGTGCAGCTTGAAGATGAAGACTTACGCGACAGAATTGTAGCAAATAGCTCTTTTCCTAAATAGAATACTTGACGCTCTTTTCTATGAGGTGATGAAAAAGCGCAAGTTGAACAACACATTGCCATTCATTGTACTCTTCATCGATTCACTGACTTATCGAGTTAGAAATTTTTCAGCGGAAATCTTAACTTTGATTATCAACGAATCGTAGCCTGGTCATCATCACACCAAAAAGTTTTGGTTTGGAATTTTTTTTTAATCTTACTTAGATCCGAAGCAATTCCGAATTTTCTTAATCTCTTTCTGTAATCGAATTTGTTCTAGGGGAAATTAAATATTTATCAAAGGTGATAGGAACACTAATGGAATCTCCTGTCTCAGTTGCTTTGGCTGGCATAACAGTGACATCAGATAATTAATTCTCGTTTAATCTCTTCTCCAGCTCCGTTTTGCAAGAAATACGTTCACAATGAGTCTCCGATAATTCCAAAAAATATGCCTCAATCGTTTCTTATCTACATCAACAGTTCGCATAGATATGGCGAAACTGTGAGTGTATTCCATATTTGGACATATATAGTTCATCGTCAAGCTCGTGGCAAATCATGTTCGTAAAGTAACATAAGGCAGCGAACAGTAGGAGGTACCTAGATTTTTTATTGGCTACCATTTCATATTCCACAAGAAAGCGCATTCACATTACTCGGTTGTCAAGCTTCCATTGTTTGCACTCAGGAGCACTTGCAAGAAAGATTAACGGCTTTGCAAAAGCGACTGCAGGAGACTAACTTCCTATTGTAATTCCAAAATCTAATTCTGAGATTATTTAACATAGATCATGAAAACAATCTGGACAGGAAGTCAGTGAGGTACTTCAAAGTTCTACAAAACTTTTCAAGTATATTTAACTCTCATAACAAAGGTTAAGCTGAAACTGCATATCGATCTTTTAGACTGTACAACGCAAAATTCGCTCTGAATCAACCAATCCATCCCAGCACAAAGTAGTCATCTTGGAACAAACCGAAATTAACTTCTTTGGCTGAAGTTAGTAAAAACGATTTGGACGCAAAAGTAAATAGAACCAAGAATTTCATCTCAATACTTTATTAAAAAATTATAGGAATTTTTTCAAGTTTTTCATGCAACCGTCATTATTCTCAGGCATTTACCGTTACAAGGTAGCGGTTTCTCAAAACTGATGTTATGCTTTTCTGCCGCCATAGATCTGAGCCAGGATGCTGTGTCTTCAAGGTCTTCATTGTTTGCAAACTGTTTTTAATCTAACAATTCCTGAAGTTCTCGAAGCAAATGAGAAATCGCGTCATATGTGCCATACATGCCAGGGTTGTAAGGAAGATATCCCAGAATGTCTCACTTAATTAAGGCGTTAAAGTTCTTGTTATGTTTGCACCGATGTATGAGGCCGAGTGTTGTCTTGACTCTTGAATCAACAAAACTTTTCAGACAGCATTCTACGTCTCTTGTTTTGGAGAGCTCGTGTGAGTAGTTGAAGAGTTTCGCAATAAGCCGTTGAGCTTGTTGTTTCTTTTGTTTCTATTCATGGCACAAACTTTTTGTGGATTACACAGAAGCACTTCACAATTGTCAGGAGTTTTAATTGGCACCATCATTTTGAGAGGTTACCCAACGAACAGGCATGACTGCACAGCAACGAAGGCTCTCACATAGGCGGAGGAAGGAGCTAAATAGTCATTACGCGCAAGCAATCGCTGAGGTAAATAACCGACGGCGAGACCGGGTAATGCGCAATCGTTCTGTACTTTCTGAACAACCCTCGTTTGTAATGGTTTCGTTTCGAGGGCTTCTGTAGAAATGAGCAAAAGAACCAATCATAATTCTTAGCTTGTTTGCATCTCTCGAATCTGAAATGAGCGTATTATCAATAAAACAATATTGCGGAAGTTATAACTCATTCCTGTTCGCCTGGAAGTGAAAGTTGGAACTTGAGAACCCAGTATAGGGAATGTCAGTCAGCATTGAATGCTGGTTTTGTCGAATGACAACGGCTAGCACATTGATGTCTTTTGGCTGGCATATTGATGCAAAATTTAATGTTGCTCACTTATTAAGGCTAGATTTGATAACCAAATGTTCTACAATTTAAAAAAGTTATTACTTTTCTAGCAGATTAGAAAATTTTCAACTCTTATGTGATGTTTATGATTGAGCATAGCAGCTCGATTTCTTCAACGTAGTAAACAAAGTTGTGCAGAAATTTTGTGTTTTGTGTGGCGGATCAGCGCTGCCCTCAGACAGTTTTCAGTAACTAGCTGTTCAACTCACCAGAGCATGCATTACTACATGCTGCTAAGTTCTCCCAGAATAATCATGCCGCTCAATACCTCAAGACGCGTACATTGATTGGAACCTCGTTAGTGTTTTGGAAGATGTTAAAAGGGATAATATAGTACAGAAAGATTCAACGTTAGACACTAAAGAATATCGTCAACTTTTGTCGCCGATTTTTGAGGCCATTGTGCTGCACGAGAGACATGACAAGAAAGGGGCCTCAAAAGGAGCCAACGATTCACGTTTAATTGAGTTCGAGGAATCAGACCCAAGTGAAAATGAGGAGAGCTTCATGTCAAAAGTTTAAAACAAGGAACATCTCGGTGATAAAAATTTGCGAACTTATATTCAAACACAATGTTTCCTAGCCGTACAAAACGAGATGAAAGAAAGCTTGTTTGTGCTAATATGCTGGAATTCATAGCGGTGCTCACGAAAGAGTCAAGATCACTTCTTGCTTAGAGTGATGATGATGCTGACATTAGTCACGCTGAGCAACTACCACCATAGCTTCTCTGTGATGCGAGAATTTTCTCTTTTCATCCGAACATCTCTTTGAATTCTCCCAACGTAAGATGCAACACTGTTTCAGCTAACGAATACGCTATCTTAAACGTTGCAAAACCATTAAGTTAATCTATAATAATTTTGTATCTTGCCACGCTTTCCATGAAGCACTCAGAGAAAGTGAGTATTTCAGCGGGGTAAGGCAGTGTCACAGAATAGTTTCTCAAATCTCTATGCCACCTTTGAACCACTCACTTCTTTAATTTGGCTTACATGTAAGTATGAAAGGCACAGCCGATTTCCATTGCGCCGGTGCGGTGGAAATGCGGCAAATGTATTTTTAAACTATTTCCTGTCTGAATTTATTTTTCAGTGTCCCGTATAGCAGTAACCGTTCTTGCACGCGCTGGCATCTATATATCACCGACGACAGAATAAGGAAGGAGCTGTCGCTCGTCAGCTAACTCTAAAAAATAATTTAGGGATCAAATTTCATGCTAAATGAATCATACTAGAGCTGTTCCTGAAGGAGATTATGAAATTCCTCTTAACGGTGAGAAGTAAAGTTTGGCTGCTCAACCCACTAAAATTTTGACTGACTCATTTCAGTGGAAATCTGCAGGTACTGTAGACAAACAAAAAACTTGTGTCTACGTGCTAAACAAAGTGGGAGAAAAACCACACGCGCTTACTACTTATGTAGAGTCCACTGTACCACAGTGAGTGCACCCCAAACGCTTCAAAAAATTAGAACATTTTCAAAAAGATGGCAAACTTTCAAAGACAGCCTTTAAAAGAGGTTTCAAGAGTTTACGTGCTATGAAAAAAATTCCTTTATTACCTTTCAGAACAGCATTGAAAACAGCATCTTAATATTATTGTTGCGTGCGCTGATGATTAGCATCCTTTAGGGAAAGCAATAAAAATGACACCAATGTCGAGGAAGCTTTCCCGCAGTTCACGCAGATATTCAATGAAATTTGTGCATAAGCATACTCTGTTTAGTGCGGCTTGACCGAAATGCAGATTTTTCTCACTAAGTGCAACATGTCGGCTTCGGGGGCTGAAACAGAATTTATGTTCCTTTCTTTAGCGATTTTGATAGCGAGCGGAATTAAAAATGCACTTATTACAAGTCCTTCAAATCCTTACCAATCCGCTGCGTGAATACTCACTTCGATGATGCCAAATTTTTTTCTAGAATAGTGGTGAGATTTTGATGAAACGGGGAATTTGAAACCGAAATTTCTTGCATGTGGAATGAAGGTGAGAAGACTCTAACTTTATTGGGAAGAAGACACTTCCAAACATCGAACGCCAGTTAGAAATGATGGAAACGTTTCTGGGATCTGCAAGGATCATCCTCCACACCAAAGTTATTTAAACGACTGTGAAAATCTCCAGTACAAGGGAGACGAAGAGATGAAGGGAGTATATAAACAGGGAAATTAAAAGCATATCTGGGTGCGATGCCAAATGTCAATAACTTTTTCTTTACATGAAGAGTTGATAATTATCTTCTCGTATGGCGTCTCAATTCATCAAAGTAAGCCAAACGAAAGTATTTTTAGAATTTTTTCGCCTTTCAGAATGGTACCTTGTTTCATCGGTGCAGTAGTCAGGTATAGGCACATCGGTGCAGTAGTCAGGTATAAGCACATCGGTGCAGTAGTCAGGTATAGGCACATCGGTGCAGTAGTCAGGTATAGGCATAACTTAATTTAACGAAGCACAATCGATGGAAGCCCGATAAATTTGACACGATATTTTGCTTATTTTACCATAATTGCTAGTATCCAAAAGTTTGCTGCATATTGTTAAAAGTTTATGGAAAACTATTCGCGATAACATCCCATCGTGTGTTATTGTGCACAATTATTGTTCCTTCTTGTGCACAATTATTACAATCTATCTAATTTTAAGCAGTGTCACAAAGTTGAGCAATTTTGCACGCCGTAGCGGATTAGGTACATTTATTCAACACTCTACTTGTACATTACCGCAAGTTGAGCGTTCCTTGAATTGATTTCATTCTCTATTGTCAAACTAGCATATCTTTGGCATCACTCTGTACTGCTCCAATGTAACGTCTCATTTTCCTCACTCTTCACTAAGCAAATATAAAATGGCTCGTACGTTTTCCCCAGTTCCAAAATTAATCATTTCTTGTATCTTTCCCTACTCTAGCACAGAGCATCTCTTGTATCACACCTCCCTCCTCAATCGGACACATCCCTTGCACTCACCAAAATCGGTTTAGAATTGCACTGGATTATATTGTTTCAGAGGCGCTGCTCGGAGGTGCGTGTAGTACAAAGAAATCAGGTGAATGAATCTGCCGTAGAACTTCTCCATCAAACTATTCAGTTCTTGAAAGGGTGGCCGAGTTGTCAGCTGCACACGTCTCTCGATTTATTGGCAGCGAGTTTTGCCTCGACAGCTGCTGCAAGTTGCATTACGGCGCGGCATGTCGGGCAGTTCCAGTGCCCGAGGCGGACTTTTGTGCGTACATTGAATTTCGTTACCTGATGAAAACTGTTCTTCCACCTTGCAAGCCTTGAGGTAACAGCTAAAAGAATGATATTGGGGAAATTTGTTGTACGGATGATTTAGATTCCGAAAAGACATTTAGCTGTGCAGCAAATATTGATATTGGAGCTTGATTTCTAGCAGCGTTTTTTACAACGACTGAATTTTACAACGAAGCACAACAAACAAGATACAATTTCCTTTCTTGCAAATGTGGAAAGTGCCTTAAAATAAAAAAGAAATCTTCCTGAAGACCAAAAAGAACGAATTCGTCAATAAATTGCTTCTTCTATCGCCAGTGTCAAATAAAAACACAATCTACTCCCGGAAGAAAGAAATGCCCTTAGAGCCCTAAAATAAGATAGCTCAATATCTATAGTTCCGGCAGATAAAGGCCGCACCACGGTTGTGATCGACACCTGTGATTACAAGGAAAAAATAGCGGACCACCTAAATGATGCCACTACGTATCAACTGATTGGGAGAAGTGACTAATCTAATAATGTCAACCAAACTGTGCAAAGGAAATTAAACAAAATTTTAAAATCTTTAAAAGATAGCTAAATCATGTCAGAGGAATAATACAGGTACCTTTACGCAAATTCAGCAGTAGTCCCTCTATTTTACGCAACAATAAAAATCCATAAATTAGGTTTCCCAATCAGACCAATTGTATCATTCATAGATACACCGACATACCGTACAGCCTAATTCCTTTCTAAGCTCCTCACCCCTACTTCGAACCGAGCAGAGTAAAAAATAAAGCACACCCCAGAAGAAGTAAACATGGTCTCATCTCTGACCATCCCTGCTGATTATTCACTTGTCTCGTTCGACGTTAAAAATTTATTCACGAGCATTCCTTTAAACTTAGCTATCGAAAGCGTACGAACCTCAATTAGTGAAGATGACACCCTTGTTGAGAGAACATGTCTTAATCCTACTGAAATTTTAAATCTTGTCAAATGGTGTTTGGAAGCCAGTATTTTTCAATATAATGGATCTCTCTACAGACAAATCAAAGGTGTACCCATGGGATCTCCGGTGTCCGTTGTCGTAGCAGAGCTTACGATGTAGCTTCTAGAAAGGAAGATCTTTGAAACCCCTCCCGTCTAGCCCATCTTTTGGAAACGTTTTGTGGATGATTGTTTAACAGCACTACCAACGACGTCAATTGAAACCTTCCTAAACCATATAAACTCCTTTGATTAATGCATATAATTTACAGCAGAAGTAGAAAATGACAACTAAATCCCATTCCTAGACGTTTTAATCCACCGTCAACCAAGTGGATAACTGAAATGCGCAGTTTACCGTAAACCAACGACAAATGACCGTTACCTGGACTTCGAAAGTTATAACCCCTTGCAATATAAATTGAGTACCGTCAAAAACTTATAACGAAGAGCGTTCTCGATTTGCACAGAAGAAAATGAAAAAATCCAAGAATTGAATTTGTTAAAGAAACAACTACGAAATAATGGATACCCCTCTAAAATTATATAAAAATCAGCAACTTTAGTCACAAAACCAGCCATGCCTCCAGCAACGTCAAGCGATGGTAGAAAATTAGTTCCAGTACCTTATATTAAAGGAGTCACAGAAAGAGTGGCAAAAATTCTCAAACCATTGGATATTGTGCTTTGTAGTAAATCCACTCATAGTCTGAAAAATCAACTTTGTAAATTGAAAGATAAAAGGTCCAAGGAAGAGAGAAAAAATGTTGTATACTAAATTGACTGCAACCAATGTGCAGCATCATACATAGGAGAGACTGGGAGAACAGCGAATTAGCGCATTGAGGAACATACACGTTCAATTCAGCTTCGATAAATAACAAGTAACGTTTTCCAACACCAGCAAGAAACTGGTCACTAAATGAATATCGAAAATTTTAATATTTTAGCAACGGAGTCGAAAACAATGTCAAGAAAATTCGTAGAAGCGTGGAACATACACGTTCCACGTAGGTAAAATTCCACATCAATTAATAGAAGATAAGATATCCCCCCATGTTATTTCCCGATAATAAATAGATTATTACCTCCAAAATGACAGCATATGTACTTGGAATGATGTCAGTACCAAGTCGAAGCCTGCTTAATAATAATTACTTTAGAAGACTGTATCATAGATACGTACGTGTGTAGCCATATGCGTCCAGCTTTTGTGAATGTTTCAGCCCTGATGACGAACTCCACTCGTGAGTTCGAAAGCTTGGCCTAATATATATCTTAACCTGGAAGAGTTATTTAAAAACCCTAACTGCAAAAAAGTTGTACTTTATCATGGAGTGTTCTATTGTACTTCTGTTTATTGCTTGCGCTTTCTACAACGAGTGATATGCCACGCGAGCTGGTGCTCCAGCTCAGAGACCAATTTAAAGTAAAGTAATGCCTCTGAAACGTCAAAAATTCAACATATAAGAAATAAAGTTATAAGAATTTGCTTACAAAACTATGTTAACACCTCTAGACCCTGAGAAGGCATTGACAGTTGATATAACCACTATTATAAAAGTAGCCGCGTCCATCCGTCTGTGTGACTCCCTCTTCTAATCGATAGCTTTGATAGCAACAAGGATAAAGCTTAAGAAATACAAGAAATTATTCTACTGCATTATTTTTCTGTGGCGATTAAATTCCCTTTCATTTGTATTATGGTATCCATAATACGCAATCAGCATATTTTTACAAATAGAAATTTTCTTTGAAGCTTTCTCTGTTGAAATTCATCATTTTGCTTTGATATTTCTAATTGATAATGCGAAAAAATGTTTTAAATTCGTTTGACCAGTAACCTGGCTACCACTTAGTATAAAGCCCAAGATTTTGAAACTTGAGTTATCGTTTTCGAAATTGTGATTTCCTTGAAAAGCTCGGAAAAGATAATAGACATTTCAGAATAAAATTCCACCAAAAGAGGCCACCACGGAAAGAAATGTTTTCAGGCTCAATTGATATTGTTTTTAGTTTTTTCAGGCTCAATTGACATTTCGAGCTTAGTTTTATGCTTGCTAAACAGAGGACATGTAACTTTTCGCTGTGGTGTAACTCTGTCATTTTGAACTAGTAAAAATAAAATTCACACATTGAAGACACAGTATTTTTAGGCTGAACAAAATGTTCAGCATTTAAAAAAAATCGAAGCAGGTACAGAGGAGGTACAGCGACTGACCCAATCTTGCTATGATATGTTGTCATTTCTTAATGATGGGTAGAGAGACGACAGTCAACATCAAATTTGCATAGTCAAGTAGTCGCTCAGGTAAGTCATGTGTATTATTTATTTGTATATAGAAAATATACAAGTTAACTAATTCTTCCCATTGCATTTGTACCTGAGTGAATAAAACCAAAATCGAAAATGAATACTGTGTATATATTTTTGAAATATATAACATTTATTTCGAGTAAATCAACCCTGTTTCTTGTTGATTAGATAGCTTAACCCGAAATTAGAATGAAACATAGTTGGGTAGTTATGTCTTTGATTGACTGTAAATTACTTATACATGAAGGAAATAGACAGGGAGCGTGAGTCACTTGTCGTTCTTTTTTTCTTCCCTATCGCACATGCGATAGCTACTAACCGGAGCGCACGTTCATCGACATCGATACTCTCCGAGCCGCAGCATGCAACTGACCGTGGAGGGAGTATATATGGAGGGAGAATAGCCGTCTGTGAAGAGAACCAGTTTTTGAGATTTCTCCTCTGTCTGTGGTAACCAATAGCCGTCTCGCGAGTGTGACGTCAGCACGGAAGCCAGTTACCTACCACGGTATACTTAAAAGAGGTAGCAGCAAACCAGTGTTTTGGAAAATCGAGTGGTGTGTATGTGACGTCATGGCATCGCACCAATAGCAACGCTTAGATTACATCTGGCAACACTGCTAACCCGAAATCTGGCATCACTGTTAGCGTTACTGGTACGACAATCTTGAATCTAGCCGTGCCGTTCAAACGAAGTGTTGACGAGTCGAGTGAAGTGCAATGTCGCCGCCTCAAGTTAAATTAAATAGTTTTCAGTTGTTTGGTGTCAGAATAATTCTGAAAATTTACCCTAGATATTTCAATGCCCTGGTTTGAATTTTAAAGAATTGATTGCGCCGAGTGGAATTGTCTAGTTAAATAATTTTAATGTCGAATTCATGTTTGCAGCCGCCATTTCAAAAACACCGACTACCGAAGAATCTTATCGGCATTAAAGATGCACTAAGTGGTGTTGAAAACTGGTGTTCTGCTGTGGTTTTATGATCACAGGACTTTGGACCTGGAAGGTAAGAAATTGAACTTTGAATATTATTTAAATTTAATTTAAAATGGATTGCTCATAACTGATTTTTTCCCTTGATGATGTTGCATCTCTCTGTCAAATCTTTGAAAAAGATGCAGTAGACGATTTAAAATTCGATATGCTTGTTCAATAGGAAAATGCTGATGACTCGCCTGAAATTTGAAGTACAAAGGAAATAAAGAAAGAAGAAAATAATGTGCACAAATTCTATGTTGATTAATGACATACTGCTTATTTTCAAAAAAATTTTAATAGCATTGAGCTTTTCATACTAAAAAGGTAACATAAATCTTGTGATAGGGTGCTATCAGCTCTAATGGTATCTAAATTTTTATGTCTAAATTATTCAGGAAGTAAGATGAGATGACAAATTTGACCAGGTTTACAATAAAAAAAACTTCACTGGCATTGTTGAAATTTTGATCTCTCCTTTACGTTGAAATTAGCAAGTAGAAAGCTTAGAACCAGCAGTGCTCAGCATGAAAGCTAGTTGGGACTGCAGACTGTAAAACTTGTGTACTGTATATTGGATGCATTTTCAGAATAGCTTGACTATGTGAGGGCCTGAGCTAAAGGTTAGGTAGGCTTACTTTTTGTTGAAATAGAATAGGTTTTTGTTCTGTTACGGACCATCTTTTTTAGGTTCACTGCTGTCCTGTTTTTCAGCACCTACTACTTTCTTCTTCAATTTTTTCTTGCTTCATGAACTTCTTTCTTAGCTTACTGTTTCTGTGCACCTTGTGCACAAATACCCCCTTCTCTCAACTACATACTAAATGGTGCCTTCCTCCTTCCTTTCTTAGAACATCTTTGTTGTGGTTCTGAGAAGCTAAAACTTTCTTATATAATAATAATGATAATAATAATAAAAATTCAGAGTAGCTTTTTTTTCTTATGTAGCCTATCAAATCTGAAATTTTTAGATTAACTCTTAATAACTTTCTACTTTGTAGCTAAATGTCAAGGTGAAAGATGACAAAAGAGATGCAAAATCTTGTCCATGATTTTCCATTGTAAAGTGCTACTTTTTATGGGAATCATCTTTTTGAAAATGACACTGTTCTAAGCATCCTTGGAAATGCATTTTTATATATATCTAACTGTTGTTCTATGCTTACCATTCATGGTGAGCTGCTATCAATATTTTTTAAGATATGAGGTGCAAATTCATGCTGCTTATCATAATTTTATTGTGAGTGCTTCAAAAATGTCATGTGAAGCAACAGAGCCATGTTTCAAAAAAGCATGTCTTATGTTCATGTCAATGATTGTATTTGTTTTTTGCTCTCCTTTCATGCTTCTTAATAGAAGTAAAATGAGTCTGGTAATCCACTTAGGAATACATACAAGCAAAAATTAAATGGAGAACATTTTCCAAATTAAGGGCTGATTTCTTTACTTGTCAGTTTTTATGAGTCTTACTAAATTGGTTTTTGTTTTTTTAGACTTGTTTTTTATATTTCAAGGCTGTGTGACATTGGGATCATTATTAAATAACACCAATAAATTGACGTATATCACATAGAGATGCAACTCAGAAAAAACCGTGCTGTTTTAAACAAAAAACATGTAGTTTTACAAAAAATACATGGCTAAAAAAATGTGGATATTTTTTTTCTAATATTTCGTTTGAAAATAACTCAGCAAGGAAAATAACCACTCTACATTATTTGTTTTCATGTCCGATTATACGATAAAACAACATACTTCTTAATTCATGGTTTTCTATGTTTGTATTGAATTTTTTATTATCTGTGGTTTCATGTTTTGATATTTCATTTATTTTACAATGCATGTGAATCACTTTCAACTTCCCAAATAGTGTGTTGTAATAATATATCTTTACTTATGGTCATTGGTAGAGATGTGACCAAAAAAAACATGCTTTTTTTTAAAACATGTTATTTTTTCCAAAAAACATGACAAAAAATATGGATATTATTATATTTATGTGACCAAAAACACCAATGCTGTTTTCTACAGAAAAATCATGACTTATAAAAACATGGATATTAATATATTTTACGGGACTTAAAAACCATATTTTTTTTTTAAACATGTTTATCTCCAAAAAATTTATGACTAAAAAAACATGGGTACTATTATCTTTTATGTGACCAAAAAACATGCTTGTTCTTACAAAAAAAAAATTTTTTTACAAAAAAGCATGACTAAAATATGTGGATATTAATATATTTTATGTGATCAAAAACCCAATGCGGGTTTTTTGAACAAATTATTTTTTTTACAGAGAAATCATGACTAAAAATCATGGATGTCAATATAATAAATATGACCATATATAACCATGCTGTTTATTTTTGAAACATCTTTTTTTTACAAAAAATCATGACTAAAAATGTGTAAATGAATGTACGTTATGTGACCAAAAACCATGCTTTTTATAGAAAAATGTTGTTTTTTTTTACAAAAAAATGCCCAAAAATACATTTCAATGATTTTTCATAAAAAACGTTTTTTTAAACATAGTATGGTTTTTTTGGCTAGATAAAATATATTAATATCCATGTTTTATATTTATGATATTTTGTATAAATTTTTTAGAAAAATTCATAGTTCTTGGTCACATAAAATATATTAATATACATTTTCTTCACAGAAGTCATGACCAGAAAATGAATGTTAAAGACTTTTTTAAAAAAACTTGTTTGAAAAAAGATGATTTTTTGGTCAAATTAAATACATTAATATCCATATTTTTTAGACATATTTTTTTGTAAAAATATGGTCAATATGCAGGTTAATGCGCTAAAGGAAATTGAAAATTCCGCACCAAAATATTAGCGGGACTGGGGTTACTGGGGTAGTGAATATTAAAATCGATATGCAGTTGACATCAGTTTCAATATGGCGGGCACCGTAGAACATTAGCAAAAGCGTAGGAGTGAATACTGTAGATTCAAGTATTCACTTCCCCAGCCCTGCTAGTATTTTTGGGTGAAAACGTTTATTGTGTTATTAACTAAAACATCCTAGAAGTGGGTTCAGGCTCCGCAGGGTTGGCTAATGATAAATTACATGTACCCAAACCTACTTTAACAGCTCTAGCTCAAGCGTGCAACTGACTGGAACTGACTGCCATGAAAGACAAAAATTTTGAAGTTGCATAACTCAAAAATAATGCATCTGCAAGCAGAATGTCATTCATGTAAAAGGTTTCAAAATGTGTTCCTTTAGTGATCCTTTGGAACGGAATTTTTAATTTCTGTGAGCGAATTAAACTGTAAATTGACTAAAAAATGTGAAAAAAATCAGCATGGTTTTATGGTCACATAAAATATATTAATATTCATGTTATACAAATGTTTTTTTTCAAGCATGATTTTTTATTTTCAATTTTTTGGTCACATGAAATATATTAATATCCAGTTTCTTAGTCATGTTTTTTAGGAAAAAAAACATGTTTTTAGAAAAAACAGCATGGTTTTTTGGTCACATGAAATACATTATTATCAATGTTCTCCTTTAGTTGTGATTTTTTGTAATAAAAATATCAAAAGGAAAGCATACAGTAAAAGTGGTGGCAGATAACCCACAATTACCAAAAGGAGTCTTAAGAGGAACAGCAGGGGCCACAGAACTTAAATAGATGGAGCCAAAATTCAGAGCTTACTACCTCTACTATGTCTGATCTTTTGGTCACATTAAAGTAAAATCATAGTAAAGATAGTAAGCTCTAAATTTTGACTTCGTCAACATAAGTTCTGTGTCTCCTGCTGTTCTTCTTAGACTTCTCTAGGTAATTGTATGTTATCTGCCACACTTTTACAGTATGGTTTTCTTTTGATGTTTTTATCACAAAAAATCTTGACTAAAGAATATGGATATTAATGTATTTTATGTGACCAAAAATAAACAAACATATACCTAACAAAATTTGGGTGTGTGCAAAAAAAACAAAAAAACACAAAAAACACGTTTTTTTTTGCAAATAAACCGCCATCAAATAAAACCGTTGTTTTGCATGACTAATATCACCCAACAATAACTGTTAATGAAAAATTGTGAGAACCAGCGGGAGTGTGTTACCTTGTTTGTTTGTACTTGAACCTATGTACAGTACTTCTCTGCCTTATTTGTTGTACTTGATGCTATGTACAGTACTTCACTGCCTATTACATTTAATTTTTCCTTTTTCTCTTATTTTTTAATTTTTCCACAGCTCCTTTTTGCTCTTTTCCCCTATCACTTTCTCCCTTTTGACTCCTTGTATTTTTACATTCTGTATTACACTATAGTTTATCATTGCCTCCATTTCCTTGTGTATGCATTTCAATATTGCTTCATATTCAACATCATCTCTCTGTACAGCTGAACCTTTTTATTAAAACTCTCACCTGCATCTTGATTTATCATACTTCCACTGACAAATTTCAATCTGTACCCTTACTACCAACTAAAATGTGTGCTTATTGAGCCAAAAACAAATTCAAAAACTGCTAACTTGAGAAATTCACTCATTTTTATTTGCCTTTCAGGTACCGGATGAAACTGAAATAATTTCAACGTCATCAAGGTGGATGAAGAGGAGCTAAAAGCTGCTACGGTATTCAACTGAACCACCAATATTAGAGGAATTTTTGCTGCAGGAAGTGGAAGATGCTGCCTCTAGAGCTCCGGTTACCTCGTCATGAAAACAGACATGCATCACCAGCAGCTGAAAAAATTCTTTGACTCACTGCACTATAAGTTGTTCCATTTTCAGTGAGCAAGTTTCCTGTTTCCACCTTTCTGTGTCGTTTCAAAGGTATATTCGGTCTGTTGATCTGCAGAAGGGACTTGAATTGTGCAGTAAATCTTTCTTGCAATTATTTTTTATTAGAGGCTCTTGAAGTATCTGTTGAATCAAATCAGTTACTTACTAGGCTTCAGCTAAAATGTTTGTGAATTAATTCATGATAACTGCCCTAAATATCCCACCTACTGTTCCAAAATAAAAATGGAAAGAAAGTTTTCTTCAGATGTAGAACATTATAGTCAATCAGAGCTCACGATAGAGCTCTTCAGGGTACCTTTTCTGTGATGCACAAGTGATTCACTGCACTTTTCTCCTGAGTCCTTGTTCTCATGTTCTAGGGTGAAATAAAATAAATTTTGTTGTATAACATGATTCAGTTCGTTTTAAATCGTTTCTGGAATATAATTACATGGGTGTAGGCGGCTGGCAATAGTGGTATGGACACATTGGGCGGATATGTTGCAGAGCAGCTGTTTGAATGTACTTCTGTGTGCACAATTGATTTATGCCCATAGTACTGTTATTTCATTATAATCAATTACGTGCGAGTTACTGTTTCCTCCTGTAAAACCCATGACTTCCCCGTTGCTGTATGTACAGCAACACTTCATACATTCCGATTGAAATATAACAAAGCTTAATTTTAGTGGTAGTGTTACTTACTCGTTTACTCGGCTGTACACCAAATTAACACCAAAAAAAATGATATGATTGAGATAAGGCAAAATTTCTGTGTGACATAATTTGTCTCTCTCATTTGGTAGCCAAGTGGAGCCAGTAAATTTGGACTAGAAAGTAAACTTATATTTGTGTTTTCTGGATGGCCTGGTGCTATTCCTGTCTGCTGTGGGCAAACTTGAGACATTTAGTCAGGCATGCTGAGGCTCATCATTCTGTCCGAGGCACCATACAACCTACATTTGTACAAATATCTGCGCACTCCTCGCTCTCAGCTCAGTAAGTGGCGTTAATTAAACTCCCAATGACTCTTAATGAATAACAACTTAGTTTTCGACTTGTGCTAGCCTTATTTTGTTAGTGTCAGATGAATTTAAGGGTATGAAGTGTTATATTGTATCAAGCGTGTGATAAACCTTTTTTCTTTGCCTGTTTATAATTTAAGGCTGTGAACTATTATGTCGTTCATCTGTTCTCGCTTACAACACATTAGTGGATGGTAGTGCAAGGTTTATTAGTTGATTTGGTTCGGTGTATTGCTAGGGTCAAGCGTTATAAGTAAGCATTACTATCTACGCACTACACATATTGTTATCCTTGTTTTCTTCTCGTAATTGGAACTCGGCAAAAAAAATTGGATGTACTCATTGAAACCTTTGCATTCTTATGACATATTCATTGTTTTGGTTTTTAAATGAATTATTTGATAAGCTTTAGACTGGCTGTGAAAATACACACGTAACTAGAGTTATGCTTACCTTTCAAGTTTTTGCATTCTACGGCTTATGTTGGAATAGGTACACTGCCCGGCAGTCTCTACAAAGTTAACGTAATTTTTAAAAAGTTATCTGGAGTGTTGTCTTGTTATTAAACAACGCAGTTTGCTTCTGAGCGTGCCGATTAATTTACTTCTGCTTATTGATGATCATACAATTGTGTGTAAGAACTATTTTACCGTTTTGAATGATTGATTTGGTACATGCATCCAATAGTTGGTGAAAGATGCGTCGTAGGCTTCCCACTCGCACTGAGCTAGAAGAACCGGTACCCAAATAGTAAGTTTGACGTGAACTGGTCTTTCTAATGTTTATCTTTATAGTCTATTAAAAATGTGAGGGACCAAGCTAAAGGTTAGGTAGGCTTTCTTTTTGCCAAAATAACATAGGTTTTTGTTTTGTTGCGGACCATCCTTTTTTGGTTCACTGCTGTCCTGTTTTTTCAGCACCTACTACTTTCTTCTTCAACTTTGATCTTGTTTCATGAACTTCTTTCTCATCTAACTGATTCCATGCCCTTTCTGCATAGATTCCGCGTTCCCCTAATTCCATACTAAATGGGACCTTCTTCCTTCCTCCCTTTGGATCTCATTTGTTGAGGAGATGTAGGCTTAAACTAACTAATAATCTAATCTGTAGTCTATTATGATATATTTTTTCCTTTTTGATTTTAACAGTTCATTTTTTTTATTTAATACTTCTTTATTTACTGGTATGCCCCTCAGGGGGTACAACTATTGTATCTGTGGGAATTAACGCTCCTAGGGGGACTATGTGAGGGCCCGAGCTAAACTTTAGGTAGGCTTCCTTCTTTTTGAAATGGAATAGGTTTTGTTTTGTTGTGGACCATTTTTTTTAAAATCACTGCTGCCTTGTTTTTCAGCTCCTACTACTTTCTTCTTCAACTTTTTCTTGTTTCATGAACTTCTTTCTTAGCTTACTATTTCGGTGCACCTTGTGCATAGATTCCGAGTTCCATCAACTCTATAATAAATGGTGCCTTCCTCCTTCCTCTCTTGGAACATCTTTGTCGTGGTTAAGGGAGGCTAAAACTTTCTTATATAATAATAATAATAATAATAATAAAAATAATAATAATAATAAAAATAATAATAATAATAAAAATAATAATAACTTACTGGTATGCAGAGCACTAGTCCTGATGTTTGAAGATAGCGCTTATGCATTAGGAGGGCTGCCATTTGCGCTCTGTGATGTTTAGCAAGTCATTATGTACGACTACACCTTACCTAGATTTAAATGCTCAGTTTTATGTTGTCTTTGGTGTACATTTCGGAATTTATTAGCCGGAAAATGTTAAACGTGCCTTGAGTGGTCGGTGGTGTACCAATTATTGTTTTTGATGAAAAAAATAGTTTATTTAATTCATTATCGTCAAAAGTTTACGTAACATCGAGATATTAGAAACGAAATATATTTCTAAGTAATAGGAATATTTATTCAGGGACGAGTTATTGGCTCATATTTTGTTCCTATCCTTATAGAACAAGTGATGTAAAGTCCAGAGCTGAGAGTTTAGTAGGCCTTCTTTTTGTTCAAATTAAAATGCTTCGTTTCCTTAGGTTAAGACCAAATTTTTTTGGTTCATTGGTGTCCTGTTTTTCATCACCTATGACTTTCTTCTTCAGGTTTAATTTTGTTTCATAACCTTACTCCTCAATTTATTGTTCCTATACTGAGGTTCTCTTGTGTGGAAACACCCTTTGTATTAATTATGCAGTTCCTTTCAACTCCGGTGCTTGGCGTTTCCTTCCTCTCTTTGAACGGTTGCATTGTAGTAAGGGAATGGAGGCTAAACCCAAGTCGGAATTCAATCTATAGAACTAGTCAGTTTTTATAATAAAAATTTGATGTTCTATGTGAGAATATGTAAAGTCCCCCGACTGTGTCACTTTGAGCAGCTTTGTTGTGGTAAGGAAGACTGAATCTATGTCTCAACCTAATTTATAGAACTAGTCAGTATTTTTAGTTAAAACTTGTTGTTCTACGAGAGAATATGTAGGTCCTTCAGCTGTGCTCGCTTTGAACAGCAAGGATGGCTGAATCTATGTCGTAACCTAATCTGTAGAACTAGTCAGTTTTCATTATGAAAACTGGGTGTTATATGGAAGGAGATTCAAAGTCCCACGACTAACGTAAGCCATCAATTTATTGAGAATAGAAAACGTTTTTTATTGCGTTGCAGATCATCTTTCGATTCACTGATGTCATTATTTGTTTTTAATTAGTGATTGAACTATTCATAATTTTTCAACATGAAAATATTGTGGCGTAACTCGTGAGTGATATTGAATGCGGTAGCCCTTTAAGGGAAACACAGATTGGAATGAACATAAGTAACGGATTTTTATTCACTCTTCCCCCTCAGAGGGACACAACTATTGCATCCATGGGAATTAGCACTCCCTCGGGGAAAATGTGAGGGCCCGAGCTGAGAGTTGGGTAGGCTTTCCTTTCGTTTAAATGAAATGTCTTTCTTGTGTTAAGGAACATTTTTTTTGGTTCACAGCTGTCCTGTTTTTCAGCACCTACTACATCTTCAAATTTGATCTTGTTTCATAATCTTCTTTCATAACTTACTGTTTCCATGCCCTTTCTGCATAGATTCCGCGTTCCCTTAACTCCATACTGTTAGTGCAGGCACTGAAGCGCTAGCAAATTGATGTTATTACTACTACTAACTCCCTACTGAATGGTGCCTTCCTCCTTGCTCTTTTTGGATCGCATTTGTTGCTGCGGGTAGGAAGGCTAAAACTAACGACTAATCTAATCTATCCTTCTCTCTTTGGATCGCCTATGTTGCGGATAGGGAGGTTTAAACTAACTAATAATCTCATTTAATTACGTGTGTGATGGAGTCTTGTGTAGGAACAAATCTTGTGCACACATTCCCCGTTGTGTCAAGTTTATATTGAATGATTTCTAACTTCCTTTGATTGGACTTTGTTGCGGTAGGGAGGCCTGTACTACCAATAATCTAACCTTGAAATATTTTGTTTAGTTTGTACCAACTTTTTTTCGGTCCATTGCCATCCTATTCTCTGCAACCTTACATATCCATGGTAGATTTTTCATTAGAAATTTCATACCTTGATGCTTCCATCCAAACCATATTTGGGAACACACTTCGTGCATAGATTTCCTGATTTCTTATTTCCACACCGATTGGTGCCTTATTCCTTCCTGTTTATGAAACACCATTTTTATGGGGAGAAGTTATGAAATGATGTCATATTCATCTAGATTTTCGGTATTTTATCATTTATTCATATCATCATCGCAACAATGTGAACGCGAGTAATTATAACTTCCCCTCACAACGATAACAATAATCAAAGCTCTCTGTTCTTAGCGCTTCCATGGGAAATGTACAAGTTCTTGAGCGAAAGGTTAGGTAAGCCTTTCGTTAAAATACAGTAGTCTTTAGGATTTTTTGACCATTTTTTCGGTTCACTGCTGTCCTGTTTTTCAGCACCTATTACTTTCTTCGTCTACTTCTGTCTCTTTTCATAAACTTCTTTCTTAACTCACTGTTTCTATTTCCCTTAACTCCAAAACTAAATGGTGCCTTCTTATCGGAAGTCTTTTTTTAGCTTAGAAGTTTAGATGCTGAAAAAGGATGTACAACTGTAAATCGATACTCCTGCTCATTCAGTTCGTGAACTTACATGCAGAATATATCGCAGGTTTTATTCCAAATAAATATCTGAAACTGAATCTTATATTATCCTTTTTTTACGATTGAACACAGCGCGCAATAGTCAGCTTCATCTGCATGGAAAAAGTATTAAAACGTTTTGTATGATTGAATCAAGTAAATTTTCCTACAGTTTGGATAGAGCTGTCTATTTATGAAGCTGCCAGAATGATAAAATTGAAGATCGATAACCTTTTAGTTCTGGTAGATTTTTAAGTATCAGGACGGAATTCAATTTTTTAAAAATCCAAATCCGTTATCTGCGGAGGCACGCCGGCAGTCGGCCATGTTGTTGATCGTACGTCTGGCAGGACAGAGTACGCTACGTAGTAGTAGTACGCTGCCACCGGCGCTGACGTCATGGTGTGTAGGTGACGTCATCTGGCTTGATTGAAATGAAGCCTCCTATTGGCTAATCGAATGAGCGAATGTGCGTGGCTGTCCCCGTAGAAGTGACGGTACCTCCTTTAGTCTACCATGTTACCTACCAACTACGCTGGAGTGTGCACGCGCTCGCTGAATGCTCTTCCAGCTGTTTAGTTAATCATTCAGTCGGTAATGATTAATTTGGGATTCTACGACTCCGAAAGATAATAAATTGTGTTTCCTCACTTGAAGACACTTAATAATATCAAAGCTACTAGCAAAGATACATTAAGAGTTGAAAACTATAAAGATTACAGGCCCTTGATTATAACAAATTAGAGCGACTTGCACGCGCACCTCACCCTTTGACTTGTGGTGAGGTACTAATCTTGCTTTGGAAAATGAAAGCCATTGAGAGGAAGGGTTGTAGGGAAGGTGGGTGGAGCAACTTCAGCCAAGCGTCTGTGGTTGGCTCAGAATCGGGCATTCACACTGCCCGAGTGTTTCAACTTTTGCAGCCAAATTGAGCCCGATCGGATTGCGCTATGCTCCCTCCATATATCCTAGCTCCATGCAACTGACCCCGCTGCTCCGCGTACTGTAGTCAGGCCTTCCACGCTCGTCAATCTTTGTACCCTAGGCTAGTACATAATTTACCCTAGAATTCTCCTTGGTTACCCTAGAAATTGTAAATGAGGGCAATATAATAATTACCGTTTAGTCTTTCATAATACTATTGGCTTAGCCCTTAATTACGCCACTTGACAGCTTTTTAAAGTTTTTGGGCATTCGTTTATCAATAAATGAATGATCTGAAGACCATTATGGAAATGTTTATAAAATGCCGTCCGTCTATTAAGAAAACAAAAAAATATTTCCATGTATGGACAGATGAACAACTCAACAAACACTCAACCACTGTGGTCCACAAAATTGAAGTTCAGGTTTACATAATTAACCAGTGTTCACCGTACATAAATCATAATTACGAAAACAAAAAAAAAAATGCTTGAAAATGCAGACATATGTTACATTCTTTCCCGCTCGTTGTTTCAGTCTTCTGGCCAACCCAAAATAAATAAAAAATGAATAAATTCTTCGTGCGTTGTTAAGTATAGCCTTAGATCAATCTGGTCAAAATAAGAGAAAGCCTAACTTGATATAAATAATTTTTAATCTCCAGGAAGCTATGCAACTCACATAAAAAAATGAAGTTCTGGGAATACATAGTACATAACTACAGTCTACAACACAATAAAAACGTTATCAAGCTTACCGTATTTTATATGTCTAAGGTATTGGCATGGCTGAAGGTTCTGCATGCGTAGCATTTCTTTTGTTTCATTAATAGCCCTAATTAGGCTAGTATTAATTGGAAAATTAGATGGAGTGAAGCCAGATTCTTTAAGGCTGCAGGGTCTCCAAACTATGGCCTGCGGGCCACTACCGGCCCTCCACATAATTTTATCCGGCCAGCCAAACAAGTGCATGTGGTTCCCTTGAAAAAAATAATATATGAGGAAATTAAATTACAGGTACTGCCTTTTTCATTTTTCATGCTTTTGGCCCATATGAATGTAGGGAATATGAAATGTGGCGGTTACATTGAAAAGTTTGGAGACCCTGCTCTAAGGTGATGCATTGCATGCATCGAACAACGAATGTACGGTGTAGGCTCTCATTCTGGCCTACCAGGTAATTGAGGAATAGATTTCCCTTTACCATGCGGTTCAATAAATTGACACTAGCCCGTTGTGTGTTCTCTTGATTTATTTCAGGGAACATGAACAAAACATGATTACAGTCTTTAACGGTAGTAATATCTTTGGTATTAGCACAAAAAATAGCAATGGCAATGGCAAGTTTCAAAATATTGAATTGCGAGGTGTCTGAAAAGATAAAGAATAAAGCTAAGTAAATCGGTAATACACAAAATGAATGAATATGCACATGTCATCAATATATGTCTCAGTAAGATCAAACAAAATATACCTAGAAACAAACAAGACAATTGAGAAGCGAACTATACGCTGGCCGATTGTCACGCTTCTGGCGCCTAGAGAATCGACCTAGCACTGCTGCGCTGAGTTAATTCTTCTAACTAGCTTTTAAGAAGCATGGACGGCGCCAACATACGGTTTCATTCATCATATTGGTTCTTTTAAGCTGTTAGTCAAACTTAATTGGCTAAAGAAACGTTCAACGAAAGCATTTGAAAATGGGAGGGAAAACAACGTTGAAACTTTAATTTTAAGATTTGGATAACATGGTAGCCCACTGGTATTTGCACGGCTAAATACTGTTTCCTAGTAATTACTGGCTCACATGTCTGGTGTTAATTGTTCATCCAAGTAATGTTTATGCCACCCTTCCTCAAGACAGTTCTTTTCGACATACTATTCCTCTAAGGAATTTCGTCTAATATACGGGGAGTTTCAGAACAAGAGGGACAAAATTGCATACCAAGTAGAAAATGACTAAAAAACAGCTTCCCTTTAATGAAACTTTTCAAAAAAAAGTTCGGGCTTTCGATATATATTAACTGTTTATTGTTCTAAAGAATGAAATGTAATGACACAGTTGCTCGCAGTATTTATTCGACTTTACTTGACGAAAAATTTTCAAAATATGTTCCACCTACGTCAATGCACTCATCAAATTTAAGCCTTGACGACTGCTGGATACTAGAAAACACGTCTGGTATTTCAGGTATCACACCAGCAGCCACTGCAATAATTCTTGTCACGAGTTCTTCCCTCAGTGTTATTGGGTGTAGTATGAACAACGCTCTGCATGTGCCCTTCTCGCAAAAACTCTTTTTTCCAAATATCACTAAAACTAGATTTTATTATTGTAAACTCTCATAGAATAGAAGTGGTTTTAACGTAAATTGAAAATAAATACTGCGCGCCATTGTGTAATTATATTTCATCCTCTAAAACAATAACAAGCTAACATCCTTCAAGCCCGATTAAAAGAAATAGTGCTTATTTGGCCATTTTCTACATGGTGTTCATTTTCGCTTGTTATGAAAGACCCCGTATTTAACAAAGATTTTGGAGTCAATATTGAAGTAATACACAAATTTAGACAGCGTACGAGGTCATATCAAGGATTGTAGACGGAAAACCTTTCATGGATTAGTAAAAATGCTTCAACTAAGATGCATCAACAGTTAGAAAACTAATCTCTTTTTCTTGTGCATTAATAAATGCGTTAAATTTCCCATAGTTATCAAAAAACTTCAAATAGTCGCGGGTTAACTGGTTGTTTAAAGCAGTGGTCTCCAAACTACGGCCCGCGGGCCAAATCCTGCCAGCGACATTTTACAATTGTATTTGAACGCGCGAATTTAGCGAGCGTATAATCGTTGGGGGTGCATACTCGTAGACTTCTGTTGAAATGATAAATAATGTCAGAATATTAAAACGGTTTTGGACTTGGAAACTTACTAAAGTAATCGGTACTGCACTTGGGCTGGTAAGTTTGGAGACCCCTGGTTCAAATCATTGGCAATCATATTTAACCTGAGTTGGATCGCTAAGCTAGCGACCACTCAGAGTAAAAAGTGTGAGTGCGTCTCACTACTCCAGCAATCGTGAAACACAAAGCTTGTAAAGAAACTGCACGCCGCTAATTGCGAAAAGAACCACAACTTGTTCAGTACCGGTATGTAGCACGTTAACTTGTGCTATATTTACAAAGCAAATGTTGATATGCCTCGTCCTTGAATAAATGGCTTTTGCTTAATTATTTCTTATTTGAGTTATTCAACTATAGGTGATGAGAATCTCCCATATTTTTTCACCATTTTTAAAAGATAGATTTGAAATACAGATTTCACCCTAGATTTTGCATATTTTCTCCTTACCCTAGACAGTACCCTAGGAGGGGTCTGATTGCCCTAGACTAGGGTAATTACCCTAGGAGTGGAAGCACTGACTGTAGTGTAGCCGCTCAGGCATGCAAAAGTTAAAAAATGCCTGAGATTCGCGCAGTAAAAAACGCATAGTGTAGCCGGGCCTTCAGAGTGGCACATACCACTATTCTGGAAAGTTATGAGAGATAAAACGAGATCATTTCTGGTTACTTACTTCGCATCTAATGTAAACTGAACGAAAGGAAGAGTAATTAAGCTGTGTAGGAGCGAGATTAGTTTCAAATGCATCGATTTGAATAGGTCGGAACTAATCAACCCCGACGACACACGGTTCTGACGAAGTTCCGAAAGCAAAACATGGAACATTGATACTTCATTTACATGCTAGGAAATTGGCTGGGGTGCGGCATGACTGGACGCAGGCTGCCTGCTGCCTCTAATGAAGCCTCGCCTCTCGGCCAGTCTCGCTCAGGGGCGCACGTTTGAAGTAGTTCGTGTGACCGCAGCCATTGTGCTGCGCCGACAATGATTGCATCGGCTAACTTGCAAGGCTGAATAATTGAGAGGGAGTTATTTAGTTACCTTTATGTCAATAAATGAATAATCTCATACTTATCAAAGGAAGATGCGATATTTGAATTAAAAATGACCTCAGAAACCCTCAGTGTAAGCAGGCAGTCAAGACTTGTAGTGTTTAGTGGACTTCACCAGCCGTCGTGTTAAGACAGAAACACTATAGCAGTGAATTTCTAACACTGACAGTTAAGACTCAGAGTGGAGTTATAACAATAGCACTGACAGCGTAGTCGACCCTTTCACATCCACCTGCTCGTTGGCAATGAGTAATTGTGTTGTATGTGTTGTATACTAGACTTGTCACGAGGTCGAGTCGGGTGCGGAGGTGAACTGACGCTCCGCGTAAACGCGGCGTCAAACATTTCAAAATGTATGGGAAAGAAACTTTCCCAAAACCCCAAACTCAAACTGAGTATCTGTGAATGTGCTTTCTACCTCATTGAATCGCGAAAGTGAAAAACAGTAATCAAATACAATCTGTTGTGACCAATTTTATTGTGCAAAAACAAACTGGTGCTTTCTGTAAACTTTGTCTCCACTCGAAGTCTGTGTAGCGACCCTCGGTGTAGCCTCCCTCCCTGGTCAACCGCAACACCTGCTCCTCCCTCTTCCGCATATAGAACAAACGTACCACGAACACCACCATGGAAACAAAAAAAGCCCGATGCAGTAGCAAATTTGAATTTTGTGATTACAAACATAAGACACAGTGATAATTTTTTTGTAATTTGTATCAGTTATTGCAAAAAATTATGTGGAATGTCTATGATGCTCAATTTTGACCTTCAATCCTCAAAATTGTGTTCAAATTACTTTACCAGTAAGTAACTCTGTCCTTTTATTGAGAACTCTTTGTGAAACAGTGACGTAAAAAGTGATTTAGAGAAAATGAATTCTGTAAATGATGAAGGTCTCAAAATGAGTGAATAAAATGTGACACCCTAGAACAATAGACCTCTATGAGGGCCCAGCTACCCCAAGTCTGCGCCCGCACCCCTTCCTCCCCCCCAGCCTATACCCTCTCCTTGGAAAAATTGCCACGCTGTAATAGTGGCTAACTTAAATCTGTGTTCACCGCTAGAACATAATTCCACAACGTGAGGTGAATTTTCAGCTAAAATATGACGTCTGTTGGATAGCTCACCAAAGCAATCTTCACACGGAAAAAATTGTATTGTTTTCTTCACAAGCAGACGAACGAGAAACGCCAAGCTGGATCACCGCAAGCATCCTGCTCCCCGCACCCCCGTCTCTGTCTACTCTACCTTCTCTTTTCCTCTACCCCTCCCCCTCTTTCTTACGGGTGGCTTGAACTGGCTTCTCTTCATCTGGCATTAAAAGGCGGTCTTTTTCGTTTTCAAATGTGAACGAGCAACGCAATCCCTCATCCGCAAATATTTCAATGATGGCTATTTTTCTTGTTGAAAGTTAATCACCCAATTTTTCAACCTCCTCTGGATAAACAAAGTTTACTTTTCTTTTGGTGAAATAGTGACCCCCTAGTTAACTTAGGTGAATAGTGACATAAAAAGTGAATGAGGGATTTCAAATTTTGTAGTTATGAAACGTTGAGAAACTGAATGAGTAAAATGTGTCAGCCTGCAGAAGTCTGAACGTCATTGTCGTCATTATTCACGGCCGACCAACACTCTCCCAGTTCCTCGCCTCCTTTCTCCAGCATTAAAGGGCAACCCTATCTTCTTATGTTTCTGGTGATATTTTTTTTAGGTGATGTTTTTATGACAATATTTTTGGGTGTTTCAAATTCTAAATGAGAAGCTAGCCCTTATTCGTGTGTAAACGATTACCCTTCTACCCAAGAAGATCGTTACTCACTCCGTAACAGCTAAACAGTGACCAAAATTCTGGATAATTTTCACCTTTATTCACTCATCCAATTCAACTTCACAATGTCTCATTACGGAACTCGCTCAGCTACTCGGAAAGCAGCTTTATCTGGAGAAATAACATCCCTCACAACAGCGCCGCATGAAAACTCAAACCCAAAAAAACGGAATTCATCTGAACCGTTCACAAAACGAAAGCAAACACCACCAAAATTCTCGCGTGTAAAATCACTCGTTCAAAAGCCTAAGCCGCTCACAATGACTACAAAAACTCCGACAGAGAAACAGTACGACGTCAACGAAAGCACCGCAACTCCCAAAACATCACCAGTGCCAACCGACAGAGAATCGACGGAGAGGTGCCCGACAGAAAGTCGAACAGCAGAGTCGCCCGCCGTTGACGAAAATCTCCCAAGCGCTGCTTAATTGTACCTCATCACTGGCAGGAGCTGCCACAGCACCACCGCCAGCTCCTCCTCCTTCGTCTCGTCCCAACGATTGCGTCATGGCGACATCTCCCCTGTCCTGCGTCACTGAGAAAGCTCAAAATTGTTCACCAACGACGACGACACCAACACCAACGTCAACGTAGGAACGCGATAAAATTTTCGATGTGAGCAACCAGTCAGAAAGTAAAAGGGGTAATTTTAACTATAATTGTAATGATAAATTGCGTGTAGGCATTTCAGGCGGTGGAGTTAGGTTTGAAAATGCATGCGCGGCAGCTGACACTGGCAGTGAAGTATCTCAGAGCGTAAACTGCGAGGATAACTTAAGATTTTCAGTGGAGAACAATACAAACAGACCTGTTACCGCTTTTGATGGGTACTTACATCCTCTCCAAATGACTAGTTCCCAAACTATTCACGAAATAAATAACATGTTGTCTCTTACAGCTGCATTTCTCAATAAAGCTTTGAGACAAAATTGTCCCCCAAGCCCAGCGTCGATTTTTTCCACTGTATTAAGTATTTAAATGATTACAGAACAGCTTTTTGCTTTAAATTATTGTATCAGCGCTCATGATATTACGCCGGTGGTAGCTGCGAGTAGCCATCCTTATGCGAAATCCCCTCAAGACACTTTTCTCGTTGGAGACAATAGCCTCACAAAAATCAACAGAGATGACATTGATAGCGCGTGCAGGATTCAGACCATAACTTCGGAACGTCTAAATGATCTCTATGATGATAGAGAACTATAGGAACTATAAGAACTTTCAGGAACTATATAATTAGTTTCAAAGGTTTGAGCCTCTCGTCCCATAACCTCACTAAGTTAAAAAATCTGATCATGACATAGAATATTTGTTCTCATATTTATGTGGTGAGTGTCTGTCGTGGTCAGCCATTGTACATGGCATCGAGCCTGTGCAGAAAAATTGGTCTTAAACTGATTCCGCTGCGAGCAAATGTAAAAACCGCTACTGTTAATGAAGCTTACAACAATGCCCGCACGTGGCCTGTTACGCGAGAAGGTACGCATCATTTTCTTCAACAAATTGCTTTAAGATCACCTATGAGAATAACTTCACATTTTATCTCCTGTGTCAGAAACTCCCATGACCTGAATGAAGAAATTGAATACTCTAATGATTATGCAAAACAGCAGAATGAGTTGAATGATTGTTCTCAGTTGACCGCCTTTCCACGTCAAACCTCCAGCAGCATAAACCGATGTTTGCCTTCATCTAAAAAACCCTCTCCTCCCCTCTTCTCCCGATGTTTGCCCTCATATAACAAACCCTCTCCTCCCTCTGCCGAAGGAATTAATTGCGGAGTGCCTACAAAAAATAGGTTTTCATTGCTATCCAATGCTGATACAGAGGATGAAAAACCTCTCTTAGACACGAGTATAAATCAACATCCAATCACATACTCGGAAGCAGTGAAATGAACAGGAAGAAAGAAATCGCTGCAAAATTGCAGTCGACAATCGATGGAAAATCCACTACCTATCTGCATGCACAATCATCACCAGAAAAATAGAAATGACATGAGCATTTCTCAGTTCTCTGCGAATCCCCATGCAAGAAATCACCACAGCCGGCCCATTCAGAGCCAGAAAAACGTAAATTCCCCGCACCTCTCAAAACCTCTTAATGATGTAAAAAGTACGAAAAAAATGTCTCCAACCCCATTTGTGAATGACATGAATTCCGCAATGGATGAATTGAAACGATCACGGAAAATAGAGCAGATTCCCACCAAAGCCGATGGACACTGCCTTCTCCATGCAGTACCTCATCTACTAACACTAAACAACCAGCATCAAAATAGAACTACAATTCCTTAAAGGCTGCAATCAAAACAGAGAGTAAAGCAAACAACAGCACATACGCTAAGTTTGTTGACAAGAACAGTGGAGACATGCAAAACCTCATAAATAATTACATTGACAATCATTTCAAATGTGACAGACCAAAAACTTCTCGTCCTGGATGAACAGGATCATTGGGTTTTGAAAATATCAGTCGATCCCTTTTCAGAGTTATCAAATAATAACCCTCCACTACTGCTCCATCGTAAAAACGATCACTTCAGTGCTTTTGTCACACAAGACAAAAATCAGACCGGGGTTATCTCATCTTGACAGATTGCCGCTGCCCAGCCAAATAGTAGACTTTCTTACACAACAGATGCTGGGCCAAACACCCTGGGCAGCGTTGACAAAATCGATAAATCTCCTGAACGATCTCATCGAGATAGTAACTTTGCTACCTTTAAAAAAGTGCTAGTATTGGTAAAATCAAAATCAAGCATATAAATGCTCGAAGCCTGAATGGTAAATTGGATGAAATCAGAGTAATGTTGGTCACTGAAGAAATTGACATTTTGTGTGTTTCAGAAACATGGTTTGATTCACGAACCCAAAAATCATTTTTTAACATTTCTGATTACGTGTTGTACCGTTTCGATGGCGCTAAAACCAGCCGAGGTAGTGGATCTTGTACTTTTGTGAAAGAACTGTACTCAACATCTTCACTTCTAGCGAATAAAGTTTGCGAAGGCATTGAAATGGTTTGTTTAGAAGTGCAAATAAATGAACACAAATCAATAATCATTGGCAGCCTTCACCGGCACCCATTGTCTCCCCTAAATATAACACTAGATTTCATTGAGGAAGCCTTCAAAGAAATCCTTCAGGAAAAAAAGGCATTCTTTGCTTTTGGAGATTTTAATGTTGACCTAACGGACAAAAACAATCAGCTAAGCAAACTATTGTATAACATAAGCCTATCACAAATGGTCAAAGAACCAACTCGCATCACTAAAGTCTCTGCAACTCTCCTCGATCTAGCAATCACAAATAATCCCACCGCAATATTTAGTACTGTAATATCACCTTCTACTTCCGATCACCACTCTATAGAATGTGAAATTAATATTGCAAAGGAAAGACAAAAATACCGCTTAATAACTTATCGCTCGAAAAGGCACTACTCAGCAGAACCATTTCAAGAAAAACTACTCGATAGGTCCACCGAATTCCAGTAAATGATACAATCTGACGATGTTGACATTTAAGTCTCCATCTTCAACGAGAACTTCACAGCAGCTCTCGACCTAACGTCATCAAAAAAAAGCCAAAACGGACTGTTTGGATTACTGACGAAATTAAAGACATGAGCAGAATAAAGAAAGCTAACTTGCGAGAGTACAAAAACAATAGATCAAACAGTACCTTATACAAGAGATAAAAAACATGAAAAAATTATTCGAAAAAAAATCACTGAAGCAAAACAAACTCACTTCCACCAGAAACTGATAACGGCTAAAAATAACCCGAAACAAACTTGAGAAATCATTAGTGAGGTAGCCCCATGTACAAATTTAGATCGTATTAGTAATTTTGAAAATCCCTTTGCAACAGCCACGGATTTCAACACATTCTTCTCAAAAGTAGGGGCTCAAGTCTTCAGTGAGGTGTGTACCAATTCAGATGAAACGACGATTGAAAATTCATGCCCCACTGCACCCTCGAAGACTGATGTTAAGTGGAGACCACGCCCTGTCGATTTACCGGAGTTGCGAAATAACTTATACTCACTAAAATACACAAACGCAGTTGGACATGATGGTATCAGTCTTCAATATATAAAAGACAGTTTCCTTTTTACAGCACCATGAATCCGTCTGATAATTAATACATCAATAGTAACCAACACGTTTCCAAACCAATGGAAACACTCCATTATTAGACCGTTGCATAAAAGTGGTGACCTAAATACAGCATCAATCTACATGCCCATCAGTCTTTTGCCTGTCATGTCCAAACTATTGGAGAAAGTGGTGACAAATCAACTCTCATTTCACATGGACGAGTCAAATCTACTCCACCAAAATCAATACGCCTATAGAAGAAATACTAGCACTCAAGAGGCTCTGCTCAACATCTCTGAAAAAATATACAGTGACATCGATCAAAAGAATGTAACACTCTTGCTGCTACTCGATATCTCTAAGGCGTTCGATAGCGTCGAACATAACAGACTTCTACGTAAAATAATGAACTTATGAATAGACACGCAATGGTTCGAAAGTTACTTGTCAAATCGCTCTCATGCAGTCCGCATAGAAGACAAATTGTCCCCATTCATTCAAAACAACTTTGGCGTTCCCCAAGGATCCATTCATGGTCCGCTACTATTTTCTATTTTCATTAATGATTTCCCTCCAGTGCCTTCTAACACACGGATCTCAATGTATGCAGATGATGTTCAAATTGCAATAAGTGCTGTATCGGAAATACCACAGACGCAAATTAAAGCCGATGCTTTACTGACTTGCCTGAAATCATGGTACGACCGAAATGGTCTCAAATTAAATGCTAATAAAACACAATGCATTATTATTGGATAAAAAGATGCAATTAAAAAAACTTTAGATCCTACTCATGCAGTTGGAAACGATAAAATTAATGCATCAGAAAAAGTTAAAATCTAGGTATCTGGTTCGATAGAAACATGTCCTTCAAATCTCATGTTGAGAATACTTGCAACAAAATTTATGGAACTTTGATGTTTTTTCATCGCATAAAGAGTATGCTAGACGAAAAGTCCAGATTATTAGCCATTCAATCGCTGGTGCTATCGCGCATTGACTACTGCAACCTAGTATGGGGAGACCTACCTCAATACCTTGAAAGGGACTTACAAAGTGCATGAACTTTGCGGCCAAGGTGGTATGCAACGGTAATTTCAAAAGAAGTGATCACGTAACCCCTCTCCTCAATAAACTCGGCTGGATTCCTATCCAAGAAAGGCTCCTCATGCAGAAGGCCCAATACGTAATCCTCGTTATATCTTCCTCAGAGCAATGCTGAGATAGTGCGTTTCCATCCACCCACTGTAACCAATCAAAAACCGAACAGCAACAATAATGTCTTAGTCAACTATCGTTCATCTCACATAGGGCAGAAGGCTCTGTCCATATCAGGCGCCATACTGTGGAACAAACTTCCACTGAGTATTAAAATCCCTCAAAGACCGAGAGAATTTAAAGCCAAAATAACTCGTCAACTTGTGTCTCAAAAATAATTTCTTAGTTACAGAACATACTGAATAAGTATTGACAAATCTCATTTGCCTGGTATCTCCATTGCTGAACAATCTCCCCCGATCTTTGTCTTAAAATTCAAGACATCACACAACAGTTTTGAAGTATGCGTAGGTATTATGATTTGATTGCCTATACGCTGCCATTTGCAAACATGCCTACTTGTATATGTGTGTATGTACACCTGTGTGCACTAGAGTAGATAAACCAGTCGAAGGTTGCATTTTATATCATCCCTCTCCGTTTCTGTGCAAGCATCAAACTAGACCGTCATGGTACCTATATGTGTGTGTGTGTTTATCAATTGCATACATTCTGCACCATATTACAAAGATAAAGTAATTTTTTTCTAATATGAAATTGTGAAGCATCCATCTAAAAAAAAACAATAAATTCGTTGTGTGATCATCCATTTATACTGCAGCAATATACTTATAAAGCTTATAGTTATATGCTTACAATAATGTGATACCTATGTATGTGTATCAATTGCCGACAATTTGCGCCATATTTCATAGATAATGTGATTTTTTTCTAATATGAAACCCTTATAGGACATTAATGTATTTTTCTTATTCACGTCCCACAATCGTTTTCATGTTTCTGACTTAGGTAGACTGTTTTGTGCCACTAATTTCAGTACGGAAATTTTATAAAATTCATGCTATAATAAAAGATATTTTCACCGTTTCCCCCGATTGGAATGCTGGTTTATACTGATTAGATTACGCTGATATTTGCGCACATACTTTCTTGTGTATATGTGTACGTGTGCACGCTACGCGTATGACACTTTATAGAACGCGTATGTATTGTAATTGCCTCGATGCGTAGAAATGCATTTGTGTATGCTTACGAGTTTGGTGTAAGTATGTGCGTGGGTATGGGTGTGCATGTGTATGTGTATATATTTACATGTATATGTGCACATATGTGTGTAATAGACTGACAACTAGCATTATACTAGAGATAATGTTCTTTTTTCTGTTCACTCTCAACTTGTAACATTACCTAACTCGTCATCTCTTTATTATTGTAAAGCATTCATGTACAAACTATACATTTGTTGTGCTATCATCCATTTCTATTTAAATAAAATGCTTATTAACTAACGACCGTTATGTTAAAATTGTTGAATTAGAAATACAAAACTTATAATCTTCTTGGTCTTCATGCTTATGTGTACATATATATATATCTACATGTGTATATGTATGTATATATATTTATATATGCATATATGTATATGTATATATACATATGTATATGGATATGTATTTATATATTTTTTTTCATGCTTCCTTAAAATGACACTTTTGAACATTGGCCAAAACAAGCGATTCATATATTATTTCTTGGCATCAATAATTGCGAAGTTTTATGTCATGTACATGTAAACTGTCAAAAGTGTTTTCACCCCACAATGAAAATGCATCGTCCATGAAATTGTGTTATCTCTAATAATTATCATTACATGTATTATCAAATGTAGATTAAGCAAGATTAGGAGTACATTGCCCTCAATCATTTCTTTTCGACTAGTGACATGGGTATTACAAGACTCATGTGTGTGTATCATCTAAGTGCATTAACTTTAAGATATTTTAAACCAATGATTGTAATATTGTACAAACTCTATTGGAAATAAAGTATTTTCATTCTTTTCTTTTTTTCTACTGCCGTGTCATGCGTGGGTATTTCGTGTCACTTCGACAACGGAACCCACAGCTATAGCCTCGAATAACATTTCAAAATTTAATGAATGTTACTGCGGAAAAAGTTGCGCAGTCCAATAAATTGTGTCGTTGGCTGGTTGTGCGTTTACTATGGACATTTGAAGGCGCGGGGCTGCACGCAACTTTTTCAAGCCTCGTCCTTTGAGACTCCTGATCGCCTCAGAAAGAGAGCTCGGGACGCCAGCTTAGAAGCGGCGGTCGCTTCCGCCGTCACCGACGAGGAGGAAAGATTGCCTTGAGTTTGCAATCAATTTCGAAAGCCGTGCTTCTCAGACCGGCCCAAACAAAGGGTTTCATTTATCGAGCGACGGAAACGAATAGCAGGCAAGCTCCCGCCAGCTATACTTCTCGCTCGCTTTCTTTGTATCAGCCCTGTTTGACCCGCCCGTCTTTGTACCAGACCTGTTTGTGGTGCTTAAGCCTTTGTAGCAGCCTTGTTTGTCTTGTGCTAGTCTTCGTAGCAAGCCTGTTTGCGCTGCGTAAGTTTTTGGAACAGCCATGTTGGCCGGTTCTAATCTTTGTAGCAAGCCTGTTTGTGACTGCTTGACCTGTTCCAGTCTGTCTTTGTAGCAGTCTTGTATGTCCTGTTCTAGTCTTTGTAGCAAGCCTATTTGTGCTGCGTAAGTTTTCATAGCAGCCTTTTTTGACCTACCACTGTTTTTGTAGCAAATCTGTTCGTATCTGTTTAACATGCTTCAGTCTTTATAACAAATATGTTTGTGCTGCTTCAGCCGTTGTTGCAGCCCTGTTAAACCTGTTCCAGTCTTTGAAGCAAGCCAAATTGAGCCTGTTTGTCCTGCTCTAGTGTTTGTAGGAAACATGTTTGTGCTGCTTCAGTCTTTGTAGCAGCCCTGTTTGTGACAAACCTATTTGTACTGCCTCGGTCACTGTAGTAAGCCGATTTGTGATGCCTCAGTAAGCGCTGCGGACTCTTGTGAGTTCCTCAATGGTTCCTGTTTATTACTTCTCTAATGCGTGCCACAGGAGGTGCATGAGTACTTCTCGGTAATTTATTCAAGATACTTCATTTCATTGAAGCATTGTGCGCGAGTAAAAGCCTTATCAAGCCGGCTCATTTTTCCTCCACGAGGCGAGCGTTGTAAACGTTATTTTTCAAACTATCAATTTAGGAGACTTAGACTCCACGAGGGAAATCTAGCGAATGAGGAAAATAAACTCTGGTATGAACAAATGATCATAGTAGGATAATAGTTACCGTTAATGATAATGTTTTGCACGAAACACGTACTAGGCAAAATGAGAATTTGAAAATAAGGAAAAAGCTATTTCCTTCACTTCTAGCATGCTCCAATTAGCTGATGAGATGCTCATGTGGGGTACTTTGGGGATGCCCGGCAGGTTTTGCCGTGCTGGAAAGTATTCATTTAATGTGTGGCAGACAAGTTTTATTGCTAAGATATTCTTTGTTTGTGGGTGGTTAGCAATATTTCCGAATGAATTTTTTGTATTTATTATGCGACTCCAACCGAGAGTGGATGATGCTTTTCAGGCTGACTGAGTGGCTTGGTTTAACTTTTCAGAAGTTTGTGTTATGTATTGTGGTGCTTTGAATCATATCCGAGTCTTGTATTCATTTTGATGTTATGCACCATATGGAGCCTGTGTTCTACATTTCGAAGCTTAAAGGCTCTGTATTCCGTTTTTTTTTGCGTTGTGAAGCTTCAAATGTTCCAAAGTCTGTATTACGCATAATGAAACTTCAAAAGTTCTGAAGTCCGTATCCTGCATTCTGGAGCATCAAATGTTTTGAAGTCCGTATCCTGCATTCTGGAACATCAAATGTTCTGAAGTCCTTATCCTGCATTCTGGAGCATCAAATGTTCTGAAGTCCGTATCCTGCATTCTGGAGCATCAAATGTTCTGAAGTCCGTATCCTGCATTCTGGAGCATCAAATGTTCTTAAGTCCTTATCCTGCATTCTGGAGCATCAAATGTTCTGAAGTCTCGGTCACACATTCTGGAACTTAATAACATGCGTGATCTGCTGCTGCTGATGATGATAAATTTATCAAGCTTCCTGTCAGTACAATATGAATAGGTTTAAATGTCACACCATGAAGAATTGTTTGCCACATTTAGGTAAATAAACAGAAATTTTTTTAAGAAGTAATGATGAAAACAGTGTTCGAAAAAATAATTAGATAGAATGTGAAACATTTACACTTGTTTTTTCCCAGCAACTGCATTTATAAGTTCATTTGAATTATTAAAGGGATGCAATGCCTAATGGTTTTATGTGCATCACGCTAATTTTAACAGATGTTTGAAATTATTTATCATGACCAGTTTCTATTTGAAAATCGATGTTCATCTCAAAGTAAAAATTCCTAAGAAGCAATCGCTTGTCGTGTTTGAAAAAACGTTTTTTCCACTCCAGTTCTTCACTTCAAGTGCACGGACTTGACGAATTTTATTCACTAGCACATCAGTCTCTTGAATTTAAGCTACTATACATACATTCATTATCAGCAATACTGAAGTCAACTATAGTCAAAGTCAACAACAATACTGATTCATTCAAAGAAAGCTGCTGCATTCATTTTTAAGCAAGACATACTTAACCATTTAAGTTAGCTATTACTCAACTTGAGGTTATTAATTATAAAATATTTGACTTAACCCTTGCTTCGTTATTTCAAGTTGGAACATATACAGAAGCAACATTTCTTGGTGAAAAGTAGTGGTCAGCATGCCGTTAGCAGTGCGTCTCAGGCCTGTAGCGAGCTCTCAGCCGCCACCACGGCAGTCGCCGCTTCAGGGCGGTCGAGGCTCACTGGAACTTGTAGAGCATTGTTCTGAATACATGAACATGAATCTGAGCACTCTAAATTTATTTCAATCATTTTTGGGGGCAATTTCATATTTTGACTCAACGCACCAAGAATTTACCGAAAACGGTTAGCTTCCATACAGGCTAGCACTATGATATGATGCTCGCTTTGTTCGATGCGCCGAGAAGTGGTGTTAGGTGAGCAGTATCTCCATTGTGACAGTCATCAGTTCCTCATGAGCTTCAACGCATGCAAAAATGAAAATAGCAGCCATTTAGTGAACGTCTCAAGTAAACACTAAGTGCGTAAGTTAGGAGCTACGCATGCGTTTTTTCCTTTGGAAGTACTCGCTAAAAGAATTAAAAATTATTGCATTTTGTAAATTTAATCCGTGTCACTAAAACTTTCAAATACATGTAAACAGATATTTCCATTACCTTTGTGAATTAATAATATTCTGATAACTTTTACAAAATTGCTTCGTTGAAAGTCATCAATTTTAAACGTAACATGTTGAATAAAATAACGTTAAATTCATTCAGCGCATAGCAAGTGTATTTGTTACTGGGTTTAATTCACCAGACAGCTGAGAGCTAGTATTTATTCGAGCCTGAGACATGAGCGGTCACTAAATCAAATTTTGGCATTATAGTCGGCAGGTGTGGGCAAGAAGGTAATTTTTCAAAGCACTTAAAGGAAAAGTACAATTTTGTAGAAGTGTTATCAAGAGGACAAAATAATTTTCAGTAAAAACTCCAATTAGAACGTTTTCTGTTCCCACCCAACAAGTTGTGGAGTCTGGCAAAAGAGAGAGCAAAAATCCCCGCTGCAGTCCACAACTCCCCACAAGCAATAAAATATCGGCAACCTCTCAGTGCGATTGTCCATGATGACTGATAAAACTCATCATAAACAGTTTTTAGCACAGTCCTCGAAAGCGAAGAGCGTTTGCCAAAGAGAAAAAATTATGGGCTGTCGACCCCGCTTGTGGCAAAATTTTCATTTCGTCGACGAGATATAGTCTGTAAGACTGTTACTCAAGGTTTTTCACTCTTTTATTAGTTAATGTTTTTTGTGTATTTTCTGCTTTTCTTGTCGCATGATAGATTTTGATTTACATTTTACTAGTTTTCTCTCTACTTGTTTCCAGAGTAGACTCGACCAGGAGGTGGAAACATTCAAAAATATTTTTATGCATTGACTTTTTTCAATAAGGCAATGCCATCGTTAAAGACGTGTTTCTTTGTACTTTTATTTATAATTCGGAAATACCAGAAACTTAACAATTATGTATTTCCATACTTTACCTCGGTGTGAAGACGTTCGTCGTGTGTCTAAGCTTCACAAACGTGGCGTGTGGGGGAGCCAGCCTGCTGCTCGCTGCGCACATTGTTTCGTGGTTAGTGGCAGAACTTTATAGAAACGAATCAATTACCAAAAAATGCAGCTCCTAAGGGCCAACGAGTACGTACAGAGTCGGTGTCGGAACCTCTAAACGTTCGTAATAGATACAGAGATAGAAGCTTTTTCTTCGATCTCCTATACAGAGATGGAAGGCCGACTAAATAGCCCTAAGCTTCGTACTCTCAGCCCGCATGTCAATTAGCAGACATTCGTTGTTCCAGTGAACTCAGGTCACAAGTGCGCACCTTCGTCTGATTGGGATGCGGAGTGGACTTGAACAAATTATTGTCGTTATGCATGGCTCCAGGTTTCCAATCATGAATATTTTTCTCGCTTTTCAGTTCAAAATTTGCATTTAGTAGTGATGTTACATCGATTTTATTATTAGACCGCGCACAGACGCGCTGACGGGCAGTTTGCTTCGTTATAAAAAGCTCGGATGTTTCAGGTTGGACCATAACTTGTTATAATAACTGCAACAGCACTTGTTGCAGGTATAATAATACGTAACTAACACGTTACTTGTTATAATAACTGCAATAGGAAGTTCAATAGGATGATTACGTTTATCGCTGATCTTATAATATCTTGCACTAAATGTTAAACCGAAGTGTGGTCTCTAAATTTTATTAGAAACTATGATATAACATACTTGAAATAATATTTATTCCCGTTCTACGAACAGGTCGTGGAAAACTTGTTAACCGTAACGAGAAATGCCAAAGCAATTATTTTGGAAAAACCGTTATGTCGTTAACATAATTATTATGAAACAACTTCGTTACTCTTTTTCAAGTGATTCGTTAGCTAATGTTGAAAATATTAGCCTTGTACAATGAACTGTGTATTAGTTGAAGAGCAGGAAAGCGTGAAAGCAATGGAAAGGCAAAGCAATTTTCCCAATGAAGTACACGACTTACTGAAAAAATCCATTTGTCTCTAACGCTATGTACGTTAAGCTCCTCCCCGTTTCCGGTTTTCATTAGAGATTATTCTAAATGATTCTGGGCTAACCCCAAGGTTTATATTTCGTTCTTGACTTAAACGTGCCCTTAGTGTCTTGAGCTCTTCAGTGTCTTACGCCATCTTCATTCGTGTCTGCACCAAGGTTACTAGCTGTGACTTCATATATTGTAAATATTCAATGGTAATCTAGCCCTGTATTTAAGTTTTACTTAGAGTGGCTAATTTTCTAACCACACCTGTGACTTCTAATTTGTACCAGGGTCAGCTGTGAGATGGCTATCAAAGAATCAAGCTGTTAACTGCGAATGAAACTGTTTTGTTCTCTTCATTTTAATTTAGCTAGTGTCCGTCTTCAATTGGCCAGCCAGCATGAACTTCTTCAAATCAAGATCAATTTTTTAATAGCTTTTTTGTCTTACATTATTGCAGTGCTTACGACGTGATCCCAATGCGAAGGCTCCTGAAGGACCTATTTTAAAGACTATTATGTCCAGGATCACGGATTACAGGCCGAGCCTGCAGCCAAGCTCCGTTCTGTGCAGGCTTCACACCAAATATTTGGATCGGGCGCGCCACCCAAAGTCTGCCCAAAATTACGGCACACTTTCAAGGCTGCAAATTTGATAGGCCCAGTCTCGCCCCATTCCGGCAGCGGCGCGCCAGGGTGAAGGCACACGTCAGCTTTAGTGGCTAGGGCGAGGCTGCTTTCTGCAGATGCGGGACTTCTTTGAGGGAGACTTTCTGTGTCGCAGTGGACTTGCCGCCGCGGCTGCAACTTCCAGGCACTGTTACGACTTCTAACCGAGGCTAAGATTAAGACTTGATGTGGCTTCTAGGACTTCCTTCTGCAAAACGGATGACTTACCAGCATAAACGTGTGTTTTGAGCAGAATTTTCAATGGATGTACAGTGTCTTGTTTTGCCGCTCGGCTCCACCGTGCTGTTCTGCCGCACAACACTGTCGGGATATCCTGCCATGTTACTCCGCCATGTTTACCATGTCTGTGCCAGGCTGCCGTGCCATGTGTACCATGTCTTCACGCTGATTTGCTCCGCCACTCTCTGTTCCCAATAGTGCAGGTTTGTCCTCGAGAGACAGCCAATTTCGTATCTGCCGCTCGGATTTGAGTCGACATCTGCCTTTCACTGTTGCCCTGTAACCTTCCTTTTCTCCCTCACACTCTCGTGTCTAGTCGTAAGTTACTGTGGCCACTAAGCGACAAAAATCAAGCCGCCGAGACCCTGCTTTCATCACAGAAGTAAGCGAAAGAACCATTCTTTGAAAAGGAAGCTGTCGTTTGAAGTCTGCTTTTGACCTTCAAATATTGAGAAACCTCAACATCCTGTATTGAGAATTTTTGCATTCAGCACTGTGGGTAAAACTCGGATGCAGATCAAGAGGCTTCAAAGTCGTTCGCAGTCATTTCTTTGCAGCAGATTTTCACACTAAATAAACATAAACTGGTGTACAACAGCATTTTTCTCAGGTGGTTCCGCATCAGATAAAAATTGGTTCATTATTTAGGAGCTCGCTATACTTCGGGAACATTTTTCTACATTCATCACCAGATATATGATATATTCTAGGTCATCTCCTTTTTGTACACTACGAAATCTCCGGTTTTCAGTTTCAGTTGACCGTTCATAGCTGCGCTGGAGCAGGTATTCGTTGTCTGACTTCCGAGATATAACACTCATCGAATGTGTCTCGTTATGTGTGCCGGACGCATGCAAGTGTAGGGTTAGTTTTTGTGAGTCTTGTGCTCAGTGACTGCTTTCCGTATGAAATGGGGAAACTAAGACAGAATGCTGCCTATGTTATTAAAAAGTCCATACCAGAGCTTTTTCGTGAAAACTCGTGTCGCCAAAATATAGACTGCTAAACTAAGGAAAAACCCAACCTGTAAAATACGGCTATCGTCTTCCAGTACAATAAAAACTCTTGACAACGTGGTCCTGCACTATTTTCCATCCAGTGCAGCTATCTCAAGACTAGACTGCCATATTTTGCATGGCCTGCAAAAGCTCCGGTGAGCGCGGTGCCCATTTCATGAAAACCTCGAGAGAGCTTTGCTAAATTTCTTTCCCCGTCCCACTCCACACCAGCCGCCCCTCACGCCCAATATCATGGCTTTTATTTCAATCCTATGGCCCTCTTTTGGGAGCCTCCTCATCTCCTATTTTCAGGGAGAAATTCCCTCATTTTAGTGAAGCGAGATCGTTATAATGGACGTGCAGGCCAACGATGTTAGCCTCGATGCGAGCGCTCCACTTGCTCTGGTCTTCGGGACGGCGTTCGGTGCTGCAGTTCTGGTGTTCTGCATGCCCATCCTTCACTAGCGCTGCTGCCTCATTCCTAGCTTATATAGCGCAGTACTCAGGTGTTCAGCTAATCGCCGTAGAAGTGAAACTTTGCGGTCCATTTTGCTAAAGACAGCGGTTTTAAGCTAAATCGCTGGAGTTGCCAAAACTACCACTTGTTAATACTCGTAAAATATTGTGGCTAAAATCCTTTTATGGGCAAGAATATGCCCTCATAAAAACTGAATAAGAGTGCATACAGCTATAAATGTATATGCGCTTTAGTTAAATGTTATTTTCAGCAAAAACAATTACGCAAAGAAAGACGAAAATGATTTCTTGCATAAAACACAAATTAAGTAGTTCTAAAACAGGTTTGTAAGCTCTCAAGTGCACAAAACAGCTTATAGTAAAACTTTAGGATGGAATAAGCATCGTTAAAAGAGTTTATGGGGATTTATTTTTATTCTCTCAAAAAATATGAAGCGCTGTAGGAGACTTGAAGAGAACTCAACGTGCAATCAAGTTAGGGAATCGCTCCGAGATCTGCCTTCGCTACTTCACTCGTCACAGGAACTCTTCGCCATAAACCATGACGCCGCAACCGTCTCAACAGCTCTTTCCTTTCAAGTATAAACTCTGTTTTTTTCTCTTTGACTATTAAAGCGATATTTTCAGCCGCGTGTTTCTTTCACAGTTTGAACATGTGGTGTGACTGTATGATGATGCGTTGAGGCACTCAGCCTTCAGTCTCAAGGCACACAGCCAATGATGAGTTCAGCCCTTCAGTGATGAGTGTGCGGGAGACCAGGGTGTGTGGCACAGAGTGTGTGCAGCAGACCAGGGTGTATGACACAGAGTGTGTGCAGGAACCAGGGTGTGTGGCACAGAGTGTGTGCTGGAGACCAGGGTGTATGACACAGAGTGTGTGCAGGAACCAGGGTGTGTGGCACAGAGTGTGTGCTGGAGACCAGGGTGTATGACACAGAGTGTGTGCAGGAACCAGGGTGTGTGGCACAGAGTGTGTGCTGGAGACCAGGGTGTATGACACGGAGTGTGTGCAGGAACCAGGTTGTGTGGCACAGAGTGTGTGCAGGAAACCAGGGTGTGTGGCACAGAGTGTGTGCAGGAGACCAGGGTGTATGACACAGAGTGTGTGCAGGAACCAGGGTGTCTGGCACAGAGTGTGTGCTGGAGACCAGGGTGTATGACACAGAGTGTGTACAGGAACCAGGGTGTGTGGCACAGAGTGTGTGCTGGAGACCAGGGTGTATGTCACGGAGTGTGTGCAGGAACCAGGGTGTGTGGCACAGAGTGTGTGCAGGAGACCAGGGTGTATGACACAGAGTGTGTGCAGGAACCAGGGTGTGTGGCACAGATTGTGTGCTGGAGACCAGGGTGTATGACACGGAATGTGTGCAGGAACCAGGGTGTGTGGCACAGAGTGTGTGCAGGAGACCAGGGTGTGTGGCACAGAGTGTGTGCAGGAGACCAGGGTGTGTGGCGCAGAGTGTGTGCAGGAAAGCAGAGTGTGTGGCACAGAGTGTGTGCAGGAAAGCAGAGTGTGTGGCACGGAGTGTGTGCAGGAGAGCGGAGTGTGTGGCACAGAGTGTGTGCAGGAGACCAGGGTGTATGACACAGAGTGTGTGCAGGATCCAGGGTGTGTGGCACAGAGTGTGTGCAGGAGAGAAGGGTGTGTGGCACAGAGTGTGTACATTAGACCAGGGTGTGTGGCACAGAGTGTGTGCAGGAGAGCCGGGTGTGTGGCACAGAGTGTGTGCAGGAAAGCAGAGTGTGTGGCACAGAGTGTGTGCAGGAGACCAGGGTGTATGACACAGAGTGTGTGCAGGAAACCAGGGTGTGTGGCACAGAGTGTGTGCAGGAGAGCAGGGTGTGTGGCACAGAGTGTGTGCAGGAAAGCAGAGTGTGTGGCACAGAGTGTGTGCAGGAGAGCAGAGTGTGTGGCACAGAGTGTGTCAGGAAAGCAGTGTGAGTGGCACAAAGTGTGTGCAGGAGAGCAGAGTGTGTGGCACAGAGTGTGTGCAGGAGAGCAGGGTGTGTGGCACTGAGTGTGGGCAGGAAAGCAGAGTGTGTGGCACAGAGTGTGTGCAGGAAATCAGAGTGTGTGGCACAGAGTGTGTGCAGAAACCAGGGTGTGTGGCACAGAGTGTGTGCAGGAGAGCAGGGTGTGTGGCACAGAGTGTGTGCAGGAGACCAGGGTGTGTTGCATGTCTCAGAAGGTGCTGGACAAGAGTGAGTACGCTATACTTCACATAGCTGCTGTAGAAAAGGGAGAGATATAGCGCAAGCTTTCCACATCAGACACGTGAGAATGACATGATAATGTTATGTACATCAGTGACTGTAGAGACCGCCAGACGTCCGATAACTTCGATATACAGTTAATGACAAAGTATTGCAGAATACCTACGAGTAACTCTACCTATCCTCAGGAGCTCAATTTCCAAAAATCGACAATAACTGTTCAGAATGTTTATATATTGAGAATGTTTGAAAATTGGAGTCAGAGTAATCCAATGAGAACTGCTGAGTCGTCATTTGAGTCCGACAGTTCTACTGGAAACCAGATTCGTTTTGGCGAGAGTATTTCTTCCTTGATAATGATACCGCAGAAAAAATTTTCATCAGAAGCTGAAGAAATGAGCATAATCTTAGCCTGGTGTTCACGGTTAGCAAAAATTCCATAGAATGGCTAGTTATGGAGCCCTATCCATGCCCCAGACGAAAACGACGTTACCACGTGAAAGAAGTTTGGAGACACAATAATTACTAGCTTATGAGTGAAGATATTTCTCTGAAAATTAAGTAATTTTATTCTACAGATCTGAATCATCTAAACTACCATCATATTGACAATTGAATATAAATATTTCGCATACCAGAGAATTAAACGGTATGCTGAAATATTTGCCAGACAAAAATTATGTTGGAAGTATGTGCCCTGTAAAATTGTGAGCTCAAGCCAATTTATGAAAGAATCTCCTTATTTCAGAGTAGTAATGTTGCAGAACAATTAAGATGAATATACGGCAATCAGCCATTTGAGCAAGTCAACGGGTGCTCCACTGCTGAGCATGGTTCGATAGCACTGTATGTAGGTGCAGCACAGCGTCTGTTGTCCTCGTATCGCTGCAATGGTTGCTTCTTCTATCAAACTTGAACATTTCCGCGTACCAATCAACCAAGCTAGGAGTTTTTATTTGTACTGATTGCTTCCACGTCCAGATGCAATGTTTCATCTCTGATAGTGACGCTTTTAGAGTCGCTGATGCACTTCTTCCTTGCAACACCCGACCTCAGTTAGAACGCTAAATTAAATCGAAAGCCTGCGGTAAAGTCACTGAACATTTACTTAACTTCTAGCGTGGACCGATGACCCATTTCCCCTACTTTTTTGTAGGGCCTGTACTTTTCACGTGGCCACTATGGCTCTTAAAAATTAATGGGATATAAAATCCTATCTCAAACAGGACACTTAAAAAGTCCAACTTGAGGGAAGTACTTACGAGAATGGCAGACTGGCGCTACAGGGAGGCCTGGGATGTGGGGGCACCCAGGGCATGTGACCAGGTTGAATCGCTCGTGTCGGGCGGCACTCCGTGCTCCAGCGGGACGGAACTCACGTGTTTCTTGTCGTGTCCTTACGTCAACTGACTGTCCACCATGTTTGTATGTTGTGCTGGTGAGTGGATATTGTGCTTGTGAGTGGATGTTGTGCTGGTGAGTGGATGTTGTGCTGGTGAGTGGATGTTGTGCTGGTGAGTGGATGTTGTGCTAGTGAGTGGATATTGTGCTGGTGAGGGGATGTTGTGTTAGTGAGTGGGTGTTGTGCTGGTGAGGGGATGTTGTGCTGGTGAGTGGATGCTGTGCTAGTGAGTGGATGTTGTGATAGTGAGTGGATGTTGTGCTGGTGAGTGGATGTTGTGCTGGTGAGGGGATGTTGTGCTTGTGAGTGGATGTTGTGCTGGTGAGGGGATGTTGTGCTAGTGAGGGGATGTTGTGCTGGTGAGTGGATGTTGTGCTGGTGAGTGGATGTTGTGTTAGTGAGTGGATGTTGTGCTGGTGAGTGGATGTTGTGCTTGTGAGTTTATTTTCTTCATGTTAGCATATGTTGTGTTATTGATTGGATCGTGTTTTAAGACGCAAGATGAAGTTCGAAGGTAAACACATGTATATGTACCTGTACTATTCAGGGTTGACCGTTGTTACTAATATGCATGTTTTTCTCAACCATGTGACGCCTATGATATTAAATTGAAAGGAAAATAATTATTTAACTTCAGGCTTTACCTTGATGTTTGCAAATATTTCTTTAGCAATTCCAATTTTTCGAAGAATATGACTGTTCCAAAAATAATGGGTTTTCAAATAAGAAATTTAAAGGAATATGAATTAACCTTCCGAACATTCAATCTATTTTTCACAATTTGATTTCATATCGTGCTTGAAAGTCTAACAGCAGAGGCTGCAGTGTGACCGACGATTATATTCCAAACCAATAATTGCCAAACAAACAACTCAGAACAAATTATTCACGTTAATGAAGTTAGTTATAAATAACCGTTAATTACACTAACGTCTTCTACAAGTTTTTGAAAAATTTTGGCATAAATATTTCTGAAAAAATATTACTTCAAACTTCAATGAGTTTAAACATTTTTTCTGCATCTGGTTAGTAAATACGAGGATCTAACAAAATTTTGGCAAGCTAAAACTACAGATAAAGCTAGATTTATCTTGTACATCTTGTACCCTAGACATATAGCAGAATCTTTCACGTCTCACACCCTAGATATATACCAAAATCTTTCATATCTTGTACTCTAGAGACATAATCAACTACTGTCGTGACAAATATTGACAAAATTAAATCAAATATTAACGATATGCACAGAACATCAGAGCTCAGTATTTTTTATAGCTGAACGTTACTGCTAATGACGCTCTAGGGAGATTGAACTAGTTAACATCATCTTTTCGAATAATTTCCTCATTGGTGTTCGGAAAATACGATAATGACACAGTTCTCCTGTTTCGGTTTCATTACTCACGCTAACAAGACCTTAGCATAACAGTCCCCTTCTTCGAAGAGTTCCAGTGACCTCGGTAGCAGTGCTCAATTGCGAGGATCTTAGTTATAGCTTTCACTCGTCTCAGCACGTCTTTATGAAGTATTCCAAAGAAATCAAGGTTCAAGACTTCTATTTGGTTTAACGTAGTAGTGGTAAATGTTATGAAGGCAACATGAGGCGCAAAATTTTCATCTTGATCACCAAAAGAAGTCTCCAAACAGATTTTACAAGCTTTCTTAACTAAATCAGTGGTCGGTTGGTCTTACGTGGTATGAATTTTAAAGGAACATAACAAAACTTGTGAAGTTAAGACCACAACCACATTTACCAGCCGCCATTTTTGGTAAGTTCAAGTTTTGAACGCCTCAGCGTTCCAATATCTCTCACGAGAAACACTCATTGAGGTTACAAAAACTCACAATAGACTGTTAGGGCGAGGTACGGCGAGTATGACGGGAATGGAACCATGCGCGTTTTTGACATATGCGCTTGAGCATGACTTCATTATCTTGCCGGCCATAGGAGCATCCACTTTATGGGGAATGGAAACAACAAAAACATTTAATAGTTTATTACTCTACCATTATAAAATAAACAATCAGGAAACTTAAAAAAGTAAATAGGTTCAACACCTATTAACGAACGATGTAGAAAATTACACGGCTTACAACAAAATTATTTTGAAACAACATTTCAATTTGGAAAAAGTTGGAAAGTTATGCCATGGCCCAAAGTTAAGGAACCGTATGAAAATACCGATTTATTGCAAAATTTTGAGAAATACTCTACTATTTAGTAAACATCTCTTTATATTCTATCATTTCACTGCATCGGCTACCACACGACTTCATTAGTTTCTTGAGAAATCCGGTTGTTATTCCTTCATTTTCTTCTTTTAATACTGCACCCTCTCACCAATGATCTTCCATATATTTCGGTAGAGTTCACGTCGGGACGCAGAGCTGGCCGGTCCCTCAGAGTATGCCATTTTTTTCAAAAAAGTCATAACTTTTCCAGCTTTATGACAACGTGCATGTTCCTGCATGAAAGTGGAAAGTTGACTAGGACTAAGGTGTAAATTTTAGCCTTAATTCTTTTATGTAAACGGATAACATCCTGCTGAAGAAACCTTTCCCGCCTCATCACGCCTTGAACTTGACTGTTTTCAAAGCATCGTGGGGATAATTTTTAACCTGTTCTACGCTGCACACGAATTTTACTGTCATTACCAAACACGTTGATCTTCGATTCGTCATTAATATGAACTCTACCACATTATCCATCAGTCAAAGTGCATGATCTGTCGCAAAATCATGAGAGACCTTTTCATTTTTTTTAAAACAGTAGTTTGCTGGCTGGCAGCCGCGAGCATGCAATCCTATAGATGTGAGAAAGGAGAAAGTATTTTTCCGTGAGATGTTATTCTGTCTCCTCACTGAACTTGGAAGAAAATGCTGACGCTATCGCAAAACGACCCGTTTGAACCGCTATGACAATCTTATAATTATCTCGTGTTGATCATTGTAGTCATCTGGTTTTCAGTTTGCATTTAGCGTTTTTCACACGATGAATAACGCTTTTAGTTATACACACGTTACTAGTGATATTTGTAACGGACGTTTTTCATTAAAATGCATCAAAAGGATTTCGTGTTGACGTGATGACAGAATTTGACGTGTTGACGTCTCCGTTCTGCTGGATAATAGCTCCAACTATTTACGAGTATCGTCCATGACTCCGAAGAAGTGTAGCATATGTTTAAAAAAAATGCATACCGGCTACATAAAATAATTTTTGTTCCGAAACTTAGCCATGGGATGGTTCACCAATTTAATTTTCATATTTAAATATTGTAGAAAAATTGTTGAAAGCCGTGCACTTCTGTATCTATTGCATAGTGAAGAGTTAGTCCATAAATTATTATTGAATGTTTCCTCAAAATTCATTCGATGACATTTGAGTAGAGTAATATTAAGGGCTCTAGTTGTTTCGTCCCTTCTGTGATGTCCGAAACTGTATTGAGCGAAGGCTAGAAATTTCGCCTCATCTGCCATCCTGTGTCGATTTGTGAATCTTCTGCCCCTCTTCTACCATATTAAGGAACAAGAGTTTAAAAAATATATACCACCCAGTTAAAAAATTTAGACGTTTTCAAGTCGTTTCTGTGCCGCGGAAGGCAAGACTTCTAGCCGTGTTTTATTCGGAAAAGCAGCCGTTTTTTGGTCGCCAAGTCCTCTTTTTATGGCAGGAAAAAACGGCTACAAAACCATTGAATTCCCTTTGCAGCTGTTCGGAAATTCCCACCTTTAACGGCTACATATCAACTTTCCACGGCCCCAATTCGACCTTCCGCGGCTTCTCCATTCTATATATCGGCTCTCTGCCGACCTTACGCGACCTTGTACCGGCCTCCAGCGGCAGGAAATCGCCCTTGCCCGAACTTAATTACACTGGCTATTCATATACACCCCTCACCCCCACACACACCCCTTCTCCCTCGTACCCACACACACACACCTACCCACACACCCTTAACCCCCCCCCCCCCCTACCACATACACACAAATATGTATCTGAACACATAGTTGATTACCTTCAAGAACGTCCTTCAATTCAGAGGTTGCTGAAGACTGACGAGGGAAAATTCAGGTTAGGTTTCCACATTTTGTTGTTTTTACATTGCTCACATTGAGGATTGAGGAGTATATAGTAGCCTTCACAACCAGCCCCACCACAACGATGAATCGTCATAAATATCAATTACCGAGGTGGTGAAGCTAATAGTTGGGCCCATGCTTTCGTTTATGCTCTGGAAATTGTGCCTCTGCAGACCGGCATTCTACATCTCTTCCATCTCTTTTTTCTTCAGAAGAACCGCCATCTTCGCCAGAAGTCACGGGTCCGAACTCAATTACATGCGAAATTTTAGAAGAAAGCGACTCATTGCGCGTTTCAGCGTCATTTTCTTATGAAGCTTTAGCCAGAGCAGCCAACCGTCTTTTTTTTTGTCGTTGCACAAAAATTTACATTGCTTTCTTTTTTTATCTGAAATTCAGATCGAAACGTTAAAAAATACGAGTATTTATAAAATCCTGTCATAAAATTATTGATATAGCGATGCATCGGTATCGGTCATTTTTACTGGTATTGGTAAAATCCGGCCAGTACTTTCCAATGATACGTATTTTATCATAAAAATGAAGGTCATAAATCATGAAAGTAAAAGTATGATCAAATAAAGAGCCTACTCATCATACCTAGTAAATTAGTTAGCTAACTGTTGAATTACAGTGTTTAATCAAGTCCGCTAACTGAATTTAATACTTTGACTGCCCGACGAGGCACAAACTGTCAGTACGTGAAAGATATATAGCATGAATAGTTGAAAACAGAAGCGACATAAAATTATTATACTCCTACAACTTAACAGGCTAACAAAACTCAAACTAATTATGTAAATAAATTTAAAGGTGCATTTTAAAGTTTTTGAAATTTTAATACAGAAAAAGCTGAATATTCTATTTTAATTTATCTTGTAAATCGTCAATTACCACAGAGCTAATAATTTTATTCTAATTTAGCATATGAATCACCGCACACTAGGAATATTGCATTTTTCTTTAATGTACGGTTTTTGAAAAATTCACGAACAATCTTATTCATCTTATTCTTATTCCGGTTGCGCTTGTTTGGATCTTTTTGGTTTCGGGGTCTATCGAATATTAATGTTTTCTTTTCGCCAAAGTATGTATTTTGGTGTGAAAAACACAAAAAGGATGACCATTTCGTGGAGAAATTATTGTTTTGGTCCACTTTTGGAACCAGTTGCTATTACAACTAGTCTACATTACGTTGCAATACGATCAGAAACACTTATCTATTGAATGGACTTGATTTTGATGTTTTTTGCAACAATATAGTTAACATAGCATGAGCAGTTCTATTATTATCATCTAAGTGTATTAGCTTTAAGATATTTTAAAAACATCTCTATTGGAAATATAGTGTTTTTCTTTTTTTTCTTAATCTTATTCCTAATCGAAAAATTTATTGTCAATATTGTTATATTATAAGATATATTAGTTAATAATTTATTATAACACCTATGTAAGCCTTATAATGGTTTTATTTTACTATAATTGTAGAAGTATCGGTATCGGTTGCAGTATCGGTCAAAATATCGGTATTTCCAAGTATCGGAGTATCGACCAAAAAGTGGGTATCGGTATCGGCCAAATAAATGATATCGGTACATCACTACATAAAATAATTACACAATAATGAAAGAAACGAATGTGTTATTATTAACTCTTATTAAATCGGAAGAGGTACTTGGATATTCATGCTGAAAAATAGGTATCAACCGATAGTATCGGTTTCGGAATTGGCAGTATCAGCCTTTTTCTCAATTATCGGTACCGGCGTCCAAAAAAATGGATCTTAGCCGATACTCTCTTACTTCTATACTACCTTCAGGAGACCGGCACTGCAAAATTTCAGAATAAAATCTTCATATCACACACTAACTGCATAAATTTATTTATTAGATATAATAATAAAAGTTTGATTTAATCTCGTACAAGAAATAATTGAATAGAAATAATTATTGTCACAACCTATTTCATTTACATAGAAAAAAGGTGCTTTAGTGTCCGTTCGCGTGTTCACAAGCACACGCAGGAACACGTGACGTCTGGCTAAGATTAGTGATGTACCGATACCATTTTTTTTGGCCCACACTGATACCGACACTCATTTTTTGCAGATACCGATACTCCGATACTTGGAAATACCGATACTTTGATCGATACTACATCCGATACCGATACTTTTACAAATGCATTTAAATAAAATCATTATAAGCCCAACATGAGTAATGTATAGAGATGTGACTCAAAAAAAACCATGCTGTTTTTTTTTAAAAAACACGTTTTTTTTACAAAAAAAACCGTGGCCAAAAAAACGTGGATATTTTGTTTTTTTTCAATATTTTGTCTGAAAATAACTCAGCCAGAAAAAGAACCACATTACATTATTTGTTTTCATGTCAAATTACAAAATAAAACAGCATACTTCTTAATTGATGGTTTTCTATGGTTTTATGAACTTTTTCATTTTCTGCGGTTTCATGCTCTGATATTTCATTCATTTTACAATACAAGAATGACCTTAAACTCCCAAAATGGTGTGTTATAATAACATATCTTTACTTATGGTCATTGATAGAGATGTGACTGAAAAACCATGCTTTTTTTAAAAAACATGTTATTTATACAAAAATTATGACTAAATAACATGAAAATTAATATATTTGTGACAAAAATCTAATGCTGTTTTTTTTAAGCATTGTTTTTTAACAGAAAAATCTTGACTAAAAAACATGGCTATTATATTTATTGGACCAAAAAAGTTTTTTATAAACATTTAAAAAAAATCATGACTAAAAAAACACGGATGTAAATATCAGGAAAGTTAGTTTTCTTTAATCGAATTGTCTTTAGAAACTTATAAACAAAGAATGCTGTTAATATTGAAATCATGTTTATTAGAACTGCACTAGGTCTTAGAATAAAATATCAACATAGAATCTATTCACTCCATAAAACCTTTTGGAGACCAGCTCCATCCTCAGTCATTCTGCAAAATTTGGTGAAATGGACAATGAATTTTCACTGTTCCTTTGAAAAACATTTGACTGAATGACTTACTGAGGATGGAGCTGGTCTCCGAATGGTTTTATAGAGTGAATAGATTCTTTGTGGATATTTTATTCTAAGACCTGGTACGGTTCTAATGGATATTAAAATATCTTATGCGACCAAAAAATTCATGCTGTTTTTTGAATGTTTTTGTTACAAAAAGTCATGACTAAAAACACGGATATTAATATACTTTATTTTACCATAAACAACCATGCTGTATTTTTTAAAATAAACCTCTTTTTCACAGAAAAATCATGATTAAAAAATGTGGATATTAATACATTTTATGTGCCAAAAAAAAACATGTTTTTTTTAAATCATGTTTTCTTAACAAAAAAAAATCATGACTAAAAAACATGGATATTAATGACTTTTGGTGAAAAAAATGTCATGTTTTTTTGGTCAGATAAAATTTAATAACACTCATGTTTTTTGTAAAAAATCTTTTTTTCAGAAAACATGGTTTTTTGGTCACATAAAATAAAATAATATCCATGTTTTTTTACAGATTAGATTAGTCATTAGCTTTAGCCTCCCTACCCAGCAACAAATGCGATCCAAAGAGAGGAAGGAAGATTATGAAACAAGATCAAAGTTGAAGAAGACAGTAGTAGGTGCTGAAAAACAGGACAGCAGTGAACCAAAAAAAAGGTGGTCCTTAACATCACAAAAACATTTCATTTCAACAAAAAGAAGGCCTACCTAACTCTCAGCTTGGGCCCTTACATTGTCCCCCTGGGAGCGCTAGTTCCCATAGATACAATAATTGTATCCCCCTGAGGGTTTTTTTTTACAAAGAATTCGTGACCAAAAAATGAATAATATTAACTTTTTAATAAAAAAAAACATGTTTAAAAACACAAGGATTTTTTGGTAACATAAAATATGTTAATATCCATGATTTAAGACACGATTTTTTTATGAAAAATACATAAAATAAAACAGCATGGTTTTTTGGTCGCATAAAATATATTCATATCCAGGTTTTCTTATACATCATTGTTTGTAAAAAAACATATTTTTTAGAAAACAGCATGGGGTTTTTTAGGTCTCATAAATATATTCATGTTTTTTTAATCATGATTTTTTAGTACAAAAACAATTTTTTGGTCTCAAATATATTATTCATGTTTTTTCAGTCATGATTTTTTAGTAAAAAACATGTTTTTTTTCAAAAACTGCATGGGGCTTTTTAGGTCACATAAAATATATTGTTTTTTAGTCATGATTCTCTGTAAAAAATAACAGCATAGTTATTTCTGGTACCAGAGAATATATTAATATTCATTTTTATTAGTCAGAATTTGGTCGATGTGAAGTTTAATGCAATCATGGAAATTAATAATTATATTCCAAACAAACACTAAAGGAACACATTTAAGAACGTTTTACATGAACGAAATTCTGCTCGCTGATGCTTTATTTTCGAATCATTGAACTTTGAAGTTGGACTTCCCGAGCCAAAGGAAGCGAGCATAATTTAATTAAAAACAGAAGCTAACCCCCTGTTACAAACCTAAAGAGGTTGGGTCGTGAGGGGGAGGCACAGTTCTTCTAGCGAAAATTATAAATAAAGCTTCTAACCCACCCATTAACGTGACGACCACAATCTCGTTTACATCGGCTCTAAGATGGCGACCACCATGGGCGCTGCCATCTTAGAGCCAATGTCAACAAGATTGCGGTCATCACCCAAATGGGTTGGTTAGAAGCTTTATTTATAATTTTCATTAGAAGAACTGTGCCTCCCCCTCCCGACCCAACCTCTTTACGTTTGTAATAGCTTCCATTATTAATCAAATTCCGTTTCACGCGCTCGCTTCCTTTGGCGCAATGGCCAACTTCAAAGTTCAATTATTCGAAAATAACGCATCAGCGAGCAGAATGTTATTCGTGTAAAACGTTCTTAAATGGGTTTCTTTAGTGATTCCTGGGATCGCTAATTATTATTTTCTGATTGCATTAAACTTCACATTGACCCAGAATTTTTTGTAAAAAAACATGTTTTTAAAAAAACAGTATATTTTTTTGGTCACCTTAAATATACTAATATCTATGGTTTTTAGTCATTGTTTTGTAATGTAAACATGAAAAAGAAACCATACAGTAAAAGTGGTGGCAGATAACCCACAATTACCAAGAGTCAAAGAGGTACAGCAGGAGCCACAGAACTTATATTGATGGAGTCAAAATTCAGAGCTTATTATGGTAAATCTGAAGGATATGTCAGTTATCGATTTTCCACTTTTTGGTGCCTGAACCTAATTAATTGAATTAAAATAAACAAGTTTTCTTCTACGCACCTACCGTCTCAAATGAGTATTTTACGATTTATAGCGATAAGTTTAGTTTCGTCTTTGATGACGAATGCGCTCGAATAAACAGCTACTCATCGATTTTCGAATTTTTGTTGCTTGAATCATGGTAATAACATCGAAATAAACAACTTTTCTTCTATACACTTTTCTAGTCAAAAGAGTATTTAACGAGGTATAGCGGTAGGTTTGGTTTCGTCTTTGATGACGATCGCGCTGGAAGCGAGTGCGCATTGCTGTCCGACGTGCTCCTTGAATTACTTGCCGCTTCAAACACAAGAGTTGCGGTAAGTCATTTACCGCTATAACTAATAAAATACTCATTTGAGACGGAAAGTGCATAGAAGAAAACTTGTTTATTTCGATCTAATTAACTATGCTTAGGTTAGGCATCAAAATTTACAAAATCGATAACTGACATATCCTTCAGATTTACCCTTATTATCTCTGCAAAGTCTGATTTTTTTGGTCACATAAAAATAAAATCAGGCATAGTAGAGATAGTAAGCTCTGAATTTTGACTCCATCAATATAAGTTCTGTGGCTCCTGCTGTTCCTCTTAGACGCCTCTAGGTAATTGTGGGTTATCTGCCACCACTTTTACTGTATGGTTTCTTTTTGATGGTTTTATAACAATGAAATGACTAAAAAACATGGATATTAATATATTTCAGGTGTCCAAAAAAAACCCAGACATATGCTTAACAAAATTTACGTGTGCAAAAAAAAACAAAAAAAACAAAAAAAAAACACATAAAAAACACGTTTTTTTTGCAAAAAAAACGCAATCAAATAAAACCGTTTTTTTTGCATCACTAGTAATGTAATAGAATTATCAACTAATATATCTAATAATTTAACAATATTGACAATAAAGTTTTCGATTAGGAATAATAGAACTGCTCTTGCTATGTTAACTATATTGTTGCAAAAAAAATAACGAAATGAAATCCATGCAATAATAGATAAGTGTTTCTAACCGTATTGCAACGTAATGTAGACTAGCTGTAATAGCAACTGTTTTCAAAAGTGGACCGAAACAATAATTTCTCCACAATATGGTTATGATTTCCATGTCTTTCACACCAAATTACATACTTTGACGAAAAGAAAACATTAAAAATCGATAGGATCGGAAACCGGAATGATGCGCAAACACGCAACCAACTATAAGGTTGTTCGTGATTTTTTCAAACATCTTAAAATAGAAGAAAAAGGCAAGATTCGTAATGAACGGTGATTTACACGCTAAATTAAAATGAAATAATTAGCTTTGTAATATTTTACGATCTACGAGCTTAATTAAAATAGAATTTCAGTTATTTTTATGTTAAATTCATAAAACTTTAGAATGCACCTTCAACGATATTTAGTTGCTTTGATTTTTGTTAGCCTGTCACATACTTTGAGAATGGAAATTTGGTCAAACTATATAGGTTTTAGTTGTAAAAGTATAATAATTGTATGTCCCCACTGTGTTTAACTATTTTTGCTACAAAGCTTTCACTTTACTTTGAGAATGGAAATTTGGTCAAACTATATAGGTTTTAGTTGTAAAAGTATAATAATTGTATGTCCCCACTGTGTTTAACTATTTTTGCTACAAAGCTTTCACTTACAGACCGTCCGTGACATCGGGAATTCAACGTAGTAAATTCACTTAGCGGGGCTGATTAAACGCTGTAATTCAACAGTTAGCTAACTAATTTACTAGGAATAAAATGGCTCTTTATTTAATTTTACTTTTAATTCTATGATTTATGACCTCATTTTTACGATAAAATACGTATTATTGGAAAGTATCGATAAAATATCGGCCAGATTTTGCCGCTACCTATATATCTGTACATCACTAGCCTACGATCACGCAACGCTCGCTTTAGTAGGACGCTTCTCAATTTAAAGTATAATTCAACCCTAACTCATCAATAATGCTGATAATCATCAGGTGATAATGAGTTTTCTTCAGTCAGTATTTACTTTAATGCGTTCACGGAAATCACGACCTCTGTTTTGAAGAATCACTAAAAACGCTCATTTAAGAACGCTTTACACGAATGACATTTTGCTTGCTGATACGTAATTTTAGAGCTATAACATGAATTACGTTCCGGTTAAAGTAACATTATATATTCGGCTGCATCGTACCTGCATTCTTGAAATGCGCCCAGTATTTCGGCGGTAACCATCAGTGTCAGTATGGCTAAGTTAGGTTATTTTAGGTTAGTTTATTCAGCTGATCTAACGTTGCCTAACCTAATTTAACCTAGCATCACGTCATGCCGTATTATATCATATTTACGTATCCGTTTCTCCACTTTTATATTCAAAGTTCCTATAACTTCACAGGTTAATAACTCTAAATTACGCATCAGCGAGCAAAATGTCATTCATTTAAAACGTCCTCAAATGTGTTCCTATAGAGATTCCTTGAAACAGAATTCTTAATTTCCGCGAACGAATTTAATGAAGTAGAGTTTGACCTTTTCTTCTTTCATCATCGTTATTCCTTAATTTGATAACGCAGATAGTCAAATATTTATGAAGTTTAATTTTTCTAACTAAAAAATGGAAAACTAGTGATGTACTGATAATAGAAAAAGGCTGATACTAATACTATCATTACATCTGAACTGAAAACATTACAAATTGTTGCTTTTCAAAGGTTTTTCAAGTAAAATTATACTGCAACTTAGAAGTTTGAAGCTAAATTGGGTCAATGTGAAGTTTAATGCAACCACGGAAAATAAGAATTCCGGTCTTAGGAATCAGTATAGGAACCCATTTAAGAACGTTTTACACGAATGACATTCTGCTCGCTGATGCGTGATTTTCGAATAATTAAACTTTGAAGTTGACCTTGGCGCCAAAGTAAGCGAGCGCGTGAAACGGAATTTAATTAATAACGGAAGCTATTACAAACGTGAAGAGGTTGGGTCGTGAGGGGGAGGCACAGTTCTTCTAGTGAAAATTATAAATAAAGTTTCTAACCCACCCATTAGGGTGACGACCGCAATCTTGTTGACATCGGGTCCAAGATGGCGGCGCCCATGGTGGTCGCCATGTTAGACCCGATGTAAACAAGATTGCGGTCGTCACCCTAATGGGTGGGTTAGAAGCTTTATTTATAATTTTCACTAGAAGAACTGTGCCTCCCCCTCACGACCCAACCTCTTTACGTTTGTAAAAGGGGGTTAGCTTCCGTTTTTAATTAAATTACGCTCGCTTCCTTTGGCGCGGGAAGGCCAACTTCAAAGTTCAATAATTCGAAAAGAAAGCATCAGCGAGCACAATGTCATTCTTGTAAAAACATTTTTAAATGTGTTCCTTTAGTGATTCTTTGGAGCCGAATTATTATTTTCCGTGGTTGCATTAAACTTCACATTGACCCTAAATTGTGTTAACACTGGCTGTAAAATATGAAAGGAATTAATATTGAATAAACATATTATTACTATTCTTTCACACTAAAAAATCATTGAGACGACGAGGCACTTGTCGTTTCAATCATCACCTTCGTCAGGCACTTGACAACATGCCATACCGGCTTAACGTCTTCAGTGGAATAAGAATCTCACGTGAGAGCGAACACCTCATACCTTTTTAGAGCAGAATTTTTTTCAGAAATAAGATACACTCTAACGTACTACACATTCGCACTGAAATACATTTTGCCATTGCTTGAAACTTATTAAATGATTCAGAAACCACCACTGCAACTGTGACGTACAACATCATTCAAATAACTGCCGCGAAAGAGCTAAGGAGCTTGCCAGTCAATGCCAGAATGCCAGTCTTGCCAACACGTGCGAGCAGTGTTGCCATCTCTAACTCGAATACAGATAAAAATTTTGGCTCAGATGAACAACAGGATAGTATTATTTGATGTAACCTATACAAAATGATTAAATTGACATTTAAATACCTTATTACAATATAACTATCCACAAGTTAAAGTTGTAGGTGAATTTACCAATTTTTTAGATGACAGCTATGACTATCAAGTATTACTCGGCAGCTACCAACTGTAATTTTCATGGCAAATGAATTTTGCTGTCTGAGAGTGCTCAAGAATGTTAGCAAGTACGATTTTCCCTCAATAATGTTTTTATCTTTCATTTGAGAGTAATTTGAACTTGATAGGTGAATTATTTCAAAAGTTACGAGTGGTAGACTGAAATCTAAAGTTGCACTCAAGAAATTCTAAAGAAATTTCTGTAGTTTCCAGAAGACCGTTTCCATACCGTCTCTGCTGCAGCCTGCCGCTCCGATTTCGAAAGTTTTGCCTGTATGAGCTATGAAAAGTTAAAATTTTTAAGCTATTGGGGTCATAAAAATTTATAATTATCGGCATATTCATTGTATTCATCGTATTTTGATTTTTATCGTAGGTATCTCTCACTATTTCGAGACGGTATATAAATAATAAACCGATGAACAGTTATTCTCTTATTAAACTATTGCATTTCTTGTAATATTGTTATCATTGTCACAATTTACTTCTGTTTGTAGGCTATTACGGGTAGTTTTTAATATACGTATTCTTTGAGATTTTTGCCTTTTATGGTTCTGTCCAAATTGTGCGAGCATTGAATTAATTTTCGATTTATCTGCAAGCCTTTTTTAAAATGAGCCAAGAGCTTGCAACGTTCAAATGGATTCGTTTTTAAAATGGATCTTCTCCATCGCCTGCTTTACGGACTGTGTTTTCTTGTATGAGAATAGCACATATAATTGTTCTGGCAATTATACATGTTTTATTAGGCTTGATTGGAATAAAACACACCCTCAGAGGGATACAACTATTGTATCTGTGGGAATTAGCGCTCCCAGGGGGATAAATGTGAGGGCCCGAGCTGAGAGTTAGGTAGGCCTTCTTTTTGTTGAAATAAAATGTTTTTTGCTAGGTTAAGGACCACCATTTTTCGATTCACTACTTCCCGGTTTTCCGCACCTCTGATTTTCTTCCTCAACTTTTATCTTATTTCATGAACTTCTTTCTCATCTTACTGTTTCTATGCCCCTTCTGCTTAGATTCCTCATTCTCTTATTTCCATACTGAATGGTGCCTTCCTCCTTCCTCTCTTCGATAAGCTCTATTTTTGTAGCGGTTAGGGAGGCTTTAACTAACTTATAACCTAATCTGGAATAAAAATATCCTATTCATAGAGACCTGAATATTTTAATTTTTATCTCAGTGTGAAAGGTTCTATAATTAGTAAAGCATAAATATAAAATTTCTGTATAGTTTTTTTTATTCATTTCATTATTACTTTGTTCACTTCATTTCATTTCAAAATTAAGGGGTTATTTAACATATTTTAATTTTAGTTGCTTAGTATGAAAATTACTTAAATATGTTAATTCCATATAATTACTTGAACATGCCAGCGAAATAGATTTGCTCAACGCCGGTGACATTTATGAATAAACACTTGAGAGAAATGAGTCAGCAGGTATGCTACGCGACCGTTAATCAAATAGGTCGAACGCAAGCCGTCATTCTCTTCTTGAATTCGGCCATGGGCAAGGGCTCGATTTTTCCTGCTTGTTTACGTCTAAATGAGACCAGCGGGTAGCCGTTGAACGGCAAATTTTGATCGAGAGCGGCCGACAGAGGAACGTTCTTACCTTCTACGGCCATCTTTCACTGTGTTCTGCTACCTGTCGACCTAAAAACGGCATGAATTTTTAACTGGGCATAGTAGAAAGACTGAGAAGAACAAAATTGTGAATATTTGGAAAATGAAAACCTTATGAATATTTATGCAATAGAATATATTGAAAAACGGAAACGGATTCTATTCACCTAAATGCCAACTGATGTATCACATCCGAGTTAAAAAACAGCTGTTGGTAGTGAAATTTTTGCTTATAATCATCTTGATCAACAGAGGTTTTTAGATACATCCGTACAATGTCCCTTTCGATGCACAAATCCTATTAGCTTAAAAAAACAATGAAATACTTCAAAATTTTCAGTTTATTTGGTAAACTAGAAAAAGAAAGTTTTAATTTTTCATCAGCCATGCTGACGGCTTCTACACATTTTCGAAAGCTCGATTTAGAGCGGATAACATCTGCGCGACGTTCACTGACAGCAGAATGTTGCGACTGCTCCAATAAAGTGTTCATGCAACAAGCTCCAAGCTTTGAATGTTAATTCAAAAAAACTTCATTGACCTAAGCCTAAGTGATACACGTCAGGGTTGCCGACTTCTAAAGGGATAATGATTACGAACGTTTTTGATTTTGTTTCAATGCAATCTAAAACAATCTAATATATAAAACAATCTAAAATATAATGAAGCACGAATTCACTTCTAAAAATGATGTACCTGTAATTGACCAATGTTGTTTTTAAGATCATAGCACAATATGAATATAAATTAAATTCATCAATTCCTATTTATTTCCTGCCGTTTGAGATTTACTCGTATATTCCAAAATATGACAACAAAATTTTTGAATGAAAGCCATCATGATTGATTTTATATTACATTGATCAAACACAGAATCTGTTATTTCTTCAATCGTAGTAACGCTTAGAGTCTCGAGTGAACTTTCCCAGCAATTTAAAATTATTAAATCTCTGTAAATTGTTTTCCAACGACTTAGATATCTTTGATAATAATAACCCAAAATTTATCAATTTGATTTCAATGCATAGAATCTAATGGCCAAGGTATGAAATATTTTTCTTTGAATCCTTGCAGAGTCAGATATGTCTTCATTGCTGTGGCGTAACTCTTTAACTTTTACACGAACCTAATTTTACAAAAATTAACGAAGATTTGTCCACATGCCGAGTGGAAAGAGATTGATTTAAAACTTGAAGTAATTAAAAGAGTTAGAGAGTTTTTAACCACAACAAACTATTTTTGAACTATCAAGTTAATTATTTATAATCCCAACCACAACACCACACCATCTACAGTGTAAAGTGTCTGTGACGTAGTGATTGAGAGAGCTCGCCTTTCATGAGAGATATGGCCAGCTCTATTTCCCGCAACCACAGTACAGTGATTCTTCTCATTGGACAAAAGTAGAACGTTGGCATGATTCCCAACTCCACCTAGGAGACGGAAACGAGTACCGGCTTAATCAGGGGCCACAGTCTTTACATCTTGATGTTAGTTATAAGTCATTTAAAAAACCAACGATCGAAATAACATGAATCAGTGCCTGATTGGCATAAAATATTATTTATCCGCGCACCCTCACGGCAACGAAGACGGGGATGCTATATATATTTATGCCTTCAATCCTGAACCATCCCCGTGGGCCATCCGACTTTGCTCTGGTCTCAAGTGTTTACAGTACGATCTGCGCATCCTATTTAATGTAGTCGTATGCCTGCAACTTGTCAACCTCCAATTGTATGTGTGTCTCTTTGCCCATGGATACGTTTTTCTGGAGATCTGACTGTTGTTATAGAACCGAGGACGCCGTTTCGATACAGTGTTTGACACTGACAATGCCTACGATTCAACAAACTCTCTTGCTGGGACTTCCAATTAAGATACTTTATCCCTTGTATCCTCGGTTTTCTAATAGCTTCAAGAATTTCATTTTGCATTTATCAAACCACCCTTTTTTATGTGATGGGTCGTTCAATTGTAATTGGATTACTTGAACATGGCGACCTGTACACTTTTGTAAATAGAAAAAATAGAAGCACGAAAGGCACCTTCAGCCGTTTCTTTCCTAAAATAGCGCCATTTCGATTTCTGTAAGAATTTTTGCGAACCTAATATTAAATTTAAAAAATTAACTAATATTTTTGAGTGTCCTTTCGAAGTGTGAAGTACGGATGAAGTACGTTGTTACCATAACTTGAATTAAGAAGTGTAAGCAAATGTTACCACTCAGTTAATGCACATCTTGATGTAATCCGAAAAAAAATTAAGTCTTCACTAAGAATTGGTTTTGTTTTGCAAATAAATAAGTTGAATCATTTTTGTAGGTCGCATAGTGTGAAAAAACCGTGGCAAATTGATTCTTATTTGTCTAAATTTTGATGCAAATTTACCAGCGTGAATGCCCGTGAGCACGCCGAAAATGTGACTGGGAAATTTTTGGAGATGCGCGAAAATGGAAAAATGGAGATGCGCAAAGTGTTAGGGTCTAAGTAATGTATGAGCGAGCGTGATTCAACTTACTTTTGCCTTGAGGAAAACATAAGTTTACACGTGTATTATTTTCCTCGCATGGGTCCGCGCGCGGGAACGATTAGGTTTAACGTTTACTAATTTTAACGGGGCTCAGAGGATAATCAAGACTACCAAATTTTGAAATGATTGAAATACTGCATCAAACTTCTTCAAACTACAGTCGAATTGCATGGCAGAATTTTGTGTACACGTCTGAATAGTTCATAGCAGCAAAGCGATTCTCACTTGAATCACTAATGCCATCAGAACATGTAAACGACGCCGTCATTTATGCAGATTCATTGGCTACCTAACAAAATGATTGAAATTCCCTATCGATCGTGGTCGAATACTGTATAGGCAAGTGTATGTATAGTATAGATGACGTTTTCTCATCTGTTCGGAAGAGATTAGAATGTGAATTTGTGAGGTGAGTTTCCCGCACTTGCAGCAACGGCCGCTCCAGAATGTCGAGGTCAGAGACTCCGGGCATAGCGCAGCAGCTGCCATCAATCAAGCCTTCTTCGTAGCAGCTTTGTGATCTGAAGTTTGGCCGAAGTTTCCATGTCATACTACGACTGTGGTGCTTAATGGCATGGTCTTTTGGACGCGTTGTTCGGCTGAGTACTGTAGTCTGCATTAGCGCTGTAATATTGCTGCGCAGTAGTGTTATAATATGGCTACCGTTGTGAAACAGCAATAATGCAATAGGTTAAAATAGTGCTGCAGTATTTCTACCGCAGGGGTGCAGGGGCCTGCAGAAGTGTGCAGCAGTGCTGCAGCAATGAGGAACATCAGCACTGCACCGCCCCTTTCCAGCAGTCCAGCTCTAAGCCACAGAGTGAGCGTCGCCTCCGCTCGACTGCTGCTTTAACGAGCCTCATATTAGTGAGGGCGGCCGAGCACAAATAATTACATTGACCTGAGAGACAAACTTTGCGGCCATTTTCGAACGAATGCTCTGCAAGTTCCTGAGAGCCTGTTTAGGTGCGCCTCCGGAACACGGTACTGTGTGGTAATGTGGAATTGTTGGGCGTAATTTTTTGGTGCTGAGAGCTTAGGACGCTGCTGAATGCAAAACTGAGGAGAACCTTAACTTGAACGCATAGCCGTTGTCTCCATGGCAAATAAAGGTGAATTATACATAGAAAAGCGCATTCTTAAAGCGCACTCGCCTGCTCTTGCCATTGCGTTCTCGGGAAATTCCTTGAAAAAATATATCAGTGAATGACATCGGATGACTATGCTCTGTGTGACTAAAAGCTGATCTCAAACGATTTGCATTTTTGGTGTTACTTCATTACTTTTGGCATTACTTCATCTGAGTACAAAACTTAGTCTTAGTTGCTAGCAACTGTATTATTTAGCTTAACTAGCACCATACAAGATCGACTTGTTATATTTCTCCCAATGATTTCCGGCGCTGATGATCAGTGTTACATTGCAAGCAACAGCTGCTGGTGCGGCTTACGGGATAAAAACGAAGAAAACGTTAGACCCATGTCCACTTATATGATACTTGACTGTCGAACTGTCGATACTACTAATCTATTTTACAGACATTTCATGCACTGACAGAGATATGCGGAAATTTAGGTGAGTCTTGCGAGGAAGGTAAAAGTTGTGATCAGCTGCCTGAGGCACATAGAAAGCATACTTACGCGCCTGCAAAAAGATCATTACCACAGCTCTTATAATGTTGTTTTTAGCTGTGAGAGGAACCTATTCGACTCTTTCTCACTTTTTTAAGGATGAATGTATTCAGATTAGCAAATAGTCACGTTATAAAAATGAATGACTATTCACTTGACGATGGTACTCAAATAACGTGAGGTTGTAATTTTCAAACAGGAAGATCACGAAGTTAGTTTCATGCCACTCAGTTGAATCCGCTTTACAAATAACTCAATTCAGCAAGTCTACACTTTGAAAAAGTCGGTTTAAGGTTAGAAAGAGCATAGAGTGTTTTAATGGTGCAGTTGCAAGATGCAGGCGGCATCTACGTCACCAGCCTTGTCGCCTCAGCAAAGTTGGGTGAGAGCATGAAGGTATAAAAGACAGGAGGGAGCGCTGGATGCGTTTCCTGTAACCTAGCTGGCTGTGTGCTAGCAGCCCGTATGGCTGTGCCTGCCGACCTTGAACCACTGCTCTAGTGTAGTCAGCAGTGATTGTCAGACCGTCGTTGTGTTAGTGTGTCGCTGCTGGCAACATGGTGAATTCCTGCAGCGCTAACGGTTGCAATGCTCGCAACGACAAAAAGAATAACATCTCATTGCACAAGTAAGCACTAAATCTAGGTAACATTCATACTTTTGGAGAAGGCTTAAGTAAAATGGCAGTTCAGGCCCGTGTATTTTAATTTCGTTTGTTATTTAATAGGCTATACATATTTGCACAGTATTGTTCTGCGTAGAATTCAAATTTGAAAACCATTTCATTCGGCGATCTTTACTTTGTGAGTTATAGCGTTTCAAATGTGTAAAATAATACGCATCCCCCTCAACAGCTCATTACTAACTTATGTTCTTAAAGCAGCATTCACACGATCAATATTACTTGAAATATTTACTATTAGTGTAAATATATTGATCGTCTGAACGGCATACTGATAGACTGATGAAAATATTTATGTGATCAAAATTTTCTGAAATTTCATCAAAATTTGAGCATTCTTGGATTGATGGAAAGTACTCTATATGAACGTGTGAACGCAACCAAGAGTTCGTCCAGTTGCCAAAAATCGTAGAGTTAGAGCCGGTCTCTCATTACTGAAATGCCTCCCCTCTTTGTGGAATCTTCCTCGGTTATTCAAAATATCCAGAAGCTAATAATATATATCATCGTTCATTCGGAGCTGGTTATAAAAGTCTTCCAGCTCCGTTACCCTTTTACCATTAAATCAATTCACATAAGTGTGCATATTGCGTTTCAAAATCCACTCCTCCCCCGATTTCTTCCGATTTCGTCTCTTTTTCTGTAGCAAAACAATTAGTAGCTCAAAATTTTTTGGCCCTGATTTAAGCACAACATTAACCACTTCCGATAGAAAGTCCGAGCAACTACTGATAGAAATATCGACAGTACATTATTGATCGTGCGAACTCGATATATTATTAATAAGTTGAATATATTATAGATTTTTTTACATCATAATAAATTATAAAAGAAGAAAAGAGCTGTACACGTGTGCGTCAAATGGTTGTACGCGCACATAGTGCCGGCCCGTGTGCGCTATGCAGCAATGGCTGAGTGGCTGACGGTGTGCCGCCGCCGCCGCTTCAGTTTTGCGTAAGTATTGCTCTGTTTCCTCTACTGTAAATTTGTTTCATTTGCAATGCATTGCTGTTTTTTAGCACCTGTCATGTAGTTTAATGTTTCAGGTTGGTGTCTTTGCGTTTTTTAACAATTATTCGATATAGTTGTGTAGTTATAGCCTGAAACGTGAATTTATTCCTATGCAGTACAGTGTTTGGTACCCCTCCCGAGTGGCTGATTGCGGCCCGAGCTAGCTTCAATCTGCACTGAGGCGCGACTGCGTAACGCGGTCTCCTGTCTTTTATACCTTCATGGGTGAGAGAGACGCTCACAGCCACCCAGGCCTCCACGCTGCGTCGAGATTGCCGCCTGCGACGTAACTTCCTAAGTGGCGGGTGGTGGTAGTTCTGTGAGCTCGAACTGGAATTGTCTCAGCTCTCTCCAGCTTTCCGTTTTAAAGAAAGGAAAATTCCGGCATTTTATTTCCGAAGTTTTTGCTGTCTTAGCTCATAATTCTAAGCTTGAAAAACACACTTCATATCTCAGACCATATGTAAGAGCTCTGGTGACAACGATACTCCTATCTCTAAGGCGTGAGTGAGGATGCTCCAAAGTTTGAGGTGATAAGTGAGAGCACTTCTAACCCAAACACACAAATTGAGATCACTTCTACATGTGGGGTGCAATTTCACAGCCCTTCTAAAATCTGCCATCGACTGTAAGAGCACTCTGCTCTCAAACCAAATTTGTGTTATATTTATTTCTGTCAAACATTAAGAACATTAAGAACAATGACTTTAGCAGCGTATGGTGTCATAATACCAAGTGAACAGTCAGCTAGTGTGCTGGCGTGAAACTAATAAGAACATAGTCAACCGGTGTATTAGCTTAACATTACGAGCGCGGTCTGCTGGTGTGTGAGTGAATCACAAGGAACAGATTCGGCAGGTGTACTGGCGAATATACAATTATAAAACTCAGGCATTCCCTGAAGGTTTCTTGAAGCAGTGAACTCGATTTAGTCTATCCTTGTGATAAGTTCACGCCAAACTTGCAACCTTTAGCCAAAGTTTTTTGAAACTCAGGGACTTTTGTAAGCCCGAGCATGAGTGGAACTTTGTGATGTGCTTTTATTCCATTACTTTTTTGAGCTTTGAGAGGAATGTCATCATAAGAGAGTCCGTCGTAGGTGACGTGTAGTTCTTTTAGATTTGTGTCTTTACTTTGTTCGACAAATTGTATTCTGGCGTCCAAATTGATCTTCAATTGCTCAGGATTACGTTTGAGATTGGCTCGTTTGAAGGAAATCGAACTCTCTATAGCATTAGCAGTAACACAGTTGATGCGGTGTAAGTCATTTACCAGATGTTCGTGCCAATCTGGTTTCGAAAAACATCATCATTGAAGGTGATCTATCAGAAAAACGCTCGTTACGAATTGCACGAAAATATTTCCAGAGTTATTTGTATTTCTTAGACGATGCCAGCGAATCTAGGAGGCTTAACTATAAGGAATTCACTTAACTTGACTTGGATTAATTTGAACTTGACTTGGATTAATTTGAACTTGACTCGGTTCAATTTCAACTTGACTTGGATTAAATTGACCTTGACTTGGATTAAATTGAACTTGACTTAGATTATTTTTAAGTGAAAAAGGTGTAGACTCCTAAAGGGGTGGAGGTCTGAAGGAGCAATGTTTGGAGAGTATGGCGGATGCATCAAGGTTTCCCATTTCAGCGTTTCAATTGTGTCCAAAGTCATGTGTGCTGTATGCGGACACATATGGTCGTGCTGGAGGATGACGCCCTTTCGATTAACCAAAGCTGGGCGCTTTTTTTTTAAAGCGGCATTTAGTTTTGCAACTGTTGACAGTGCAGTTCTGCAGTGATTGTTTGGTTGTCTTCAAGAAGCTTGTAGTGAATAATTCCTCTCATATTCATCCAAACACAGAACAAAATTTTTTCCCGATGGAGTCCTGGTTTTGGATGTGATTGCGGTTTTGCATGTCGATCAATCCATTGATTTTGACGTTTAACATTGCTGTACATGATCCACTTTTCATCTCTGCTAACATCTTTATTTAGAAACGGTCCTTGCAGTTGGCGGGAATGCAAATATGCCCAGACATTCACGCGCTGGGGACGGTTAACAGCAGAGAGGTCATGAGAAATCCACTTTTTAAGTTTGGGTTTCTTTCCCAGCCCCTTTGAGTGACGTTGAATTGTCTTCGCACTCACATGAAGTTTAGAGCTCAATTGCCTCATGGATATTGCAGGATTAGCTTCAAACTTGTTACTACATGAAAACGGACAGGACTTATGATACGACCTGATAAACAGGATGGCCACTCAGTATCAGAATCGAAAAGTTCTATTCGGAACAGTCATATCATATTATGCAGAATGACCATAATAAGACTTTGTATTTGTGATACAGACTGGTGATCATGTTTAGAATGATGTAATGACTCTTAAGTCATCCTGTAGTATTTCTAAACCGAATTTATGCAGGCCCTGCTAAAGTTTATACGGTTGAGAAAGAATATTTTTGATTGGTTAACGTATTTAGATGGAAATAGAATAGATTACGCGCCAAATTTTGGAAGCATATATGTCTTTTATCATTGCCCCGGAATGTTGTTTAAATTTGGCAGGAAAATTTCCTTAGAATAACATTGCTTTTAAGGCCTGTTGACACGTGGAGTGGGCGAGCGCTTCACCACGAGCTCAGTAAAATGCTTGTTCGAGTCAGCGTGTCCACACGGACCATGGCAGAGGTGCAGACTGCTCCAAGTAAAATCCTCAGTCTGCTCCTAGCAGCGGTAGAGAGAGAACGTACGAAGGTGGCTCTGCGACAGGCAATGGCGTTTTCAATCTCTATCAGTTGTCGCGGCTATAAAGAAGAAACAAAAACCAATGAGGAAAATGTGGGCGAAGCGTTGGCTTAAAAAGTCCTTTTTTGGCAGCTAAACGCCACTTTTCCAGGAGAACGTGTAGGCAGGGAGCAGAGACGCACACCCTACACGTTCAGCGTCTGAAATTGCACTGGCAAGCATTGACTCGCTCGACGAAGACCAAACTGAGACAGACTGTTGTCTACTGCTCCATTCAGTCTGAAACGAGAGAAAATGGGCGTGGTTTAAGCCTCTCTTTCCCGGTGGAGCGCTCGCCCACTCCACGTGTCAACAGGCCTTTAGGTACAAGGATTCTTTACCGTTTTCTGTGTGCTCCAGCATTATATGAGCAAATTAACGTGTGAAGCCTGCGATGGTTCTTACATTGGTTGCACACGAAGACGGGCTCGGACATGCTTATCTGAACATTTAGGTATTAGTTATCGAACCATTAGACCGATATAAAATCTTCTTCATTCAAATCCTAGGGCCTCTGTGAAAATTGGAATAGTCCTGTTAAATTTGATCATCTCTTAACCATGAACTCAGCCAACAACTCCGTAGATGTCAGAATTTTGGAATCGTTACATGTATACTTAAAGATAGACCCACCTTGGGCCGAGTTTAAAAGGTAGGGTTTATAGACCCACCTTGGGCCGAGTTTTTTATCAAGCCCTTCGGCCCTAGTTTATTTGGCTTGATTCGTGAACACCAAATGCGGGTCCATACGTTCGATATACGATCTTGAGTATATAACATGCACTCTATGTTGCTTTTCTTTGTTTGTCTTCTTCAAAAGTATGGATTATTCCAATGATATTTTTATAACATTTAATCTTACATGCTTTTTTGGGCATATGCTATTCATTCGCGTATATTTCATTTAAAACGATATTGGTTTAAGAGGACGTTATTGTTATTGGCTGGTGGACGATTTTTTCAGCATCTGTTATTTTACGGGTTCAAATTGATACACAAACCCATAGTGTTTTATCCGAAGAAAAGCCTCTGCTTTGGACATTATATTCAACTAATCCACCCCCTTTATTTGAAATAAAAAAGAGGGCGAAATGAGAGAAAGGCAGTAAGAAATTAAAACATACAATCTCTCGAGAGTCGATAAGGCCGCGTGAACACGGCTCATCAAAATATATAGGGTTGGAGCTTGTATCACAGATACACTCATCACACACTACAGGTTGGCTTCGGACAGACCGACTGACTGACCGACCGACGGACGCGGCTCTTATTATAGTAATACAAGTCCACCCCCCTTTATTTGAAATAAAAAAAAGCGTAATGAGAGAAAGGCCATAGGAAATTAAAAAATAAAATCTCTCGAGAGTTGATGAGGCCACATGAACACGCCCCGTTAAAATATATAGGGCCGGAGCTTGTATCACAGATACGCTCATCACACACTACAGGCTGGCTTCGGACAGACCGACGGACGGACGGACGTACGCGGCTCTTATTATAGTATAGATATAGTGTGCACGGCCCGCCAAAAATGTCGGGATTCAATGCCGTTCTTGTACAAACTTTCCAGACGTGGATGACTAACAAAAATATCTATCCTACCAGTACCCGTGATAAAAAATATTATTGAACTTGTGCACAGGTGAAACTGTCATCACAGATACGATTATTATGGCTATCAATATGAGCGTGACAGAGAAATGGAAGAAACGGACTCAAAACAAATAAACCAAGTGTATTTTTAGGCAGTAGAAGGACCCGTGGAAATTCCTAGATGCACCCGTGTAAAAATTCTGTCAATATTACCTAACCTATGCTGACCTATCCTATCCGAATCTAACCGAACCTATCCTAAACGAACACATCCTGGTATAATTCAAACATATCAATCCCAATTGAAAATCAAGGACGTATCGCCGGTGTATTAAGGACGTGAGGGTTGATTATGCACGATTTATAGGCTAGTCGGCCTGCTCTGCCTTAACACTGCCTCTACGCGCCCCAAACCAAGCGTGGTCGAGCTCGGACGTGAAATTCATAGTTGGCCCTGAAGGATTCGAAGGCGCAAAATTTTCACTTAATTACCGGCCGTAACATTTGAAAGCGGCATGACTCGATCTGTCAGTTAATGACAGCGTGTCATCGTGAGCGTACTGGCGGTTACTGCCTTTGCAAAGGTCGCGTTTGGTGTTTCGACTGTGTTCTTCACAATCATTGCGTTAGGCAAATTGTGACGTAGTATTGCATCAGATGCCCAAAACATGTTTATTGATATTATATTGATTGTTTTCTGGGATGTTGTGGCGATCAACCGTTATGCTCATCCTCAGATTTTTCTCGTCACTTCACGAGCTCATGCTGAGTTCAATTTTTTAAACATAGTTATGTGAAGTGCTGTTCGTCCAACTGTTTTGAAACTAGAACAGTGGTATTCATATCAAAGTACTCTGGATAGATTACTGAGCAAGTTTACAGAACAGTTCACATTCACTTGATTCATTTGCAAGTTTTTCACAGAGTGGCTACAAAGACTGTTTTTCAAATGTGTATTGATGTCACAATAAGTTACTTGTTTTCACGATATTAATAAGTGCAAATGCTGACATTGAACAATAAATTAAACCAATATGCTTTTCACAGTGCTTTGTATCAGTGCCAACAAGAATAGAGAAAAACGCTGGTGATAAACCCAAACTGTGAGTTCATAATGAAAAATCGATTGCTGTAAATATGTATCATGGCCAAAAAATTGCACAATGTTGTATGACTCTTGTAATTTTGGGACTTAGCACTCCTACAGGGTCCGAGAGATGTGCATTTGGGTTATTTTATATTGTAATTATTGTTTTCCCTTTTCATGATGGACATTTTTTATTCATTTTCTTACTATCCATGTCAGCTCGTCTTTCTGTCTTCAACTATTCTCTTGTTTAATTTGTTTTTCAAGATTTGTAATCCTGTGCATTGAGTCCTGCGCAACAGTGCACCCGAAAGTGCATAAAGTTCATCTATCATTTGAGGGTATGGTTTATTGCAAATACTTTTTTGGTAGATAATTGCGCTAGCTAATTGTGCTCTAGTTTTTTCTCTAAAACCGCATTAGTAACGCAAGGAAATTCTTTTGTGCTATTCTCTGCCATTATTTTCCATTTTGTTCTCTAATGAAATATTTTAAATATTATTTTTCAGTGTTTGAATTTGTTATAAAAGATGCTGTTCAGCATCCAGCCAATAAACAAGCACATTCAGTCGATTTTAAGTGCCTACCTATGCATTTTATGAATGATGCATTTCTTTTGCAAAAAAAAAATTTCGGTGCTGGTTCATTGGTGACCCAGCTGAGAAAGGGGGATTGAAAACTTACATAGTAACTTTAATTTCATTCGTTATTTTCTTTAATGATATTCAAAATGTTCCTGCAGGCCACTCATTTCTATGAAGTCAAAAAATTTGAGAGAGATCTCATGAATGATATATATATGTTATAAATGAGCTTTGAAAGGGAATCGTTTTATGAAATGAAAATCGTTTTATTTTACGTTTTTCGGTATTTGGTTAAAATATATGCATCGCATTACACAACACCTTGTACATACCGAGTGTCCCACAGAAATGTTTCCACCTTTTTCATTGATTATATCTCCGCTTTAAATTAACATATTAGAAATTTCTTCTTCTCACAATGCAATAACTTTTTTTTTCTTTTCCAATAATTCAAGTTTTTTTTTCAAATCGTTCAACTTTACAGTGATCGATTTACTGAAACAGATGAAAATTAATTGTTCAGAGGCAAATAATTGTTCAAAGGAAACAATTATGGTGTTCTTAATTTCTCAATACCTACTGTTAAAAATAATTTTACAATGATGTATCCTACATATCACGAAGTATTTAAATCCTCGTAGAGATTATTTACTTTCTTATTTCATTATTTCAAGACACCTAAAACGCAACTCACTAACCATCAAAAAATTTTCATCGTATTAGAATATGAAGCAACGAAAAACTGTGACAAAGCTAGAGGAGCATTTTATTTTCTTTCTAACTTTCTAACTCAAACGATACACAGTTTTCTTATCGGACGAGTTCCTTTCGGGATTTTTTCATTAATTGCACTTCAAACTTTTTCAGAGTTTTTCGTTACTTCATATTCCAATGCGATGAAAATTCTTTGATCGTTAGTGAGCTGCATTTTAGGTGTCTTCAAATGATGAAATAAGGGGGTAAATAACCTTCCAGTGGGTTTGAATATTTGGTGGTATGTAGGATATATCATTGTGAAATTATTTTCAAAGGTAGGTATTTAGAAATGAAAAACACTAGCGTTGTTTTTAAAATCTTTCCCCCGAACAATTTGTTTTCTACCTCATTCTTTAAATCGATCAGTGTAAAGTGGTTACTAAACGATTTTCAAAAAATTCATCATTCGACAAGGAAACAAAATTTAATACATTGTGAAAAAAATACATTTTGAATATGTTAATTTAAATCGGAGATATAATCATTTAAAAACTCCGATACATTTTTATGGGACACGCGATATAATGTAGACACTCCTCAGAGGGATACAACTATTGTTTCTATGGGAGCTAGCGCTCCCAGGGAGGAAAATATGAGGACCCGAGGTATGAGTTAGGTAGGCCTTCTTTTTGTTGAAATAAAATGTTTTTGTTACGTTAAGGACCACATATTTTCGGTCACTACTGTCCTGTTTTTTAGCACATACTACTTTCTTCTTCAGCTTTGATCTGGTTTCATGAACTTTTTTCTCAACTTACTGTTTTTACACCCTTTCTGCACAGATTCCGCGTTCCCTTTTAAAACGTTGACTACGTTTGTGCGATTGCTACGGTTGGTTCGGTTAAGTTGTGAGTAGAAGAATTTAGAAACTGACTGGACTGCTCAAGTCCATCTTGTCCTTCATAAAAAGTGTGAACAATATAAGTGTATTATAATTTTTACCAGGTCGGTTAAAATCAATTCTAAAAAAGGTAGTGAAATTATGGAAATGCTATTCATTTATGCCGGTATGCAATGTACCTAATGGTACACATGTGATACGTCCCAAAATGTAGTGCACGTCTTGCCTCCATACTAAATGGTGCCTTCCTTTTCCTCTCTTTGGGTCGCATTTGTTGCGGATAGGGAAGCTTAAGCTAACCAATAATCTAATCTATAATGTAAACAAGCGTTGAAAGGGAACTTTGAGATACGGAAATCACATTCCCATCCTTATGTTTATGTAGTTGAAATTTGTTTGTTACATGCAGCATTTTAATCGGATTGTGATTTCATTTCTAATTCCTGTATTATTTTCGTGTTTTATTGGTGAGAAGGCTGTGATTAATGGAAGTGAGATGTTCATGTAAATTTAGTGTAGAGAATGTTTCATTTTTGTAATAAAAGTTGAAGAAAGAGCGGGATTCTATGTCCTTTCTAATGTATTGTCTTATGTACCTGAGCTCCCAGTTGCACGTGCATCGATCTCATTGGATGTACAATATTGTACTGAGCTAAATGGGTCAATAAATTCACAATGCAGTTAGTGTGAATGTATTGTAGGATCCAAAGCTTCCAGTGCAATAGTGTGCACCTCGTGAGGCGAGGCACGTGCAACCGGGAGCGATTTTTTAACCTATAATCCATGGACGGCCAGCCGCGATTCGAATCTGGTTCTGAGGCGGTAAACGGCCGTTAGGTGCGGCGGAACAACGGCGATTCGCGTGCAGTTTTGTGTCCGAAAAAGTGGACATTTGACCCTTAAACCGCGCGTAATACAACTAAAAAACGCCTAGGAACCGACGCGTACCCACCGGCGAAACGTCCTTGATTTTCAATTGGGATGCATGTAAAGGCCATCTTTTAATGTTATGCGGAGGAATTCGGTATCCATGATACCGCCCACTCCGGCATCCTAAGTTTCTTAAGAAGCGGACACCAAACAAATATATAAATAAGCACACGACGGGTGTGTTTATTTATTGTGTTTATTAGGTTAGATAGATTATTGACTCAACCCAGCGAACAACAGAGGCACATATTCCCAATGGAATCACACAGATTTACAAACAACTGGGTCAGTAAAGTAAAGTGATTTTTTGCTTTCTTTTGAGTTTAGCTGAAATGTTTCGTTACAAATTTTCGTCTTATCTGCGATTCCCACGCCCTTTGTGGCGTTAGACAGTGGAGTGCCGTTCACAGCTCCTTTATAGCAGGCTTTTGGCTGCTGTTGAGCTGTTTATTCCTGCGAGTTTTTTCATGTCATGAACACAGACGCACAGTATTTGAGTTCGCTGCGATGGACATCAAGCACGAGTTGCTCAGTAATGAAAGGAATAAACAGAAACTGCTGCATAAAGTATGCTCGAATCCAGGCTACGAAATGACGTTAAGGGCTTACGACGCATAATTTGCATTTGAAATAAGAGGAGGCTTCGCTCAGCTAACATTTGAGAACATTTGTTCTTGACTAGCGGGAGAACTTACGATTGAAAGAGTTCTTAATTTATTGTATTAATTTTATGCCTACGACAATATTTTAACTAACTTTCTTACGTTTTTTGCTTAAACATTTTTCAATTTTTTCACGTGTAAGTTGGTTCAGGAATGTTCCTATCATTTTTTGCACTAAAACACAACAATTCATTAAAATCTATATTTTTGTCTCATTATAAAATGCAACGTTTCGACGTATCAAACATCATCCTCAGGCTGGAAAAAAATACTGAATAATTTTCAGTCACATTGGAAAAAACGCAAAAAACTAACACTTAAGTAATATAGACTAGATATGTAGATCACGAAACACGAAAGCGACTAGACAAAATAACAAAATTTTTATCGCAGAAATAGTAGCAGGACTGCACCTTTTTCACTGTAAATTAATCAAAGTCAAGTTCAAATTAATCCGAGTCAAGTTCAAATTAATCCGAGTCAAGTTCAAATTAATACAAGTCAAGTTCAAATTAATCCAAGTCAAGTTCAATTTAATCCAAGTCAAGTTCAAATTAATCCAAGTCAAGTTCAATTTAATCCAAGTCAAGTTCAAATTAATCTGAGTCAAGTTCAATTTAATCCGAGTCAAGTTCAAATTAATCCAACCCTCAGTTGAGTTAAAAAATGACAAAATAATTTGTTAATTTGAGATTTTGTGTTAAATATGTCTCTATTGGATATGATAAGCAAGACTGCTTTCGAGGATTTATTTACACTCATAGATATTTATACACGTGAAATTCCAATCTATCACATCTATGAAATCAAATACATGCAAGTACAAAATATTTCATTGGACGATACGTAGATTTAATCCATTCTATATTTATTTACAATTCAATACATAAAGCCTTTAAGACTTCAATAACTTTTATAATAATCATTTTATGAATATTTAAGCTCTGAAAGTATTATACATTGAATTGTGAACACACACAAATAAAATCAGTAAAAGTTAGACACGTTGTTTCTTGTATCATTATTGTGTAATGTAAGTGGATCCAACATTTCTTCACATTGACTAACACGGAATTAGAATGCATGGCAACAAATATATTGCTATTGCAGGAATGTATCTGGGTAGTAATGTACAAGCATAAATTGTAATCACACGGAATCGTATATTAGTACTCAGTGAATTGCGTTTGTTTATTTCTTTTAAAGATCAAATCTACATATCGTTCAATGATAACCTTTTGTATATGCATGTATAGGATTTCATAGATGTGATAAAGTGGAATTTCACGTATATAAATATCTATGAGTGTAAATATATCCTCGAAATCAGTCTTTCTTATAACGTACAATAGATACATATTTAACACAAAAAACTCAAATTAACAAATTACTATGTCGTTCTTTAACTCAACTGAGGGTTGGATTAATTTGAACTTGACTTAGATTAATTTGAACTTGACTCGGATTAATTTGAACTTGACTTGGATTAAATTGAACTTGACTTGGATTAATTTGAACTTGACTTGGATTAATTTGAACTTGACTCGGAATAATTTGAACTTGACTCGGATTAATTTGAACTTGACTCGGATTAATTTGAACTTGACTTGGATTAAATTGAACTTGACTTAGATTAATTTGAAGTGAAAAAGGTGTAGATATATTGTACAAAAAACTCGATGTTCACCATACGAGAGACACGAACAAAATTGTCGAGCCGTTTCGTCATACCTAACAAGCCGAAGTTCCGCTAAACAGTTTGAAAGGAAAAAATCATTGGTGTTTTCATTAAGGGAAGGTGCAAGTTCATGAATGTGTAATGCTTCAATTATGTGAGTTTGATCTTTTTCAATAACATTATAAAGAATTTTAGTGTTAGGGAACAGATTTTCAATGGATGGTTTGCAACTATGGTCAACACGGAAATGATTGAAGATGGAACCTTGATATTTATGAGCTGTTAATCTTTGCTTCAGGGTCATTCTGGTCAGGCCAATGTAACGTTTATCAAGAGACTTACATTCTCTCATGTTCCCCGAAGCTCCATTTAAACATATTGATGATAGTTTATTCCGTCAGTTGGATGGCGTTGCCATGGGTTCTCCTTTAGGACCTACTTTTGCTAACTTTTATAAGTCACATGTTGAGAACTTGGTGTTAAATAGGGTAGAAGTAAATCTGAGCATTAACTGTAGATATTCGGACGACATCTTTGTTAAAGTACAAGACCTGGAGCATCTGGAAACGTTAAGGGGTTTGTTTATTGAAAAATCTGTTTTAAATTTCACGTATGAGTTAGGTCTACACGGTAAGCTCCCATTTATGGATGTTCTGGTTGAAGCTTCTAACGGTACATTCCATAGATCCGTTCATGTCAAACCTTCCCATTCAGGTGAAACTATTAATTACGATTGTGAAGCTCCGGAAATCTATAAGGAAGGCGTCATCCATTTCTTGATAAATAGAGCGCATAAAGTTTGCAGTAATTGGTAAAACTTTCATTCCGAAATGCTTCGAATTAAACGTTTACTTGTAAATAACAACTTTCCTAATACCTTGATTGCTAAAACTATTGATAAATTTTTGAACCAAATCATACATGAGCAGTGACAATAGTTCAGTGAATGCAAACCGTATCAATATTTTTTACGAAAATCAAATACACGATAATTACGAAAATGACGAACGAGTCTTTAAAATCATTTTTAAAACCTTTGTTAATCCAATAAATCCAGAAACTTTTCTTAAAGTTTGCGTGTATTATAAGAATCCTAAAATCAGTGACCAAATAGTAAAAAATAATCTGTCTGCATCTGGGGCCAACGAACTGGACAAGGCCAGTGTGATCTATCAATTTAAATATAACATGAGAGAATGTAAGTCTCTTGATAAACGTTACATTGGCATGACCAGAATGACCCTGAAGCAAAGATTAACAGCTCATAAATATCAAGGTTCCATCTTCAATCATTTCCGTGTTGACCTTAGTTGCAAACCATCCAATGAAGATCTGTTCCCTAACACCAAAATTCTTTATAATGTTGCTAAAAAAGATCATATTCACATAATTGAAGCATTACACATTCATGAATTAAACCTTCCCTCAATGAAAGACACCAATGATTTTTTCGCTTTCAAACTGTTTAGCGGATCTTCGGCTTGTAAGGTATGACGAAGCTGCTCGACCATTTCGCTCTTGTCTCTCGTGTGGTGAACATCGAGGTTTTGTACAATATATCTAGTCTTACTACAATTTCTGTGATAAAAATGTCGTTATTTTGTATAGTCGCTTTCGTGTTTCGTGATCTACATATCTAGTCTATATTTTAAGTGTTAGTTTTTACGTTTTTTCCAATGTGACTGAAAATTATTTTGTATTTTTTTCCAGCCTTAGGATGATGTTTGATACGTCGAAACGTTTCATTTTATAATTAGACAGAAATATAGATTTAAATGAATTGATGTGTTTTAGTGCAAAAAAAATGATACTGGCATTCCTGAATCAACTTACACGTGAAGAAATTGAATAATTTCGTAAGGCTGAAAGTTAAAAAAGAAATTCAAAATTTTTTATTGTGAGTTCTGTTAATTTTCCCAGGTAAGTAATGCAGGATCTGATGAGGTTGGTACAATAACATTCAGGCAATGCTTTTTATTTTAATTACAGAGTGTTTGTATTAAAATATAATTGACAAACACTCATATGTTTTATTTCTAGGGCTTCCTACTACATTGTAACTCGCTTACCTCGAAGCATCTTCATTTAACGGGCAGTACACAAACATAAAAAACTTGATGCCGCAAAAATTCAATGCCAAACACACACCCGAATACCGGATTCCTTTCCTAATTTGTGGCATTTATTTAATATTATTATATTGCAAATGACAGTAAAAATAGAACATCAAATATTCAAAAAAATTGTATCATCTAGTTTTCTCGTAATTTTCAGACTTTTTTATTTTAAAATTTATTCTCACTTTCGTAGGTTGCCATAAAATTGTCGTGGCTTCTTACTCCAACAAAGCAAAGCATCGCAAATACTCTTATATGTTAGATATAAAGTCCTTTAGTATACATGTTTGTAGCAAACAAATTTTCCATTCTCTCAAAAATTTTCAGACCCCCCATCGTTCCCAACATATGGTCCGAGAATTCACAGCCTCTTATTTCTTCCACGCCATTCTTCACGAATTTTCTTCGATTTTTCTGCGTCGATTTCTTCTTGTCACTTTTTGGGCGTGGAAATATTTGCCCCGGTCCCTGTAGCTGTAAGGAGCTGTAAGAAATTCCAGGATAGCCGGGCGAGTGAGTCTGCTCTGATGCTGACATTTGTGGCGAGATTAACTTTGTTCGTTTCCAGTCAGGTCAGAACTGTCGGCGTCCCGAGTCTGCTTAACAATTGCACTGAAAGTCAATGAGCTCAGACAAATCTTTGTCAGCGAGGGGACATGTTGCTCTGGTAATCTGAATGTGGTCCCTGATAATTATCAGGACTTACTAATTTTCTTCGAATCAATTTCATTGGCTTTGGGATTTTCGAGGAGACCTTCCTTTGATCCGGCAGCGGCATTAGAGACGACGTCAGCGAGCTCCAGGGGATGAAGACGAGGATTCGCTACCTGGACGCTGCACAGATACTGTCGCAAGTGCTGCGGACGTGCTGTAGAGGTGCTGCAGACGTGCAGTTGGTGAGCTGCAGGCATGCTGTAAGAATGCTGTAAACGTGCTGTAGGACTGCTAAAGAGGTGGTTTAAGAGTACTATACGTGCCGCATGAATGTTGTAGAAGTGCTACAAAAGTACTACAAGAGTACTGGGGAGCTGCTGAGAGAATGCTGTAGGGGTCACTAAAGATATGAATGGCTGCAACACAGTTGTGCAGCAAGTAGAGCTCAGTCGTTGGCAGCTCTCAGAAACGAAATTGAAAACTAAGAAATATACATACATCGGACGCTCTTCTGAGATACGCTACGAGATAATCGTTTCCTGTAGTAAATCTAGAGCTCTGTGATATCTGTTGCCTCGAACCGTCTGTTGCTGATGTTTTCAGTTTCAGTTTCAAGCGCTCGAAGTTGGATTTCTCTCTGCCCCTAATGTCAAAGGCATTTCTAAGGTCTGCAGCCGTAGTGAAGCACACACGGCTCATCTATGGGTCGAGCAGCAGCAAAATAGCCAGAGACTCTCCAGTGCTCAGAGGCTGATAATACCTGACAGGGGACACTTGACGCTAAATGCATGTGCCCGCCTGCTTTGTCAAAGTACTGGGTTTCGCTCACTGTCACCTATGAAATTCATTCTAACAGAATGAATTTCTGCGCTTGATTGCATCCCGATCATAATCTGCATTCTGCTGCCAGTATCGATACAGCTTTCAGTCTGGCTTCTTAATAATTTATTCAATAAATTTACTTTATAAATTCGAATGCAACATCTAGAGTAAGCTTTCGTCAGACTACTACCTAATTGAAACCTTCCTTTTCACGACCAGATTCTGAATAAATTTTGCCCGTCACAGAGGCCTTCTACCCAAAACTTCTGTTCAGGATGAGTAACTAGCAAACAAAACCAGAGAAAAATTAATGCGTTTTATGTCGGCTCATGCGAAGCTTTTTATGTTGGCTCATAAACCAAAACTTACGCGAACGAGCGTATAGTTAGCTCAAAACTAACCGCTTCGTAGGCAAAAATGTATGCGAGTCTGCCGCAATATATCGTGTAGTCCACTCAGTCCCTAATTTAGTCTCAGGTCCTGCTCAATATCTGGCAGAGTGGGAACAGCGATTTTCACGTGATGTTGTTGGCTGAGCTCTGATAAAAAGCTAATACGCTCTCCTTTGACGAACTAATGTACTTCAATAAGGGGATTTGCGAGCATTACCTCTAATAGGACGATGAGCTCGACTTTCAGTGGGATAAGGCACTGGAAAGAAACTTTTAGGTCTTCTTTTCTGACAGGGCAGACAAGATCGACTGACAGTAATCCTAGCAGATTTGAGAGGCCTGTAAATTTTTTATAAGAAATGGTGACGGAAAAGTATGCAATTTCGTAGGAGAACGACAGTTTAGGAACTGCAGATTAATGCTCCACAAATGTAAGCAGCAACAATGCAGAAAAGTAATGCAGATGATAAAAGATACCATATGCTACAGATTAAAGTCTACATAGAGAGCAACCACAGTGCCACAAAAGAGCGATACAGAACAGCAATAGCTCGCAAATACGAGCCGAGCTGTGGAGCTGTAACTCAAGCTGCGAAGCACGTATTTTGTAGCACAGGAGCCTCTTTACGGCCCTGAAGACTCGCCGTGCGATACGTCAATGTGGGGCCGGAGACAGGCAGGTCGCTTTGGCCCAAATGCCGCAGAGATGAGGCTCCGTGCAGCCGGCCTTCCCTCGCTCACCCGCGCTTAGATATTGCCTTTCATGGATCCCAAGAAAGATTCCATCGAAAAAAAATGCGACACTGAATAATTCATGGGAATTTCCTGCACAGTAGCATTTAAATTCATCTTCGTTCGCTTGAGAAAAAACTCTTGAAGGCGAGAGATGTCGATCGTGCTGCAACTTCTAAGGAAAAGTTTTAAGTAGCTTGCCTAAACAAGTCCCATACATGAGACATATTCTCTTGCTAATCCTGAGTCCTGGCTTAAGGAATTTAAAGAAATTGGAATCGATCTAATAAATCTCACTTGGTTTCCGAAAAATAATATTTTTCAAACGGGTCTCGTTTTAGAAACCAGATTAGTTTAAAAAACATGAGTGCAATACATTCTACCGAAGCAAAGTGAGAATTTTTAAAGCCTAGTAGTAGACGAATAAAAAAGTAAATTTTATCCTCACATTCGAAATGAAGGCTCGCACTGCCGACAGCTCAAGTCTCAGGGATCAAAGGAGCTCGGCGTGCGCACCTGCCTTATTTGCCTGATATTGACCATTTCACACTTTCTTAGGCAGTGTGAAGAATTTCTGCAATATCGATTGCGTCATGAATGTCAATATTGACCCGCAGCACACAGCTCCTCCCTGCGGCAAGCTATGAGGGCCTCAGACTAAGGATAAAATAGCAGACTTTGTGCCTCAAGTAACTTACAGAAAATAAGCTGCTGGCGGACGCACAGGTGGATATTTGTGTAGCGTCTAAATTTCCCTAGAAAGGCTGGAGAAAACATGAAATACTTTCGGTTCTCTCGCCTTATTTTTTTGCAAAAAGAACTATTTTAACTCGACGTCGCATGCATGCCGTAATAGCATGTGTGTCAACGAACCTTAAGTCTGGTCTTAAATGGGCTCTAAAATGAAGAAGAAGTAGTGCTTGTGGTACAAAATAAATATGGCCAATATCTGTAAAAAATGGCGCAAATGCCTCAGTTGATTATAACTTCAAGGAAACACGAGAAATAAGTAGATGTATTTATACATTCACAATAGCATTCCTAGAAGGAGTAACGCTGAAACATCCTAACGATTCGGCTGTCGCTCCTTTATAAGTCTGGCGTATATAATTGACGTCATTTCTAAGTGAGCCGCACGCGTTTGCTTTATTTAGCCATCAGCCGTTCCTTGTGTGATACAGAATGCGCTAATTGATTTTCTCCGTTTCCTCGCTCTTAATAGTCCATCGCGTTGAAATCAGGGGAGTCAGCGGGCCACAAGATGCAAGGGGCTGATGTCGACGTTGAATGTATTCATGCCGAACTAATGCCGACGTTGAGGGGACTAACACTTGTTCATTGAGTTGTCTCTACGCCTTAAAGTCATTGTGATCAAGTACTTGTAACGTACCCTGTTTCAAACATATGAGTACCAAGTAGGAGAAAAAATTTCGTTCGTGCCAAATTCACCCCAAATACCTTGCATATGGGTCGTACGATGCTACTGACGTTTCTGTAAGAATTTGGAATGCTAAAATTTGCCCAGACGAAATTTAACCATTTCTTTGCGGCACGAAACACGCTAATATCTAATGGGGCCAGTGACGTACTCATTATTGTCGAATAAAGAGTCCTCTAGATAATTACGGTCACGCTGTTCCCGTTTGATGAGGCGTAAAATTAAGTTTAACGAAGCCGAAAAAAACTAAAAGTTTTATTCCACTCGCTGACATTGACAAAGTCACAAGATGATACTTATGGAAGCGATTCGAGATCGCAATTTCGATAGGAACTTTCTTTATGATCATTTAAAGTGAACGCATGGAAAGCACCGTAGCGGTATTCTCTGAGGATATTCTGAAGTCATCTGGTGTTCATTGAAGCTGAGTAATTTGTTAAGTAAGTTGATGGGACATGCTTGAGCTCTGGGCAATGCAGGTGATCACTTCTATAGTGGGATTTTTAACCGGAACACAGGAAATGACGCACAAAAGAACTAAAACCTTTTAATATTTCAAAAATTTTTTCAACACGATCAACTGTCAACGATAAGCTCCCAATTTGAATTCACAGAATTAAATAGTCTCCATAGCGTTGCAGGAGACCCAACAAATTTTTAGGGCGTATCTTTTTTCGTCCTGACGTTAAACTAAGAGAACTGGAGGCCATTGTAGTTCCGGCACCTCCCTGCCCAACACAAAACTGCAATTGAGTAAGGAGGAAAGAATTAGTGAGTAAATGAGGTACCACCGCGTCAATTCATATAACACTTGGATCTCATTCTAGAAAGTTTCATTATTATTCACGAACGAACCTAGGTAAAACGCAGAGTCCAAAAAAATAAATTTGGAGATGAAACACACGCTGGAGAAGAGAAGTTAGGCTTGGTTAACCTAACAAAGTGGCCTCTTAAAGGAGCATCCAATCCAGATCACGCTCGTCAAAGGATTCTGAGGGAGAACAAAAAGCCACAACAGAAAATAGATCCACTTCATCTCTCGCATCTATTGCAAACCTCATATCAACACCGGCTCACCTTGAAATAGTGCCTAAGCACATCCGATTTCAAGAGGGCACCGTGGAGCCACGGGTAGTATGAAAGTGAAAATAGTAGTTTAAAAGTAGCAAGGACCGATTAGTTTAAGAGTCACAAGGACCGATTAGTTTAAGAGTCACAAGGACCGATTAGTTTAAGAGTCACAAGGACCGATTAGTTTAAGAGTTACAAGGACCGATTAGTTTAAGAGTCACAAGGACCGATTAGTTTAAGAGTCACAAGGACCGATTAGTTTAAGAGTCACAAGGACCGATTAGTTTAAGAGTCACAAGGACCGATTAGTTTAAGAGTCACAAGGACCGATTAGTTTAAGAGTCACAAGGACCGAGTAGTTTAAGAGTCACAAGGACCGAGTAGTTTAAGAGTCACAAGGACCGAGTAGTTTAAGAGTCACAAGGACCAAGTAGTTTAAGAGTCACAAGGACCAAGTAGTTTAAGAGTCACAAGGACCGAGTAGTTTAAGAGTCACAAGGACCGAGTAGTTTAAGAGTCACAAGGACCGAGTAGTTTAAGAGTCACAAGGACCGAGTAGTTTAAGAGTCACAAGGACCGAGTAGTTTAAGAGTCACAAGGACCAAGTAGTTTAAGAGTCACAAGGACCGATTAGTTTAAGAGTCACAAGGACCGAGTAGTTTAAGAGTCACAAGGACCGAGTAGTTTAAGAGTCACAAGGACCGAGTAGTTTAAGAGTCACAAGGACCGAGTAGTTTAAGAGTCACAAGGACCGAGTAGTTTAAGAGTCACAAGGACCAAGTAGTTTAAGAGTCACAAGGACCGAGTAGTTTAAGAGTCACAAGGACCAAGTAGTTTAAGAGTCACAAGGACCGAGTAATTAGATGGGTAGAAAAGAGGTTACGAACATGCAGGAGAAGTAACTAAGCAAAAAGAACGGAAAACGCGATTGCAATCACAAATTAAAGTAGTAAAGAAAAGGCGATCACATACTCCCTGACAGGTGCTCCGCACAAGAGGCCAGCCCCCTCCTCACAGCGCGGTTCAATTCAATCTCATCTGTTCCACACAAGGCACCTGTCGCGTTTAGTGCTGCTACAAGCCCAAACTTCAGCGAGATTTCGTTTGATGAAAAATGACTTTGAAAAAACATTTAAATTCAAATTTCTTACACTATTGATTTTCTGAAAAGTATACGAGTTGATCTGTGAGTCTTCTGATGCTTCCATTTACCCGATTACTCTGTTATACCTTCACCAAATCACAATTTTGAAGGATTTCATTCATGTGCTGATACTCGGTAGACGGCGAATTTCTACCAAGCATGGAAGTTGGTAAGGAAAACAAACCTTCAGGGAATCAATGAAAGTTTCAAAATATGTACGCCGAATTTCATACAAAAGAACTTTTCGTTATTTGCTCCATTTCTCTCCAGCTTCTAAAAAACTCTAACAGTGGAAAGGCTTCACCTTTGACTTTTCATAGCAACCCAGCAGTGAGAATCTCGACATCAATCGCATTTGCGCTGGCTGCGGTGCACAAAACGCACGGCGCAGCTTCAGAAGGCAACTTCCAGACTCGCATCATGAGCAACAACAAAGCTCAGGTCCAAAGACCATTCATAATTCAGCGGGCACGGCAGCTCTTTTAGAGACGGACCCGCAAAAGGAGGCAGTGGCGAGCCGTCTGTTTGTTCAGGCAAGGGGAGGGTTTGCGCAGCGACCGCACCTCTCCATTATGGAACAGAGGTAAGTCCTGTGAAGGCCTTTACTCTGACACTCAAATTCTGTCATTGCCACCGTCATTACCATTCTTGCAACCCGTACCCTTCCACTCATCTTGGGCTCAGTCTCTGCTACTCCTGAGTGTTTGCCTTACTCTTAAGCTCCATTGCCTCATTTTAAGTCCATTGAAACCAGAAGACAGCTGCTATCTTGCAAGCTGTGCAGGCTCGTGAAACTCTGGTCAGTATAGGATGCTCACAAAATTGTTGTTTGCGTGTAATCCTGGCATGTTTCTTCTGTATTATACTATACTACATTTACTGAAGCAGAAGTTGCTGGAACACGCTCGATGTTCCAGTTGTTCAAGTTAAAGGAAGAAAATGGTGCTGTGTCCAAATAAAAGATTTGCAAATTTGAGGCATTACATTTTCTAGATTGTGTACAGTTTGTGCACTAAGTGACCAGAAAGAAGTTACATGGTTCAGAAATTTATTATTAAGCGATTGGATCGCCTTTATAGTTGGAATTGCAACCTCTATTCCGTTTTTCGATTATTCTAAAAGCTTCGGGATCCTTCGTATCTGTATTTTGGGCCATATTTGTAGTAACCAGTTGTCTAAAGAAGGAACGTTTAAAAAAGGGGCGATGAGTCGCGCAGTATTCTCTCAAGCTCATTTCACAAATTTACAATGGGGTTCAAATCATAAGATTGCGGTGGCCAGTCCACGTGCTCAGATGTTCCCTCATTTGTAATAAACCAATCTTTAGCATTTCTACCCCTGTGGATGCAAGCATAGTTGCTCTAAAACATCCCAATGCCAACAGGAAAATCAAGATCCTTTTGCGAATTTCTGACCGGCAATCTTTAACCGGTAGCAAAAGAAATGCACCGTTCAAGGACGATTGGTGTTAAGTTTCTGTGCACAGTGTTTCGTGTAATTTTATTGAGTTCGATGGGTGCTCGTATTTTTCCATTTCTTTCATTTTCCGGATACCCGTCAATTAAAGCTAGTAGCCTCGTAAGGATATTAAATCCTAATCAAAGCCCCTGTTGGTGGCAACCTTAAATCTCAGCAAAGCCCATGTTGGTGGCAACCTTAAATCTCAGCAAAGCCCATGTTGGTGGCAACCTTAAATCTCAGCAAAGCCCATGTTGGTGGCAACCTAAAATCTCAGCAAAGCCCCTGTTGGTGGCAACCTTAAATCTCAGCAAAACCCATGTTGGTGGCAACCTTAAATCTCAGCAAAGCCCCTGTTGGTGGCAGCCTTAAATCTCAGCAAAGCCCATGTTGGTGGTAACCTTAAATCTCAGCAAAGCCCATGTTGGTGGCAGCCTTAAATTTCAGCAAAGCCCGTGTTGGTGGCAGCCTTAAATCTCAGCAAAGCCCATGTTGGTGGCAACCTTAAATCTCAGCAAAGCCCATGTTGGTGGCAACCTTAAATCTCAGCAAAGCCCATGTTGGTGGCAGCCTTAAATCTCAGCAATGCCCATGTTGGTGGCAACCTTAAATCTTAGCAAAACCCATGTTGGTGGCAACCTTAAATCTCAGCAAAGCCCCTGTTGGTGGCAACTTTAAATCTCAGCAAAGCCCATGTTGGTGGCAACCTAAAATCTCAGCAAAGCCCCTGTTGGTGGCAGCCTTAAATCTCAGCAAAGCCCATGTTGGTGGCAACCTTAAATCTCAGCAAAACCCATGTTTGTGGCAACCTTAAATCTCAGCAAAGCCCATGTTGATGGCAGCCTTAAATCTCAGCAAAGCCCATGTTGGTGGCAACCTTAAATCTCAGCAAAGCCCATGTTGGTGGCAACCTTGAATCTCAGCAAAGTCCATGTTGGTGGCAACCTTAAATCTCAGCAAAGCCGATGTTGTGGCAATTTGTAGTCAAAATATAAACAACTTTATCTGAAAATTTTTTTGATGAATTTAAATTTTAAGCTAATTTAATCATGGACTTTTTGAGCGCAACTTAATCTACGCGAGCTGGTAATAATCCTTTGAACGCTTTAACCTCTTGAGATTTTCAACTTAATGAAAATGGAACAACTTTCAAATTATTCGCTTGGGATTCATCGCTAAAAGCACCTAAGTGCACCGTTGCGATGAACGGTTGCGAAATTCTCCCTCAATGAAATACAGTTCAACTGTATACTTCAATAAAATACAGTTGTATAGCTTCAATAAAATACAGTTCAACTTCCAACGTTACTGGATTTAATTTACTTTAACCTGCTTGATGAGCTGTCTTGTAATAGAGATTCTAGTAAAAGAAAATTGGCTACACTCCATGTACGGGCTCAGAATGTGCTTTAAATAAGTTCTAGTTCATTTTACCGTCGCTAAGAGTGGCAGATCCATGTCCATTACAGCATAACAAGCTCCAAAGCGTTATACTGCCTCCAGATACCTGAATAGTAGAATAGTAGTAGAGTGGAGATGATGCAAGATGGATCCATTACTTCCCGTGGCTGTCGTCATTCCTCATTACGCGCATCATTCTTAAAGAAGATGAATCTGGATTCATCAGACCACACTATGTACAGGCTCCCAATCCTCAAAAGTCCAATCTCTATGTTCTTGACCAATAAAAACCTTTTTCTGGATTCACAGTTTGAAAAACTGTTTTTGGAGCACCACAATACTCAAAAATTATAAGTGCGTAGATAAATTTTTCTCGGATTTTTTCCATCAATCTCTTCAAAGAGCGTCGGTCCCTGACATCCGCAATGTTAAGTCTTCCACGATCTCTACTACATGAACCGGGTACGAAATTTTACTACTAACGTGTCATTGCATTGTTTTCTATATTTAAGTGCCTAAAGCATTTCCGCCTTGAATTGCAACGGCTGCAGTTAGATTTTCTAAGAGTTTTTAAAGTTTTAATATCAGCTTGATGTGAGTTGTTGGACGTTTTTGTGATAGTAGCTGCAGAGGATTTGGCATTTGGAGCTTCTTTTTCGTTTTTTTCGAAACAGAGTTTGAGAGGGACATCCTTTCTTTCGAAGGATCATTCAATGGTAGAAAACTTAGATGGGTAGACCCATCAGATATGCAAGGCATAGTATTCTACCAACTTCATTTTACGCAAAATTATTCAAGTGTGAAAAAATTATTGTATATTCTTCAGTTCTCATGAAATGAGCTATAAAAACATAATTTCGGAACATTCGTTCCAACATTAGGTAGCAAACAGGCAGCTTGCAGAGTTACAGGAATCACCTGTAACCCTACAAGCTGCGTGTTTTCTATATTGTTCTGGTATTCATTCCGGCTACTTTACAGATATTCTGAGTTGATCAGGGAAGTTACTTTTCTTGAGGCGAATGATCATTAGGAATTTGCAGTCTGTAACTCCGAGACGCTTGCGGCAAACTTTCCAACCAAATTAACGCTGATTGCACGGTTTAGGAGCTGTCCTATAAAGCGAGTGGCTGCAGCTATTTTTTGTATTTCTATAAAAATGTTACTGGAAGTGATTTTGATTTTTGCCTTTATGTTTTCATTTATTTTAGTTACTATTATATAACTTTTTACTAAGATAAACAGGAGAACCAATGTCAAAACATACATTTTTATTTGTTTCTTTTCAAGCAAACGTTTCGGAATGTTAAAATTCCATCTTCAGTGCTGAAAAACATACAACGAGGTCAAAAATATTAAAATATAAAAAAGCTCATGTATAAGAAAAAAAGTAAACAAACATCTATAAAACTTAAATCCTATTTCTCATTCAACTGCAGTAAAAACGATCATTCTCATTGGCTCACCTACCCGCCCTTTCACAAGCACATACATTCATACATTTAGACATAGGAACCTAACAAACAGACGAGCGCAAACACACTCCACACACATACACTCAGAAATGTGTTAGTAGGTTGAGCCAATGTTTAGTTTGACAGCACTCAAGTCTTCATTTGAGTCAGGTTTAAGGGTAGATATGAATAAAAATTCTAAAATGCGAAGATCTTGTTCGTTGTTGGTGGTACACAGAGTGGAGAAGTTATTTGTTCCGGAAGGATGATTAAATTGCTGACAATGATCTCGGATTGCTGAATGAGAAGGAGAGGAAAGTATGCTACCGATTCTATGGGAAATTCCTGAATGATGGCTGTGTCTGATAAATTATTTTAGTTTAGTACTTCCAACATAAGTCTGCGTGCAGCAGTCACACTTATATAAATAAACACATCCACTCTACAGGCACTCCTCCAGACGTTCTTTCCTCCTAAAATATGAACTGATTTTAAAACTATTTCTGTAAAACACTCTGATGTCAACTGTACTGAAAAACCTACTTACCAGAGCTACGACTTCTTTTTTCAGTTCCGAGTTCAAATAACCCAAAAAAAGTCTGTACAATTTCTGTTTTGCTACGCTCAAGGTGACAGGAGAGAGAATCTTTCGGACGGAATTACCAATGATAAATTTGGGATACATATTTTCAATCAATAATGTCCTAATAAATTCTATTTCACGGTGGAACATATCAAACTACTAGACATGCGATATGCGCGATGAAGTAATGTAATTATGCAAGATTTCATATATCCCTTATAAATACAACTGAAATAGTTTGTAATGAGGCCAGTAAATGTTGGTTTTCTGTAGACAGAGGTAACAAGCCAAGAGTTAGACTTCTTCAAGATTACGTCTAAGAAAGGGATTTGGCCATTATGCTTTATTTCCATCGTAAATTTAATGTTAGGATGGGATTCATTGATATATTTATAAAACCTAATAGCTTCATTTTTAGAACGGAATAAAACAAACGTATCATCTAAATATCCACGGTAGAATAAGGGCATAAATTCTGCAGGACATTGGGCAAAAAATTCTTCTCCAAGTTAGCCAGGAACGAGTTTGCTAAGAGGGGAGACAAGCTTGAGCCCATTGCCAGACCGTCAATTTGTTGGTAAGTTTTCCCTTTGAATACAAAAAATGAATCTTTTAGTGCGATGTCTAGCAAGCGTTTGAATTGAGCCCTGTCGTAATTCATAAAGGTAGATTGCCGTGGAAAATTTGTTCAAGCAAAACATTAATTGATTCTGCTAGCGGTACGTTTGTATACATGGATTCAACATCAAAACTACACATGAACAAATTTTATATGCCGTCTACAGTCAATCACTCATTTACAAAATGATACGAGTTTTCTACTGAAAATTTGCTATTACAAAAAGGTGTTAACACGGGCACTAAATTTGAACAAAGTTTAGAATTAGGGGTTTTGCAGGCGGATAAAATTGGTCTCATCGGTGCATCTGGTTTATGAATTTTAGGTAATCCATATAAAACACCAAGTTCAGAACCCACCGAACGGCACGTATTGTATAATTCGTCAGTTAAAATTCCCAGCTCTCTGTCTTTTTTAAGTCTATAATTGATCTCATTTTCTAAATTTAGCACCAGCGTCTTTTTGTCGATGATTTCTTCACGAAATTTTTCCCGATCGGCAAGAATGGATTTCATTATTGAAATGTAGTCCAGTTTATCGAGTATTACAACTCCATTCCCTTTATTTGGTTTGGTAACATGTATCGAATCGTTAGTGCCTAATTTTTTGAGAACTGAAAAATCGGCCGGTTTGAACATTGCGCAAGTATTTTTATTACGGTCAACACTATAGAGCAAAATGGCCAAATCTCTTTCTTAGACATACTCGTGAAGAAGTCTCACTCTAGGCTTATTACCTATGTCTATAGAAAACCAACATTTACTGGCCTCAGTACGAACTATTTTAGTTGTATTTATAAGGAATATATAAAATCTTGCATAATTACATTACTTCATCGCGCATATCGCATGTCTAGTAGTTTTGATATATTCCGCCGTGAAATAGAATTTATTAAGACATTATTGCTTGAAAATATGTATCCCAAATTTATCATTGGTAGTTCCGTCCGAAAGTTTTTAGATAAAAAATATTGTCCCTCTCCTGTCAACTTGAGCGTAGCAAAACAGATATTGTACATAGATTCACCTTTTTTGGGTTATTTGAACTCGGAACTGAAAAAAGAAGTCGTAGCTCTGGTTAGTAGATTTTTCACTACAGTTGACATCAGAGTGTTTTATAGAAATAGTTTTAAAATCGGTTCATATTTTAGGAGGAAAGAACGTCTGGAGTAGTGCCTGTGGAGTGGATGTGTTTATTTATATAAGTGTGACTGCTGCATGCAGACTTATGTTGGTAGTACTTAACTACAATAATTTATCAGACACAGCCAAACTTCAGAAATTTTCCATAAAACCGGTCGCATACTTTCCTCTTCATCTCATTCAGCAATCCGAGATCATTGTCAGCAATTTAATCATCCTTTCAGAACAAATAACTGCTCCACTCTGTATACCACCAATAACGAACAAAATTTTCGCATTTTAGAATCTTTGTTCATATCCACCCATAAACCTGACTTGAATAAAGACTTGAGTGCTGTCAAACTAAACAATGCCTCAACCTACTAACATATTTCTGTGTATATATGTGTGTGGAGTGTGTTTGCGCGCGTCTGTATGTTAGGTTCCTATGTCTAAATGTATGAATGTGCTTGTGCAAGGGGGGGGGGGGGGAAGGTGAGCCAATGAGAATGATCGTTTTTACTGCTGTTGAATGAGAAGTAGGATTGAAGTTTAATATTTTTGACCTCGTTGTGTGTTTTTCAGCACTGAAGATGGAATTTTAACATTCCGAAAAATTTGCCTAAAAAGAAACAAATAAAAATGTATTTTTTTACATTGGTTCTCCTTTTTATCTTGCGCGTGAGATTCTCTAAGAACCGACCTATTGGAAATATAAGTTTAACAATAACGAAAGGACAAAATCCAGGCGACATAACATTTTTAAAAAACTGTATGTCAAAATTAGAACGTTTCGGGCCTACACTCATCTGCAGCTAAACAATCTGAAACGACAATAGTGAAAACATTAATTATCTAGATACATCATTGGCTAACACAATCTGAAATAACAAAAGTGAAACATTAAAAACCGACGCTAGAGAAACTGTTGGTATCTCGACAGTGGCATGTAAGAATGGAAGAAAGTGACGGGGGGATGAGTAAAGGTTCTAACTAGCTATGTGAAGCGGGTGAGCGCTCTGCTTGTCATTAAACTGAGGCTTTAATTAGTGGTTGAAGAGGGACTCTAAAATTCTAAGTTTAACTGAGTTACTGGAATAACCTAACATGGAAAAGTCTGATTCAGAAATTGATACATTGCATTGAAACTCTTTGTGAGACCTAATTGAGGAATGGGGAGGATGGCAAAGGCGTGCATGCACTTGTTCTATGACTTATTCCTGCATGTTCCGACCGCCTAACACGCGATGCGCGGCTCGTTGAGCCCACATTTGCAGATGCACATTGTGCACAACTGTATTTATAAACAAGGCAGGAGCAGAGACATTCAGGAATTTTGTCTTTAAAATGAAAAATTGACCCAATAGTGAACCTATTTACCAACAATAATTGAAAAGAAATATGCGGAAAGTACGAAGACAGTAACATTAGTAATTCTTTTCTAAGGGTTTCAGATGATGATCTTATATAAGGCAAGGTTATAAACAGTTTTTGTTTTTCTGCGGTAGAAACAGTTGGGCTGATTTGGTATATATTATTAAGAAACCTATTTATTTGATATTGAGTTAAACGTAATGGGTAGCCATTGTAGGAAAAAAAGCGGGTTAAAAATTCTAACTCATTATGCAAAAACTGGTTATTAGAACAAATTTTATACCCGCGGGACAGAAGGGTTTTAAGCTATTGATTTTAAACTGAAAAGAGCAATGGCTAAAAAAGCTTGAACCTAAACCTGAAAAGGATGATTTACGAAAAACCGAGGTTTGGAGTGTTCGACCCTGTCTTTTCGATAAAATATCTAAAAATGCTAAAGAGTTGTCTTTTTCTCCTGCCATAGTAAAATTAATAGCTGGATGCTTGGAGTTCAGATAATTCAAAAATAGTTGGGCATGAGAACTGGTTATTCCAGTAATTCAGTTAAACTTAGAATTTTAGAATCCCTCTACATCCACAAATTAAAGCCTCAGCTTAATGACATGCAGAGCGCTCACCCGCTTCACATAGTTAGAACCTTTACTCATCCCCCTGTCACTTTCTTCCATTCTTATATGCCACTGTCGAGATACCAACAGTTTCTCTAGCGTAGGTTTTTAATGTTTCACTATTGTCATTCCAGATTGTGTTAGCCAATGATGGATCTAGATTATTAATGTTTTCACTATCGTCATTTCAGATTGTTTAGGTGAAGATGGGTCTAAGCCCGAAACGTTCTAATTTTGACATACAGTTTTTTAAAAATGATAAGTCGCCTGGTTTTTGCCCTTTCGTTCTTGTTAAAGTTGCGTTGCACGCAGAATTTACCGATATATATAAGTTTTTACTAGTGCTACTGTCAGATTGTGTTGCGGAACTGCGGATTGTGTTGTGGAGTTCAGTAATATTTTTTTTAAATGTCTGATAGTGATGCAGATGGAGATCAGGAGTTCATTCGATCAAACCCGGTGCAAACGTCCTTAGGAAGAGAATTAGTAACTAGATATCAATATAATAACAAGAAAGTAAACAGACCTGTAAATATGCCTGAAACTTTTGTAACCAGCACGGCTGGAACGAGTTCTATAACAATCTCGTTGACGACTAGTATCCCGAATGTCACAGCAACTGTTAGCAGCGCATTCGCAAGAGAATTAGCTGCGGCATTTCCTAGAACAAATACTATTACGTCAAACTCCGCATTATCGGTTTTCAGGGGCCGTAAGTGAATCGAGGACCATGAATTCTGTACGAGTAAATTATTTTTAACCCACATTTCAAATTTAAAAGCGTATATGGCGCTGTTCCAGACGTAAATTCGGATGCCGCTCAAAAAGAACTATTAGTACGTTCGACACACAAACAGCTTGGGTATTTCAGCCCTATAGTGACTAAATTAGCAAATAATGATTTACACTATGCATTTGATTAAGTAGTAAAAATTTTAGACGATATCTATATATCTAAAGAAGAGAAATCTGTACACGCACTAGCGTGCGACCTAAATCAATTGCGTTTCATAAGAAATGAGTCTCGCTGCGCAATTAGTGACTACTTTCGCTAAAAGTAGGAAACTGTCCGAGCATTTATTCACTAACTCTGATGTTGCATTCCAGAGGCACCCATTTTTTAACGCAAGCGCAAATCAAGACGAATTGAAGAGTTTTGCAGGTGACTAATTGACTTGAGTCTAGCTATAGCGGTGCTAGCACTACTTCTTGACGAAAATTTTTTAAAAAGAATTTTTGGAGAACCTCTCAGTACCTCAGAAGAGCTACTACTACTACTACTAATAATAATGGAGGCATCTTCGGATGCTTTATTTCCAATTCAAGCCTGATACATATCACCTTGTACATTGGATTTTCAAATGCCTTATAACTAACACCAGGACGTCATGACGCTTTCCCCCGGTCAAAACCGGTACCCATTTCAGACACCTGGGTAGAGTAGGGTATTGTGCTTGTAATTTTTCCCCTATACCCAACAGAAAAAATCGCCACCAGCGCCGGGACTCGAACCCGGGTTTGCCTGCACGGAGGCGGGTTCGAAAGACACACGGCTGTGACGAGCACAAACTACTAGCTCGCATAGTTGCGACAGTTCGAAAATATCCGGAGAATAGGCCCATAATTGCAGTGAACCCATATCATGACAGAGAAACTTACCTCATTGACATTTCGCACGAGATAGAAAGTGATATTCAGGCACTCCTTATTGAGAGCAAGGTTCTTTATGCCTCTCAATACCGTAACTTCGTAACCTCAATATCCCGAGCTCCGATTTTTCAGACTATGTTTCAGAAACCCCATATCGCTTAGAACTAGTGGTTATATTGGAGGTAAAGCCATAGGTTCCCTTGAATGCCATGTAGTTCGAGCAGATCACTCCAGATCATTTTCTAACAATTTTGAAAGAAAAGGGTCTACCTCTGGTCAACTGTGCAACAATGCATGACGTGTAATTACCGCTTATAGTTTACAGCAACGCGATCGGTGCAAACCTAGCCGAACTAGTGGTCCCTGCTATACGTGTGGACAAGAAAGACATTCTGTTCGTGACTGTAAAACTTCAGGAGACGATATTCGAGAGTATCAGAAATTCAAACGTAACAAAAACAGAGGCGGTAGTGACCCCGGTGGAAAAGCGACCACAAACAATAATAATAATAATAGAGGCGGTAATAGCCGCAGTCGACCTGATGTACATTATGCAAAGACCTCCGAGAAAGGAAACGATGATTTGTTACGATAGGCCATGTGGATAGAGGTGTGTCTGTGGCTTGAAAGAAGTGCTTTCTGATGTTGCCCAAAGGTACGCCGAACACCTTTGTAAAACCCAACGTAGTGACATTAGAGAATCCAGATACCTCGACTCAGTCGACAGAGTAGAGTCCATAGATCCAATATTTCAATGCCGAAACAAATTCGCACTGTTGAGAGAACAGGAATTGACAGTATACCACCAGTACAATAAGCTGAGGTTTGCCTAGTAACAACAATAATGACGAATTATGCAGTGAATGAAACAGTTCGTCTGAAAAAAATGTTAGAATTTTGTCTCAATCAGGAAATAAAAGAAACCTACAATTATTTTAAGAAGTAACGATCAGTTATTGAGTGCTCTAATCGATAGCGGCAGCGATAGATGTCTCATTAGTTACCGTAAAATCAAGTGCCTAAATAAAGAATTGAAACCTAGCAATTTGAGAATTAGGGGTATTAATTCTAAGAGTAATGTTACTGGTGAAGTCGACCTAACAATTACGTTACCCAATCAGAAGATACTAAGTACAAGTGCTTTGATAATTAAAGACGGTCAGTTAAATTACGACTTAATTCTAGGAAAAGACGTGATGAATAATGCAATTATTGATTTCAAGAAAGGTTATTTCAGTTTGAAACACTAAAAGTACCTTTTCATGAGAAAAATAATTCCCAGAAAAATGAGGAAGCTTAATGAATATTGTAAAAAACAGTGAATGTTTGATATCTGATGTCATTACTAAAAGTATCAGAAACAAGCAATACTTGATGATAAATAGAATCCGAGAACACGGCGCCATGCAGTGTCGCTGAATCCAAGAAAGTAAAAATAAAGGAGAAATCTCCCGCATAAATTGAGAGAGCTCGAGAGGGAGATCAAAAGAAGCAGAGAGGAAGAGAAAGACTCTTCGTAGTACACAGCACAGCTGTGGAGATCCCCGGTGACTCGTTGTAGTTGATAACTGGTTTTGTAAGAAAGGCTAAATCAGGAAGGTGCAGAGTGAATAAAATGTTATTGAGTAAGGGAATACATATTGCAAAATTTCTAGTTACGATAGATCAGGATGGGAATGTACCCGTATTATTATTGAATGCTACATATGACGTCATTAACCTGAATGAAAACTGTATGTTGACTAATATAGAAGTTATAAATGAGGAAGAGGCAGAAAAAGAGATCTACCAACAACAGTTGATCAAGATTCAAGAGAAGCTAGTATATTTTGACCTAGACCTAGAGAAAGCCAATGTGATTTATCAGTTCAAATGAGACAGAAGAGAATGTAAGTCTCTTAATAAAAATTACATTGACATAACTAGGATGACCCTGAAACAATGATTGACTGCGCACAAGTACCAAGGTTCGATTTTTAATCACTTTCGTGTTGAACATAGTTGTAAACCCTCTAATGAAGATCTTTATTTAAATACCAAAATTTTATATCATGTAGTTAAAAAAGAACATATTCAAATAACAGAAGCCTTACATATTCATACATTTGACCTGTCCATCAATGGAAATATAATAGATTTTTTTTGCTCTAAAACTATTCAATAGGACTGTAGCTAAGAAGTTTGAATCACCCGCTTGATCGTTTATTTTTCCCTTACCTTTGTGCTGTGAACACGTAGTTGTTGTTCAATATTGTCTAGTCATCTAGAGATCAGTATTCCTATAGTGAAAATTATTTACCTCTAGTCATTTAGCAATGTGATCTGTGTTAGTTTTTTTACGTCGTCTGATTCTGTTTTTCCATTTGATTTACGTTTCTTAGCATTGTGACAGTAAAGTTTACTTTGTATTTTTCAGTCTGATGATGATGTGCGCACATCGAAACGTTGCTTTTTATAAATAGACAGTGATATCAAATTTTGTATTGAGTGTTTTAGTAAAGGTGATCAACAATTCTCTTCGTCTTTTATCGCGTGAAGAACTGGAAAAAGAAGCTAGTATAGTAGATATAGTAGAATTCATTGGGCCTCGGATTCATGGTGGAATTACTGATGCCATGAGCGAGGAAAGACGTGGTCAGAGGTCGGCAAGTGGAATGTAGGTTGCTGTTGCTCTCGTGTTGACGAACAGGAAAAGATCAATGTACCAAATGAACCAAAAGGCGAACGTCACCCACTAACTATAAATGACGCAACGTGAAACGAAATTGACGCTAAGCCACTGCTGGTTGATTTGTAAAATAATTTCCGAGACGTTATCACTTTGAGAGGCGAGACGATAAGTGTAAAAAATGTTATTAGGCATAAAATTGTTCGTAAACCTAATACACCAGTATTAAATATTCCTCCCTTTCGTATTCTCCACAAATATCAGGAGGATCTTATCCAAGTTAAGCAGTAAATGCTCTCACAAGGAATAATAGAATCTTCCCTGTCAGATTGTAATTGCCCTGTTATGGTTGTAAAAAAGAAAAATGGCGAGATACGGCCCGTGATTGACTTTAGAGCTTGAAACAAAATTATCACTAAGGAGTCCTACCCCATTCCTCGAATAGGTGAAATTCTTTATACAGTACATTAGGTGGCGACAGTGATAGTCAATATTGAATTTAATGTTGTCAACGATTTCAATAATTTCGTTACTACATATAGGTAATATGTCACAATTGAAGACGTTTTACACGAATGACATTGTGCTCGCAAATGTTTAGTTTTCGAGATATTCAACTTTAAAGTTATTGGAACGTCGTTCATAAAATTAACAAACGGAGACGCAAATAAGCAGAAATACGGTTTTGACATAACGATAGGTGAGGTTAGGTTAGGTAAAGTTAGGTTATTTAAATAAACTACCCTAAGTAAGAGTAAAATAACTTGATTTAACTTGACCAAACCGAAGCCGATGACTCCCGCCAAAAAAACTTGACGTGGTCCGCGTCCGCGAAACGCTGGAAGAGCCGTATTGAAACTGCCGTTAATACTAGTCTTACCTGAACGTTACTCATGCTATATCTCTAAAACTAAGCATTTGCGAGCACATTGTCATTCATGTAAAACGTCTTAAAATGTCTCCAATTAGCTAGATCTCGCGACGAAATTTCGAATACAGTTGACATCAAATTTGATATTGACCAGTGTGTTTAAGAGTATAGACTTGAGATCTGCTTTCCATCTGGTAGAAGTAGAGGAAGAGAGTCGTAAATATACAGACTTCAGCAGTGGATTTGATAAGTATCAGTTCCGCCGTATTCCCTTCGGACTTAGTTCGAGTCCAAGCGTGTTCCAGCGAGTTATGTCTTCCATTCTTTCTACTATTCTTGAAAAACAATGTTTCGTTTTATCAAAGATATTTTGGCGTTTTCCAAATCCAATGACCAACATTTGACCGACATAAAAAATGTTCTTGACAAATTACGTGACGGAAATTTATCCCTTAAGCTTGAGGAGTGCTAATTCTTCAAAAAGTCTATAGAATATCTTACCCACGTCATTTCAGCTGACAGAATCAGATGTAAACAATTTAAAAATTTGCAAAATTTCCTTGCATCTAAAAATGTGAAGGAATTGCGATAATTTCTCGGAACTGCCAATTATTTCCGTAATCCCCTTCTTTCCTTTAGATCAGATTCAATACCATTGTACCAATTATTGGGAAAAACGTTGATTTTGATTAGACTCCTCAATTCCAAAAAAGTTTTGACAGAATCAAACCTGATCTGACCTCTGACACGGTCTTGTGCCACCCTGACTTTCACAAACCATTTCACCTATTTACGGACGCATCAAACTATGGAATTGGAGCTGTGCTCATGGGGCCAGACAACGACGGAAATAAAATTATATGAGGCCTATTGCTTATTACATTCAAAGTCTAAGTTCAACTCAAAAGCGCAACAGTACCACGAAATAGGATTTTTTGCTATTGTTAGTGTTAAAGCATTCAAATACCTAATTCTTGGATACACTATTTCCCTGTACCCAGACCACAAGCCGCTGGCTCCTCTTCTTACAAAAATTTTACCAGATGATTCTTTCATGGCAAGGTGGTGCATCAACGTTCACTCATTCGACCCAATTGTAAAATACTACCCAGGTAAAAATAACGTCGTTGCCGACTGCCTAAGTAGACTACTTGCAGACAAAGACCAACTAACTGAGAAAACGCTGCACGAATGAGCAGAGATGACTACCGAAGCTGAGGTCTGCACAGTGATTATTAGAGCCCGGACGTTTAGGCGTTTATGAAAAGGCATTAATGGCACTTAAACATAGGCACATATGGCACTCAACCATAGGCATTTATGGCAATGTTCGTAGGCATTCATGGAAGTTAAGTAGGTATTTATGGCAGTTAAGTAGGCATTTATTGGACTATCCATGGGCATTTATGGCAGTTTCGTAGGCATTTGAGACATCCAATGCAGGCATTTTGGAATTGAACAATTCATGCTTTTCCTGATAATCAGCCGGTCCCGCAGTACCGTAAAAATGAGTTTTAAGTTAAGGAGTGAAATAATAAAACGAATTAAAGGTATTATTTTCACTGCAATGTTCACGAGAAAACATTTTTAATAATTGAAATTCATTATACAAATGAAATACAAAAATTTTTCTATAAAATGGAATGAACTTTTAGTAACGCGGAACAAAACTTCAACTTCAACAACAGTGAAAATTCCGAAACAATGTTAATAGATACAACCAAAAACTTTTGTAATTCATTGTTATTCGTCAGTCAGTTCACTGTTACAAGCTGGGACAAGAAGCTTCTTGACGTTTTCACAGGTCAAACTCGACCGTCGATCCGAGAGTATGTATATGCTAAAGTTTTGAAAATGATCTTTCAACATCGACAGATGTATAGCGGTGGCGTACATGAAACATGCTACATCGCTTGGTAAAAGATTACTAACGCATTGAACATTTGTTCCGTTAAGAACCTGTGCAATATATTTCATCTGTCCTAGGCCAACATTAGAATCAAACAAATTATGACATTTTTCAGCTATGTGTTTGCCTTTTTCCCCGGGAGTGCTCCTCAATTTTTCTATAGTGCTATCAACCAAATCTAAAGCATAATGCAGCGGAATATTCCTTTTTTCTGGCGCTTGTATGGTTTGCGGTAGCGTTTGAAAGTGTGCTTCGATTAGGAGAGATCGCTCTGCAAACTAGAATTGCACATCAATTCCTGAACAATGCGTATGGAGGCAGCGTCTTCAGCATCCAAAGTGTTGAAGATGTCTTTTAGAGCTTCGAAGTTGGAAGAATAATAGAGAGCAGCTGAAAACCACGTTCCCCATCTCGTGATAAGTGGTTGTGGGGGCAAGCTCAGGGCTGGAGCACACTCACGAAAGTGGGCACACCTTCTCGGCGACTTTAGAAAAATTGTCTTGCCGTTTACAATCAAACTGTCTACATGTGGAAATAGCGAGCGAACTTCTTCGGATATTCTATGAAATCCATGCACTAAACACGTAACATGGATCATGCGAGGAAACAGAACCTGCAAAATTCTAGCTGCTTTCTTCATGTACGGAGCAGCATCCGTAACAAATAGAAGTACGTTGTTATACATGATGCCATCTGGCCATAATAATGCAACAGAAGAGGTGAATACCTGTGATATATTTGAACTGTTGGTTGACGAGGCAGACTCTGTTGTAAGTAAATACATGTTTTGTTCATCTGACGCTTCTAAGGTACCTACAATCACATTCACTAAATGTCTTCCCAGTGGTTCAGCAGTTTCATCAATTGAAATCCAAATGTTTTTACCACGAACATTTTTCCTGATTTTATCTATGGTTTTAGAGTAGTTTTTATTTTCATAGTATTTTCTCAGAGTTGATTCATCTGGGATGCTCTTTCCGGTATATTATTCGAGAAATGATCTAACGCTTTCATTGGTCAGTTTCCACGAGGGTATGTAGCATCAATGAAAGTCTTGCACAAGTCCTCTTTAAACGTACGGTCCAAGTTTGGCGAATACTGAACAGTAGACACGTTAGCAGAACTGGGAGCACTTCCTGCCGGTTCTGAATTGTCGACTTCCAGGTCGTTTTGACGATGCCGCTTAGACTGTAAGTGTTGGAGCATAAAATATTTTTTTCTTCACATTTACCCGTGTCTTGGAGTTTTTGCTGTATAATGTATTATTTGCACCACTAGAAAAAACATTTTTGCCGTATTCTGCTATGTAATCAAGAATCTTCGCCGGATCTGTTTGTTTGGCCTTATGTTCCCCACAAACGGCGTCAATCTTTCCATCAATATAAATGATGAAAACCAGTCATTTGCTCAGCGGACGGCTAACGTGATGGTCGACGAAGAAATTAACATTGTAGTGATAGCCTTGGCACTTTCATCTGCCAGAAAATCCCGCGAAAACGTAAGACATAGGCCAAAAACTGGCTCAGGGAACGTGGCAGAATATTTGGAACCGACGCATTGCTCAAGGAATTACGTGCAAATGAGCCAGAAGATTTTCAGAACTATCTTTGATATTACACTATACATCATTTGATAAACTATTGCATCTGGTCACTCCATAAAAAGTACCCTGACGAAGTATCAAGAACTGGAGAGTACCAAGTTTTTACTTCTCAAGATAATTTAAACAAATAGGTTAACAATTATAAATAAAATAACTTAACAACCTTCAAATAATTTAACAATAAGACATTAAAAGTACCAGATATTTGTAGCAGCGTCCTCCAGCATTCAAACAGTACCAGATCTGAATGTACACAAAAATGAAATTCCAAGTATTCATAGGTTTATTCACTACGACTTTCAGAGCTAAGAATGAAATATTGACGAACCATCAATAAAAAATCAAACTAATTTGATTGCGTCAATACATTGAGTCAATTAATTAACAGTCATCAATCGAGCCTACAGACGATCAATTAAATTATCAATATTCATCTTTAGCAATTTTATTGACAATTAAATTGATCGTCTATGGGCCGCTTAACCTCGTACACTTCGCTCACATTGCTTACTGAAATGATGTTATCACCCGCATCCAGTACTGTATACACAGTCACTTCCCAACTACCAAACACCGGTCACTTCCCAACTACCTTTAGGAATTCTTTGCTGATGGTATGTACTAGTTATGTTGGGCTGAAATACTCTAGAAATAACAAATCTAACATAGGCAGCATAAGTAGGCATTTATGGCATTATGAAGGCATTTATGGCGCTATGAAGGCATTATATGCACTTATGGCGCTTTAGGCATTATAGGCATTTATGGCAAAAGTCCAGGCTTTAGTGATTACCAAACTCGAGCTGCTCGGCAGGCTGCAAGGAATGCTGGCGTAGACGCTGCGCTTCCTGTGGCTCAGACTGACAACAATGCCCTGACCACATCAACTGCACCTCAACAGTTACTGTTGGACTACATTTCTACAGAAAAAGACGTGTCTTGGACTTTTGACGAATTCATTATAGAACAAAAGCAAGACCCATTCTGTTCGGAAGCATGGGAGGCATTAGTATGTGAAGAAAATTCAGAAGTTTCCGATGTAAATTATTTCATTTTAAATAATGTGAAGACGCCAGGTTAGCTCACGATCTAATACTTTACTGACAGCTGTAATGCGGACTTCTTCGATGCAAAAAGCTATTCGTGGAATTCATTCGACCTATCAGACTTATTCATTGCATACTTTATTTAACTTTAGACTAAAATATTTCCACCCGTTTGAAAAGGCAACAATCCAAAAATTCGACGAACGTTTTGAAGTCTGTAAACTATTAAAGGCTAATTCATCCGTTTCCATTGACATTCGTTCTGCACCATAACTTAAACAGCCTTTCGGGTTAGTTTCAGTAGATTTTTTGGGACCTCTCGCAGTGACCTATAAATAAAATAAGTACATTTTTTCTACTTATTGATTTGTTTTCGCGTTATTGTAAGTTGTACCCTATTTCAAACCGTCGAACAGATACGGTTATTTCTTGTTCAAGTGAATGTTTTCAACGTTCCGCTTTCCAAAGATGTTGATAAGCGACCAAGCCCTAAAATCCAAATCTATAGCGGTGAAGCAATTCGCCGAAATTCACGCTATTGCTAAAATGGTTGTTCTACCGTGGAGACCCACATTCGATTGCTATTGTCGAACGTAATAATAAAAAATTGCACACCTCCTTAAATTGTACGTAAATTCCTTATCACCAAGCGAGTGGGACCAGTTCCTAGAAATGACAGAAAACGCAATAAATTATTCGTTAAATACTACGTTAGGAGACATTCTCAGTTATGTTATTGTTGGACGAGACACTTGTCCGTATCTTCAAGCTGCCAGAATTCTTGTCGAAAATTTTAGGACTCTTATTATTAACAATTCAGATGAGCGTAATATGTACCATAATTTGAAACGTAGGGATAAACAATTCTCTTTGGGAATTTTCACTGATCCCTTTACCACGTTTTACTGATTGTTTCGGAATTGTCGCTGCGTAAACGCTGGTCCCGTATTCGTGCTAGGACCTTAAACTGCACGTTGCTTTGCTTGTTTAAATGTAAATGTAAATTCGGTATACGAGCGAATAAAAATGGTGCAATAAAAAAAAAATTAAGCAGTGCAATAACTAAACAGTGCAATAAAAAATAAACTAAGCAGTGCAACAACTAAGCAGTGCAATAACTAAGCAGTGCAACAACTAAGCAGTGCAACAACTAAGCAGTGCGACAACTAAGCAGTGCAATAACTAAGCAGTGCAATAACTAAGCAGTGCAATATCTAAGCAGTGCAATAACTAAACAGTGCAATAATGACAGTGAATGCCGAGAGCAGGCTGGTTCCTGTGGGGGTGACGTGTGGCTATGGAGGTGACGTGTGGCTGTGGGGACGCTGTGAGTGGCTTAGTCCTGAAGTGTGGCGAGTGCGGCGGCTTCACCCACCTGGACTGCTCTGGCCTCCCAGCCTACCACCTGCTGCGCCTGGAGCTCACGAAGACATCCTTCGTCTGTCAGACCTGCGTCACGCCGGCGGTTCTTAAGACTTCTAAGGAGAAGTACGATGAGACGGCGGTTAGACTGCAGGCTGACTTAGCCGCACGGGCTGGGCAGGCCGGCGGCCCAACAGCGGTGGCTGCAGCTGTGCCGCCTATATAGGCCCCGGCTGGTGATGCGGGGGTGGATCCCAGTGATCCTGTTGACCCTGCAAAGGAGAGTGTGTGTACGTAAGCGCGGATAGACCCTGAGGAGGTGTCGATGGAGGGGTTTGCAGAGATACTTGCCCAGAGAGAGGTGTGTAAACACTTTCTCAATAAAAAATGTTAACACGGTAGAGGGGGAGAGAAGTGCCGCTTCGCTCACCCGAAATTCTGTTTCAAGTTCCTAAAATATGAAGGCAAAGTGAGAGGGGGCTGCAGGAAGGGAGAAAACTGTAGCCACCCTGCTATGTGCCGAAAAGCTGAAAATGGAGAGGAGTGCACTCGCAAAAAATGCCGGTTTTTACATCCCTCCAGTCTGGGTGCTGAGGCTCTTTCAATTGGGACAGGAGCCCAGAAGGCGCCTCTCTTGCCTATAAATAAAGAACGGCGACGCGAAGAACAGCCAGCTTTGAGGCGCATCGCTCCCGCCCCTGGTGCAGTAGATGCCAACCTTGACCCGCCGGAACCAGCTAGCGCAGTTGGTGACCGCAGCTGCGGTGCTCGCGACGAAAAACGACTGAACATCTCGTTTATTTAGGGTTACACCGGCAGGTGAGCGCCATATAAGAGCAGCTGTCCCGGCTACTGTCCTGGAGAATAGAACGACCCCCGCAGGCGACGCGGCCCGCAACTTGCAGCTGCCAGGTCCACTGGTAGCGGGGGAGGAATGCGCTGCGTTCTTGTTCTCGTATATTCAAGGTCTGAGGCCCTACAGGCAGAAGCGCAAGGTAGAAATGCTGAGGGAAAGGGCCTTGGCTGTTAGTGCGGGGCTGGTGGCTCTTGTTGAGACCCACCTTAACGAAGAAATCCTGGACGCTGAAGTTAAAAGGGAGGGCTTTAGCTGATCGAAAGGCTGGAATAAAAAAGAAAAAGGGGGGAGTTGCGTGCTATATCAGGAACGACATATCTCGACATGCTACGGTCCTCTCCGCCGTCACAAAATTGGTGGTGAAGCACCTGGTCTTGTGGTTTGCCGGCCTGGGCTTGGCGGTGGTGATTGTTTACCGCCCCCTAACTTGTCAACAGGTAAACTTTGAGCAGGCCATTAGCCTCTTATCCTCGGCGCTCGAATCTCTGCCACCTCCACTTCCCACAATTGCTGTTATGGGAGACTTAAACTTTCCAACCATATGCTGGGAGTCGGGTTGCGCCCATGGGGAACGAGAGAGTCTAGAGTGCAGAGCGAGTACCTATGAATTTTATGGAGAGTTTAGCCCTGGAGCAATACGTCCGCCTCCCAGCCCGACTAGATCTATTCTTAACAGACCTATTCCTAGACCTATTTTTAACAAACGACGATGAGTTGGTCAGACGGTTTGAGGTTGAGGAGACTATTATGTTCGACCAAAGATGTATCCTCATATTTGGAGACCTTGGCCTGGAGCGGCAGACAGTCTGGAACCGGGGAGCGCCCGGATGCGCTAGTGTCAAAAGTCTGTTGCTGCACCCGCTTCTCGCATGATCACCTGTGCTGCATGCCAGTTACCGCCAGATCTTGCCTACACGTGCGATGCATGCCAGATACCGCCATTTTACAAATCATTCTCTATCGAAACAAAATGTTTATTTGGATACGAAGACAAAAATATTATGAATTGTACAATTATATATTGCTGTCGTAATTTTCGTCATGATAATATGAATAATAGATTTCAACTGAACACGAACATTCGAAGGCTTTTGTTCGTTTTCTGTCACAATAGTTCATTGTCAAGCAAAGCGAACAATATTTATATTAGAAAAACTATCATTATTTTTACTTAGTGATTGCATAATTAAGTTAATGATGCAATGTTCCTATATCTCCTGCCGATTACAAGACTTTGGACTGTGCTTCAACCCCGTTTGACCTCAGAATTTTAGAGTACTTGCCTATCTTCAACCGAAACCCTCATTTGAACAATATGGACAGTTCTAACCCTTTGCAAATAGTAAGTAGGTAGATTCCTCGCCAGAACCAGCCTAATTTCATTTAATACTCATGTGTCACGTGTATTCTTTCTGTGCTTCTGTATTTTATTCTTTGTTCTTGTCCGTCTCATACTTTGTATGTTTACTTCCACGATCTTGTCCGTCTCATACTTTGTATTTTTACTTCCATGATATATTTATAGCACCTACAATTCATTTTACTTTGATCTTATATTTCATACGTAATCCTTTTTTTTCTCGCGTGAACTGATGATGGAGCTGGACTCCGAAACGTTTGCTTAGTAAAGATGATAATTTTTATCGGAATTTTTTTCGTTGCGGTTGCGATTAAAGCAAACCACTGACGGGTTCAGATGCATTAAGTTAATATAATTACAACCTGCTGGCTGATAACTGTACGGAGATAATGCTAGTTTGTGCAGGATGTTTCACAAGAGGTACCCAATTTCACAAGCACAACATGGCCAGATGACCAATTTTTTCTATGAAATTTTCAGAACACTTTTGGGTTTTTGAGATGTTAGCAGTTTATTGTTTTAAAGTATGAAAATTTATGATACAATTCCTCGCAATATTTAGTTTGAACTTACGTTACAAACACTTCTAATGTACGAGGGTCTACAATGATGAAATTTTCTTTTAGTGATATTCGATTAAAAGGCTTAAGCAAATACGTATTGAATGAATGAATGTGAGGAAGATCTCATGGCCAAAATTTCAGAGGCTGCTGGTGAGATTTCTGAAATGCCAGAAGTGTTTCCTAATATCCGGCTGTCGTTAACACTTTGTGTATAGAATATATATGGGAAATAAGAAAACACAATACAGTAGTTATCGGTAGTTTTAATGAATTTTTGCATTAGGCTTGTTTTCGTTTATATTTTTGGTTAGGCACCTTTTCCTTTTGGTGGAAATGTCACGGCCTCTCATTAATGCAGCCTTTCCTTTTGAGATTCCAGCCTTCCTTCTTGCCACGCTTGTCGGTTGGCACACAATCTTCCTGCCCAGAGACCTCTTGTTAAAAATTGTGCTGCCAGCAGTGTGAAACAAAGTTGCCAGTTGAGATTTGGTTTTAATTTGTCCTAATCTCAATTTGAAACGCTGCATTCCTTTCCTAACCCAGATGAATCAAACAAATGTACAGTATTTTTTAACAGTTCTAATGTCGAATCCAGTTCATATGAAGTCTCTTTAGAAATATCCTGCTGGGGAGAATCATTGACGTTTACTTCTGCAGGCACAGGATCCTGAGTGGAAACTACTTGCTCCATTCCAGCAACTTTAGGTGGACCATTTCCAAGATTTGTTATACAGTCACACTTAGTTTCTGTTGTTTGGAAATCCTTGAAGAAGTCATCAGCAGGTACCATTTCTTCTCCGACTGCTACAACAGCAAGAAATCTGCGCTGTGAAGAGCAGTTGCAGAAGTTTTGCGGAAGACGTAAAGTGCTGTATTGGGAGCATGCAACTTGGTGCTTGCATGCACGACCTGTTGATCCATCAGGGCACGTGCACACACCAATCGTGAGGTCTACTTTGTACACACCTTCTTCCGTAGAGCTCAGCACTTCGAAGGTGCACTCTTCAGCATCATCAGTCTGCGAGATGGCAGTCAGCGGAATGGTGCTAGCATTATTTTGAGCGTGGGTTTTCTTCACAGCAAAATCCAGGAGCCGCTGTTTGAGGTAGCTGTTGTAGACCTCTGTCATGACCACTAGTAACGCTGCAGGGTTGTAGACTTTGTTCCTAGAAATAAATAAAGAAAATAGCTAAAAGAGACAGCGGATACAACCCCTATATTGTGAAAAGGACAAATTGAAATACGAAATCGAATAAGAAAAATTGAGTTGAAAATGGTATATAATTAAATTTATAGGTGAAACAATTTAAATTTTAGATACTAATGCATTTCACTCCGAAACGAAAAGGAAGTTCTCACTGAAATTGGTGGCAATAAGTTACATGTCTTCTGTACGTGGAACAAGTTATTGATCTCATACATTGAAGACCGTCGTGCACAAACAACCTTGGGTTGAACATCTAAATAGATCGGGTGATTATGGATCTACAAAATTAGTTATTCAACAGTTTTTTAAAAAGATAAAAAGTTTTAAACATAAATTAGATTGTGCCTTTATTGCACTCAATGTAATCAAGTGATATTATTTTACAATAATGATTTCTGGAAGGTGGACTACCTGGTTTACATTTATACCTTAATAATTGAAAAGTGATTGATGTGCAGTATTGTAAATGAACCTATTTGATCACATACCTGTTGAGCACAATATCCTTAGCCACCATCATCATGCTTTCGCAGTAGTTGTTGGTGTGGTGACCTCGTAGCTGATATCCAGCCCTCCATGGAAGGCTCCATACCTCCTTCCTCGCAACTAATGTCTCAAAGTGCCTGATGAAACAAATAATGCATACACTATTTGAGGACGCGACCACAGGTTATGTGCGCATTCAACAAATTGATAATGTTCTCATAAAAAGTATAAATTATTTACCGAGGGCAATAAGAATTCTTAGAAATTGATGATAAATACATGAAAAATGCAAAAAATTTATCGCGTAAGGTACATGCTCTAAATCAATCTCAATGTTTATACTATAAAAAATATACCATGTAAAAAAAATCCACAGAAATTTAACTTTTTATAGACTAAATATGTGAATTCTTGTTTTACGTTTTGTACTCACTGAGTGGCTCGTGCGTTGCCAGCGGCAAGAGAACTGTTCATGTAGTCATCCCAGATATGGCCAAACTCCTCCTTGTTAACTGCGTAAACCAATTTCTTGAGCACCAGAATCAGAGGTTTACGTTCCTGCAGTTGAACGCTGTTCTTGGCGTTCCAAAGCCAGCGCCACGCAGCCTGCAGCACGTGAAACACGCACAGGAAGAGGCGGCTCTCAGGCCAAACCTCGGCCAGCGCGCCACGCTCGGCATCACTATCATCAGTAATGATGCACTGAGGATATCCCGCACCGTAGAATGCGCGCTGACCGAGCTGGCGTTGCAGTAGCTGGAGACCTGCGAAGGTAGAAACCTTATTATCAGATTTTTAAAAATAAATTATGAAAAGCAGTATAATCACCATCTTGATTTCTAAGTAACCGTAATATTTCCATTAAAAATAATTGGCTTCACAACACCTCTTATTGAATATCAAACGCAATTTTGCAATCGTTCCCTTTAAAGAGTGTTATACCTACCACTACCAAACTAATACTTTGTAGTTTTTCTTCGTAGAATTTGGCAATCAGTTATAATTTTTATAGCCTGCATTTCGTCCATCAAACTACAGTTCGGCATAGAGCCATTGATTTTATAAGTAATACCCATAATGATTTTCTCATATTAATTAGAATGCTACATTTATTTTAGGTCATTTTAATCTAATATCTTGTAATATATTCTATGAATTATAACGAACCTTTTTTGTAGTCTTCCTTTGACTGGCCAGAAGTTATAATGACTCCCAGCGGAAGAGCACCCGCAGGACTTGCACACACTATGAGAGTTAGTGCGGCATTTGACTGGTCGACGTGGCTGGTAGTGTCAATAAAGACAACTTCTCCAGCTGCTTTGACGCTGCTGTGGACGCGCTGCATGAAGTCCGTCACCAACACAATCGCGAAGCTCTCGTCACCGTCAGTTGCGTCGCAAGCGATGATGTGCTGAGGATTCTCCTCCTTGTATCTCTCAACTGCCGCTGCGATGGACTCCCTGTCAAAAGAACCGTGTTGATCCTGCAGCCAGCGCTGACGAAGCTTCGCAAGGGAAAATCGACTGGGATTCACACGGCTATCAGCTGACATCGAAACGTCGTTTGTTAATCCCATCCGAAGTTGATGAAATCTTGCAGCTTGCATTGGCAGCATTCCTGTAAGAAAATGGTTCTTCCATGTCAATTGACCATGCCAGCAAAACTATATTGTATGGTGGAATGAATCTGGACATATTAGTACCTGACAGTGATAAAAAAAATAATCAAATCTATGTTTTTTATAATGGTATGTAAAAAATTGGTGAACTTTTTCTCAAATAATTTAACCGCCGTAATTCATTCGTTATTATATGAGCCACAGATATTACTATTATAATTATTATTATTGTTATTATATGAGAAAGTTTTAGCCTCCCTTTACCACGAAAAAGATGTTCCAAGAGAGGAAGGATGAAGGCACCATTTAGTATGGAGTTGAGGGAACGCGGAATCTATGCACAAGGTGCATAGAAACAGTAAGCCAAGAAAGAAGATCATGAAACAAGACAAAGTTGAAGTAGAAAGTAGTAGGTGCTGAAAAACAGGACAGTAGTGAACCGAAAAAAAGATGGCCCGTAACAAAACCAAAGCATATTCTATTTTAACAAAAGGAAGCCTACCTAACTTTTAGCTCGGGCCCTCCTCACATAGTTCCCCCTGGGAGCGCTAATTTCCATAGACACAATAGTTGTATCCCCCCGAGGGGAGCCACAGATATATATAAGAGCCTTTCATACATATAAACCATAAAGAAGCTCAACATGAAATTCATGAAAAAGGTTATATATATTTTATTGGTGAAAAAACACTCGAAAGCCTTATTTTTGCTAACTGCTCAGATACCAAGCTAAAAAAAAACAACTAAAAACACCTTCATACAGAGCAATCTTGCACTACATTTATTGGAATGAAATAACTGTTAATATGGCAATAATTGCTGTTATCATGGGCATTGTAGAACAGATTGTTTTCATTATTGTTAAGAATAGCTTTTACAATGTGGTCAAAAAAGTATGCCAGTAAAATAAACATAATATATATAAATCATCATGAAAATATCACCTTCTTGCACAAGAAAATGCAAGTGTTGTTCAATAAGGTTCAATTATGGAGATAATTCATAATAAGCATTTGTTAAAAGGTATGCTTCTTAACCATGTAGGAAATAGCAGGAATTATCCTAGAAGCAGGTATTGCATGCCCGTACATTTTCGTACAACACTGCTGGATGTAGAGACGCTTTAAGATAACAATAAACTTGCATAAGGTACCTTGTCGAAAATACTCTTCAAAAGCCTCAGTGGTGACGGTACTTCGCCGAAGCTCCCGAAGTGCAGCTGCGGAGTCCAAAGAGTGATTATGTTGGCCTCTAATCTCAATGCGGCAAGAGGGCGAATTTTTCACGGGCTGCTTCGCAATTCTTGCAGTTAGTTCCACAGGACACCTGGAATACACGTGATGCAATTGAATATCGTCAAAAATAACTTTGATATATAGGTGATTAACTGTCAGGTCTAGAAAACGTTTTGGTGATATACTATTATATTGTATGTATTTATCGAATTTGAAAGATTAACCAGGTAATGTCTTCACTTAATGCCGTCTCCACGAGATACATTAGTAACCTATATAACTAAGTAATTTCAAATGTAGGTATATTACATAACCTAGACAACCTCTACTGTAATCCCCTTCACCGCTCAAGGTGATCCCTACCCTATATGTGGGAAGAAAACGATTTTGTGTCATCAAGCTATTGGCAGCTCCGAATCGACAAATAATATAAGCGAGGACAGTTATTTGGGCAGAAAAACAATGACAGTCATTATATTAATGTTCAACATTGAATTTTTGTTTAGCAATTTTGAAGGGACTCATGGGTTATCTGTAACTACTTGTTTAAGAGGAAAAGTGTTTTTATAGGAAAAAAGGAAAATCTAATTCTATTATGAATATTGAACTTATGTTCTGGGGAGTACGACTGGATTATTCATGTCAAAAAAAATCTTTGTTGATTTATATCTATTTCTAATGCAATTTATCTACTTTCTATGTATATAATGAATCTCAGAGACCTCTTCAGTATTTGGAAGGTCCCAGAGATTCATTAAAGCCTGAAACAAACGATTGAAAAATAAAAGAAATTCATATTAATTCAATTGAGCTAACCCAGCTTAGCCTGGCCTTAACATCAAATGGAAACCCTAAATTAAAAGTGGTGACAGATAACCCACAAGTACCTTTAAACATATTTTCTACCATTTAAATTTTAGCACTTACTGTGTGTTAGTGGTTTTGATTCCTTTTTGGCCAAAATTAGCATGGTGACACTTGTACTTGATTAGATCTGACTCTTTTTTCTGGTTCCGCCACGCGTGTCTCCACTGTACAAAGTTCTTTTCTGAGAACTCTTTTACCCAACTTTTCAATTTTGTATAATTATCAATGTCAACTTCTATCACAGTTCCAGAACTTATTTGCATTTGCTTTCCGTGAAATGAAGTTGGAGGAGCAAAATTTTCTGCAACACCATCTGGAGAAAGATCTGGTGTATGCAGTTTCGGCACAATACATTTATTGGCTACGTCACTGCTGCACCCAGCACTTTCTTCTGATTTTTCAACTTCCTGCGAACGGCACTCCATATTGCGAACGCTTAATTAAGCTTACTGAGTGAGAGCTTCTGCAAGACTGCAACTGTGCAACAGCTGGAATTTGGCGCCAAAACCCTGGTGGTGAGGGTGGAACTGTGTTTTGTTTTCTTATTTCCCTTAGCAATTATAGCCAGATATATTAACTACCAATTATATTAACTGAAGTATGTAATAGCTAAGCAACGACAGCTTTTTGAGCATAAATATTGTTTCCTTTGCTTGACGATGAACTACTGTGACGCAATACGAAGACAGCTGATATATATGATTTATATTCCCGCAAAAGAATAGAATACTAATGAGATTCTCACAACTAATCATGACGAACATTACAACACCAATACATAATTGTACAATTCGTAATATTTTGCCTTCTTTTCCAAATGAACATGAAGTTTCGATAGAGAATGGCGATCTGTAGAATGGCGGTATGTGGCAGCCCTCACAGGGGTGGTGGTGGTGGTGTGTGTGATGGTGGTGGTGTGTGTGATGGTGCAAAGTGTGAAATATTTATATTAAAAAAGCTTTCATTACTTAGTTATTACATAATTACATAATTATGTTAATAATGCAATGTTCCTATATCTCCTGCTGATTACAAAATTTTAGACTCCGCTTCAACCCGTATGACCTCAAAATTTTAGTCCTTGCATATCTTCAAGCATATCTTCAAGTACACAATGATGTTAGTTATAATTATAACTAACATAATTATAATGCTAGTTTGTGAAGGATGTTTTACGACAAGAGGTACACAATTTCACAAGCAGAATATGGCCTGATGAACAGTTTTTTTCTATGAAACTTTCAGAACACCTGGGTTTGAGAGATATTAGCAGTTTATTGTTTAAAGTGTGAAATATGATGACACAATTACTCGCAATATTTAGTTTGAATTTACGTTACAAACACTTGTCGTCTTATCCAAATAAACATTTTGTTTCGATAGAGAATGATTTGTAGAATGGCGGTATCTGGCATGCATCGCAGGTGTGAGCAAGTTCTGGCGGTAACTGGCATGGAGCCCAGGTGATCATGCGAGAAGCGGGTGCAGCAACAGACTTTTGACACTAGCGCCACCGGGGTAGGTAGTACCGGACCCCTTTTCCCTCTGAATTCCCAAAATTATTGTGGGAAGGTCGTAAGGTTAAACGTACGGTTGAGGTTAAGCTAGAAGATCGATAAGTTTGAGAACTGGTTCTCAAATAATTTCACGGTTTGCAACTGTTCAAAGGTTCAAATGGATATTAAAAGTAAGAAATTAACACACCTGAACTGCACGATTCATCCAGTGCTGAAACTATAAGTCAAGAAGAGTTGGCAAGGTTTAAGATAAAGATTACCGGACTTTCAAGAAGATGGTAAAAGGTCTGGAAGGAACTCAAAAGAGGGAGTTACAAACACTACAGGTGTAAGTGATCGAGTTCTCAACCGAAATTAGGTTACGTAGAACAAGCAAAGTACGCAACAGATTAAATTGGCCGCTAAGACAACGCTTTAAGTAATTAAAGTAACAATGATTCAGCGAAAGCCGGTAACAGAAATTGCCAATACACACACACAATCAAACGGTTATACAGAGGAAAAACAGATGTCGGGTAAACAGACGAGAGACTTCGAAGATTCCGTAGAGCGGGACTAAAGTTCACTCTGGTGATGGCGCCGCAACAAGCGATTCTCAATTTATAGAGTAGTTTCGTTGATAAAACAGGCACAAAACTAGACTGCCACAACGCCAACCATCCGACGCATGCGTCATACAATTACAGGCAGCGAGAAGAAAGGTAAACAGCTCGCCTTTTCACAAGCACGTCTCCCAGTCAAACCTTTTCGCTGGAGCATGCATGTTTATTGTCGCCGAAGCGATTTGATTACTTGGATGAGGAAAAACATGCACTCAGGCGGCGAAAAAGTTAGATTGGGCTATTATGAACTGTCGGTTTCGGACCGGCAATCTCCGGACAATCTGCTGGGCAGAGCTGCTGCAGGAACTATACGACGAGAGAGCAAGCGAATCTCGTGCCACCCTGGAGAGCTTGTGAAGAAAATCCTCTCAGCGTTTTCCCATAAACCAGCAGATTAGGGGCAAAAGCCTTTTTAGTAATCTGTATACTAAATAAATCTTATTCATGAACTAAAACGCATCAAGGTGTCGTACTGTTTAAGGACACCGTCTGGGTAAAAAAACATCCGTTATTTATGGATGGATTTCTCTGAAATTTTCACAGTAGGTGTGAAATGATGCAAAGATCATTTGTTATTTCGACAAAATTTTTGTATCTGCACTGGGTTTTTTTATTTTCGAAAAATCTGATAAAATAGTTTTTTTTAAATCTAGCTTCTTCTACAATTTTGAAGTTACAGAACCTGTACTTCGTTTTTAGATTGATTATATGTCTATATAACCACACGCAATAGGGAATTTCGGTAACTTCTTTTTGTGGATTTTGGGAATTAAAAAAAAAGACCTTTTTTCATTTTTTTTCATGTTGTGTAATTTTCAAAATGATAAATGTATCAAAAAATTTTATTGCGTGTGAATACACCTTGCTAAGCCCTATCAAATGGTATATAAACCATTCTTGTAGTTTTAAAATTGTGGAAGAAGATACATATGAGAAACTGATTATCAAGTTTCCATAAAAACGTGTTTTTCACAAAAAAATTTTCTTCTTATCTTTTGAACTACCGGGTTTTTTACAATGACCTCTTGAGCTTTTTTAGCTCTTTTTAAGCCCTTTCGATTGATATAATTTATATTGCTGTAGCTCTGGAACTCTGGGAAAAAATACATATCAAAAGACAATACGTGTAATTCTTCAAAACAACCACTTTATTTATTTATTTTTTTTTTTTCAACCATAATAAGTTTTTTTTTCGAGTCAACTCCTCTGTTTTGTAGCTATTTTCAAGCCCTTTGGATTGGTGTGCTCGCCATAGCCGTAGCTATGATACTGCAGCTGTCATCGAGCTATGAATGAAAGCTGCGGTATCATAGATACGGCAGAACAGCTAAATTCTGAAACTGTCAAAAATTATAAAAAAAATATTTACTCAGCGTTAGAATGTTTCGTTTGAATAATGGAAGCACTTTGAGTAGGATATGAACGAACTATATTGCCATTCCCGCTGAGAAACAAGCTCAATTGACCCCAATAATGAGGGGGGGAGGGTTCAAGGTCACGCCACCCCCATCGCTTTCCCCCCTCTGGTGGGCGTACCATTCGGAGTAGACGAAAGCGGAAAGTACCAATGGAAGCGCAAGAAAATTCTGTATAGGAAGCATATAAAAACAGAAAATCAACACTAATCCCGATTTCTACCCAGACGGTGTCCCTAATGGAGGCTGGGATCTATTGGTCTTAGAATGAGCCACGTCAGCTAAGTACTGTACATAATGGAAAAATAAGTCTTACAGGACAATGGGGTTGAATTTACTTCGTCACCCATATCGTGCTTCCACGCGGTAAATGTGAAGTATTCCACCGTAAAATTAAGAATACCTGATAATATTTAATTAACAATAAGTTATGTATATTCCTTTTAGTTAAAATGAAAAATTATTGCTGTTTCAGAAGAATTATAGCAGAGTAGAATTTGAACGCAGAGTTACCATTAATTCGTGGGTTATTTAAACACGGAAACGAAGATCAAAGACTAATCTGTGGTCTGTATTATTTTTCCCGCTAATGGACGTCAGAAAAAATTTTGTAGGAATTGTTTTAAGGCAGCGTCTTTTTTAGCTGAAAGGAAGGGTTAGTGAAATATTCAATTGTGGAGAGAACGCGTTTATTTCCATCAGTGATCAGTATCAGAGTTCAGCTCGGCCTACTCGTCGAGTGCGGAGGTGAACTGACGCTCCGCGTAAACCCGGCGTCAAACATTTCAAAATATAAAACAACACACATCGACATCATTGGGATGCTATATTTCCAATCAAGCCTGATGCATATGATCTTGAGCATTGGTTTTTCAAATGTCTCATAACTAACACTATATATAGGACACCATGACGGTTCCCCCGTAAAGCCGGTACCCATTTCCGACACCTGGGTTGAGTGGGGTATTGTGCTGGAGCTTTCCCTTATACCCAACGAGGAAAATCTCCGAGCCAGCGCCGGGATACGAACCTTCGTCTCCAACATACAAGGCCGATCCCTTAACCACTGTGCCACGGCGAGAACGAAACTTTCCCAAAACCCCAAACTCGAACTGAGTATCTGTGAATGTGCTTTCTACCTCATTGAATCGTGAAAGTGAAAACAATAATCAAATACAATCATTTGTGAACAATTTCATCGTGTAAAAACAGACTGGTGCTTTTTTTAAACTTTGTCTCCACTCGAAGTCTGTGTAGCGACCCTCGGTGTAACCTCCCTCCCTGGTCAACCGCAACACCTCCTCCTCCCTCTTCCGCATATAGAACGAACGTACCACGAACACCACCATGGAAACAAAAAACGCCCGATGCAGTAGCAAATTTGAATTTTGTGAAGACGAACATAAAACACAGTGATAAATATTTTTGTTATTTTTATCAGTTATTTGAAAAAAAATTATGTTGAGTGTCTATGACGCTCAATTTCCACCTTTAATCCTCAAAATTGTGTTCAAATTACTTTACCAGTAAGTAACTCTGTCCTTTTATTGAGAACTTTTGATGAAACAGTGACGTAAATAGTGAATTAGAGAAAATAAATTCTATAAATGTTGAAGGTTGCAAAATGAGTGAATAAAATGTGAAACCCTGAAACAATAGAGCTCTATGAGGTCCCAGCTACGCCAAGTCTGCGCCCGCACCCCTTCCTCCCCTCCAGCCTACCCTCTCCTTGGAAGAATTGCCACGCTGTAATAGTGGCTAACTTAAATCTGTGTTCACCGCTAGAACATAATTCCACAACGTGAGGCGAATTTTCAGCAATATGACGTCTGTTGGATAGCTCACCATAGCAATGTTCACACGGGAAAAATTGTATTGTTATTCTTCACAAGCAGACGAACGAGAAACGCCAAGCTGGATCACCGCAAGCATCCTGCTCCCCGCCCCCCGATCTCTGTCTACTCTACCTTCTCTTTTCCTCTACCCCTCCCCCTCTTTCTTACGGGCGGCTTCTCTTCATCTGGCATTAAAGGCGGTCTTTTTCGTTTTCAAATGTGAACGAGCAACGCAAATATGATGGCTATCTTTCAATGATGGCTATCTTTCATGTTGAAAGGTAATCACCTAATTTTTCAACCTCCTCTGAATTAACAAAATTAACTTTTCTTTTGGTGAAATAGTGACCCACCAGTTAACTTAGGTGAATAGTGACATAAAAAGTGAAAGAAGGATTACAAATTTTGTAATTATGAAACGTTGAGAAACTGAATGAGTAAAATGTGTCAACCTGCAAAAGTCTGAACGTCGTTGTCGTCATTATTCACGGCCGGCCAACGCTCTCCCAGTTCCTCGCCTCCTTTCTCCAGCATTAAAGGGCAACCCTATTTTCTTATGTTTTTGGTGATGTTTTTTAGGTGATGTTCTTGTGGCAATATTTTTTGGGTGTTTCAAATTCTAAATTAGAAGCTAGCCCTCACTCATGTGTAAACGATTACCCTTCTACCCAAGGCGATCGTTACTCACTCCGTAATAGCTACACAGTGAACAAAATTTTGAATTATCTTCTCCTTTATTCACTCATCCAATTCAACTTCACAATGTCTCATTACGAAACTCGCTCAGCTACTCGGAAAGCAGCTTTATCTGGAGAAATAACATCCCTCACAACAGCGCCGCATGAAAACTCAAACCCAAAAAAACGGAATTCATCTGCACCGTTCACAAAACGAAAGCAAACACCACCAAAATTCTCGCGTGTAAAATCACTCGTTCAAAAGCCTAAGCCGCTCACAAATCACAATTACTACAAAAACTCCGACAGAGAAACAGTATGACGTCAACGAAAGCACCGCAACTCCCAAAACATCACCAGTGCCGACCGACGGAGAGGTGCCCGACAGAGAGTCGAGCAGCAGAGTCGCCCGTCTTTGACGAAAATCTCCCAAGCGCTGGTTGTACCTCATCACTGGCGGAAGCTGCCACAGCACCACCGCCAGTTCCTTCGCCTCGTCCCAACGATTGCGTCATGGCGACATCTCTCCTGTCCTGCGTCACTGAGAAAGCTCAAAATTGTTCACCAACGACGACGACACCAACACCAACGTCAACGTTGGAACGCGATAAAATTTTCGATGTGAGCGACCAGTCAGAGAGTAAAAGGGGTAATTTTAATTATAATTTTAATAATAAATTGTGTGTAGGCCTTTCAGGCGGTGGAGTTAGGTTTGAAAATGCATGCGCGGCAGCTGACACTGGCAGTAAATTACCTCAGAGCGTAAACTTCGAGGATAACTTAAGATTTTCAGTGGAGAACAATACAAACAGACCTGTTACCGCTTTTGATGGGTACTTACATCCTCTCCAAATGACTAGTTCCCAAACTATTCACGAAATAAATAACATGATGTCTCTTACAGCTGCATTTCTCAATAAAGCTTTGAGACAAAATTGTCCCTTAAGCCCAGCGTCGATTTTTTCCACTGTATCAAATATTCAAATGATTACAGAACAGCTTTTTGCTTTGAATTATTGTATCAGCGCTCATGATTTTACGCCGATAGTAGCTGCGAGTAACCATTCTTATGCGAAATCCCCTCTAGACACTTTTCTCGTTGGAGACAATAGTCCCACAAAATCAACAGAGATGACATTGATAGCGCATGCAGGATTCAGACCGTAAATTCGCAACGTCTAAATGATCTCTACGATGAGATTGAACGTGCACCTTCTTTCAGGAACTATATAATTAGTATCAAAGGTTTGAGCCTTTCGTCCCATAACCTTACTAAGTTAAAAAATCTGATCATGGCAAGAATCTTTTTTCTCATATTTATGTGGAGAGTGTCTGCAGTGGTCAGCCATTGTACATGGCATCGAGCCTGCGCAGAAAAATTGGTATTAAACTGATTCCGCTGCGAGCAAATGTAACAACCGTTACTGTTAATGAAGCTTACAACAATGTCCGCACTTGGCCTGTTACGCGAGAAGACACGCATCATTTTCTTCAACAAATTGCTTCAAGATCACCTTTGAGACTAACTTCACATTTTATCTCCTGTATCAGAAACTCCCATGACCTGAATGATGAAATTGAATACTCTAATGATTATGCAAAACAGCAGAATGAGTTGAATGATTGTTCTAAGTTGACCGCCTTTCCACGTGAAACCTCCAGCAGCATGAACCGATGTTTGCCTTCATATAACAAACCCTCTCCTCTCCTCTCCTCCCGATGTTTGCCCTCATATAACAAACCCTCTCCTTCATCTACCACTAACAATTGCAGAGTGCCTACAAAAAATATGTTTCCATTGCTATCCAATGTTGTTACAAAGGATGAAAAGCCCCTCTTAGACACGAGTATAAATCAACATCCAATCACATACTCGGAAGCAGTGAAATCAACAGTAAGAGAGAAATCGCTGCAAAATTGCAGTCGACAATCGATGGAAAATCCACTACCCAACTGCATGCACAATCATCACCAGAAAAATAGAAATGACACGAGCATTTCTCAGTTCTCTGCAAATCCCCATACAAGAAATCACCACAGCCGGCCCATTCAGAGCCAGAATAACGTAAATTCCCCGCACCACTCAGAACCTCTTAATATCAGAAAAAATGCGATCAAATATCTTCAAATTTAGGCCCTTACTTGATATTCACTCATGGGGATCGTAATACTTATGCAGGTTAATTGATGAAACAAATGGTTGGGAGAAAAGCGTCGAAAATGTTTTTCCTTCATTGCGTTGGTCTGATTTGACATTGCATTTTATTACAAGTGATCAAGGAAACACTTTGTATGTGATGCAATGTTGAAAACACTTTCGTTAGTGCACTACCAAATTGAAATTTGAGCTTTCGAACATAGGAACTGGTGAAATGAGGGATTACTATTGCTGCATCAATTGTGGTAAATAAATTGTTTAAATTGTTCAAGGTTGAAGGTAAAACGGGTATATCCAAATTAATTTGCTTCTTAGGCTGTGAGGTCAACGTTAGGGGCAATTTTACGTTGTTTCGTATGCACTAGTAAGCTAAATAAACGGCTCGGATTCATAATAACAAATAGCTGAAAAAATTTCTTGACATGGATTAAAATTTAACCTAATTGGGGTTTCATAATCGATTGCGCTTTACAGGTTAAGTGAGAGGTCTTCGCAGTAGGGATAATAAGAAATGAAAAAAATTGGCTTGAACAAGTATAGGTATTCCAGCTTCACTGAGTTTGAACTGATGACCTCACAGAAGCAGTGAGAACAAATTTAAGGCAAACTGTCGATCGTTCAGTTTGAATTGACTACAAAATGTTGCTCTACGTTATTCTCTATGACCGAAATGCGAAATGGAGTGACACGTTTGCCTTCAATTCTTTTACAGTTTAGATTTTTTATATACTAGGGAAGTTTATTTCACAGAAGAGCCCCAGAAACTGAGAAAGCTTCTTGCCCCTGTAGGTCAGATGAACGGAAACGAATTAAGACATTATTTCTACGATTCTTTTTTGTTCGGAATATTGGATGGAAGAAATTTTACGTCTGCATTACTGTAAGGGAGGTAGAGAGACGAAAACAATTTTCGAGATTTATGAATGAGGAATCTTTCTGGTATTGGGGTCCAGCTAAGTTTTTTTGACAGAGGGGTTCCGTGATCGCGCTTCTGAAAATAACTTTTACACACCACTTCGGCCGCTAAGTTCAAACATATTTACAATTCTTTTTGAAGATATTGAAGTATGTCTTCCCAGAGTAAATTGAAATAGTTCAAACGCGATAAGAAATAGCTCGTGAGTTGTGAAGGTCGCGGAGCTTATAACTTTCGATGTATACGCTTAGCTGTGGATGGCCAGAGTAATAACAGCTCAGATGACCCAAGTAACGACAGCTCAGTAAATATTTACAATGCACGCTCACCGTTCAGATTCACGTACATTAGTACATTTCATGGCGGTTGAGTGACAGGAGTGTTAAAATTCAAATTGAAAGGCTTAGAAATAATTTGAGAATTAAATCTGCCCCCCTAGCTGAAGCAGCACTCTTTTTAATACTTTACATTGTTGCGTGAGGTGCTTTACGTGAGGTGCTCACTGCTACTACGTCACCATTGCGGGTCAAGATTTCAAAATGATTTGCTTCACAAGAACACCATGAATGAGTTTTCTGATCAAAGCTAGTTTTATGTGACTAAATGCAATAATGAAAATGGTTGATAATAATTCGTGAAAGAAAAATTTATCGCAATGCTAATGCTTACTGCATCATTTGGTGGAGTTAACCCGTCGTGTTCGATGTAGTTATTTATTGAACGAGTTATTTTTTTCTAAAAAAAAATTATAGACCTTTCCCTAGACAAAAAAGCTTATTGTTAATCTTTGTTTTTCCGAATTGATATCCATGTATTTTTTTGTTTTCTGCGATAAATCGACACTCCGAAAGAAATTAATACACTCTGCTGTTATTTCTCTCTGAACCTGGAACTTGAGTTTTGTTGTCATTTTCGATGAGCGTCTCTGGCAGACAACGACACTGCCCTAAACTCGCACCTAAATCGCAACGAAGTTTGCGAGCCTCGATTTCTAGAAATTACTTAATTTATTATTACAGCCTTTGAACACAGATTATAGATAAGTAGAAAATCCATTTTACTTCAAATGCGTGATTAGAATCTCCTGCATTTAAAAAGCTGGGCACAATCTGTCCAGTACAGAAGGACTGTTACTGCTCCCGTACTTTGAACCCCCAAAAAGACCCTTAAAGGCTTCGTCATGGCCATTAAAGGCAATTGTCGGGAGAACTTATAAAAAGTTGGTGACGTTAAATTAAAAAAACGCAAGAAATTCGTTCGCTATGAAAATTTAAATTTTGTCACCTGAATGAAAACATTTCCCATAGGTAATTTAAGAATGGTAACATATAGGAGTTCAGGGAATTATCTTCCACTGACCGTCGATTGAGATACAACCCGAAGTGAAAACTCCATCTTAATACTACAAAACATTTTATGGTAATATTCTTGATACACCCCAATTTCTGGAAATGGAATGTTTTTTAATTTCCTGGAAGTGCGCGGTGACCCTTTACCACCCTACCCAAGTGGTGCTCTAATGTTCATCTATTCAACTGAAACGACATCTTCCTCCGATCGCCGTAATTTGAGCGTCCACAAACATGACCGCCCACACGCCGCTCGGTCGTCAGCGTCGCATCATCAGCGTTGTGAGGCGCTCCAGAGTTGCAGAGCACGACGGCGAGAAAGGGACTGAGTTGCAGTCGCAGTCCCGCATTTCAGGTACTCAGCATTGTATCTCCAAATGCAAGCCAATGCGTGCTATGCGCACGGTAAAAACTTACGATAATAATGCCATAGAAATAAAATAAGAGGTGCGAATTCAGGAGTACAGTTAAAAATGATGTTGATAATAATAATACTGAAATAATAATTAATCAATAAGCATGTCGTTCACTTCATTAAAATAAGTAAACACCGTCTCCCGATGTAAAGTGGACGTGGACGCCGTGTCTCAAAGTGGACGTGGACGCCGTGTCTCAAAGTGGACGTTGACGCCGTGTCTCAAAGTGGACGTGGACGCCGTGTCTCAAAGTGGACGTGAACGCCGTGTCACAAAGTGGACGTGGACGCCGCGTCACAAAGTGGACGTGGACGCCGTATCACAGAGTGGGCGTGGACGCCGTGTCACAAAGTGGACGTGGACGCCGTGTCACAAAGTGGACGTGGACGCCGTGTCACAAATTGAACGTGGACGCCGTGTCTCTAAGTGGACGTGGATGCCGTGTCACAAAGTGGACGTGGACGCCGTGTCACAAAGTGGACGTGGACGCCGTGTCTCAAAGTGAACGTGGACGCCGTGTCACAAAGTGAACGTGGACGCCGTGTCTCTAAGTGGACGTGGATGCCGTGTCACAAAGTGAACGTGGACGCCGTGTCACAAAGGGGAAGTGGATGCCATGTCTCAAAGTGGACCTGGACGCCGCGTCACAAAGTGAACGTGGATGCCGTGTCTCAAAGTGGACGGGGACGCCGTATCTCAAAGTGGACGTGGATGCTGTGTCTCAAAGTGGACGTGGACGCCGTGTCACAAAGTGGACGTGGACGCCGTGTCTCAAAGTGAACGTGGACGCCGTGTCTCAAAGTGAACGTGGACGCCGTGTCACGAAGTGCACGTGGACGCCGTGTCACAAAGTGGACGTGGACGCCTTGTCACAAAGTGGACGTGGATGCCTTATCTCAAAGTGGACGTGGGTGCCGTGTCTCAAATGGGACGTGGACGCCGTGCAACAAAGTGGACGGGGACGCCTTGTCTCAAATTGGACGTGGACGCCGTGTCACAAAGTAAACGTGGACACCGTGTCTCAAAGTGGACGTGGACGCCGTGTCTCAAAGTGAACGTGGACGCCGTGTCACGAAGTGCACGTGGACGCCGTGTCACAAAGTGGACGTGGACGCCTTGTCACAAAGTGGACGTGGATGCCTTATCTCAAAGTGGACGTGGGTGCCGTGTCTCAAATGGGACGTGGACGCCGTGCAACAAAGTGGACGGGGACGCCTTGTCTCAAATTGGACGTGGACGCCGTGTCACAAAGTAAACGTGGACACCGTGTCTCAAAGTGGACGTGGACGCCGTATCTCAAAGTGGACGTGGACGCCGTTTCACAAAGTGGACGTGGACGCGGTGTCTCAAAGTGGACGTGGACGCCGTATCTCAAAGTGGACGTGTACGCCGTATCTCAAAGTGGACGTGGACGCCGTATCTCAAAGTGGACGTGGACGTCGTTTCACAAAGTGGACGTGGACGCCGTATCTCAAAGTTGACGTGGACACCGTGTCTCAAAGTGGACGTGGACGCCGTATCTCAAAGTGGACGTGGACGCCGTTTCACAAAGTGGACGTGGACGCCGTATCTCAAAGTGGACGTGGACGCCGTATCTCAAAGTGGACGTGGACGCCGTTTCACAAAGTGGACGTGAACGCCGTCTCTCAAAGTGAACGTGACGACGTCTGTCGAGATTTCTCGAGAACTCAACGCCAGCTGAATCAGTCTTCTCCATCAGAGTTGTCTGGCGCCTGAAGACAAAAGAAACTTCGGCATTTAACAAAACTTGGGACGGATGAGCGATGTATTGAGAGCCAATACTAATATGGAACGATTGCTTCCCCAGGGGATTTTCTGCAGAATCTAATTCGGAAGGTTTCGCTTGCATCGGAGTTTGGGCAGCAGGAGAAAATTGACACTGCATGTAAGATCAATTGAGTTGGACATATTTTGCTAATGATTATTGTGTGTGTGTGTGAATATCTCGGACTGTTCACCCTCGTCTCAAAATGATGAAAATATTCGTAAATAGATTAACGCAAAAACTCAAATTTAGTGTAACTTTTATTTCAGTAAAATGAACTTGCAAAGATAAGCAAAATACGACGCCTTAATGTCGTGTCTTCTAATAATTTGTGAACTGATTTTGAGATCCTAGATAAATGAGGTCAGAGCACTAAAATGACGATGGGTGCTTGTTATGCAGAAAAAAATCATGGAATCAACATCGAATATTTACCCTTCAGTTTCGGGAGCAGAAATATACTTCCATCACACCAGACTTTGACACTTGTAAAAAGCGCAAAATTGTCCAAAGGAACAGAACTTGATTCACAGACTTACAGAGTACAAAACTGGATATTATTTGTTCATTAATACACATTTTCTTCTCTTGGTCTTCACTCCAATAATTATCTCTAGTGTCGATAATGTTTTTTCTATGTTCGATGATTGACAATGGTTAGATTTTTTCGACAATAATATTCTACATGAAATTGAACATAGTGAAATTTCCTTTCGAGCCTTAATTTCATCAGATGCTGTCAATTTTACCAAGCGTTTTGAATGATACTACCATCTGTACAGTCCCAAATGACACCTCCACCTATACTGTCCCAAATGACACCACCACCTATACTGTCCCAAATGACACCTCCACCTATACTGTCCCAAATGACACCTCCACCTATACTGTCCCAAATGACACCTCCACCTATACTGTCCCAAATGACACCTCCACCTATACTGTCCCAAATGACACCTCCACCTATACTGTCCCAAATGACACCTCCACCTATACTGTCCCAAATGACACCACTACCTATACTGTCCCAAATGACACCACCACCTATACTGTCCCAAATGACACCACCACCTATACTGTCGCAAATGACACCACCACCACCTATCCTGTCCCAAATGACACCACCACCACCACCTATACTGTCGCAAATGACACCACCATCTATACAGCCCCAAATGACACCACCACCACCTATACTGTCCCAAATGACACCACCACCACCTATACTGTCCCAAATGACACCACCATCTATACAGCCCCAAATGACACCACCACCACCTATACTGTCCCAAATGACACCACCACCTATACTGTCTCAAATGACACCACCACCTATACTGCCCCAAATGACACCACCACCACCTATACTGTCCCAAATGACACCACCACCACCTATACTGTCCCAAATGACACCACCACCTATACTGCCCCAAATGACACCTCCACCTATACTGTCCCAAATGACACCTCCACCTATACTATCCCAAATGACACCTCCACCTATACTGTCCCAAATGACACCACCACCACCTATACTGTCCCAAATGACACCTCCACCTATACTGTCCCAAATGACACCTCCACCTATACTGTCCCATATGACACCTCCACCTATACTGTCCCAAATGACACCTTCACCAATACTGTCCCAAATGACACCTCCACCTATACTGTCCCAAATGACACCACCACCTATACTGTCCCAAATGACACCACCACCTATACTCCCAAATGACACCTCCACCTATACTGTCCCAAATGACACCTCCACCTATACTGTCCCAAATGACACCTCCACCTATACTGTCCCAAATGACACCACCACCTATACAGCCCCAAATGACACCACCACCTCCTATACTGTCTCAAATGACACCACCACCTATACTGTCCCAAATGACACCACCATCTATACAGCTTCAAATGACACCACCACCACCTATACTGTCCCAAATGACACCACCACCTATAATGTCCCAAATGACACCACCACCTATACTGCCCTAAATGACACCTCCACCTATATTGTCCCACATGACACCTCCACCTATACTTTCCCAAATGACACCTTCACCTATACTGTCCCAAATGACACCTCCACCTATACTGTCCCAAATGACACCACCACCTGTACTGTCCCAAATGACACCACCACCAATACTGTCCCAAATGACACCTCCAACTATACTGTCCCAAAAAACACCACCACCTATACCGTCCAAAATAAAAGACTTCGCTTGTTCCAAGTGTATGCATGGCATCCTATTTACGCATAAGTATGGCGAATGATTGTCTGAGGAATTAAAATTTAACTTCAAATATTCTCAAACAAACACGTCTTTAGATAGATGCAAAAAAGTTTTATACAAATGCTAAAACTTGACGTGTTCTAGTAAGATCTTTTCCATTGATCAAATTCCAGTAAAATCCAAGATTCTTTCAAATGACTGGAACGTCCTTCAAGTGCCTCTGATCACAAATCCTCATATCTTTTAGGACATTGGGAAGATAAATTGTATTTGAATCTACTATTATATTAAAGCCTTTTAGAGTACAATATTGAATCTTTCTCAGCTTATTAAGGCAGATTTTATGGGGTTTTGTATGCATTGAAATGATACAAAATTGTAATCACAAAACATTTTGCGACATTAAAAATTGTTAAAGGAAACATTACGGTCATTGCAAATTGGAGTTCTTGTACTGTCAAATTTAAATGTTCTGGGCTGCACCAGCTGATGGTGAATGCCTCTCAAAACGCGACGCTGTATAGCTCGCAATGAGGGGATCGCAATCAGTAATATCCAGCAGTACCTATATATATATTTGCAGAATACAAGGTGTTGTGTAATTCGATGCACATATTATAACGAAATACAAAAAAAAGCAAATAAAACAATTATCATGAGTGCCAAAAGTCCCAGAACTCCTTCGTTTTCGAGAAATGTTGACCCGAAATAATTTTAGATTCATTCAGGAATAGGCTTACCATGCAGGCAACGAGTAAAATCTAACATCATGGGTAGGCTGTTGGCGCGCGCTTCAGCCTATTCCTACGGGAATCGAAAGTTATTTCAGGGTATCATTTTTCGAAAACGAAGAAATTTTGAGGTTTTTGTCACTCCTGAAATAGTTTTATATGTTTTTTCTGTTTATGGTTAGAATATGTACATCGAATTACACAACAGCCTGTAAATACCGGGTGTCCCACAAAAATATCCCCCATTTTTCAATTGATTAAATCCCCGCTTTAAATTAACATACTAGAAGTGTTTTTGTTTCACAATGTAGTATATTTTGATTTCTTTTCAAATAATTTAAGTCTTTGAAAATCGGTTGAATAACCAATTTACAATGATTGATTTACTGAAAGAGGTAGAAAAACTAATTGTTCAAAGAAAAAGTTTTAAAAACAACATTGGTGTTCTTAACTTCTCAATACCCACTGTTACAAATAATTTCACAATGATTTATCCTACATACAAAATAGTTTTTAAATCCTCTGAGAGGTTTCAAGTTTCAAGTGTTTTCAATAATAGTGTTTCAAGAACTGAAAGAGAACGGTGAAATAGTCCGCAAAACTCTTCGTTCAATGGTGGTTAGAAGTAATGCTTGCCTTTAAGAGAAATGAAGGGTATATCGGAGGGACTAAATTACTTTATTTATCTAAACGTTATTTAAGGTAATAATTTGTTACTCTTTTGAATTTTTGTTTGTTCAGTTTGAAAAGTACAAAACAAGGAAGAATTTCAATTTTGTGTTAATAACTTTTCCGTTGAAAAACTAGTTTTTCAACCCCTTTCAGTAAATCGATCGTTGTACAGTAGTTTGTGAACCGATTTCGAACCGATTTTCAAAAACTTGAATTATTTAGAAAGGAAGCAAATTTTCTACATTGTGAAACAAAGGACAATTCAAAAGGCTAGTTTATAGCGCAGTTATAAACAATTTAAAAGTCGGGGACATTTTTGTGGGACACCCGGCATAAGACAATGCCATAAAAAGAATCGTTATGTACGGCGAAAAAACCCGAGGGCCTAAAACTTGCTCAACTGTTAGTGAATTATCTTTGTGCAGCAGTCTGGACAAACTTTTCCTCAGGAACCTCTCCAGGGATCCTTCAAATTTATCGTTATTAATTAATAAGTAAGCATCCTGAATCCAAAATGACCATTCATTCGGGTTAAGCAGTGGTTTGATGTGCATATTCCTCAATGGAAAGTGTTTTCCCTCCTGCTTCACCAATTGTCACGGTAATCGTGCGAGAGTGGAACATTTCTTTGCTCTACCGTATCATTTCATTCCTCCAATTTTGAGGCTTCCCCGTAGCCTAGGTCCCAGCGGGCAGCAGCATAGACTGAGTGCTGGACATTAATGATAAAGTCTTCTATCGAACTTCAGTGACAACGGCGCCTCATTCCAAGAGAGGTCTTCATTTATAAATTGACTCACTGAACTACAATTTCTGCGAAGTTTTTCCAATATTTTTATTTTGTGTTAATGATGACAATTTCGTGAAAACGCTGGCACAAATCAGGGTCGTTGCCTACAGTGTGGTCACTGTCCTCAAGGAATGTTACCTGGCCACTAAATGAAAGGAAAACAAGGCCTTAAAGCTCGGGCGTGACTAGGGGCCAGGGGAACCCCTATCATGTACATTCCCTGTAGTAGTGTCATGTCAATGGTACTCAGCCACTCTCTCTAGGAGGGAAAGAGACTCAGTAAACAACACAACAAATAATCATAAAAAATACTAACTTTGTATACTAGATATGCGTTTGCATCGCAAGAGGACTTGTAAAATTTGCAAACGACCATGACGATGACTTGCACCAAATTCAATCAACAGCTTAGAATAATGCTAATTTTACCTTGCTTTGCCGTACAAAAATAATCTGAAATGAATGCATCAAGACATTTTCCATTTGCGTTAAATTTTACTTTCTCGTTTTAATAATTAGATTTCCGTAATTGCTTCCCCATTTGCTTATATTAAATCATTAATTCTTATGTTCATAGTTCCCAATCATTTAGCTTCAGATCTTGTCCAAGTATACCTTTGAACGACTTCCTCTCTCTGCAAATGAACTTTTTCTGGCATGTCTCTCCGCTCTGAACTCTCACAGTGGCTGTGGAGGCACTGGGGTGAGTATTTTTACTGCTGGACACGCTCATAGGCCGCGTGGAGAAGAAGCAGCTAATTTCGACTACTGACTGCTAGAATTAATTTGAACAGTTGAATTATCTGTACGTACTGCACAGACCAGGGCTAGATACCATTATTTTCCCAGTGTATCGCAGCTAATTTCTAAATTAGTTTAACAAATTCTCACAACTTTTGAAGACTACGGCTTATTAAGCCTTACGAATAATGTGGGACTCTGAAACTTCACATGGTTAACGTTTTTATGAGTACAAATTTCCGGTGTTTTAACTGGTTTTTCTCTCTCCAAATCAACGTTGGAATGGAAATTTGACATTATTATTTGACACTGATGCAGTAATTTTTGGACATGAAGCGTTAACCATTCTATTTTCAATTCATACCCTGTAATAGAAGATAACCGAAAAAAATGAATTTAGAGAGAAAATTTTTCTCCCTTATCTTCCTGGCAAAGACAGCTTGGAAAATGAACTTAAATTTTCCCATAACACAGTTCAAGTTTTAGTTCAGGTTTCGGTGTAACAAGTTCAGCTGAGCTATACAGGGTGTCACACACAAAAACAGAACCGGAAATTAAAATAATATAATTCAAAACTGTTCACTGCATTTTAATTTTGCTTCGACTTTCTTCGATGAACGCTTTTCAACAAATGATATACTGTTTGATGAAATATCTTCGAAAATAGTTGCACGTAATTATTCTACTGAAAGCTCTTGGAAACATGTTTGCTCAAGATTGTTAAAAACACAATGTGCACGGCACAATTTGACTTCGTTTCAAGCTCAAGAAAAGAAGTCCTTACAACTTCTGTGTAATAATCAATTTATTAAAAATATTGTGAACACCTATAGAGCTCCAACCCCTTCCGCATGTCGTCCATTTCTGTCCACACACTTGTGAACTCTTGATCGTTTGATTAACTGTCGATCATTTGATAGAATTTTGAATTCGTTAGTGTTTCCTTCTTCAAATTCTTCAGAGTTATGAGGGGAACTAAAATACAACTTAATCTTCAAGTGACCCCACAGAAAATAATCCTATAGTGTTTGATCTGGGATCTTGGCTTATTAAGCCTTGTGTAGTTGAGGCTGCGGTAGTGAGAGGAGGTGAGGTGTCGCTGCTCCAGCGAGGAGTTGTTTGGTGCTATTATTCAAGCACCTCAAAATGTGATGAAAAACTGAGCATCCGTGAATGTACTTTCTACATCATTGAATCGTAAAACTGGAAAAAGTCATCAAAACAATCAGCTGTGAAAAGTGCTGAATTTCATCGTGCAAAACTGAATGGCGCTTTCTGTAAGCTATGTTTTAGACTCGAAGTGTGTGTGTCTGTGTGTGCAACAGACCCCGGAAATGGTCACTTCCGCCTCTCTCCCTGGTGAACCGCAACAACCCCCTCCCTCCTCCTCCGCATCCCCTGTCACTCGCACCTACTTGAACCGGAACAAGCTTACCACGAATACTAACGTGAAGCAAAAAAGACCTGATGAAATAGCAAAGTTGAATTCTGTGAATACCAACATAAAATACAGTGATAAATTTACGCAATCCTCATCTGTTATTGCGAAATTTATGTTGAGTGTCAGTGAATATGAATTGAGTGTCTGTGGGTTTCTTTTCATCGCCTGACAGTTTATTTTTCATCCCATTTTAAAAGCAATGTCACCTATGTCTCCTACATCTCAAACCATGGAAACCAAAATCGCAGCAAAATAGAAGTTGTACTCTGGCAAGACCGTGCCTCGTGTCAATGAACTCTCAGGGATCAAGCTTTGTAAACGATTTCAATAACTTCTAATCAGTGAACAAAACCTAAAATATCTTTCACGATGTATTCATATGAAACTCGCTCTGCTACTCGTAAAGCGGCTTTATCTGGAGAAATAACATCCCTCACAACGCCGCTTGAAAACTCAAAGCCAAATCAGCAGAATATATCTGAACCGCTCATGAAACGGAAACGAAAACCACCAAAAACGTCACGCGTAAAATCGCTCGTTCAAAAGCCTCAACCGCTCAAAATAACAGAAGAAACCCCGACGGTAAAGCAGTGCAACGTCAACGAAAGCACCGCAACGCATCTACCATCACCAGAGCGAACCGACAGAGAGTCGACAGAAGGTCGCCCGACTGAGAGTCGAGTTTCTGAGCCACTCACCACAGACATAAATCTCTCAAGCGCTGCTGATAACAACGAAATTTTCACACCGGCATCGCAAGCAGTCAAAACAAGCCCTAGCAAGAGCAAGGAAGAAGCCCCTGAGCCTGGATTCTACAATCCAAGCAGTCCTCGAGAAGATACACCAGCGAAAGAATCAAGAAATGTCCCACGGGGTATGATGGGTAAAAATGTAGATTTGTCACTAGCTACCGAGAATGATGCGATGAATGAGCCTAATATTTACTATTCTAATATTTCTAATATTTATAATTCTAGTGATCAGAATTACCTGAACATTACATCAAACAGCTTGCACCCGCTTCAAATTTCAATGTCCCATTTCATTCACCAGGTAAACAATAACCTGTCTCTCACTGCAGCCCACTTAACGAAAATGTCAAAACAGCGGACGCCTCCAACTCCACTTTCGATATCTTCAACCGCTTCAAATATTAGGCTCATTACAGAACAACTTTTCAAATTGAACTTGCATGTAAGCTCTTTCGATCTTACGCCAAAGATCCCGTTTTCGACAAGCCAATTTTCTGACTCGCACTGCAAAAAACCTCTGGATACTTTTCTTGTCGGAGATAGAATTCTCACGACGGTCCAGACGACCGACATTGACCCCTCTTGTAAAATACGAACTGTAATTTCCAGTCGCATTGATGATCTCCTGAACTTAATTGACCAAATGCCTCAATTCACTAACTACATCGTTTGCTTCAGAGACTTAAGCCTCTCACAACCTAACATTGCTAAAATCAAAGAACTCATATTTTCTAAGCATGCGTCAGCCCGTATTTGTGTCGTGAGTGCGTGTAGCGGTAAACAATTGCATCAGGCGCTGAACTTGTGCAAAACAAACGGTATTAAATTGATTCCGCTCCGAACAAACGGTGCAACTGATCTCATAACTTGCAATGATGTTCGTACTTGGCCCGGTACAAGAGAAGAAACACACCATTTTCTTCAACAGATTGCTCTCAGATCGAGTCTAAAACTCACTTTACAATCTAGCTCATTTCTCATAAACTCAAATGGACTAGATGACAAAACTGAATGCTCCAACATCAGTAAAAAACAGCAAAATGAATTGAAGAATTCTACTCGATCACTAACTGCTTCCAGTGAAGTCTCCAGAAACCTGATTCATTGCTTGCCTATTGGGAATGAACGTTCCCCTCCATTGATCTCCGGCTACCGCAGAGTACCCACAAAAAACAGGTTCTCGTTATTATCTGACGCGAACTCAGAGAGCGATATACCCTCATCACAAACGAGTACAAATCATCAACAACCAACCACGTACTCGGAAGCAGTAAAATCAGTACAAAGAGAAAAATTGCAGCAGAATCTCGGTCAAAATCCGATAAAATATTTACAGCCAAACCGCACACATAACCACCACCAAGAGAGTGGAAAGAACAAGAGCACCTCTCATTTCTCAGTCGCTCACTCAACTAAAACTGGCCACAGCCCGCAAATTCATAGCCAGGAAAGCAAGAAATCCAAACAACTCTCGTCTGAAAATGCTGAATGTCAGCCTAAATATCACTCAAGCCCCATGTACTCACTCGTCAGTACCACAATAGATGAATTAAAACGATCATTGAAAGTGAAGCTGCATCCTACCATAGCCGATGGGCACTGCCTCCTTCATGCAGTAACTCACCAGCTTAAAACAAAATCGCCCTCAAAATGGAGTTACAGTTCCTTAAAAGCAGCAATAAAAAAAGAAAGCACTACAAATGAAAAACAAATATGTCAATTTCCTTGCCAAGAAAAGCGGTGATCTACCTAGGCTCATAAGTAAATACATTGACGAAAAACATTTTGATCATGATGCTGGGGACTTAATACCACATATCATATCAAAGATCACTGGTAGGAGAATTTTCATCTTCGATGAGCAAGACGATGGTATTTGGAGAACAGTAGTCGACCCCTCACCAGAAGGATCAACTAATAACCATCCGTTGATGCTTCATCGGAAAAATTATCACTACAGTACCCTTGTTGCACAAGACAAAAACAAGACTGATATCACATCATCTTCATGACAAAATACTGTTGTCCAGTTAAATGGCAGTCTCTCAAATACACCAGATGCTAGACTTGACACTCTGGGCAACAATGATAAAATCAATAAATCCACGAAACAGTCCCTACCAAAAAATCCCTCTGATGCCACAAATAATCGCCATAAAATAAAAAACATTAAAATTAAACATATCAATGCTCGTAGCCTCTTTAGTAAGCTGGATGACATTAGAGTAATGTTGGTCACAGAAGACATTGACATTTTATGTGTTTCCGAGACATGGTTCGATTCGCGAACTCAGAGCTCCTTTTTCAATATTCCCGATTACGTGCTGTACCGCCATGACGGCGTTAAAAATAGCAAAGGTAGTGGTTCTTGTATTTTCGTATAAGAACTTTACCAGTCGTCTTTACTTTTAACAAACGAAGTGTGCGAAGGCATAGAGATGGTTTGGTTGAAAGAGCAAATAAATAACATAAAACCATCATTACCGGCAGCCTTTACCGGCACCCATCAGCTTCTCTACCAAAAACAGTAGAGTTCATTGAAAAAATTTTCAAAGAAATTTTAGCTACAAAAATGTCATTCTTTGCTTTCGGTGATTTTAATATTGACCTAACGGATGAAGAAAATCAGCTTAGCAGACTGTTGTACAAACTAAACCTTTCACAAATGGTTAAAGAACGGACTCGCGTTACAAGTGTATCTAAGACTCTCCTCGATCTAGCAATCACAAACAAACCTACGGCAACACTAAATACAGTAATATCACCCTCTGTCGCCGATCACCACTCTGTAGAATGTAAAATTAATATTGCAAAGGAAAGACAAAACTATCGTCTCATGACTTACCGCCTAAAAAGTCAATATTCGCAGGAACTATTTAATGAAAAACTTCTAAACAGGCTCACCGAATTTCAGAGCATGATGCAATCTGACGATGTGGACTTTCAGGTTTCTATCTTTAACGAGAACTTTACAGCAGCTCTAAATGAATGCGCTCCTTATATCACCAAAAAAACTAGGCCAAAACGCACTCTGTGGATTACCAGCGAAATTAAAGACCTAAGCAGAATAAAGAAAATTTACTTGCGAGAGTATAAAGAAAACAGGTCAAACATTACTTTATACAGGAGATATAAAGAACTTGGAAAGATTCTTCGGAAGAAAATCACGCAAGCAAAACAAACTCACTTCCACCAAGAACTATTCATGGCAAAAAATAATGCAAAACGTACATGGGAAATCATTAGTGAGGTGGCTCAATATAAAAACTTAGAGCGCAAAAGTGATTTTGAAAATCCTTTGGAAAAAGCCACTGAGTTCAACACTTTCTTTTCAAAAGTTGGTGCCCAAGTCTTCGATGAAGTGAGTAAAACCAGTCCGAAGAAATGGACAGTTGAAAGTTCATGCCCTACTGCACTTTCAAAGGCTGGCGCCCTGTGGAAGCCACGCCCTATCGATTTACCAGAGTTAAAAACTATTTTATACCCATTGAAAAACACAAAAGCAGTTGGACATGATGGAATCAACCTCCAATACATAAAAGACAGTTTTCCAGTCACAGCACCATTTATTCGTTTGATTTTCAACACATCAATAGCCACTAACAAGTTTCCAAAACAATGGAAACACTCTATAATTAGACCGTTGCATAAAACTGGTGACATAAATACAGCATCAAATTACAGGCCCATTAGCCTTTTACCTGTCCTGTCCAAAATGTTAGAAAAATTAGTAACGAATCAACTGTCATCTCACCTGGACGAGACAAATTTACTTCATCGAAATCAATATGCCTACAGGAAGAACACTAGCACTCAAGACGCCCTGCTTAACATCCCTGAAAAAATATACAACGACATCGATCAAAAAAATGTAACACTTCTGCTGCTACTTGATCTCTCTAAAGCATTCGACAGCGTCGAACATAATCAACTCCTACGAAAAATACTGAACTTAGGAGTGGATACACAGTGGTTTAAAAGTTACCTTTCAAATCGGTCTCATGCAGTCCTCTTAGATAACAAGTTGTCCCCATTCCTTCAAAACAGCTTTGGTGTCCCTCAAGGATCAATTCTGGGCCCGCTACTGTTTTCAATTTTCATAAACGATTTCCCTCCAATGCCTTCTAACACACGAATCTCCATGTATGCAGATGACGTCCAAATTGCAATGACAAGCTCTGTAGCAGAAATACCACAGACGAAAAAAGGAGCTGAAGCTCTATTGATCAGCCTCAAGTCATGGTATGACCAAAATGGTCTCAAGCTAAACGCGAACAAAACACGATTCATTATTTTTGGGTCAAAGCATTCAATAAACAACATTCGAAATCTAGATCTAACTCTTACAGTTGGGAATGATACAATTCACCCATCAGAAAAAGTAAAAAACTTAGGTATTTGGTTCGATAGAAACATGTCCTTCAAATCCCACGTTGATAAAACCTGCAACGCAATTCACGGGACCTTACTGTTTTTCAATCGTATAAAAAATATGCTTGACGAAGAATCTAGATTGTTGGCCGTTCATTCTTTGGTCTTATCACGTATTGACTACTGTAGCCTGGTCTGGGGAGGTATATCCAAAGATCTTCAGAAAGACCTACAAAAATGCATGAATTTTGCGGCAAAGGTTGTATGCAACGGTAAATTCAAAAAGCATGACCACGTAACACCTCTCCTGCATAAACTTGGCTGGGCTCCGATTCGGGAAAGGTTCCAGGCGCACAAAGCCCAATACGTTTTCTCCTCTTTATATCTTCCTCATAGCAGTGCTGAAATAGTGGAATTCCACTCCCCTACCGTCACGAACCAAAGGCCGAACAGGAGACGTGATGTCTCAATCAAATACCGTTCATCCAACATCGGGCAGAAGGCTCTGTCAGTATCAGGCGCCTTACTATGGAACAGACTCCCCCAGAGCTTCAAAACCCCTCAAACACTGAGAGAATTCAAAACTAAAATGGCTCTCTATCTTGCGTCAACACAATAAGTGTGAACTGCAGCACGTGCTGGAGGGGTGCGTACATGCAGTACGTTTGTGCGTATATGCGTATGGATATCGGTGTACGTATGTGCGTGTCTGTAAGTTTAGAACGTATTCCCTTTTAAAAATGCTCATATTGATCCTGTAGAGACGCAGTGTCGTCCTTTACGCTCTTCCAGTGTGCTTTCGGCCACACCATTTGAGGTGGTTTTGACTTTCTCGTTTTGCCCCAGCAATCTTGATAATGTTACGGTTGGCATTGTACATCGGTCCCTCTCATCTATTTTGAATCCGGTAAATTTTTCTGTGCCAAAGCTTGTAGTATACGAAATTTAAATTTTTCCGTTATGGTAAAATCGTTCATTTCATCCATACCAGGTATTTTAGCTTACCAGTTGGTACAAAACAATGTAAAACTGCCTATAACATCAACCTAGCAGTCAAAGATGCAAATTAATTTTGGATCTACCTGTTGTACCTTCAACCTTTAATCCCTCATTTCACTAGTTCCAACGTTCGCAAGCTCAAATTTCAATATGGAAATGCACCAACTTGAGTGTTCTTAACAACGCATCACATATGCAATGTTTTCCTGACCCCTTGAAATAAAATCCAGTGTTAAAATCAGATCAACACAAGGGAGAGAATGCATTTATCTACGTACTTTTCTCCTAATTATTTGTTCCAAAACTTAACCGATAGAAATATTACGATCCTCATGTATTTGATATCAACACAATAGAAGGAATGCATTTTCTTTGTACTTTTCTCCCAACCATTTGTTTCAAAATCAATCAATATAAATATTACGATCCTCATGTATTCGATCTCAAGTCATGGTCTTAACTTTAAGATACTCGTAAATACTTTTCGCTCATATTGAAGCTTTTTGAACATGCGACGGAGTTCATTAGCAATTTTTTTTGTGTATATCGGTATTCCAGCTGTGTAGCAAATATTACAGGCTCGTGATCCAATAACACGCACCCTAACAAGAGTATCTTTCAGCTATGTGTCACAGGGATTTTGTGTTCTTAGTGACTCACTTTCATCTTGCATTTCCAAACCCAAATCAATCACCGCAAAGAGAGAGAGCGGATGTCAAATGTGAGGGTATCTTAGTACATACTCTCTCTACTTCGATCTCGTTGAAACATTTAAAAAGGCCTCGGATCTGACGAATGTCATAACTTTGAAAATCATCATTTTAATCTTCTTATTCTGGTCTCGAATTGCTGTCGTAAGCTTTGTGTGATGAACTCTTCTTACGTTTTTATTCTCGTGAATACACTACGACAACACTAATTTTAAATAGTTAACTTTTGCAAGGTTCCACCTATGTTGAAAATATTACATCTAGCGATGTAAAACAATACTTTTCATGTCTTTAACCCCGATGTACTCTTTGCGAAAGTACTATTTGCGCAAGTAAGAAATATCATAACCATCTTGTGTATTGTTATAGCAAATATAATCGTTGGGACACCTTGCATAAGGATGAAAGATCGGATGTGGGCTTTCACCGGATGTAAGATATAAACAAATGTAGGCGTAACCAAATGTAGAGGCATGACCGGATGCGGGGCATCACCGGAGGAGGGAGTGAAGTGTTGTCGGATGGGCGAAAGGAATTCCTGGATTTTGGAGTTGATAATTTATTAGAAAAATATTACGCTCCATTTCCATTTCCGGGCACCACAGATGAAGTACTAGTAATTGTGGAAAGCAACCTCATTCCGCTGCGTGGAACAAACAGTTGTGATGCTCATTTTGTTCGACCGGAGTAAGCAAGATCAATATTAGAATGACTTAACGAACGTAAAATAAGATAAATTTTCAATCCCTAGCAAAAACTTCAGAAATTGAAACTTAGAAATTGAAACACAGAAACTGAAACTTAGTGCCGCCCTCCAAATGCAAACGATCCTCTTATACATATTAATGATTATTTTTTATTAACTTGTGCTTCTCCCTAAATCCTGTGTCGACAACCATCATGTGTATTACGATAACCAAGTATGAATAGCAATTAAGGATCTAAATCATATGTTCCAACACTTAACATGGATACTACGATAACCATGTACAAATAGCAATTAAGGGTTTCTATGCTAAGGTATTCGAATGCATTTTTCGCTTTCATTTTTCAATACTTATGCGTACTAATGAAAGTGTTTTTCAAATGAACGTCGCGAGGATTGTGCTCTCCTAGTTCAAAATCAGATTAGGCAAGGAAAGGATCTCAATTTTGTTGTACTTTTCTATCAATCATTTTGTTTCAACATTTTACACGGGTATTACGATACCAATGTGTTATAATCATTTAAGGATGTTAATGTTAAGGTGTTTTAAAAACCAATGTATCGACATTTCATGTTTGTACTTTATTGGAAATAAAATGTTTTTCTTTTTCTTTTCTTTTCTTTTCTTGGAAGCCTCTCAATTCCTTCTTTTTTCGAAACCATGAAGTTATAAAAAATTTCTGTTCGCCGTCTTACAGTTAAAAGGTCTCTGATGCCGGTGCACCGCCATGTCTCCACTAGACTCTGGTATCTCGATTGGCAAAAGTATTTTCTATCTCTGAGTTGCATACTCATTGATAGAGTCTAAGTAAACCCAGCATCATCTATTTACTACTAAGAGTGACCGTCTTGTAGGGTAATTCATCAAATATCGAACAGAATCCACGTGTGTCTAGAAACAACCTTCATAAATCGGTAACTTTTGCTCTAAATAACTGTTGCGGGCCTCAAGATTATTCTTGAACAGTTGCTTTCTTGTTCTGTGATGTCGCTTTAAGGACAACGTAGATTGTTGGAATTTATTCATTGTTCTAAAAATCGAACTCCTTAATAACATGATTTCATCAATATCGAACATGAGTCGAACAAGAATTTTAATCCAAACAGGTTTTTTGTTCAAATTTTGAATCCGAACACAACTTACTGAAAACTATGTAGGCCTATCTAAGATTAGGGAAAAAAGGCTGTGAGATCCCCTATATCAATATATTTAAGGAGCGCCTTCTTCTTTTTACTACAGTACATTTTCTAGATCTTAGATTTACGATTATGGCTAAGTACTGCAACGTAGCCTATTTCGTCTGGGGAGGTAGACCGAGCTTGTATACAGTTAAGACGGAGATATTATTTTATTTTACTTATTTTTGTAACAAATACATTCTTCAGTAATTAAATTGACTTTTTATTGAACTTTTACCCGTATAATACACTTTGAAATGTTAAGCCCGTCCGTATGTATTGCCATAGGCTTGTGGAAGGTTGCTAATTTTCTGTAGCACCTCCCTCGAGTCTATCATGGGGTTTAAGGCCCGGTAAGGGATAGTAACAAATCGGTCGGAGAAATGGGTTTATTGTTTAGATTACTGAGGCCAGTAATCTCAAGAAGTTACGAGAACGTAAAATAGTGATTGTTGCAATTGGAATGCCTTATTTTACTGACGCAGCTCGGTATGTTGAGGATCCACTTTTAACCTCTGCAATAGCACGTAATAGGTTCTCTTCGCTGTATTTCTTGCGAGTTGGAGCCATCTCTGTAAAAACTTGTTTTTTTCATCTAAAGGATAGTTTTTACTATCAATCGCCTGAAATAAACATAGAACAATATATAGATGAATGCAAAACACACAATTGCTATATACATACAATATTTTAAAGAAATGAAACAGGCGTTCAATAGATCGATTCAGTTATTTAAAAGAATTAAGAATCGAAAAGCCTTGTTTGGGGCATATATTCATGATTTATAATGAATTTTGATTCGGTCAATGTGAAGTTTAATGCAACCACGGAAAATAATAATTCCAATCCCAGGAATCACTATAGGAACCCATTTAAGAACGTTTTACACGAATGGCATTCTGCTCGCTGATGCGTTATTTTCGAATAATTGAACTTTGAAGTTGGCCTCGGCGCCAAAGGAAGCGAGCGCGTGAAACGGAATTTAATTAATAACGGAAGCTATTACAAACGTAAAGAGGTTGGGTCGTGAGGGGGAGGCACAGTTCTTCTAGTGAAAAGTATAAATAAAGCTTCTAACCCACCCATTAGGGTGACGACCGCAATCTTGTTGACATCGGGTCCAAGATGGCGGCGCCCATGGTGGTCGCCATGTTAGACCCGATGTAAACAAGATTGTGGTCGTCACCCTAATGGGTGGGTTAGAAGCTTTATTTATAATTTTCACTAGAAAAACTGTGCCTCCCCCTCACGACCCAACCTCTTTACGTTTGTAAAAGGGGGTTAGCTTCAATTTTTAATTAAATTACGCTCGCTTCCTTTGGCGCGGGAAGGCCAACTTCAAAGTTCAATAATTCGAAAATAACGCATCAGCGAGCAGAATGTCATTCGCGTAAAACGTTCTTAAATGGGTTCCTTTAGTGATTCCTGGGATCGGAATTATTATTTTCCGTGGTTGCATTAAACTTCACATTGACCTTTGATTCGAGCACCTTTGTTCACTAATTAATACTGACATGAAAAAGGAACTGAATGTCGAACATGGAATAATTATCAATGTTTTGGTGGGAAAGAAAAAAATACAGCAACAGAACATCATATGACAACACTACTCTCTAGTTATGACTGGAGGTTGACGGTGACCCTATAACAATTAAACCGTCCCAATTTTCCCGAGGTGCGTAAGATTTTTCAAGTGAAAAAATGTGACCAATTTGTAAGGGCCGTACAGAAAATGCGTTCGCAACAGCTGGTAGCGGTTTGCAGCTCACAGAAATGAGTTTTTATCACTAAAATAGGAGTTTAAGATGTAAGATCACCGGCACTGAGCAAGTTTGGATGCTTACTAAATTTATTACGCGCATATTACCAAAGTTGTTCGATAATCAGTTCAGTTCGATGTTTGATGAATTACCCTACGTGTTAATTCATGTGTTTCGTGCCACTCTCTTAAGAACACATAGGAAGAAATTAACCCTGGCGGTCTTGGTTTCAGTTCACTGGTAAATTGACATACACTCAGTTTCGCTGTACAGGTGCACTATAATGCCACTTTCAGAAAAATTAGGGAGATCCAGAGCCTTATATACCGTGTGTCCACATAAATGCCCCTGACTTTCTAATTGATTATATTTCTGCTTTAAATTAATATATTTTAATTTTTTTTAACAAAATAGTATTTTTTGTTTCCTGTTCGAATAATTTCATTTTTTGAAAATCGTTCAATAACTACTTTACAGTAATCGATTTACTGAAAGAGGTAGAACAACTAATTGTTCAAAAGAAAAGTTTTCAAAACAATATTGATATTCTTCCTTATTTGGTCTTTCCAAATAACAGAACAAACAAAAATTTAAAAGAGTAACAAATCATTACTTTAATGAACGTTTAAATAAATAATGTAATTTAGTACCCTTCGACACACCCTTCATTTCCCTCAAAAAGAAGATTTTTTCGGATTATTTCACCGTTTTCTTTCAGCTCTTGAAACACTTCTTCAATCCGTTGTCGAAGAATTATTAATGACTAGTGGACACGGCCCGTCAAAAATGACGGGATTCAATACTTTTTTTGAACAAATTTTCCAGATGTGGATGACAAAGGTAAATGTTGAATGTTTGTTTGAATGATTACTAGCAAACATTCAAAATTTACCCAAACAAATATATCCCTCATAACACTACCCGTGATAAAAAAAATTACTGTGCTTGTGCACTGGTGAAACTCGTACCACCGATACGATCATTACACCTATCAATATGAACGTGACAGAGAAATGGAAAGAGCGGACTCCAAACGAATAAACCAAGTGTATTTTCAGGTAGTAGCTGGACCCGTAAAAATTCCACGTATAATGTTATCTTTAAGCTAGTTGGACCCGTGAAAAAATTCCGTCAACATTACCTATCCTATGCTAACCTTACAATCCTAGCCTTTCTTTTCCTTACGTATCCTAACCGTAACTATCCTGATAAAATGTCAAATATTTCAATGCATACAGGGGCAATCTGTTACTGATATTCTGAGGTATTTGATATCCATGATACCGCACACTCTGACATCCTATGTTTCTTAAGAAGCGGACACCAAACAAATATATAAATAAACACACAACGGGCATTATTAGGTTAGATGGAGGTGATACATACTTGGTAGTGTGTAGGTTACATCATTGTAAAATTATTTTCAACAGTAGGTATTGAGAAATGAAGAATAACACCATTGCTGTTTCTAAAAATTTTTCTTCGAACAATTAGTTTTTCCATTTCTTTCAGTAAATCGATCGCTGTAAAATAGTTATTCAACCGATTTTCAAAAACTTAAATTATTCGAAAAAGAAACAAAATTTACTACATTGTGAAAAAGACAATTCAAATATGTTAATTTAAAGCAGAGACATAATCAATTAAAAAGTCGAGGACATTTTTGTTGGACACCCGGTATGCTCGAGTCAGTATCGTGGATACAGAGTTCGGCGGGGCATTGCGTATTACAATATACATATGTACACAAGCTAAGCTCGCAGTTGCTTTCAGTAATGCCGAATTCCTGTATCTAGGATATGACACGAATGGCTATAATCGCTTTTAGTGCGACTCAAAAATACGTTTTAGGTGATGACGTTACCTACCACACCACATCGCGGCAGTGATGCACTGGCTGCCGTACGTAGGATTTCACCGTGCATGGCTGGAACTGCCGGGTTTCCGCACATACATATTGAAAAATTTAAAATCGTCTGGAAACTTTGATACTGAAAAACGATGACAATCTCGTATGCAATGCTTAATGGCCACGTAACGATTAAAATTTGTGTGCATACTGAGCAAAAATTTCATATTTATCAATACATTTATCAATACATGTATATTGTAATACGCAATGCCCCGCCGTACTCGGTATCCACGATACTGACTATAATTCTAAGTGTCTATTATTGTCACAAGAAATATAAGTAGCTTTTGAAATGAGCTTAAGCATGGAAACTCCTCTCGAACGAAAATTTGTTCATAAATGGTATTGAATCCCGTCATTTTTGACGGGCCGTGTACACTAATCTAACCCAATAATGCCCGTTGTGTGTTTATTTATATATTTGTTTGGGGTCCGCTTCTAAACAAACATAGGATGTCTAAGTGTGCTGTATCACGGATACCGAATCTCTCAGCGTAACATTGAAAGATGGCCCTTACATGCATTGATATGTTTGATTATCACGATAGGTTCCGTTAGGATATAACCTATCCTGACAAGAAATGTTGACACATTTTTCACGGGTCCACTTAGCTTAAAAAATGACATTGTCCGAGAAATTTCCACGGGTCTTCCTACTACCTAATAATACCCTTGGTTTATTTGTTTGGAGTCGGCTTCTTGCATTTCTCTGTCACGCTCATAAGGATAGTTATAATGACCGGATCTGTGATACGAGTTTCACCAGTGCACAAGTACGAGAATATTTTTATCACGGGCACTGTTAGGATGGATATATTTGTTTGTCATTCACATCTGGAAAATTTGTTCACGAAGGGTATTGAATCCCATCATTTTTGATGGGCTGTGCACACTAGTAATATTATAATTCTGCTCGTTCCTTCCTTAGTTGCTTACTTAGTTAGTATGTCTGTTACGCTTTCATAAATTTTCATCCATAAATGCAAAAACAATTGCGGTATCTATGCTACTGCCTGATCATATGTTTGATTTTTTTGGAGCAGGTTATGTTGGAATTTTTTCACGGTTCCTGCTAGGATACGTCAGGGCATTGGTTCCCAACCTGGGGTAAATTACCCACTGGGGGTAATTTAGCAATTTTTCGGGGGTAATGGAAGGGTGATAGAAAAATTTCAAGAATTCTGAAAATCAAGTAAGCATTGGTATTAGGATTAATGTTAACTTAGTCTTAATATTTTAAGTTGTGAAGTAAACCTATTATAAGTGAGTAACAAAGCTAAACCAAATAACAATAAATATCAAAAACTAAAATACAGTATTAGAAAAGAAAAAAATAAATAGCTAAGTGTGTGGTAACCGAAAAGTATTTTCACAAGTATGCTTCAGGACACAAGTCACTCAGTAACCCCGATGACTCATCGACGAGTCCAGTACGCGTCACTCACTGCCCGAGCCTGCCACTCTGCCTCTATTTCACAGTGAGTTTCACACTGCCAGTTTCTCAGTGAGCATCAGCCGAGGTGGACATGAGCTGGTATGTATGTGTACTGCCCTGTGCAGTTTATACTTAGTATTTACCCACTGTTACTATGAGTTTGTGTTATTAACTTCGTATAATATAATGTATGCGTGGTTCTTACGTTTTCCATGGTTTTGCTAGCATTAGCGGAGTATGCGAGGCTGCGTACGTTCACTATAGTCTCGCGCTACATGATGCTCTTGTGCTGACAGGCATGATACATGCATGCAGCCTGGTGAATGTATGCGTGTGTGCTTGCATCAGTGAACTTGGGTTAGCTGCCATGCGAGAAATTATGTACTTTGCATTTTGCAGTGTATTCACGTATATTGTGCTGAATAGGTGTTGCGTTGAGATTTTCAGTAGTGGTGTACTGAGGTTTTGGTGTTGCGGATTTGGCTTGTGTATTCGAGTTGTGTATGGAAGTGTAATTTAGTGTTTCAGTGTAACTGTGTATTCGAGTATGTGAGTGCAGAATTTTTATTTTTATTTTTAACACAGTTACATCATTCCTATGCTGAATAAGCTCTTCTAATGTTATCAAGAATGCCATGAAAAACTGAATAATAAGTTCTCAGTGTTCACTTCTTTATGCATTTTTTTATTTTTCTGCAGATTGGACAATAAAATGTTCAAAAAGCGAACCTACTCTGACGCCTTTCTTCGCCATGGCTTTGTGAATTTACCATCCGGTGGAGAGGATCGGCCCCAATGTACGTACGTGTGATATTTCACAAAGTGTTGACAAATGAAAGCCTGAAGCCATCAGAACTCTCAACTCACCTCCAGAAGTGCCATCCAAATCTTCCAAATAAGGATCAGGCTTATTTTCAGCGCCAGGCTGTAGCACTGAAGAATATCCAGCTCGGTTCATCTGGAATTCAAGCCCAAAAGCTTCAAGCTGCAGTCGAAGCATCCTACTTTGTTGCATATAAAGTTGCCGAACAACAGAAATGCCACACCATTGCAGAGAATCTGATTATGCCTTGTGCATACGAGATGGTAAGCAAGGTATGTGGGGAGGAGCAAGCGAAGAAACTGAGTGTCATACCTTTATCAAACAACACCATCCATAGACGAATCGATGACATGGCATCAGCTTGTCCCAAGTTATAACAGAGATCAAAGAAAGCTCATATAGCAAATTCTCCTTGCAATTTGATGAATCGTGTGACATAGCCAGTTGTGCTGTTCTCCTTGGGTTCGTCCGTTATGTCCACCAGGACAGGATCAAAGAAGAGTTCCTATTGTGCGAGAATCTGCTGACAACCACGAAGGGAGAAGATGTCTTCAATGTCATCAACAGTTTCTTTACCAAGAATGGATTGGAACAGCGTTCAACAGGTAGGGAGCGACGTTTATATAATGTCCAAATTAGTATAAATACAATGAATTACATGGTATATAGTTATATACAGTCATATCCATGATTAACGCAAAAAACATCGTGCGTCATACTGAAAAACTAAAGTACCAAAATCATTAAATTAATACCATATAATTATAACGCAAAAGATAAGTAACAATGACTAACTGACGCAATCTATAATAATTTTTCTTTTTAATCCAGGTCTCCGTCGATGGAGCACCGGCGATGATGGGTGGTCATCGTGGATTACGGGGCCTCATACAAGCTGTCAATCCAGAAATTTCTGTAGATCATTGCAACATTCATCGGTACTCTCTTGGATCGAAAAGCCTGCCTGGTAATCTGAAGTTGGTGTTTGAAGATGTGTTGAAAATCGTCAACTTCATCAAGTCCAGGGATGTGAATTCGCGCATATTCAAGGAGCTGTGCAAGGAAATGGGAGAACAGTATCAAGTTCTGCTTTACCACACCGATGTTCGCTGGTTGTCACGAGGCAAGGTTGTACATCGTGTCATTGAGCTCCGAAAGGCTATTCAGGAATTTCTGGAACAAAAAGGATCTCCTTTTGCAACCAAGTTCACTGATAACGAGTGGCTTGCTCGACTTTGTTACTTGACTGACATATTTGCGGAGCTGAACAGTGGTAATCTGCAACTCCAGGGCCGAAACACGACTGTCATTGATGCCCATCACACTGTGGCTGCATTTCTGGCGAAACTGAGACTGGATTCGGCGCTTGGAGAAAGGAGTGATCGCCCAGTTCCCCCACCCTAACCCAGTTTATTGAGGAGAATAGTCATGATACTGGATCTTTTCTACAGACCATCAACAAAGAGATGAGCGACCATTTGAAGGGACTTGAAACCAGCATGCATCACTACTTTCCAGAGAGTGACCAAGAAACAGTCTTCAGTGGATCATTCATCCCTTCTCTGTATCTGATGAGGCCATTCATGATGATGATTTCCCTGCAAAGGAGGAGTGGATCACAATGCGAGCCAACGAAGCCTTGAAAATCGAATTCCAAAACCAAAATGCAGATTCCTTTTGGATTTCACGACTAGCCGACTCGCCAACTCTGTCCAAGAGAGCATTGAAGTTGTTGGTATCATTCTCAACAACGTATCTGTGCGAGAAGGGGTTCTCAACTGTGATGGGGATGAAAACAAAAAAAAGGACTCGCTTGAATGTTGCAAACGATGCCATGCTGGCACTTTCAAACACGAAGCCAAGAATCCCTCAACTAGCTTCAAATATGCAACTCCAACCATCTCACTGATGCTCTTGACATCTTTGGTAAGTCATTAGAGATGCAAAATGTACTAATACAATAAATAAAAGAAATTATCTCTAGTGTTTTAGTTCAGTCATATATATATTAATGTTGACAACATTTTGTGAAAAGGGTAACATGCTTAATGTGGCATGCTAAATTGGATAACAAGCTGAAAAAGGTTGGGAACCACTGCGTTAGGCTAAGTAATGACGTAATAGATTTGAATTAGGATAGGTTAGGCTAGGATATAAGATCATTAGGTTCAAATAGGCTAAGTTAAGTTGGGATAAGTTATTTTAGTATAGGTTGTGCTGGGTTAGGATAGATTATATTTGGTTAGGATAAGTTATGCTGGAAAGGATAAGTTATGTTGGTTAAGGATAGGTTATGTTGAGTTGGGATGGGTTAGGTTAGGGTAGGTTATGTTTGGTTAGGATAAGTTATGTTGGGCGAGGATAAGTTATGCTGAGTTAGGATTAGTTATGATGGGTTAGAATTATTTATTTTGGAATTATTTCAAGAGTCCATCTAGATTTTCAATGATATCTTGACCCTGGAATTTCTACGTGTCCTGCTAGTTTAAATTATTGTCGTAAACACTGGTCCAATCAAATGCCTTTTTCCGCTAATTCCGGCCCAATCTTTCACTTTCTTATGACAAAGAGGTACTTCAAAGTTAAATACAAGAGGGTTGATAATAACTGCACGCTGTTGTACGTTATAGTTATTGACTCGACCATTCATGAAGAATGCAGCTTCGTTACTAATTAAGTTTTCCAAGAAACGTGCCGGTGCTATAGACGAGCCATCGAGAAAACATTTTGCGCCGAGCAACATGAGTTTGAAGAAGTTGATTCCCTACATGCATCTTCTGAGGGTGTCATTTCATGTCTTAAATGATGATTTCGACAATAGCAGTCCTTTTTTTCTGCATGACACCAATAAATTTGTTTTTAACATTGGTCTAACATTTTTAACACTTGCTTCTACTAGTACTTCTTTTCTCGGTCTTGAATGATCTTAGTTAAGATTCAGCACCGTTTATTCCTATGAATTCTTGGACGTTCCTTCAAAATTAAGGTTAACTAGGCGAAGGCTGCCTTGGAAAACGTATTTCATACGTATATTTTATTTTTTAATGCTCATTGTTCCTGTGTTAACTGCATCCTATCTAGTAGAAAGATTTAAACAGTTTTTTGAAATTATTTATATGGTGGGATTTACAGATAACGCGTTCTTCATGTCAGATATTGGTTTCGCAGATACCAGCCAAGGTTCAGAGAACTAATGGTATTACTATTTTTCCTAAAACTTAAACCTAAGTTAAATTATGGGGTGTACATTTTAGTGTTTATCTTTCCTGCGTAAGCATGTTTCTGACAGCCGTCAGTAGAGTAATTACACATAAATATTTTTGAAGATATTCTATCAAAACGTATAGCATTCATTGAAAGCGTTCTATGAAGAATATGGTGGAAACAGAATAGCATCAGTTTTTTAAATTATGCTATTTTTCTTCCGGGTTCCGTTTTTCGCGGGGCAACTTGTATCTAGAAGTGGCGTTTCTGAAAATTTCGGGCCGTGCCCACACCTGCTGTTAGAGTAAACTCTCGCAACGAGCGCCCTCACACCTCAGAGTGGGACCCGTAAACCTTAGCACCAGAGTTGGCCGCCAAGCACAAACTACCTCAAAATCAAGAGTAAGGCAGACAATGGGCCGGCTGGATTGTGAAACATAGTCCGTTTAGGTAACAGAAGAGCAGAGTTCGTAGCTTACGTAGAATGTTACAGTCTCTCCCTGGCTTTATTCCATTTAGCGAAGTTCTCCTATCAAAGTTAAGTAGAGGGACAGTATTGTTAAGAACTTTCTGTCTCTAATTCCAGGAAAGGAAGTGTCCAATTCAAGAACTGCTGTAGACTCACTAGAAAGTTTCGGTCCGGCAGCCCAATGACAGCCTGGGGAACTGAAAGCGAAAACTGCAGTGGAAGCGCAAATTCAGATTGTGGCTGTTGATGCAATAGCGTTGGAACGACGTTCGGTAAAGAGCGGTAAAACTCCTTTGAAGTCATTATCTGCCCTTACACAGCCTTGAGAACTATTGTGGGCCAATCTCTTGGTATTTTATTTCAGATGTTGGAGCCATTCTGAGGTCTAACGGGTTTTACAGCTGTTGAATTCAATTGAATCCCAAATGGAAGAAAATTATACGGTTACGGACTCAGAAAAAGATTTCGTTTGTGAAGACAGCATATTGGGAGCATCTCCTCTCGTTGTGCGATGTCTCAGTAGCGCCCCAATGCGCAAAACAAACGCGGCATCCCGCTCACAGACCTTAGCAATAAATGTCATCACTGTCGCAATATGTAACCATTAGCTGCCTGCTTGGGGACCGTCTTTTTACTATTTACGCTCACGAAAAGCAAATTCTATCGGTTGTGAACTGAGCGACGAAATGAAAGACAAGAGACATCGGTATGTGTCGACTTGTCAATGTTACTCAAAGAAAAGGAAAAAGTACAAACCATGTTAGAATTTTCCCATCTTCATTAGTTTATTGCAGATGGAATGCAGACGAACAATTACTGAGAGATCTTCTCACATCGGAGCAATTGACTACGTTCTGCATTTCTCCAACCACAGAAATAATTAAATGGGAAGAGCATTGCAACATTTTGTCCTGCGAGGACAACGGCCTAAATAAAGGGAACCAGCAATCAGATACTAGCTGAATATAACAATCCCCAGTAGACGGAAAGAAGCTAACATGACACACAACACACACAGAATGAAGGCAATCGAGTTCAACTGCCCGTAAAAACACCCGACTTTTTTGCTAATGAATGCTTATTGAAAAAATGTGTTGCATGAATGGAAGGTCACAGGTTTGGAAACAAAAACGTTCAAAACCCGTCAATGATAAATAATATGATGTTTTAATAGAAAAAACACTTCAGAGTGCTATATTGAATACCAAGATATATATAGTTTAGGTTAAGTCCGCAGGCAGTTCTAGTATTTAACGTAAATGAGATTACTTCAGCGTAGATTCATTGTGCAACATAAATGAATCATCCACAATTTAGATTATTGATAGGTGTTACGATTTTTTCCTTTCTGAAGAAGAGATGTTAATTGAGTGCACCGATTCGTCGGTGATCAATTTTAGCCACTAGGTTTAAACTATAAAAGTTGTTAAAAATTGAATTTTGATTCATTTGCAAAAATTTCGTAGAATAATATTTTGAATTTTATAACTAAACTGAGAAGGAGGTGCTCAGTTTTGTACATCGCTAAGCTAAGCCTCAACCAGCGGTCTTGAGCCGGGTTTTAAAAAACAGCTTCAAAATGCCTCTAGCGCAACGCAAGCATCAAAAGTTCTCAGCTCCATTCAAATTCACCATCATGTCACTTACGCTAGGCGCCATAAATGAGCGCACGTTAAAATTCCAAGTTTGTGCTTCGCTCAATTTCTGCGGCTCCTACAGCCAGCAGCACACCAAACACGGTACGGGGCGCGGCGGTGCATGGATGTTGACGCCAACCGACCTCGCTCGCCCGAGAGGAATGTTTATTTACGAGTCAAAATCTATTCCCCGAATCTGACACGGCGTGTCTGTTCTGCTCATATTGTTTGCACTTGCAGATAAGTTTATCATTGCGTACGAAACGTTGCATTTGTTCGAGCGATGTGAGGAGAGAATTTGAAATTCTTAAAAATGGCTCAGACCTTGTTTGTCTCTTTTGCTTTGCATTTCGCAGTGCCGCGAGCGCTGTTAGTAAGTGATGCAAACATTTTCTTGGGCGAGCGATCATTTCATGTTTTCACGCTCTACATTTTATCGTATCTGCTCTGAATTCTGGCAGAAATTGTAATATACGGCTACGGACTCAGAAAAAGATTTCGTTTGTGAAGACAGCATATTGGGAGCATCTCCTCTCGTTGTGCGACGTCTCAGTAGCGCCCCAATGCTCAAAACAAACGCGGCAACCCGGTCGCAGACCTTAGCAATAAATAAATGTCATAAATGACCTTAGCAGTAAATGTCATTTTTCTTTAGATTTGAAACATCTACAGACCACGGAACAAATAAAAAAATAAAAAATGTACTAAATTGAAAAGAATTCTTAAAATATATTGCCTGAAGAAGCTTTGCAAATACTTTACCGAACGCTCATTTCGCCACACCTACTTACAATACGAAATAGAAGCAAGGCGCGCAACTGATAAAAATAAAACCGATGTACTCGTTACTGTATGAAAAAGGGCCATCAGAGCGGTGAAGAAAATAGAATATAATGCTCACACAGACGATTCATTCAAAAGTTTAAAAATACTTAAGCTTCTGAATCTCTATAAACTCTCAATATGGAATTTCATGCGTAAAACATTGACCAATGCTGGCGACAAAGACCTCAAACAATTATTAACTGCACAAACTGGTCATCACGACCATTTAACTCGAAAAAGGAGCAACTTCATTCTTCCTTATTATTCAAAAGCTCGGTCGCAACACAGAATGCTCTTTGAACACTCAAACAACTGTACGACTTGGAACTCAATCCCTTCGAAGATCCGTGAAATAAATTTTTACAAAGCTTTCAAGATAACCTTAAATCCATTTTCTCATCGGGATATTAATAATGCAAGATAACTAAGTCAAATCTTTTCTCTTAAATGACTCATCATAATAGGGTAACATGGTTAATGTCAATGATCTGCAGTCTGTTCTTAAGTCGCTTCTGAAATATACTGATAACATCTAGCCCAACTTAGTAAAATTAAGCATCGAATCTCAAGTGAACTAATTCTTTGTTCAATCTAGTCCGTAACTATGTTGAGTGGATTAGGTTAAACATGATTGTACTCTTTAGAATAGCATTGGTGGTAGGATACCCTACGAGTCACTGAACTTATTCGGGCCCACATGTTGCTATAGTCAAATTTAACCAATGTATTAGACTTACGAAACCATCTGAATCTGTATCGCTTGTGGTAAATAAATTATTTAAATTGGTTAAAATGAGCTAAATCAGGTGCCCTACACAAGTCATTGCATAGAGATCGCTTCAAATTTCTTACAATTGTGAAGAAAGACCATATTGGATATCTCATTTGACAATAAACAATTAGCAGATCGTATGGCATCAGTTTGGATGAAGGTGACAAAGCAAACAGTACCGAATGCTTAAAACTAGTTTAATGATAAATTTCCTGCTTCGATCAGGATTTTATTAAAAGTTAATTTATGGTCAGAAGTGTGTGTATTCAGTCGTGCACAATGTGCATCAAAGTACGGTGCAATGACTTCCCATGCATTAGTCTCCATGTGGCTGATGGTAGGCGGCCCATTCTGCAATCAGCGACATTCCTGATAAGTACATCAATCACACGGTCTAAATAGCTTTGGAATTTTAGATGAAATTTGGGTTAGCTCAAATTTTGAAATTTTAGATTCGTTGTTGACCTTCAAAACAGCTCTTAAAATGTGATATAAGTTCTTATTCACTGACTATGGTTATTTGAGAATAAATTGCTTCCTTACCCTATATCTTTTTATTTTACTGACTTAATGTTACATTGCGGTCTTAGTGTCTTTAGCTTCATGTTCTGAAAATTTTGTTCATTTGGGTTAATCATCTTATTATCATTACTGGTGAAGAACGAATGCACTAAACGTACGTTCTTATATGTGTAGATGTCCACTGTGCTTTCCAGAAGAACAAATTTCTAAAAGCCCCATCTTGTTCTCTCATTTTTTAGTAAATTATTAACATTTTGTGCGAAGATATGGAGAAACATTACATGCATAGAGTTCCTCTACTGGAGATAAAAAAACATATTGATGCTCGAATAGAACGCGCAAATGCTTGTGTCAGGAAATATGAATATTTTGTTGGCATGAAAGCCTAATGATGGCGAAACCATTGGTGGCCTGTAAGGTTTCGGTAGCAATAGGACCGTGTAGCGACGGCCGAAAACTTCTATGCCCCCCAAAACACCCTTCCCGTAGAGAAGCTTGAAGTACGAACATCGTGTTACGGGTTGTTTTCCAGCCGCATGCCCACGGCGACTTGGTATGGCAAGTAGAACGATGAATTCCACCGTTATCGATTAAATTTTGTCTATAAACCTCCCTCTATACGTGACGAACCTCATGTTGAAAGTAGCAAAATGGGTGTCTCAATAAAATCAATAAAATGATGACTCAAAACAAATATAGAGGTACTAGTGCACTTCACATTGGCTGCAAAAAAAAAAGAATCTGCGTTTTAAACTGGAATTCACTATCTCTTGATCTAATTCTGACTAAAAAAAATTTGGAAGCTGTTGAATTTCATGTTGGTTGAAAGCACTCATTTAATCTAGCTGAATCAGGTAAGAGTTTTTCTAGAAAATAAGGAAAATTCCCTTTGGACTTGCGTAAGATTCTCATCTCTTCCCACGATTGACTGGAGTCAGTTGTAGTAAACATGAGCTATCTGATGAAATATATATATATATAGATATATATATATAAATATTCATTTATATTACAAATACTTGTCATAAATACCCTGCTCTCTGAAATTCGTTATTAAGTATAAGATTTGCAATATATTACGGATTTTTAAGGATTATCTCTTATTTTTAGTTTTACCATTTCTTCAACAAAGGTTTAAAATCTCTTAGTTGTTTAGGAATATATTTAAAAACGAAAAAGGAAATTTTTTGAAACCTTATGATTAGTTTTTAACCCACTGCAGTATACACAAATTCCCAGGAATATGTTACCGTTAGCCACGTCATTCTAATTTGAGGCCAGAGTACCAAGCGTATGTGTTTAAGAAACCATTTCCTTTATTATTTTGCTTATAGCAAATATCATCCCTAAGTTGAATGTATCTCGTCGACTCTGCCTTGTTGAACAAGGCTCCTTGGTTTCGTTTACGTTAAATGTGCCTCCTTGTTATGTTTTATTAAAGAAGTCTTTTTGACTATTCGTTGTGAACATGTTTCTTGGAATGAACATCGTACATGGTATAATGTTACGGTAATTTGCAGTCATTTGCAATTTTATGCGCTTCCTGAGCATGTTTTTGCCATTTCCTTACTCACATCGTAAGGTTTCTTTAAGGTTTAGCTATGTACTTCATTGCTCTCGGCTCGCCGAAGCTCCGCATCTTTTTGATACCTAAGTTGAGTGCCCCTGAGTTGACCCGACAAACGATGATCCGCGTCCGCAGTGACGTACGAGCGACTTTCATGAGGCGTATTTTATAGGCAGTGTCGGCCATGGCCTCGAGAACAGCTTTTCTTATTCAGTTCCGCGTGTGAGGAGCAAAAGAGAATGCCAATGTCCCGCTCGACTCTGCCCCCGGGGCCTGTTGAGCGAACACTAAACTTTTCAGTGGGGCTGCAGAGTTGACTGCCAGTTCAGGCTGTAAAGTTACGATTTTATGGCAGGTCAGTTCAGTCAGCCGTTTGGAAGTTAAAAAATCAGTAGTTGACAGCGTTCTCCGCGTTGCAACCCCTTCAGAGAATGAGCACATGCTAATTAACGGAATGTTATCCAGGAGAAAATGAGGACAAAGGGCCATTGCCATGTTGCACCAACATATTTAACTTGGTAACGATTTGTAAACTAAGAATGTCGTCTTTGGAAATGTTCAAACAAATAAATAAAATAAAAAACCTAAACTAACAAAAATCATTGAATCCTGTGGACTTACTGTAAAATAAAAACTGAATAACGGAAACAGATGTGTAAAATTTGCAGTGCATTTTCAGTTGTATATTTAATGTTTTCATCCTCCTTGTAGTCTCTTTTACTCCATATATAAGGAAAAGTTCAATATTTAAACGCATCCACATGATGCGAACCTATGAATTAGACACTCATTTCACATCGATTTTACCTACAGTTTCTGCTTTGTTGTTGGAATTTGTGAACTTCGACACGCGTTTCAGAGTTGTGAATCTGCAAAAAAAATTTCTTTCAGAACTGAATTGATTACTGATGCTATATAGCAGCGATTAATAGAATACGGTGTCAATTCCCTTTGTAAGCAGTGAGGTTACTAAGTCATTCATGAGTAAACACCAAAAACTGATTTTAAGAAAAAGACTTTAAGAACGTGTGAAAATTCTCATTGTAACATCACAATAAGTTGACGCTCAACATAATCTCAAAACAGAATAAACAGAATGAAACTTTTCCCAATATTACCAGAAGAAGTTAATTATACCATCATGTAATTGAAGTTTGCCAAAAATTGGCATGGGTCGATCGTACTACCATTTAATGAAGTTTGCGATTTCATTAAACAGTAATAAAAGCCGGTCATCGTAGTACAATGGGAAAAATTTCTTTAACAGAGTATGAGGATTGTTATTCTCTTATATTATGTGTGAAGTTAGTCCAAAATGCATCGTGAAATACAGCTTGTTATATTTTGTCAGGCCTTCCACAGCATATTGATACGCTCATCGGATACATTATCCCCGAATAGAATATCTTACAACATCGCAGTTCTGACCTTAGAAGATGCAAGAAACCCTGGCCTTGACTGCACAGTGCACACCGAGCAGGTGAGCGGCGAGGAAGAAAATATAGCTTGGAAAATTTCCAACCAGGAGAATCTTGGAGTGGCCTATCGCCATCGGCTGCGCTGCTCGGAAAGAGCATCAACCCAATTTTTTGACGGACGAACAAAAATGAAATAAAAATGATTAGCCAATGGCTTCATATTAGCTTTCGAAATTTCTGGAGTTCTGAATTTATTTCAAATTACTTCGAAGCTTAATAGCAAATTGGATACAATGAGGGGAGGATTTTGAAATAAAGTATTAGTGACTCCTGCGTTACACGGAGGAGTGTGCTACTTTGATAAAATTTCGAACCTTTCTGAAAAAAAATGTCTTGCTGATCATGAAGAAGCTGTGTTGCAAGAAAATGTTAATGTTACTCGGACGTGGAAAAAACACTTTACGGATCCGAAAAAGCTAAGATTGCTTTGCAGTTGATGCAAGGAGAATGAAATTTACCAGAGACTTTGAAATGATTTTTTGTGAGTTCAAATGGAGCAACGTTACGGGCAAATAATTTCTACTTAGAGATGAAGTCTGCAGAGAGTTCTCAACGAGAAGCAAATTACGAGAAAAAATGGCAGCAAATTCAGGAATTTCCATCAGCATCTCCATGCAGTGGAAAAGAAGACTAAGCCCTAGAGAGAGAGCATGAGAACGCTCAAGTTTGCCTGCCTTAAATGGAAGGAGCGAAATTCTTGAGTCCGGTGAGAAGTGCTGCCGTTTTTTCTCGATGACGAGGATAAGCCGTTCGTTCTTTTCTTTCATGCGAGCAGAGCTCATTTTTCCTCTTCAGGCACTAAATTAGTGAAGGAAGCGACGGGCAAAGGAAGTTTGGAAAGATGGGAGTTTGTTTGGACGCTCTTTCCTAGGAGTGTTCCAAGTTTAAATTAAATGTCCTGGTAAAGAATCTACCGTCCTAACGACTCATTACTCTCAAATTTATCCCCCTCCAGATAGGATAAGAAGAATGGCATCTGATTTGTGCAGAAAAATACTCTGACTTTCAAACTTGTTCTGGTAAATCTTCTGGTAGCATAACAGCTCGGCGAGACTTGACTATTCCTATCTGGAGATTAAAAATATAGACGAGCGATCGGCATGGAGAATGTTTTTAGCCGAGTCCATTGAGATCGGCCAACTATGTAATTTCAGTATTTTGTTTGATTTATTTATGAGACAATAACTTATTTGCCTAAATTGATGGAGAAATTGGAGGCGGGGGATGAATAGTTTGCCAAAAGAGGCGTGAAGAAATTTAGGAACTACTAATTACAATAATAATAATAATGATAATAACTGCATTCCTGAACACAGTGGATTGCTATAGGAGATAAAACGGCTTCAGATAGCGGGTAAAGCAAAAAAAGGATATTTTTAGAATAGACCGCCGTAGTGCTTCAAGTCAGAATTATCTTCTCAAAACGATGCTAAAGTCTTCAAAAATTGAAAGTGATTTCTCCACAATATTAGATCTACAGCTTTTTAACTTTAATTTAAAAAAGCTCAAGTTCAATTTAAAAAAGCTCAAGTTTAATTTAAAAAGGTCAAGTTCAATTTAAAAAAGGTCAACTTCAATTTATAAAAGGTCAAGTTCAATTTAAAAAAGCTCAAGTTTAATTTAAAAAAACTCAATTTTAATTTAAAAAAGATCAAGTTTAATTTAAAAAAACTCAATTTTAATTTAAAAAAGATCAAGTTTAATTTAAAAAAGATCAATTTTAATTTAAAAAGTCTCAAGCAGACTATGTTAAAAAAAAAGATCAAGTTCAATTTTGAAAAGCTTATGTTTCTAAAATTGCATACTTATGTATTAATAATAGTATAATTAAAGTTTGCTCATGAGAATGCATATTTATTTAAAAGTACTGGCACTGAAAAAAGAGTAAATCGAATATCAGACAAACCAAACTGCTGTAATTTTGTACTCAATTTGACATTCTTCAAGTTTTACCCATGAATCATTTGCCAAACAGATCATCGGTACTTTTATCTATTGACTAAAATGATGCGAATAAACTTCATGTAATAAGTAACTGTGGAACAATTAGCAATCTGCACTGACTGAAAAATTGAACATTACTGAGCTTCGACCTTTCAGTCAGTGCAGATTGCTAATTGTCCCACAGTTACTTATTACATAAAGTTTATTTGCATCATTTTTGTCAATAGATATAAGTGCCGATGATCTGTTTAGCAAATGGTTCATAGATAAAACTTAAAGAATGCCAAATTAAGTACAACATCACAGCAGCTCTGTTTGTCTGATATTCGATTTACTTTATTTTCAGGGCCAGTACTTTTAAATAAATATGCCTTCTGACAAATAAACTTTACTTATATTATTATTACATAAGTATGAAACTTTAGAAACATAAGCTTTTCAAAATTGAAATTCATCTTTTTTAAATATAGCCTGCTTGAGACTTTTTAAATTAAACTTGAGCTTTTTGAAATTAAACTTGAGCTTTTTTAAATTGACCTTGAACTTTTTTAAATTAAACTTGAGCTTTTTTAAATTGAACTCGACCTTTTTTAAATTGAACTTGACCTTTTTTAAATTGAATTTGACCTTTTTTAAATAAAACTTGAGCTTTTTTAAATTGAACTTGAGCCTTTTCAAATTAAATTTAAAAAGCTGTAGTTGTAAATAAGTCCTTAATCGCTGAAAAATATTTATTCCCGATTGCGATAATAAACAATTCAAATCAATTATAATTTCGTAATTGAAAATACTTTTTTGATGCTTGGTTATTGCCATTTGGCCGACTGCTTGTTGATTGTTATGGGCAAAAGTTAGCTGCCCCAGAGCTCAAATTGTTATCTTACCCATTTTTACCGTTGAATCGATTTACCAATCTGACACTTTGTTGCGAGCGTGAACGTAAAATTTAATCAGAGCTGGTTAGGTAAGTATGTTAAATGGATAAATAAAAGATACCGAAAAGCTTTCAATATTTTATTTGAAAATGAAAAAACGCGAAGCCGAGTTAAAATTTAACCAGAAGAAAGTATTTCATTTCAGCGGGAATGATATCTTTTTCTCCGTTATATAGAATTGATTATAAAATAAGTGGTAAAATAAGCTAAAGTTCTAGCTATAGAAATTCATTCATTGTAATTATAGAACAAAGTAACAAATGTTCCCTATTACAATCTAAATATCTTATTGCTGTGGGTTCTACTGTAGTGTCACAAACTTTATCTTAATTTTAATTTGTAGATTAGATCTCAGACAAGAAAGAAAATAGAACCTCCTGAGACCCAACTGAAGTTCAGGGTAAAAATTCTAAGATATCAGGTTGAGTTCCTGATTATATTTGACTCGTTTCTTACTTCACGGTCAGCGTTCGACTGTCAATTGAACAAAGGTTGCTCTCATCTAACCGTTAACATCTGATGTTCGGGCGTGTTTAATTTGCCTGCACACATTCTAGTCGCATCATCAGGTTTAACTCGCCCAGCATCGCGCTTAAATTTTTATTAAAATTCTCTGTAAGCTGTCAGTGTGGGATTATATCCGCTCTATTGTAGAATTCTATGAACCCTAGGAACATGCCAAGTGTGGTAACCCGAATGATGCAGACAATGCTGAGAGCGCAGCTCGGTGGGGATAAGTTCTACGTGAGTCACATCCTCAAAGTGTCTTTGTAACTTCATGTACAGTGATGTTCTTACTTTCTGTTTTTCATTCCTAAAACACTGCTAACATATTTTGTCTTCCCTTTAGATTTTATTGTTCAGCTAAATAATTTATTTGTATATCTGCAAGGCTTCACTTCAACTCGTTCAGTGATATCAAGAACCTAAGCACCAACACCATACCAGCCGAGCGGATGAGTGACTAAGACACAAGCTTGCAATGCTTATCAAGTTAATTTCCAAATTAGATTTACCTATCATGAGTCTCACGTTCTCTATTAGCTTTGTTCACTCAAAATCAATTTATATGGCATTAGGTGCCTCTTCGCACGTACCCTGCGAGGGGACCCACCGGTGGTCACTGAGAGAATTTTCATAATGCTGCTGGCCGACCTGCAGTCACTTTTCAAAGTGGATAAAGGCATGAATCAAAGTGGATGAAATCAAACGTTTTTCTAAATACTGAATGAAAGCTAAATGAAGGCATGATCCAGAAAGTGTTTATATTTTCAAAATTGCTTACTACTATAGACTTTAAATTTGAGTGAATGTAAAACTTCAGTTTCTCCAATCTTAAGAAACGTATTTACGTGATTCTAGAAAATTGCTAAAACAATAAGAGGGTGACTAGTCAGTACAGTAAATGGGAACAACTATGGTTCAAACTTTTCTGTCTTCACGTAACAATGTGGTAGAGACTTGACATCAACTACAGCTTGAGGGCTTTAAGAACAAAATTTTACACCGTAAGATCACCATGTAATTATGTTCTATTCAATGTACGCGTGCACTAGCACGAAGATGCGAAGCAGTATAGTGCCAGCAGTAGTGTACAGGACTATAGACACAAGACTGGTCCGCCAGCAATAGTGAACAGGACCATGGATGGTGTGCCAGCAGTAGTGTACAGGACTACGGACATAAGACTGGTCTGTCAGAAATAGCACGCAGGACTATGGACAAAAGGCTGGTCAGACGACCACAGTGCAGGTTGCTGTAACAGAGAAGACATGGCTGCACTGCAGCAAGAGGCTCGAGATGAAGACAATATTTCTAGCCCAAAATTAGCATGGGTCTCAAAGTAGGCGGTCGAAGGCTCTATATTAGCTTAGGCTTAGCTCAGCTCATGAGAGAGGAGGCCAATATTTTACAAGCTGGCTGTATTTTGGAAGCTGGCCTGGCTTCTCTCGCACCGACAGCAAGCTGGGTTCTTGCTCTGCTGCGCAAGCCGGTCTGTGATAAAAAGTGTGCCTACAGCTCTTAAAACGTATTTGTTGGATTGTACACCGTAAAGAAGGAGTACGGTAATCTAGAAAAAACTACACTTTACCTCTTCTCTTTTTGGAAGGCCATATCTTTATATTATTTTTTAATTGCTTAGTACCTTTATGAAAGTGGAATGCATAGAATTTGTGACGAATTTTCCGTTAAAATAATTCTGCCTCCTAGTCTGACGCATACTCCTCCACCTGGTCTGACGCACACTCCACCACTTGGTCTGACACACACTCCACCACCTGGCCTGACGCACACTCCACCACCTGGTCTGACGCACACCCCACCACCTGGTCTGACGCACACTCCACCAACTGGTCTGACGCACAGCCCACCACCTGGTCTGACACACACTCCACCACCTGGCCTGACGCACACTCCACCACCTGGTCTGACGCACACCCCACCACCTGGTCTGACGCACACTCCACCAACTGGTCTGACGCACAGCCCACCACCTGGTCTGGCACACACTCCACCACCTGGTCTGACGCACACCCCACCACCTGGTCTGACGCACACTCCACCACCTGGCCTGACGCACACTCCACCACCTGGCCTGACGCACGCTCCACCACCTTGTCTGACACACACTCCACCACCTGGTCTGACGCACACCCCACCACCTGGTCTGACGCACACTCCACCACCTGGTCTGACGCACACGCCACCACCTATTCTGACACACACTCCACCGCCTGGTCTGACACACACTCCACCACCTGGTCTGACGCACACTCCACCACCTGGTCTGATACACACTCCACCACCTGGCCTGACGCACGCTCCACCACCTGGTCTGACACACACTCCACCACCTGGTCTGACGCACACTCCACCACCTGGCCTGACGCACACTCCACCACCTGGCCTGACGCACACTATACCGGCTAGCCCAACACACAACACTGCTCTGCTCTGCAGGTTTGTAGCAGTCACACCGCTTCATTTCTTTCTTACTTACTCTGTTCTAAAGAATCTCCATTTGAGGTGTTAATGAGCGAAATCATTCAATAAGTTTTATTGGTATCATTAGAACAAAAAAATATGGCTAATAATCGGTCGCAACTAATCGAGCCAAAACGTTAGCCATTCATGAAAGCCATCAATGTCACGATGACTCTCACCAGCCATAACAGCTTTGTAAGTTTTCAAATTAGGGAAATATGCTCTGAGCAGCGTAGAGCCGCGCGTCAGGGGCAGAGATATGGGATCTCTCAAGGGACTTGACCCAATTCGGACCACTACGTGGATTTACACAACCATTTATTTCCGAAATATTTGTTGATATCAAATTGGATGGGCAATAATTTAAGACAAGTTATTCACTTTCTGGCGTATTGCAATTTGCTGTTTGTTTCTCACTATAATCCTATATCTCTAAAGCAAGTCTCACAAGTTTCAAAGAATCAGTGTATGTTGTGTCCAAAGAAAGTATTTGTATTCTAAGCGCAAAAATATGTATTCAAATTATTCGGAGCTAAAAATAGACAAATCTAACATTTTGCTGACGATTTAGTTTCCAATATTTTGCCGCTCTGTCATGTCGACGTCGTGAATTCATGTATCTTTAATCTCGTACGCGGACTGACTAGAGCATTAAGATAAATATGTATTTTCTGTTCTAACCGTATTACATTTATAACATTACTGGGAACTATTTTTGAATTATTTATACCAAAACTAAATCTTTAGCTATCATTGAAATCCGAGACAGCTTTGAAAATGTAACGCGGCAAAGGATAGGAAAGTAAAAACATAAATGAGTTTTGCCCGAACCGTCAGAGGGTTCAGCTCGCCAGCATCGGGCTGCACATTAAAGCTGATCAGCTTGAGACTCTACGAGCTGAGACTTGACTGCTGCCTTCAAGCTGATGCGCTCAACGCGCTGTAGGCTCACATTGTTCCTGCACCGCCTCGTGCCGTTCATTGGAACGCGTACTCTCGCCGTCTGTCTGGTGGCTTCCGCTGTGAATGGTTCTACCCACGGGGAGTAGGAAAAGTGCGTCAGCAATTATCATTCCTCGCTTTAAATTTTCATCATTACGCATGAATTATGGCTTGAATTCCTTACGCCATATGGTAATACTTGTTAGCAATTTATTTACAGAGAAAAACTGAGCTTTAAAGTCGGTGACGGATCTAAGACATGATAGCTTACGTGGTAAAAACAGTGTATGTTGATTGGACATGGCTTGATTAACTTCTGAGGAATGGAAAATAATCTTATTTAAATTTTACGCCTTCCAACACTAGTGTATCTTTGAAAGTTGGGGCTTAAGCCCGCAAGAATTGTGCCCCATGTTCAGCCTAGGGCTGCTGCACGAACGGCGGGTGGCAGACTGGTGCAGAGAGCGAGGCGCGAGTAACGAAACGCAGTGACGCGAAAAACGTTACTATCAACGTGAACGTGTGGTTCGTAGTGCGTTATGAGGCTCTCTCTTCAAAAATACGCCATAGAAGTCTGATAGGAGTATCGCATGGCAGAGACTCGACTGAAGCGGCGCGCAGAACTGCCAGGGGTATTCGAATCGTGAGTCATCACTTGAACCAGAGCCATGTCATAAATTTGTCAACTCACTGTGAGTTGATTTCCAACAGCACTTCTATCCAGATCAGGCTATAAGTTAATTCCTGATTAGTTGACCAGAATTGGTCTTATATGATCAACAGTCGCTCGTGGATACAAATAACGCTGTCGGGTGTGCCTCAACTACCGCTATTTGAGACATGAACTATTGGTTAATAAAATATTTAGGATATGCATTAAAACAGAGTACCCTCACCGTCACCATCACACCTCTTGGAAGTTCCGTGGCGCGTTGGGAGGCGCAGGACCAGGTTGCCCCAGAATTCTCTTGTCAGAGTTACACCTTTTTTTATCTTCATTCGTTCGTTTGTTTGTTCTTTTCTAAAGTTTAATTTTGTTCCACCTGTTGTAAATGCTGTATTTTTCAGTGAGGTCACTTAACGTAACTATTTATAGCATTTTTTCGATGTTAAGCGAATTAAAGTGTACTAATCATTCGCAAAAAAGTCTTATAATCTCGAATGACCAGCCATAATCTTCGCTATCGAGCTTCATCCACTTGGAAATTCGTCGTGAACGATCTTACAACTCCACCTGTTCTGATCTGATCCTAACGCACTTTCCTTTTAAATTTATTTCCTTCACTTTTAATCGTCATTGTTTTCTGTATTTTTCGTCCCAAATGAGAATGAATTTCATGGATCATCATTCAACTGAATTTTTCACTGGATAATCGTACACCTCGAGTTAAATTTTTCGAGGCCACTAACCTAGCATCAAAATTTCATTATAAAGCACAATTCCTTAAGAAAGTTCCTTCCGATACACCGACTGTGGTCATTACTGTGCACACCGGTCTCCACTTAAAGCTGTCGGATTACAGGGGCTGGGTAAATATTACCTAAACTGAAGTCACATTTCTACATTTATGAATGCTTTCGACCTTATATAAACAATTAAAAGCATCATTAATGACCTGTTCATCTTATTTGCTTCTAATTCACGTATTTTATCATTAGCCTTTCGTTTTCGGTGCTAATTTTCTTAATTCAAATCTGCGTCACAGTGAGTGAGTATCCGTTTCTTCACTCGGAGAGTTTCTCCATTTGGGAGTACGAGAGCCTTTCATTCTCTACCGTCCAGCCGTCTGCGTGGCTTAATTACACGAGTAGATCGCTTGCTGCGGCCTACAGTGTGCTCAACCGTGAAGTTTTTACCTTCTTCTCCATAGGCGTTTTCACCAGTTCTAAGATTCCATTGATTCTGCATCAGCTGTCATTTGAGATCCTGTCATTGCCGAGTTTTCCTCAGAGTATCTTGACCATTCATATTATAAGGTAGAAACATTTCAATGTTGAAGCGATGGTTTAACCTGTTAATCTCTAAATTTCAGTGACAGCCTCCAGCTACTTTACAGAACTGATATGGAGACCGTGACTATTATATATGGATAAAAAATCCGCGTGTCTACGTATTTAACCGTATAATGCGGTTAGGGAACACTGTGCTTGGATTAGTTTAGTGAACAGCGAAAAAACAACCTACCACGGGCAGATTACTGGACACTGATGTTCACATGGTAAATATTGAAGATACAAATTGTAAAAAAATCCTAAAATAACATTGGCTCTGCGTTATACTTATTTTGTTAACGTTTACTGTCCTTATAGCAACATACTTTGTGTCGCACCAGGTAGCGGCTCATTGGTTGCTTTACTCACTACTATACAGCGTCTGCAGCAGCGTTTCAGTAAACGTTGTTCTTAGTAATTATAATTAGAGTAATAGAGATGCACGCTACTTACACCCCTGATGCGTCATTTACTTATATGGATCGTCAACTGTCAAATATGCTATGGAAGTAACCAGTAGCAGTTCATCACTCTATATTTTGCTTTGAATACGCAGCATAACCAGAGCCATACATGTAAATCTTTCGATGTAATTTTATTTGAACGAGTATCGTCTGGGTGTAGAATAAATCTAGACATACATGAGCGATTTATATACGTCTCAGGGGTTAAGCTGCGTTCACCATTGTTTCAACAAATAAAATTGAAGAAGAAGAGTAGTTGATAAATTATTAATTTCTCTTAGAACAAATGTTGATCATAACGTAAACGGTGAATCATTAGTAGGGTACACTCTTCCTCTAATCGAAAAAAATTAAAAAATTGAGAATTATCATGAAAAAACAGCACATGGTGAAGCCAAGTCGACTAAGATGAACTTTTGCCCAAGATATACCGTTACTAAACCGAAAAACAGCTGATATTTCTATCCTAGGACTATAATTTAAGGAAAAAAACAGCATCAGCCGTCACTGGCTAGCCAAGACAGTCGCCAACATCTTTTAATCACAGGAGCTAATACGCAGGCATTTGATGCCTAAACCTATTTTAATCTGAAAAAAGGGATTGTTGAAGTTTTAAACCTGATAGCTCAAATTCATCAAACTCTTAGAATAATTATGGACAAAAATAATCATTTCTTACGGAACTCACACCCTCAAACTCATTTCCGCTACACAGCAACCATGACCCGCAGCGTCGCCTTTTACACGCCCCGCGCAAACATGGGAGGCGATTGTTGCAGCCTCGAATTAAGGGTTCCCAGGCGTGCCAGGCTTCCTGCGTTCTCGTCGCTGAAAAGTCCTCTCGAAAGTTTGCCACCACTCAGACTCGGGCTGTAAGCCATTAAAAAGTCCCATAGATAAGGGGCGCGCTCGAGTTGTAAGTTTACAAGGAAGGCTTAAGCTTTTACTCGTTCTCGTGTTCTCAGGCTGACTTCCCTCCACACAAAATCGTTCTCAATAGAAAACAAGTCAAAGAAAGATTCAATGAGCCCCAACTTGATCGAATATTTTATTCTGTGATGTCTGTTGGACTGTTACGTAAGTGCGAGAACTTGGATCCTTTCCTTTATCTGATGAACAGGGCGAGTGGGAAATGGTGACATGTACTTTTGGCGGTCACTTTAATGGCGTCAGACCAACATCAAGTCTACACTTAAGGCGTGACTGAGCAGAATCATGCAACAATTTACACATTCACCGAACGGTATTCATTTCATTACTGATAATCCGTCAAATGATAAAATTCTAACATATATCATATGATAGATATTTCACAAAAATTTTCATTTTTGTCCTCTAAATGTTGCATTTAGCTTAAAATTGGTAAAGTGGCCTGATTTTACGTCCGACGATGAAGACATGACACCTTGGTTATTGGATTGGGCAAGTAATTACCCAGTTTATGGAAGGGAAGCGTAGCCATTCGTAGGGGAAAAATAAGACGGTTTGTTCTCGACAGCGATCCCTATTTTATCAGCGTGTTGCGTTGTTTGCATTCAATGAGCTGAAATTAACCCTGTTGAATTACATTGCGGTAGACACTGTGAATATTTTCATCATACACGTTGTAAATATTAACGTAAATAAAGCGCTGATGGATCGAAGCTTTGTTCAAAATGAGTTGCGATGAGCTGTGCTGCTCTCGATATACATTCATTAATTTGCTTCCACAGCAAACACAAGATGAACGTCCAGAATCGGTGCGGCAGCCCCCAGCGAATCAAATTGAAGGGTAATCAGAATCCTCTTCCAGTAATTCAAATAGCAAGCGAGTCTGAGAGTCACATATATCTGACATACATTAACGCATCAGCCATATGCGTAATAATGGAACGTTTCCTTCCTCTGATAAAATCCTCTTCAATATTTCCTGCATTTTATTTTAATAAAAATTGAATAACACGTGCTGCATTTACTGAAATATCGAGTCAGAGACATGTCAGAGTAAATACAAACTTTGCCGTCACAGTTTCAATTCCAATGGAACACCATAAAATTTCATTATATTCGTAGTTGAAACTGTGGCTTGATTCGTTCTCTGCTTAAAACCAATACAGCGACGCAGCACATGCGAGCTCGAGCTTATTGCACTAGTGCATTCAGACTGCTTAACAAACTGAGTTTTAATGAAATTCAAAGAATCATCAAATAATCATTTCCCAAAGAATCATTATAAAATCATTTATCAAATATTCATGAGTTTGTCAAAAAAGTTCAGGGATGTCATTACAAATGCAAAAGTCATCCTTCATGCTGAGTAAGTAAATAACTTCTCTGTACATTTGCTGTGCTGTGTTAACTTCGCTCATTTTCTCAAGAAGATTACGTTTGTGAAGTCTTCATGCCAGAGGCTCAGTTTTGTCTTCGTTAAGTAGAAATCCCTGCACAAGTCATTAAAGCTTCTTGGAAAAAGGGTATTGATTTATTCTCGTTTTTTAGGTTATTAGGCTCCACATATTCACTCCTAGAATGTTCATCTGCATTGCTGGAACCACGCATTTCTTGATCTGGAAGTTTGGGCACAGGTTAATTATTGAGTGCTCTATTGCTCTCTGCAAATTTGGGTAAACAATGTGTTTGTATTTCTTTGCTGTAGTATTGCCTGTAAAATCATGCTGACAGAAATTGCAGTCATTAGAGTGATCTTTCTGCTCACGCCAAATCATTAGCACACCAAACTTCATGCGAACATTTTTCCTCCATGCCAGGCGCCAATGTCTTCACACATGTAAAGTAACTCGCATGAGGAGCCTAAGACTTGCCTTGGTCTTCTATGTCAGGAGCAAAGTACACCTCGTACAATTTCTTTACACGGCGTGCAATGCTGCTTTTTCCTTTAGCTAATCTTAATTCCCCGCTCACATATAAATGTATTTTGAATCATTTTTGCACTGTCTTGCAATCATTGTTGAAAATACTTAGAATCTGAAAAAAATGTTCACTTGACCTTTGAAACATGTATAAAGTATTGTGAGATCAATTCAATTTAGTATAAAAATACAATAATAGATCTGTGCAACACTCAAAAGAATAGATGAGATCTAAGACCATTTTTACATGCAAAATGACACAAGAAATCCATTTCTACCTTCTTTTTGCTGAAATTCTCTCCAATGACAATTTTGCAAAATCCATGCCAAATCCAACATAAAATGCAAAAAAATGGATTTCCCTGGTCATTTTGCATATAAAAATAGCCTGAGATCTTTTGTACTTTTTGAAGTGTTGCACAGTGTTAAAACCGTAAACGACATTACTGAAAGTGCATGATACTTTTATGATGTATCATAATTTTTCAAATTGGAATTCGTATGCTCAATAATCCGATATTTTATTTCATGTTTTTAATGTGACTATAAAGAGATAAATCTAAATAACCTAAAATAAATGTTATTGCTACCTAATTAAAATTGAAATCTCATTTGCACAAATACTTTCGTCGCTTTAGAGTGAAATATACTTAATTTTCCAAGAAAATCCATTCATTATTGTCGCATTCACATTACATTTGGCGTAAAATTGTCAAGTTGGTCTAATTTTTGCACCTAGCGGTCAAAACCATGCCATCGTGGGGACCGCTGCAGGCAAATAATTTTCCAGCTATTGCCAGAAGTGTAGTTGTTCAAGATGCGTGAAATATGAGTAACCGCTGGTGTCGGGAGTCAGAACTGTAACTGTTGAGGTGAATATGAAGCCAAATAGCAGTTGAGCGTATATGTTGGCGCCGAGCATAAGAAACTTTAAGTTCCATGGTTGCATCGTGTGAGCAGCTATAGTTGCGGATCTCAAATGAAAGTGCCATAACGAATTTTTGAGCCTTGTTAATAAGCAATTATGTTTGTTATTACAGCAAAGATATCCAGTGCATGGGTCGCAAGTGTGACATTTACCCATCTGACAAAGCTGACAAACGATACGATTTCATTCGAGCGCAAAACGAGTACGATTGCGGGGGTCATACGATCTTAATACTCGAGATCCAGTTTAAGCAAGTGCGAACTAATTAGATTCTCCAGTAATCAACCTAGTGCGGCTCATCAAAGACATGAAATGGTCATCATAAGTATCAATTTACACAGCTCAAATCGATTCAGAAATCCATTAAGCAAATTACACTTTAACGCTGTAGCACTAACCACGCCAGGCTCAAGTTTAAAATTTCCTTACTCGCTAACACGTGCTTCACGATTACCTCAGTATCTGAACAGAGTGCTTCACTAAATCTCCTAGGGATTAAATGAAAAATTGTCCCCAACCCTATAGGTCACGTTTTGTAATTCCTTTTATTTATAAATTTTGTTTGAAAACTAACTCAAAATGGGGGCAGATAAATAAAATTTTATGTAATTGATTTAACGGCTTATGTAAAAAAGTCATAAGATTACTTAGTTGCGTGTAGGAAGCCAAATGATTACCTGTTGTATGAAGGGAGCCGAAAAAATTGATTTGTGACAACATATCAAAAAATCTAATGCTTAAAAATATCCGAAAGATCTGTTGTGTGAAATGACTCAAAAGATTAATGATGCAAGGAGAAAACCAAAGATTATCCGAAGTATCGAAAAAACTAAAAATTTTCTGAAAGGTGGAGAGAACCAAAAGGTAACCTGATGATTAGAGGGAGCCAAAAATTTGTATTGACACACAAATCATTACAATAGTCTCTAACTGTGGACCGAGAAGGAAATGCATGTGGATGACCAGCTCTGCGTAACCTGAAAGCTTGAGCGCCACAAAAAATTGTTGAGAGGCTTTATTTGATATGACTTCTGCCAACAATCGCATAAGAATCCAACCAAGTAGCTATCGAAGTCTAGTACTAAAGAATATTTCCTACAAAAAATTTACTAATTTTACAGTTGTTTCTATAGTATACCTGTAAGTCAAGTTTGGTCAATAAAATATATACGAGGGTTAAATTTCCACCTTACTCAACTGCCCAAGTACCACAGAAATAGAAACTTAGCGGAACACTTTTGCTTCGACGATGATATGATCACAGGAGAAAGGCAAAACTACTAGTTCAAAAGTGTTTTATCAGCACATCTACTTGCAATTTTGGGTATACTCAATCACGGAGAAAAAAAATTCGATGATAGGAAATTCAATTGCGACAGTTTTTGCGGGCTTGAAAAACTGTGTGCTCAACGCAGTGATGGATGAGGCTACACATGATGTCATACATCCCCGTAAATGCAACTAAACTAATTCAATCCAAGGCTGATAAAAGATGGCTTCCTATAAACAGGCGTGAGAAATTTAGAATCAGCGTTCTACAAAATTTTCTAGAGAAGCAAGTTGATCATCCTGTTCATTTTCCTAAATGGAATTCAAATCCGAGAGATAAGCATTTATATAGCAAAAGAATTAATAGCATTCTCTCTCGAACAAATTTAAACAAACAGGTCATGAAATTATCCACAGGAAAAGTAAGTTTAGATTATAGTTGGACCTTCTCTAAGAATGTATTTCCGTAGCGGGACAAAAAACCAATCGGAAATTAAAGAAAAGAGGCCAAAACTCATTGTAACTTTCGATACACCATCCTATCCCTCTCGATGTAAAGGAATAGTGAGAAAACACCTATATTTGGATCGTTTGTTCTTAGAAAAGGTCTTTTGGGGAAGACCTCGATTGCTGCCGCGTGCATTCTTGTGTGATAGCTGCCAGCTGTCAAGTTCTGGAAGTATGGTTCTCATAGAATTAGCTATCAAATGATGGAAGCATGGCTCCCATGCAATTATTCCTGGTATGGAGTATATTGTGGTCACTCGCACGCAACTACATAGTCGTCCCTATACTTTTCTTCTTCAATCCGCAAGTTGAGGTCATGGAAGAGCATTGAATACCCATTGAAAGTTTACAATTTCATTACGGTCTACAGAGAATAAAGGTTTATTTTCCTCACAGAGCTGAACTTCAACCGTTATTAAATCTTTTTCTAATTATTCATTGCCGAAATATATTAGCTAGTGTTATCTGCATTCACAAATTTTTATTTTTGTATCTAAAATTTATGTAATTTGCCTATTATTACTTCGTTTATCTTCTTTTTCGTTCCAGGGCAAAGGATGGAACTTATACCTTCCGAAACGTTAGATATTAAATATGTTTATCGTCCTGTTGACTCTCTTCTCATGAGTCGCTGATGCATGGTTAAGTATTATGAAAACTCTTTCATATATTTTACTTGTGTAGATGATATACCTGGAATATATTTATTTAGTAACCAAAAAGCTGGAAAAAATGAACAAGAAATGAATTTTTATAATTATATGTTGACCAAACCCAAAATATTGAAATTCCTCAGCGAGGATGATGCTTCAAAGCTTACATAAAACGTGAAACAGTTTCTATTAGACCGCAAGCATATCAACTGGTTGCCTGCTTTGTCGCGAGTGTTCATTTCTGTATGGAGTTGACTTTAAAACAGAGATGAAAACCAGCCTTTCGAAAAAATCGAAAGACGACGAAGTCTTGTTTTAACGAATGAACGTAGTCAAATTCAAGGGGTGTCGTTAGAAGGTATCAGTATTCATATTTTTGGTATTAGAAAAATAGAAGAATACCCAAATTTGCATCTAACATTAAGTTGACAACACTGGTAAAAGACTCTGTGTAGGTCTTTCAGCTAAATTAAATAAATTTTACAACGTTTGTTCTTCTGAATCATATAATAGTTGTTTATAGCTATTAAGTGCATTTATCTGTTGTACTGAATTCTTTGTGAAGCCGACAATTTTCACAGTTCGTTGCATAATCATTACACAATGGAACGACCGAAACATTCTGAATTATCTGTAAACTTCGTCGCGTAAGCCGAAGCTCAGGCTTTATTGTAAAATCCCTCCAATATCGTAGACACGCAGTTTGCGTTTAAGATGAATTTAGTCAAAATTTCAGAACCACCCACACATCAAGAAAGGTAAAATTTGCAAGCTTCGCTGTTTAGCTTGCCTGAAAAAAGTATCAAAGCCAATCAAACCATGTCATTTTCGACGCCAGCTAAATACCACGACCATTCAAAAAGGGTTCGAATTGGCATGATCTCATGTACGAAGTAGGAAGCATCTTATAACTAATAAGATGAGAGAAGTTGGTGTGGAGAAGTGCGAGAAAGTTTTGAAATGGTTGAAGGTAACGGATCTGTCACATGACTTGGTCCCGTGATCGTCACGTATTGACTTAACTACCACAATAAACTTTTCAAATGATAATGAAAAGAAAGACATTGGAATATGTTCACTAATATGCTATAAAAAACCTATTAGTAAAATTATTAGTGGGACTTTTTGAGTTCTTTAACATACCGTTTAACTGGAATCCGAGGTCATTTTATTTGCTAAACTACTCTTCTTGTGTATTTCATTTGTGATGATCACCTCCACATGCGAGGACAATCACGCTCTGTAACTTCCATCGACGTACTCAAAAAGACACACAGTAAAAAAACTACGAAAGTGTGGTGTCACGGGACTTGCGGTTTCCCTTAAGAGAATAAGTGAGACCAGTCTCGAGGGAGGGATTTAAGCCCTCAGGCCAGAAGAACAGTGAAGGGGAAATAGAAAAGGTACGCAAACAAAGGCAAATAGGCGTAGTGATAGATATGGCCGATAAGAGTAAATGGCGACAAAGCATCATTTATTAAACGTTTTATTCTAAGAATAATACATCAAAAAATACAAAGCATGAAGCTAACTAAAACAATAGCCCGAAGGCAAGGAGTAAAAACAAACGAAGGGAAATGCAAACGTTGAGTAAAATGAATACGCTACATTATTGAATGTCTCTGAAGCCACACAGCCATGCATTTTCGCGGGATAGGGAAGTGTTATAATTTAGCACATCAAATAAAACGTTGGCTTTGAATAATTAGAGAGACTGTGCTGGGCATTTCAGGCAGTTTAGAATTTGTATCGATTATTTCATAGCGTTACGACATTGCTCGACAGATCAACTCCACATAAGATATACCAAGCGTACGGAAAGATCTATAGTACAGAGCAATTTTTAGCTCTAATGACTCAAAATATTGATTTCTTCATTGTAAGAGAAATTTTAACCCCTGGAAAATCTTGACGGCCTAACACTGGTACGCACATGCCGTAATAAGCTCTGGGATAATGCCCGTGGCAGGAGAGTACGAGAACCCGCAGTACATGTGGATTAATGTGGAACCCCATCCTTTCGTAACGTAGTATAGCTGATCCCTGCATTAGTCCTCTTGCATGCGTACGATTGATGCAGCTCTGATACGCCAGGTATCGTATACCCAGTCTAACTTTTTCGCCGCCTCTTCGAAAAGTATGCACACGGTTCGCCGAGTCGTATGCTTATTTATGCATGATTATCGTCACCAAGGCGGCGATATATAGCCGACTTTATCGTCGCCAAAGACCTCTTTTGCCGCGATAATTATCGCCGCCTCGAAAGCATAATTGTGCATAAAGTTGCATGACAGAAAGCTGATAAAATGCATAAGCATGCATAATATTATAAACAATATGCATTTTCATAGCACGGTACACAGACGTAAATACTTTTATTTCTGAGCGCCATTATTAAAATCCGTGCGTACCACGAGTATTTTCTGCTATTATTAAGCATTTCTTTCCAATAGGAGTTATCGCTGCCTCGAATAGATAAATAAGCATAATAAAGCGAAAGGCGGCGATAATATAGCACAATTATACATTATTAATAGACTATTGAAATTCATGAGGTTCAAATAAATCAACATCATCACATCACACATTTTATATATGGTCATCCATTACAAACTGAAATCAACAAGTTTTCACCGAAAAATAAAAATAGTATCACAGAGTTCGGGTAAAAAAAATCACAGGATATTTCAAGAACTCCAGAAGAAAGTAGTAGGTGCTGACTGCTGAGGTAAAAGATAGTAGTAAACTTAACACATTTCCTGCGAAGTGACCCACCGGTGGTCACGTAGGTGATTTTCATAGTGCTGCTGACCCACCTGCAGTCACTAACTCATTTTTTATAAATACTCAATGAAAGCTAAATAAAAGCCCGATCCAATTAATGTTTGCTGTTTTTAAAGTTGATTTCCTCAATTTACTTCTAATTTAAATTCAATATTGAACTTCAGTTTAACCCATCGCAGTTAACGTGTTAAAAAAGTTGGTCCTTGACAAAATAAACGTATACTATTTCAACAAAAAGGAGGCTATACACTATTAGTTCGGGCCCTTATTTTGTCCCCCTAGGACAAAATCATTTGAATAATTTCCATTATTCAATATTTATCATAGTATGAGTTTCACTGATCACAGCAAGAGTCCCCACAAGAGGAATATTCCAGGGACCATTTAATATAAAAATAATACGGGGATTTTATGCCCAAAGTCTAGTTTCGCACAGGACACCCGGTGCTAAGAAAAATAGGAAAGCAATTCCTAAAACAAGAAAAATGTTCAATAAAATATTAAAAGCTACTGAAGAAATGACGGAACCAAAAAAATACGGCGTAACAAAATAAAAGACTTCCAATGTAACAAAAAGAAGGCCTATCCTTCTAGTTCTGATACATTCTCCTTCTGAAAAAACAGGATCGTTGAAAAACACTTACTACTCTACACGAGAATTTTACCGCATAAGCAAAACTCAGTTGCTAATGATAAATACTTGGATTTATGTAATCGGAAAAATCTTAAAATGAGAAACAAACATAAGCAGATTGGATTTTCAGTTAGTTTAAGCCTCCCTACCTAGTCCCAACAATGGTGTTTCTACGAGAGAAATAATGAAGGGACCATCTGGCATGGACACGTAAACCTGGAATCTATGCACTAGTGTGTTCCCACACAAGATTCCCTGACCATAGAAACAGCATGTCCGGAAGGAAGTTCAAACAATACAAAAGTTCAAGAAGAAAGTAGTAGGAGCTGATGTTAAGGATTGCAGTAAACCGAAAAAAAAGATCCTTGACAGAACAAAAAATACATTATTTAAACAAAAAGAAGTCCTACTTAAACTTTAGCTTGGGCACTCACATTGCCTCTCTGGGAGTGCTACATCCCATATATACAATAGTATCACTCTGAGGAGACAAACCTACCCAGAATGTCGGAATTTAAGCCACATCCATTGGTCTAAACGCAAGACTTGACACTTATTCACTGTCTGATTCCACAATTAGATTCGACGAAGGCACGAGCTCGGCTGTATCAGTGATGCTCGGTGATGGGACAGGGTCAGTTGATTCGGTTGTGGTGATGGTGCTGAAATTGGTGGTGGTTGCTATTCCTGCAGTCTCTGTAGCACCTGTTCTACGGTGATGTCTACTTCCATCCCAGTCCACCGATCCACGCAGACCTCGTTGCGTGGCGACTGCGATATCTTTGTGGTTAGTGAATCCACCGGCTGCCAACACTTCTACAAAATACGAGAGCAACTTAGTTCCGTGATGGATAAAGTTGTACCAATACAATAGTGAGAAAACATAAATTACATACGAGTTGTAAACTAAAGAATGATTTACTAATGTTCATATCAATGATCACTTTATTATTATTACGTAAGAAAGTTTTAGTCTCTCTTCACCACGACAAAGATGTTTCAAGAGAGGAAGAATGAAGACACCATTTAGTATGGAGTTGAGGGAACGCGGAATATATGCAAATATGCATAGAAACAGTAAGCAAAGAAAGATCATGAAACAAGAATAAGTTGAAGAAGTAGTAAGTGCTGAAAAACAAGACAACAATAAACCGAAAAAAATGATGGTCCGTGAGAAAACACAAACCTATTCTATTTGAACAAAAAGAAAGCCTACCTAACCTCTAGCTCGGGCCCTCACATAATCCCCCGGGGAGAGATCAATGATCACTATTTCGAATGGCAAGTGTATTCATGTTCTATCGCAATTGTGACATTACAGATAATATAACAGATATTAGATTATGAGTTAGTTTAAGCTTCCTAAACTACGAAAACGGTGTTCCAAATAGAGGAATAATGAAAGGACCACCAAGAATGGACACGCACACATGAAGAACCTAAGCCAAAGTGCGTTCCCACTCAGCATATACTGAATGCGCATAGAAACAGCAAAAGTCAGGAAGTTCAAACACTATACAAATTCAAGATGAAACAAGTAGTTGCTGAAGACAAGGATAGCAGTAAACTGAATAAATGATTAGCTGTCGTTAACAAAATAAAAAACACACTATTTCAACCAGTAAGAGCCAAATTTTAAGCTTGGGCCTTAAATTTTCATTCTGGGAATGCTTCTTCTTATAGGTACAATTATTTTATCCTTGTTTGAGTATAATTCAGCAGAAAAATGCATAATCTGTGAGTGACTGGCTTTGCATTCAAAAGTAAATGTAGCAATAGCAGAAAAAGATACATCTAGGTGCTCTAGTTGAACAATACGTGAAGGATAAAGGAATGCCAATCTTCAAGTTTCAGTTCTTTATGTGCTACACAGAATTTATGGCTTTCACAGCTGATTTCACAAGATGATCAACAAGGAAAAGGAAAATAGATCAAAATTAAAAAGAACCACCTATTTCTGATGCACTGGTTCAATTTTTTTAATCTTGCAGAGCTTTATTTGAATAGGTTAGTAATATATATAAAAACAAAATTATCAGGGAGGGTAAAAACATTTCTCAGTAATAACTGCTTACCATGAATAATGTGCATTGCATTGTGGTCCTTGAAGGCAATTTTTGACTGCTGCCTCCGATGACCACCAAGTCCTGAGAAGCTGAACTGCATCACCAGTTCTCTGGTGAACAGGCGCTTCAATATACGTCTCTGGACTCTGAAACGCTTACTCGCACATGGCCTTTTGAGAGCTACCGGCTGCAAAACAACAATATTTTTCATTAGATTCATATTTTACCTAGGTTTTAGCACAAGCTTCATATTCACACTTACCGTGACTTGCACAATAGTCTCGTGACCATAGACAAATTAAGAAAATGACTACCTGAATGCATCATTGGTGTATTTGTTTAATTCAATATTGGTACATTTCCTATTGAAGCTTAATATTTCCTGTTCTCAAATTTGTTGCAAGGTTTTGCAAGGTTATGGGCCTTCATGTGAAATGCCTCTGTTTTTTGCCCTTACATAAGAAACCATTTCTTGAAGGTAATAATTTAGTAAAAACTTCCATGAACAATTTATCTTAGATATTTCTTATGATGTTTACAATGCTCCATTCATTCTAAGAAATGGATATTCTCACACTGTAACTCATCCAAACTATAAAAAATAAACAAAAATTTTTCATTATTACTGCTTAGATCTAACCTTTATTTAAAAAATAGTTACCTGCACATAAATAATTATTGCACGGACTTAAGAACAGCATCATCTATGTAAGAAATAAAAATCATTCTATTTAACTCACTAGTTCAAGTTGCTTCAAAAGAACGTCCAGTTCTTCCACTGTCTTGGATGGTCCAGGTAAGGGCTCGTTGCTTGAAGGTTGGGGCTTTTTCACCTCGACCAATGCTTCAACTTCTTAAATTTCTCTGACAGTATATCTGCAAATCTTTATTGTTGATTGCTGATGCGCTTCAGCCCAGTTTGTAGATCGTTGACATTACTTGCCACTTTGTGTCGCTTGCCCATCACTTCAGTGGAAGTGCATTCATTCCTGTAGATAACAAAACTTTGTCAACTACAGTATGATATATCTAACTGCCCTGCATTCCAAAGTGATTATGGTTAAACAAGTGGAATACATAATTATTCAATGTCAATACCAGAGAAGTAGTTATGATACAAATTCAGCCTTCCAATGTCATGAAGATTGAAGAAAGGTTATGATAATTAGAAAGTTAGCATCCAATTCAATGTTAACGTGAATGAGGAAAGTCAGGATAATGGTATCGTACTTGATAGAAGATATCTCACCGTGATTAACTGGGAGGATTGCAACTTTGCACCAGTGATGAAACTTGAAACGATGGAAGCTGTGTTTAGATGGTGCTGCGGGCAGAATCATCTTTGGTGGCTGAAGAAGGGTATGCTCATAGGTATCCTTTTTCCCCACATCTGGCTTGTGAATCTAGAAGGTTGTGAGAGCATAATGTATGAGAAAAAACGTAGCAAAACTAAAACAGAAATTCACCTATACACTATAAAAAATGAGAAAGTTAAGTGAAGATGAACAGCAGAACTCCTCCTGCTACAAGCTTACAGATGAATAGAAAGACTAAATATTGATTAAGAGTATTAAATATTGTTTCGCCAATTGATGAAGAGCACAAAGTGACACAGAGTAGAGCAAACAAATTAAAATTTATTCTCATGGGCCAAGGTGCTAATGCTAATTAGTATACATGTACAAGCATTATTTTATATCCAATCTTATATGTAGAATATACCTATATCTCAGAACAGTTGCTCTATTAGAAAACAGTATCTGTGGAAACAAAAATTCGAAGCAAACTACCAATCTATACATATTTAAGTGTTGTTACTAATTACAGGATGTCTAACACATGATAGAGATGGAAAATTTTTCACTAAACAAAAAAATATATATATTTGAAACACTGCTGCTAATCATCAATATTGCACAACTTATATAATGATGATTTAAATGACATATAATTATGAGAAAAGATCATGAACTAGATCAATATCATTATTACTATTTAGTTAAAGCCTACATAACCCCACAACAAAGGTGTTCCCAAGAGAGGCATAGAAAATGCCAAAATGGGCCATCAGGTATAGACACATGAACACGTTAACGGGGAATCTATGCACTAGTGTTTTCCCTCATAGCTTTCTCCGTACATACAAACAGCTTTTCAGGAAGAAAGTTCAAACAAGATAACAGTTCAAGGAGAAACTAGTAAGCACTGAAAAAAATGATAGCAGTGAGACAAAAATTAGTCTTTAACAAAACAAAAAATATACATTTCAACAAAAAGAAGGGATACCAAACCATCAGCTCTAGCCCTTATATTCTGCCACAGGGGGAACTACTTCCCATAAATATAATAGTTTCATCCCCTGAGGAGTAAAAGCTAGATTATTTATCAAATAATATTTAGCGACAAAGTAACTTTACACTTACTTGAAGTTGCTATGATGTTTGTGACCACATAAGTTCTCCAGTGTGCTGATGATGCTACACAGTCTCTTATTTTCAATTCTAAATTTTTTGAAGGCCAGTTGCAAAAAAATTCTTTTATTATATAAGCCAGCTTGATGGCACCACCCGATTTTATTTATCACTAAATGTAAGCATAGAAAATTTTTTTTTAATCAAAGACATCACTGCGCTTGGTTTAATCTGCAACATAGATCATGGCACAGGTTGACACAGATGTTGTGTTTTCAAATATAAAGAATGTTCATCAGGCTTTTTTTTCAAAGTTCATGCAATGAAAGGACTCAGTGTGGCAGGTTTGACATTTGAAGCAGCAAAACAGCAATAAGAATTTTTCTTCTTCTGGCTATGAAGCCATGACAGAATATGCATAGAAGAAAAATTGTTTTATCAATCTAATAACCAATAATCAAACACCAAAAATTGAAAAATTGTTTGTTGTCCTCTCCTTCACAAATACCCCTACTTTTTCAACAAAAAATCATACAAATATGATGCAATAATATGAGAAAAATATGTTACTTTGTAGCTAACAATACAATCAGCTGTTTTAATTAAGATCTCTTGCACAGAGAGAACAATTTTTACACATATCACATCATGAAAAGATTCTACACACGGCTTAACGTGTAAGTACGGCTCAACATGTTCGGCTTAACCATGTAAGTACTTAACATGCATATTTCTCTCAAAGAAATGAATATTCACAATATGGATATTAATTTAATTGGGAAACATTTTGATATGCAATAAGTGGCAGCTTTTGTAGAAAATAATTGTCATTATTTGACAGAAAAAGAATTGTATTGTGAGCCTATACAAAAAATTTGCAATCAAGCACTATTAAAAATGATCAACAAATCAAGACTTATTACATATCAATTAAAATTATAAAAATCTAAAATATTTCATTGATATGATCCTCAGTCATTGTTTTTTACAGTTATTTTTTAACACAATGTATTATCAATTAAATAGCAAGATTATTGTCCCTCAATTGAGAACCTTATTCACCCATTGTTTGAGTTTTCAGATAGGGCCTTGACTTTTTTCAAATATTTCAAAGATTTTACAATGATAGTTTAAAAAGATTTACTAACAAAACATAAATTTTTTAAGAAAGTTATATTATAAAACCAAAAGTGACACAGTAAGGCACAAAATAGAGAAAATTTAGAAGGACTATGCCCCAAATGTGTGATACAAGCTGTTCAAAAAACAACCAATTGATTAATTACCATTTTCATAGATTTTTACAATATTGTTTTCGGTAAATCTGAAGGAGATGACAGTTGTCGATTTTCCACTTTTTGGTGCCTGAACCTAATTAATTGAATCAAAATAAACAAGTTTTCTTCTATTCTTTTTTCGTCTCAAATGAGTATTTTATGATTTATAGCGGTAAGTTTAGTTTCGTCATTGATGACGAATGCGCTCGAATAAACAGCTACTCATCGATTTTCGAATTTTTGTTGCTTGAAACATGGTAATAACATCGAAATAAACAACTTTTATTCTATACACTTTTTTCATCAAATGAGTATTTAAAGAGGTATAGCGGTAGGTTTGGTTTTGTCTTTCAAGACAGAGCGCTGGAAGCGAGACGCCATTGCAGTATTGCCATACAACTCGATCAAAGAATTTCTTTCCGCTTCAAAGACTGGAGTTGCGGTAAGTCATTTACCGCTATAACTAATAAAATACTCATTTGAGACAAAAAGTGCATAGAAGAAAACTTGTTTATTTCGATCTAATTAACTATGCTAAGGCATCAAAATTTACAAAATCGACAACTGTCATCTCCTTCATATATACCTTGTTTTCCTCAAGTGGCTTTATTGTTAACCTAACCTGACATAATACTACTCATATCCCAGGCAAAGAAGATCACACTGAGCAAAAATGGCAAAAAAAACAAATGTGTGTAAATGATTGGTATCAAATTGTTTTATGCAATAAAAATTAAAATCTAAAGAAGTAACTTCTCACAAAACAAGCACAATTTAGGTTTCTGTATTACACGAGTAAATTTAGTCATTTGAAATGTTGCTTGATACATGTACTTAACACTGCATGTTTACTTGCACATCAAAAATTTCTTAAAATTTGAATAATTTATCCACATATACCTATTGACAAATAACACCATAAAACTTCAATTATAATTTTACTTGATTTTTCCAAATGCAGGGGAAGTCCTATTTATCTGAACAACGCTTAGGTACACAACACAGAATTCAAAACATTGCCTTTCATTATTCAGCCTACCTACTAGTACACCACTGTCTCATCATTTTAAATGTAAAGTTTATGGCAGGCTGTGAATCACAAAACATTTGCTTCCAGAAGCACTTCGTTTTTTGGGCACTGCACCTGTCATTTCAGTAAAAATGCCAGGATTCAACTGACAGTCACATTTCTATCTTCCGATATTATTTACGCTCAAATGTTACCTAACCACAGACTACCAACATCAATCGCAAGAGCCAAACGAACTTGAACTTGAAATTGAGGGCCGACAGTATCGGATTAAATGCAAGTGATTATGTAACCCGCCTTTGCGCCAATTTTCACAAGTGCCAACCTTCGAAAATATCAAAATAGACTCAATCAGAGCTGCCAATAGAATCATCCGTAGATAGCTTGCAATTCCAGTAGTTTTATATTTGAATCATAGGTACAGTAAAATAAGTTAGAAGAATGTATTTTTATGTATTATTGAACTTGATTTCGGACATTCCTTGTAAACAAAATTACTAAGTACGGTTATGTATACATTTCCACAACGCTGAGTCATGGTAAATGCACTGCAAAAATAAGATTAATACCTACCTGCCAACATACTTCTAAACTTTCTGATTGAATCAAGTTTACTTGATTTCAAGTCAAATTCTAATTGCACGGCGAAACAGACAGTTCAAAAGGAGCATTGTGAACTATTATCCTAACAACTTGACTATTTTTCAATACGTAAACGCAAAGCTGAAATGGAAACCCCATGTTGGATTTTTTTTTACCTTATTTAAGAAACGTAGCACGAATAAACTCTGTGACATTCTTGTTCTTGATTTAGGCAAACTTTCATCATATGTGTTCCTATTTTAATTTTTCTCGTGTTTCTGAACTTGGAAGCAGCGTATTTAACAATTCAAAATATAACGATTGAATGTGAACGTTTACAAAAAAACACTTTCGGATTTCAATGGCATACATAAATAAATGTTTATATATGATGAATATATTTATACATACATATATTTTATGGCAATCTGCAGATAGTAATCAAAAACATTTTAAATAGTTGAATAGCTTTAGATAAATGCAAATTTTCTCAGACAACCAAATCGGCCCGTGCTAAAACTAGACGACCTAGCCTACCACCTCACAAATGTTCAGATAATGAAGTTAAATTCCTAAGCATCGAGTATTACGTGTATACACTTGTATAGAAGGATTAAATACTTCGCGTGATTTGAAGATTAAAAACTTGTAATGCAGTGTCACTCAACTCGTATACCTCAAGATTTAAATTCGAATTTGGAAGTGTATAGTACTTCAACTTTTGAACAGGCGAACGAATAGCTTCATCGCAATTTGAGCATTTCCAATTACGATATGTTTTACGTTGAAAATATCTGACTGCATTTCCGAAATTAATTTTTCTAAAAAGAACAAAAACGAAAAGAACGGGAAAGAAAAGAACAAAATACTCGTAGAGACATGAGAAAGCTATTGACACGTTTCAAAACTTGTAAATAGTTTGTAAATGTTGTTTACATAGGCAATAAAAGTATGCGCAATATTGTGAAATGAAAGTAAAAATTGAAGCCGCGCGGTCGCACTTGCAGTTTGATTTATATGCATTTTTATGCAAAATGTTGCTTACAAATTTATACATTGAGCGGCGATATGAATCGATAAGTAGAATAGCCGCCTCTTCGGCGATAAAATCGCTTGACCGGTGGAACACATAATTTTCTTTGCATTTTTATGCAAAATCTTGTATAAAAATGCATACATTGAGCGGCGATATGAATCGATAAGTAGAATAGCCGCCTCTTCGGCGATAAAATCGCTTGGACGGCGATAAGCATGCATGCTCCGGCGAAAAGGTTAGACTGGGTACCTAGTGTTGTAACTCCACCTTCACGCGACCATGGATTAAATGTTTTACATAAGAAATTTCTGTACAGCACCTAAATATCACATCTACTCAACATACTCAACATGATTCATCACTGAACTTGATCCTACTATCAGAAGCGAAATTCCACCTAAAAATGAGCACAATGATTTAATTCAAAGATTACATTTTTACCTGCAAATCACTTTCGCAAATACAGTAGTGCGATTACTACAAATTTTAAATGAATCCGTACTTGAAAGTTGAGTATATACACATAGTAATTATTAAGAGAGCTAGCACGATGAAATGTACATAATGACGCTTCAATGCTATTTATTGAGGGGGACAACCAAGCGATTTTTAAATTTTTGATCCGATTGGTCAGAAATTTCCCCAGTGTATGTATTTGTATTTTTTGAAGAAAAAACGTGATTTACTCGTGTAACTTTTTCGATTTAGGTCTTAGTTTTTGGAAATAATTGAAATATTAGTTTTTAGTTCATTTATAGGGAGATTTCAAACGAATAGAAGTCAATGAGTTTTTTTGCTAAAACAAATTCAAACACAGTTTTGAAATCCTTGTAACATTTCAAACAAACTAAAGGATCCAGTATTTCTATTTTCCTTTTCGTTTCCTTTTGAAATGCTTTTTTTGAGCACTAACTAAAAAATACCAAATTATTGGTTTTGAACTGTGACAAAAAATTATTGTATAAATTAAGAAATGGGGATCCTTTACTGTCTTTCTTTTTTCCTAGCATGAAAACTCATTGATTTCTATTCTTTTGAATGTTGAAAATGAGTTTTTTTTTCGTAGGAAGCCAAAAACAATTTTTTTGAAGTGTAATATAATGAAAAATTTTTGTACTTGAATGCTGTTTTCATGTTTTATTTAATAATCTGCATGTGTAATTTCATATATAAACTGTGAATTGTAAATTACATGTATAAATTAAAAAAAATAGAATAAAAATTATTGTTCAATCCTTGAAGAATGGTAAAGTTTTTATTTGTGGACTGATTCTTCTGAAATACGCCGTTATATCTATTTTTTTATAGGAAAAACATTTTGTTCAATTTATTTTTTCGATTTTGGCCTTAGTTTTTCATGAAATGGGAAATATTTATTTTGTTTCATTTTATCTGATCTTTCAAATAAATACATGTCAATGAGCTTTCAATCAACAACAAAACCAAAGACAGTTTTGGAATTCTTGAAATATTGCTAACAAACTAAAAGAACCCGATTTCTCATTTTCTTTTTTGTTTTCTTTTTATATGGGGTCAAAAATTCATGATTTTTTGTCCCCTTACACCCCTCTTGGGGGGGGGGGGTCTAGTGCCCGTATCCCAGTAAAATTTTAGGACATAATAGCCCACCACCTAAGGATCCTTTCTTAAAATGTAAAAATGAAATGGCCAATTGTGCTGAAAATCCCTGGGGCGTCCCTTTTAAGAACCTACACAAGAATTAGTTACATTTCCTGTCCTAACTTGAATTACAACACTGCTGATGGTAAAAAAACACTTTTGCAGTTTTTCATTTTAGCCGCAGTTAATAAGGAAAGCATAAGTTATGAGACTTCTTAAATCACATACCTCAAGACCCTGCAATGTTCCGCTTTCACGCTTTCATCTTGCTCTCATCTGTTGAAATGTGTAGGACTATTATGCCTAGCTTAGAAAAGCAACTAAAAATAGGGCTGTATGCTGTAGCTAGCTGGTCTGTTTACAAGCATATGCTCATGTCTTGTCTGTATAATAATGTTACGAAAAATTTCCTTTTTCGTTGCGTTTCGTACTCAATTAATGACCCCGCTTGAAAGCCAGGCTTGCCTTGCTGACCAGCCATTTATTTCTTCGATAGTTGCTGGAAAACCATTTAGATGTTCCCACTAACCTTACACTTCTGGCCTTTTACCCATTGTGTTCTACTCGGTGTGAATTTCTTCACATCGTAATTTGAATTTCCTAACATCCTTTGGTGAAATTTTTAATATTGAAGCGAATTTCCTAATAGCGTGACCTGAATTGCCCTGTTATTACGATATTCTAATATAGGGTCTACTGGCTGTATAATTCAATGAGCACTCAATTTGATCGATTAAAGTGCCCTTCACTTGACAATAAAATACTTAAAAAAACTGCTCATTCCTTAACGTACATGAATCAAACTACGTCACACTAGCAAAATTTTTTTAACAAGCTACGCGCTTATATATAAGCGCTATCATTACGTCAAAGAACTGCCAATAAAAATACATTTCGAAACAATCGCGAATATGACGTACGTACAATGGATTTCATTCGCCTGAAGTAAATTCGACATAATGCTGTCAAGCCCAACAGATAACAGATGTTGTCAGATAATGCTCATAAGAATTTTTCATCCACGTCGTTCCAGTTAACACTTTTTCGTGGCGTGCTTTCCTCAACTCTCATTTACGCCAGGTCCATTTTCGCCGTAAGTTAGTAAACGAGAGGTATATCTCTCCATCCTCCATGTTGGGCAATCGTGAATTTCTGCAGGATTTTAGCCAACTTCTGGGGCTCGTACCTTTGATGGTATGTACTCGTATGGTTGACTTCTTCAATAATCCCACAATTTACACGGAAAACACTACTCTTCTTGAAATTCCTACTTCTGAATATCTCCATTGATATTTGACTTCCAATTATTTTGAAAAGTTATGTCTGGAATTTTGAGTAATTAATTATTAATGAGATATTCGTGAATGTAGTAATGCGTTTTCCGTTTCTTCAACTTATCCTTTCCCTGTGAATTATTTATGTTTTTCCAAATTCACCCCTGCCTTGCATGGCATTCTCCTGGTGTTGGTTGTTCTGTCAACAAATTAAGTGCCGCTATTGACACTCGAAAAGAACTAGAATTTGTATTATAAATCTTAAAATGTCCCTTATATTTGCATATATTTTACACCTAACGCTAAAATATTTCAGAAAACATTTTTAACAGATTTTCACCTGGTTACTAATCAGTTATTAGATTCAACTTAATTTCCCTTAGCTGCTTTCACAAGTTCAGCTGTCGACCATCAATCTAAATTCTCATGAATTTTTTTTGCTGTAGATCGGGCTTCGGACGTAATGTTCGCTGGATTGCCTCTTCGAGTATTGACGCTTAATCCACGATGACTATCACTGGCGCAGTCAACCAAAAATTTCGGGGGGTCAGGATCCCAGACAAATAATTTCGGGAGGGACAGACATTAATTATCAGCAATCTTATTATTCTTTTACTTTAAATGACAACTGATACTGGCCCCTTGCTCGACATTTCGGTTGCATGGTCCCCGTGGCCCCCTCTTGCTGCGCTACTGATGACCACGAAGATCGCTTGCGTCATCACCCTGCGCGTAGATCCGAGTGAGGGTGACTTGTTCACCCTCTTCTTCAAAGACAACGAAAAATTGAACGTCGAATTCTTCTGCGACTTCTTGAGAACAAAAAACATTTCATGAATGCAGGACAAGACTTCATATAAGAAGTTCACGTTCTAACAGGACTGTATTCGCACCCCACGGTGAACCAAACCGTTGACTTGCTCAAGGTCTGATGGGCGATTCGACCAGAATAACTTTTGGCCTTCCAATTGGCCTGACCAGAACCCGTTGGACCATTATTTTTGGTCTCAAATTTCTGTAAACGCTTCTGCAAAGTCTCACAACAATGTCACAGCCGTGAAGAAGGAAATCAAAAAGGCCGTGAAAGTGTTGGAAAAATGGCAGAAGTTATCCACGCCGTGTCCAGCTTTCGAAAGCGTGTGACAGCCGTCTTCATGGTTGAAGCGGTCATATCGAATAGAAATTTTGTTTTTCTTGGTCTGCTAAATAAACTGTCGAAATTCTTACGTATTATGTTTCTTTACAATTGAGTTGTTAGGATTTGAGAGTATAATGGGAAATCTACGCATTTAGCTGAAAGGCCCTATGTGCGTAGTGACTAGGAATTTTGTACTTACATTTAAGTCCTATACTCAAACGTTTCAATTTGCGATCGACAAACTACCAATTAATGAAAATAGGGAAAACCGTTTCAAAGCTTAAAAATGTGTTGAATTTTAATACACAAAAATGAAGCTAAATACAGAGTTTAAATACAGATTAATCAATGTCTTTGAAGAATATTTTTAGTGCACAAATATTATTTTTCATAGATGCAATCAAATACGGACAAATACTCTGTGTAAAGAATTTGGAATGATTACTCAGTTATGGTTAAAAGATATGATTCGAGTATCTGTAACTCTAGTGGGCTCTGTGTGTGAGATTAATTCTGGAAAATGAACTGTTTCAATCTGCTTGAAGGTAATAAAATTTTCAATTTGGAATAAACTTTCTTGGCTGAATTACATTAATGTATGGTGTACACTGAATTTGTTCTACATATAAAATGAGGTGAATAAATTTTACCATGTGAAGTATGCTGAATAATCATGATCATAGTGTGTTGAATTAAAATCACTGCGTTAGGTACAGTATATTAAGTTAACAATTAACATATTGTTTTAAATAAACCTTACTTCGGAAGAGTATTTGATTGATTGAATTGAATGTGTTGAAATGAGCGTTTTGAATGGCACTGCTAATTTTGCGGGAATTCGCCACGTACACATACACTACATTAAAGGTGACGGGTAGAGGCTTTGTCGAAAATCTGATGCGATGAGCAATACAACTGAGTTAATTTGCATATTAAATTGTTTTCATGGCAAACGCGCGAACTACATTCAGAACTGATCCTTCATCCTCCAGCAAGTCAATGAGCAGCTCAGTCAGAGTCTGGCAGCCACCAACAAGAAAAAAAAAACACGTCAGTCAAAAATTCTGCTGCCAGTAAATCAAAGAGCAGATCGATCAGAGTCCTTCAGCTCCTAGCAACAGAAACACGCAAAACAAATTCTACAGTCCCTAGTGAGTCAAAAAATAGGTCATTCAGATTCGTGCCGCCTCTAGTAAGCCAGCAAGTAAGTCAGTCAAAGTCTTGCATCCTTCAACATGTCAGAGAGTAGATCAGTCAGACTGTTAGAGTCCTGTAGCCTCCCGTAAGCCAACGAGCAAGTTAGTCAGAATCCTGAAGCCTCTAGCTAGTAAAAGAAGAGTTCAGTCGAAAACGTGTAACCTCCACTTAATCAAAGTAAAGGTCAGCCAGAAACGTTCAATCGTTGATGAAGTGAAAGAGGAGTAGTCAAAACCTTGTGGCCTCAAGCAAAACAAGCAGCAGGTCAGTCAGAGAGACGAAGCCAGGCTCTTCGCTGCTTTCTATATTTGTATGTATTAGCTGTGTGTGTATTAATGGAACGTTTTGCAAGTAAAATAATATTTAAAATCTCCTCCAAAAGAATTACTACCAAGTGAGCTAACATTTACGACATATACTGCCAAACACTACCTCTGGACAAAAATGGAATTGCTGAATTCAATACCGCAAAGCCGCAGCCTTCGCATAAAAGTTCATAATATTTAGTACAGGAACAACAGCCTGATTTTTTTTCAATTTATAGGACAGAAAGCACAGCGCATGCCAGCCCTGGCACATCTCGACAGCGCATCTAAGGTACTTAAGAAATTTAGCTGGAATTAAATTTATTTAATGTCTTCGAAAACTTCAAAACATAATGAGCAATGTGTAAAAATCAAAGTAAATTAAAGTCAATTAATGTTTAATCATAGATATGAAACAAAAATGTACGTGAATTGAGTTGAATTCATCGAGCAACATAGTATAGATATTTGTAGACTCTGTTAGAAAATTTAGAATTTTCCACTTTGAAGCCTGAAAGTTGCAAGAAACTTCCACGGCATTCACCGCAGCGTAAACATTTGATAGAAATGACGAAGAGCAAAAGAAAAAGACACTGCAAACTCCATAAGACAAGTTCAATTTTTATGTAAATAGATTAAATTTTTCAATTTTCATCCACATATTTGGATGAATTTATTCTCCAAAAAAAGAAATAGTTGATTTGAATATTTTACAGATTGAACTGAGATAATATTTGTGAATTTAACCGTAAAGACATTCGAACGACAAGGTTCTCCATCCTATAAAACCACGACAGATGAGGAAGCATACTTACACAATTCGTTCGATTTGGGTGATGGCAACTGAAGTGCTTAACCCTTATTGCTGGTGATTTTTGGTCGGATAAGACTCCGTCAACAAAAATATTGTCTCACGGAATTCCTTTTTGCTATTGTAATTATTTTCTACATTGGCTGCAACGAGTTTTGTGATTAGTTGTGTTTATTTGAATAAAAAATACGGTAATTTGAATTTATTTTCCTCTGGAATCTTCATTACTTGTTGACCTTGAGTGACTCTCGTCGACAGCTAACCGCTTAGCAGCATCTCTAGAATTTAGGGGCTTTTATGATTACGGGCTGTTTTCCTGATGCTGAATTAACCCATTTTTCAATGTATCGTTTTATTAGACGCGTTAGAAACACCTTAAAATATATTTTAAACATTGTATTTATGGTGTCAAAACTGTTAAAATTATTGCCCTTCTACGCTGGGATTAGAAAAATCTCGGGAAATAGATGGAAAATGATGTCGGATCCCGGGACCAAAAATTTTAGAAGAAATTGAAACAAGCAGCATATGAACTGAGAAAATGCTCGCTCTGACAAAAACTCTATGTGTTATTTTCACAGCTTGAAATCCATACGTCTCTTTGGAACCCAAGAATACTTGTTTTCTATACAGGTTGAGGTTGCTGAAAAGTGGAATATTTTTCACGTCAAATTTATACTAAACTCAGAACGCTCTCTTTATTAAACAAAAATTGTTTATAATTTTTTCAGAAATTCTTCCCTAGATTACGATTGTAGATACAGAGTATGAGAAAGAAAACAAACAAAACGGTGTTTCCAAGAAGTGAGTAGGAATGATACAACTCAGAACGTTACGATGAGCGTAAGACTGTGATGGATGAGCGGAAGGAAACTCCTCAGAGCGTCCATGAGAAGTTGAGGATGAGCCTTGTCATCCTTTGCACGCGCAGCTTAAGTTCTTACAATTTGGAATTCTATTGTGGAATACCAGTCTTCGTTTCTAATTCAATAACTTAATAAAACTTAAAAGAAAATAAAATACTTATGAAATTAACCATTTTATCGGAGAAACCAACAATCAAAAACGTTTCAGACACCAGCTCCACCATCAGTTCTTTTAAATATGATCAATACTAAGTAAGAATAAAGTCACGGTCAGTGATAAATTCCAGACTCTTTGTTCATTAAAGGGAAAAAAGGAGTAAAAAGAACAAATAAAATTATGTATCAACAATCTGAAAGGAATATGAGCTTAGCATATTATTTAAAATTGTTTTCTTTTTTATAAAATGTACAATGATTCTAAAATCCTAATGTAAAATTCACGGAAAAAATTATGAATCACTCTAAAATCATCACCATCATAAATAATTGTGTGGCCCTTCTCACCATGGCAGCGTAGTCCTGAAAGAGGAGGAGCAAGTTGCCTCCTCATTCACTGCATTTGTAATTGAACAAAATTGAAATGAAACTTTACCAGCATGCTATTCATCAGCATCTGGAACGTCTTCTCAACATAAAAGTATTAAATACATTAAAATATTCAGTATAAAACGCAGATTGATGGCACGGTGGAAAATTACTTCCGATTTCGTCTATTACTTCGTATCTACGTTTCAAGATATTCGTTTTTATATTTTTTCTAGAATGATGCTTGATATTCTTTTGAAGAATTTTTTTCTAAATTTCATTGTCCATGCACACGTGGGAAAAACTGTTCTAGCGCTACTGCTCATACCTACGGCAAACAAGATTCTTTTGTTAACTTCAGTATGAACTAGAATAATTTCAAGCAAAGGGGAACACAATCCTTTGCATGAATTATTACTCTGGCTTCAATTTTCAACGCTCGGGAATGCAGATTTCAAATTGACTGAAGAATTTCTCCATGTATTGCGAGGAAAGCCTCATTAATGTTTCATTTTGAATAAAACTGTGATAGAGATGGTCACATTCGGCTCTCGGACACCATAACTCACTTTGAGTTGCACTCGGCGTTCTCATGTTCACACTTGCCCAACATCGGGTGAATTGTGTGAGTCTCCAGAAAAGGAGCTCAAGAGCGTCCTATTTGCACTGGGTAAAAACAACGAGTAGCTCTACCCCGTATGATAGGTTATTAATAATTAGATTATTGTTATCCGTTGCAGCTTTTAAACAAAATATTCAGAGTCCCAGATTTAAGAAAATAATTATTGTATGCTGAATTGAGTGGCCCTTCTGATAAGCAAATGGGTAAAATAATTGCAAACCAAAAGCGTTGAGACCTGGCCACCCATTAGCTGAAAACTAAATTTCACTGCATAAAATTCCTGCCCTTGTGATTAGATTCAGAAATATCTGCTCCCTTCTTTGATGCACACAGCTTTTTAATGAGCATTCTGATGTTTTCAAGAAAAATTTAAATGTTTCATTTTTTAGATTGTATAGCTCCACTCTCCGCGAGGTTTATTTGCCTTCGTGTATTGTTATGTTTCGTTTCTCTCAGCACATTTCTATAGTGACTGTACAGCTCTTATTTACGGCCTTCTCACATCGACATGAGCGAGGTAATCTTTTCTGGCACCGTCCTCAATAAATTCAATTCGATTCAGGTTCATTTTCATTTATTACCAATAAATTGAATAAACGAGATGTGATGAATGATGTTCCTCATGGTTTCCTAATTCTTTGTAAAATGCAGTAGAATTGCATTTGACCGCAATTTGTTAAGCAGCCTGAAAGCACTAGTGCAATAAGCTCGAGCTCGCATGCGCTGCGCGTCGCGATTTTAGCTTTAAAGTTCAATAGAAAACGAATTAATCTGCAGTTTCAGCTACAAATATAATGAAATTTTATACTGTTTCGATAGAGCTGCAATTGTGACGGCAAAGTTTTAATTTCCTTTTGCCCGTACCTGACTCGATATTTCAGTAAATGCAGCACATGTTATTCAATTTATATTAAAATAAAATGCAGGAAATTTTGAAGAGGATTTTATCAGAGGAGAGAAATGTTCCATTATTAGGCATATAGCTGATGCGTTAATATATGTTGGGTATATTCGACTCTTAGACTTGTACGCTATTTCACTTACTGGAAGAGGATTCTGATTACCCTTCAATTTGATTCGCTGGGGGCTGCCGCTTCGATTCTGAACGTTCATGTTGAGTTTGCAATGAAAGTAATTCAATGAATGTATATCGAGAGAAGCACCGCTCATCGCAACTCATTTTGAACAAAGTTTCGATCCATCAGCTTTATTTACGTTAATATTTACAACGTGTATGAAGAAAATTTTCAGAGTGTCTAATGCAGTGAAATTAAATAGGGTTTATTTCAGCGCATTAAATACAAACAATGCAACACGCTGGCAAAATAGGGATCACCGTCGTGAGCAAACCCTCTTATGTTTCCACTGCGAATGGCTACGCTTCACTTCCATCGACTGAGCAATTATTTACACTCTACAATAACTGAGATATTATGTCTTTATCGTCGAACGTAAAATCAGGCCACTTAGCCAATTTTACGCTAAATGCGTAAACTCTAAATATTTTTAGATAATAATAATGAAAATTTTTGTGAAATATGTATCATATATGTTAGAATTTTATCATTCGAAGGATTATCAGGTATGAAATTGATCCTGTTCGGTGAATGTGTTCAATGTTGCATGATTCTGCTGTTACGCTTTGAGTGTAGACTGGATGTTGGTCTGACGTTTTTAAAGTGACCGAAGAACGTATAAACAGGATGCCTCACAAAAATGTCCCCGAATTATTATTTGATTATATCTCCGGTTTAAATAAACAAATTTGAACTTTTTTTATTTCACAAGATAGTAAATTTTTTTTTTATTTTCGAATAATTCAAGTTTTTGAAAATCGGTTAAATAATCACTATACAATGATCGATTTACTGAAAGGGTCGAAAAATTAATTGTTCTTAGGAAAAGTTTAAAAACAACACTGGTGTTCTTCATTTTGCAATCCCTACCGTTAAAAATAATTTCACAATGATGTATCCTATATACCACCAAGTATGTATCACCTCCATCATTATTAACTCTTCGACAACGAATTGAAGAAGTGTTTCAAGAACTAAAAGAAAACGGTGATATAATCCGAAAAAGTCTTCTTCGTTCAATGGCGGCTAGAAGTAATAATTGCCTTGAGACTTTTTAGAGAAATAGAGGGTATGTTGAAGAATGCTAAATTACTTTATTTATTTAAACGTTATATGAGGAAATGATTTGCTACTCTTTTAAATCTTTGTTTGTTCGATTTTTTGAAAAGTACAAAATAAGGAAGAATATCAATATTGTTTTAAAAACTTTTCTATTGGACAATTAGTTTTTTCACCTCTTTCAGTGAATCAATCATTGTAAAGCGTTTATTCAACTGGTTTTCGAAAACTAATATTTTCGAAAAGGAAACAAAGTTTACTACATTGTGAGAAATAAACAATTCATATATGTTAATATAAAGCGGAGATATAATGAATGTTTTGTAAGACACCCGGTATAAGGTAGCCCCAAAGTTACCGACCCATGAAACAATTTATAAATTTGCTTTTGGATATTTTTGTTTTATTTTTCAGAGCATTTAGAACTACCATTCCGATGCCTCCATGCGCAGATACAGCACCGAAAAACGAACCCTCAATGTACAATGGTACTTTGAGTCCCGTGAGTCAATTTCGGAAATGCAGCCTTCTTATCGTCGACATTTTAATACTATAGATGTCCTGAGCAATAACACGATTCGAGGAACAGTTAGCTGTTTTCACGAGCAGGCGGCAGCTTGTGATTTACCAAGATCTGGAAGGCCTCGCACGGTAAGAACTCTTGAGAATCAACAAGACCTGGCGCAAAGCCCAGAAATAGAGGAAGCCTATGTTTAAAAATTAAGACATTTTGTTGTATTGTGGTACTGTAATTACCAAAATCTATTTTACCAAAAATCTCAGAAGAACCATTTTACCTACTGCTAAAATTTTGTCAATATAACTTGATGATTACAAAATTTATTAATTAACTTATTTATTATATTTAAAGGGTCACCTGTTTTTGGGCCACCCTGTTTTACCTTTACCCAACACTGTTCATCAGAAAACGGAAAGGATCCAAGTTCTCGCAGTTACGTAACAGTCCAACAGACATCACAGAATAAAATATTCGATCACGTTGGGGCTCATCGAATCTTTTTTTTACTTGTTTTCTATTGAGAACGATTTTGTGTTGAGGGAAGTCAGCATAAAACACGAGAACGAGTAAAAGCTTAAGCCTTCCTTGTAAACTTACAACTCGAGCGCGCCCCTTATCTTTGGGACTTTTTAATGGCTTACAGCCCGAGTCTGAGTGGTGGCAAACTTTCGAGAGGACTTTTCAGCGACGAGAACGCAGGAAGCTTGGCACGCCTGGGAACCCTCAATTCGAGGCTGGAACTATCGCCTCATATGTTTGCGAGACGTAGGAGGCGGAGCTGAGGGTCACGGTTGCTGCGTACCGGAATTAGGTTTTGGACTCGCGCGATGAATTCCGCAGGCAGTGACGCTGTTGGTCCTCAGGGATCTGGGGTGCTGTTTGATATTTGAGTTATCAGTGTTAAGACTATGACAATTCCGTCACGATGAAATATGGTTTAAGTCTCAAATGAGCGAGTAGCAACTTCAATAAGTAGAAGCAGTTAGTGAATATCTTGACAATTCCTCCTAGATCTCCACGCCTCCTTATAGGAATCATGACGACACACTTTAACATTTCTTGGTTTAATTCTTTAACTGGAATTCAAGTCCATCAAATTGAATACTAGGTTCTTGAAGAAATCTCACGTATAGAATGGATTATGACTCTCGTAATTTATTTTATTAATAAACATTAGTACGTGATCATCATTTATGATCATTTCCTTTTCATTCGTCATTTAGAAACGGTACACAATCGCAGCTGTTTCCATTAAAAGTTTGGCACTTGAGCAATTCTGATCTTGAAGAACACTACATTGTCATCTCCAAAGTGAAGTACAATATAATCAAGAAAAATGTTAGATAATAAATTTAAAAGCTTCTACAATTGAGGATGAATGAGGGGCAGTTGACAGAACCTCAAGAGTGGACACTGAAGCAGAGCATGGATAGTTGAAGAAGAACAGACGTAATCTCCGGAGAAAGGCGGTAGTAAAACCAGGATGACTGACGACATCTGGAAGGGAATGATATTTGCTGTCGATATGAATCCTCCCATTACATTGCCGAACCTGGAAATGCACTTGTCAAACGCCTTCCAATTAGTTGTACATATCAGTACAACAACAAATTGGTGGAATGTACGGTTGTTTACCGCCATATATACAGGAACTATAAATAAGAATATAAAGCTCCAAGAAAATAAGGTAATGAGATCAAATTAAGTACACGCTAAAATTTTTTGATGCACAATCCACCGGCAGACATTCATTTGCATAGACGAATTAACTTCAATCTCCATTGCATGCGAGAGATGGTAAGTCCAAGACCGAAATATGAGCATCAATTTTACTACCATCAAGTAAAAGAGTGAATCGGGCCTGCGTCGGTGCCATGTCCGCTTAGTGTTGTGTTTCACAGCACATCGAATTAAGGTCAAACTCAAAGACAGGGGCGAGTAGTTTGAATATCAAGTTCATACGTGCGGCTAGTAATACATTAAAAGTCCTGCTTCCATTATCGATTAGGCATCAGCTCATAGCAGATTAGAAAATCCTCTTCAAACACATCCACAGTTTCAAGATCTTAGACTATCGCCGTATTCGTATTTACTGAACTGAACTTAATTGGTTTGAAACGTTTCCAAAAGTCACATCAAACGCAGCCTAAGACGCAGCTATATAACGAGAATCAACAGAGTCCAAAACGGAGCGTTGGATGAAAAACTTGAAATTTCTTGCTGAAGAAGCTATTTCCAAAATTACTCTTACAATGTTAATCCGCGTTCAAAACAGAGTAGAAAAAATATGACTAAGCAGCAACCGGACAAGGTAGTTTGAAAAAAAGGCCCTGTAACTGACATGGTAAAATATACGTATTTAATGCGTTCTCTTAATATTACAAAATAAAAACTATATCTCCCTATACAAATGATTCTGTCTCTTATTTCATCATCCATTAATAATATTTATTAAATTTCCCATCTATGCTACTTATGTAGGCCTATATAATTTTTTTCGATAAACATATTCAGAAATTACATAGTATTTTATGCTGAATAAAATCACTCAGTTTGTAGCAACGTTTCGTTATATATTTTCCATGCAAAACACATTTCTATAATAGATTTGCATTAATTAAAATGTTCATGAATAAGCGTACATTTGTTGTTAAATTGTTTCCTGTTCATGAAATGTTATTTACATCACTGAAAGTTTTTATCATCTTTATATTACTTAGTTTAATAAGATTTATGAGCCTCGAAAAAAGCGATCTACAGAGAACGACAGATGGAATGATTTGGTATGGATTTAGGAATTAGCCAATCATACCCCAATAAAATCACGGCAAATTTAAAACAGTTCCTGGACGTTCACCGCAGAGCTAACTAGCGCGGGGGCTTAGCTACAGTAGTTCAGCGCAGCGGTGCGAGCTGCGTGTCAGCTCTGAAAATAGATTGGCTTACCTCAGCTGACCGAGTGACGCCAGAGAGTGTCTGCTGCATTACTGCGCCAAACTGCGCAGACCAGCACCCACCTGCTCCTTGACCGCTGAACACGTGCCTCTCAGGGTCGAAATTATCTAACAGAAATTGCCGTGTATCTACTAGGGAGCATTTGAAATAATTCTTGGCAGTTATTTTGAACCGTGACGAACCTTTTTTGAAACTTAAATTCATACTTCTAATTGAACGTCCCCAAAGACAGATTGCAAACAAAATAAAATGTTGTAACATTTCCGTATTATAAAAAGTTAACACTACGCACGTTTACTACCCTGTTCTGATTTTTTTTCCTATTCCCTATTCCTTCACTTCCGACATTACTATGTATCATATTCGTCAATACAATACATCATACGTGTCAATACCATACATTATGTTTGACAGTGCTATACATTATGTGTGTCAATACTATGTGTCACAAGTGTGTCACAAGTGCCTCCAAGCGTCCTCTAGCAAACTCAGCCTCCTAGAAATTCATTGTCTCAGACCTGCTCGACTACGTGTGCAGACTACCGGGAAGTTAGTAAGGAAGTAAAGCAAAATACGGAGAGGTTTCGAAGAAGGCATGAAAACTAAAAGAAGCATAATGGGTGGGGAAGATAGAACTCCTGAAGGCCCATCTACAGCTGAGATAGTCAATAGTACTGATCAATGAATACAAATGAAACTCTCGCATGGAAAACATCCAAATCTGAAATAAATCCAGTTGAGAAGTTTTGAAGGACTTTACACGTTTGGAAACATGAAACTTTGAGGAACTTCATGTTCATTTTGTAGAACTAGGTTTTTGGCTTGAGTAATTTGAGATGCATTTCAGGAGCATGATTTTCACCTACAGGTCATTGTTTTCATTTTGAGGAACTTTATTATCATTTGAAGGAAATCGATTTTCAATTCGTGTAACCTGAATTTCGCTTCGGGTAATAGGCAGAAAATGGTATAATGGTCTCAAATTTTGCACCATTTGTGATGGAATGAGAGAATTAGCTCTCCTCTACCGTTCATTTCTCATGGAACGGTGCTAACCCGACATCAGAAAATATTTGGAAAATGCAGTGATTCTTTTTCTATCAAATGAACGTATAAAAATGGCTCCCTGTCTTAAATTCTTAAACGACGGGAAATGAGATCGAACTCGAGCTGGTTTGGGCCCGACGTTATAAATGGAACATTTCACTCAAATATTTTCTTGTAATATCAGCTAAGTTGGAGTCTTTATTTCATCACTAGAGCATAAGGGTTTCGCATAATTTTCCGTTTCACGTTGATCCTATGTAACACGAGACCATGAAAAATCGTCAGTTATGATAAAAGTGTGACACAGTCCAGCAGACAAAAAGAAAAATGCTCGCTCAAATTAGAATAAAATGCCTTTGAAAACTAACTTAGCTACAATTGATTTTTTGAGCAGGTTGCACTCCAAAAGACCAGTGAGATTCTGTCACAAAATCGTAGATGAATCAGGAAACACAAAATTTATAGGACTAAAATATGTTTTTGTGATAGTATAAGAACTTTAAAGCCACAAGAAAGGAGATCTCAAGAGAACGAAGAGTAAGGAGCAATTATTAATATGCACTGAAGAACACGGGGAATCTATGCATAACTTGCAGTTTCACACAGGACACCTTTACACAGAAACTTTTGGGAAGAAAACAGAGGAAGAAAAGACAAAGATGAGAAATTAAAGACAGCATGATAACTATATGAAGTAGAGTGGGCACGAAAAAGAGAAGTTGCGGTATCAGAATTAACAACGAGGTAACCTAATAGTATCTAACACCTCCCCAAGGCGCAATCCTCATGGCATAAGACAGAGAATTCCAAATTACTATCTAATGGGTGATGAAAATTTTACAGCGAGTAATGACTTGAAAATTGATTTATTTGTTTAACAGTTTTTAAGAGTGCAGAGTAGACTGCTGTAATCTTTCTGCAGTATTTAGACTTGATCTTAGTTATGTGAGGGTGGTTTTAAATGGGTACAACAAAGAATTCTGAAGCTTTAAAAACATAATTGACATTTGTTAGGTTAGATTTAGGATAAACAACAGTTTGGTGTGCGCTGGCAAAAATAACACCACGCTTTGAAGAACTTTCAAGAAAGAAACAGTTTCATCCATCACATGAATTGTATCGTAGATACCATAAAACTGGGTCATATGTTTCTACAACTGCCTTGTAATAAATTGTTCTCATGATTAATGCTTATCATGTAATTTACCTATGGCAAATACTGTAGTGTCGTGAATATTTTTATATACCGTTCTAAATTTAATTTCTCTGACAATAAAAATTTCTTGAGTTATATTTAGGTTTACTGTGTCCTTGTAATTGGCGACATCTGTGTGTGCACGGTAACGAAATTTCGTGGGTGAGGATCGCCTGAAGAAACTAACAGAAGTTTGAGAAGCTCTCGCGTAAGGCAAACAACTAACTTAGGCCATGTCCCATGTCTTCTGCCGGATGAAAGTAAGTAAAGTTCTTAAGCTTAAAAAGTGTATATTCGGAATCTTCACGGTGTAAGTAATTTTTGGAATACGTGTACACACTATCACAGATGCTCTCTGACGTAAATTATGCAGAGAAACGAATGCACTGCCATTGGATTTAATACAAATCTATCGTATCATACCTTCGACTGGCCTAAAGATACACACCGATGGCAATGGCCTGTCAGTGTCGACTCAAACCTTTGGCCTCTCCAAATTATCCACAGTCCTGGGGAATGATTTTCCAATAATTTTTTGCCGTTTTAGCGGTGTAGCTGGTGGCGTTCGTTCATCTAAAAGTCTGCTTGGCTACGCCATGGGCTGTGCTTCCTTGTCAAAATCCACTAGTTTGAGCTTCTCACAAACAAAATTCGAGCACACAGGATTAGCAACTTAGCTGCATACTCAAATACTTTTCAATTTTATGAGGAATGAAACCATTTATGACACACAATGAACATTGCCAACATTTTTTGCTCTAAGAGAAATGAATAAGCTACACTTCTTTTTCCAATCCATTAGTAGGAAAAGCGATCACTGCAGCTTAAGCCTAGAGACTTATTCAATTTGCCCCACTATGGGCTTAAATAGTTCCATTATACACCCAGACAAAACTGGTTCAAATAAATTTCTCTCTAATGATTTGTATGCTTCTTGTCATTCGATACATTCGAAACAAACATATTTACACTGTAGTTCGTTTCAGTCTAGGATATTTGATCATTGGAAATCTGTGCAAGTGAATGACACTTGAGCAGCAAAGGATATTCGTATCTCACTGATTTTAGTTTTATAAAGAAGGCACGCTAACCCCAAACTTACAGCACACGCGGTAGTCAGCTAAGCAACGTGTGAGCACGAGACTGGCACGGCCCCAAATGTGTTAGTAACATCAGTATAAACTCGAACTAAATACCAGATTTCCCACAAACACTCAACCAGTTTTATAAAAACATATTATTCGCTAATTTATCAACCATTTTCGATGTTTTTCATTTTGATGAAGGAATATATCATGTCAACACAATATTCTCATTGTGTAGTCTACTGCAACTCAAAATATACAGAGAAGTGTCAAATTACACTTTTATACAGCGAATCCTTGCGAAAAATTAATCGCTTGTAATTTTTCGGTTCAATGCACAAATTTAACGTAGTCTGCAGAGGAGTGGCATAAAACACCGAATAAAAAAAATGTGTCGATAAAAATTAAGAGGATATAGTATAGGGCTGTTGTTCAGCGCGTTCATTTCAATTGTAATTCGGATAATTTCGTCGCGTTATAAAGTATGCAGTCGTGATGTATGTTAGTTTTAAATATTCCCTCTTAAAAAGTTTACAAGGTGTCTTGTTCAGTGATGATGAGGGGCATTCTCACTTGCATCTTTGCAATTATTCTTTACGCAATAAAAGTTCGCAAATAATTACTTACAGCCCTCCGATGTCAGTGTACTCCGTCTTGCATCCGCCAATCGTCGTTAAACTCATTATCTAGTGATAAATTAACGATAAATTTCAGCAGTGAGACAGAATACGTTTGTAAAAATTCATCTTATCATAATTACAATGCCACATGAAACAGCTCATTCGAATACCTTCATTCGGCGGAATGGAACACAACATTTTTTTGAACGGTGGTCCTTTGTAGCATGGTGAATAGTAGTTTGTTATGTTATTTTTCACATGATGGGTTGCTTCACCTCCTGCCTCGCTTCCAGAAATCCTGCTGGTCGATTCAAGAACCATTAACGAAATACTCGAAGTCAGAGGAGATCTTGCTCTAGCAGCTTCTATTGAATGGTTCTTTCTTGAGTACATAATTCTAGTTCCTTCTGGACAATGCTCGAAAATGACAAATTTTGTAAGCCTGAAAGATTGTGTGCGGCAGTGCATGGTGGGATTTTCTTAAATTAGTGTCCTGGCATGAATAATGCTGGGTTTGTTTTAACAATTTAAATCTTCCAATGTTGCCTTTCTTCAGATCTAGTACGGTACCAATATTATAAAATTTGCGGCCTACATAACACTCTTTGAAGGAGACGTTCTATCGGAAAATACTTCTTCGAATTTTTCGTACTCGTTCATCATTTTGCAACTGCTTCTTTTCAATTAAAAATTCAAGTTTGATATTCATTGGTTCACTGTGCACAGCAATCTGGAGAATAAATTTTCTTTAAATTAAATACTTATGATTTTCTTATAGAAGTAATCCTGATACTGAAAAATAAATAGGTAATGTGGAAGACACTTAAAGATGTAAACTAAAGTGATTAATTCATCGAAAGCTCATGTAAAATGCTACGAAATTTACTTTAGCTGCGAGTTGCCAAAATTTTCGCCGATTATAGGTGTTACGATCTATGTATGTATAGTTAAAATGTGCGGCTCGTTGAGCCCACATTGTGGCTCGTTGAGCTATATATACATACATGTATACATAGATACGCACATATATGTACATGCATCATATATATACACAACGTCACATTACGCAGCACACGGCGCCCAGAGCGGCCTGCGATCTCCCGAAAGGCTCCTACTCCAGCCAGACTGGAGATTGTCTGGCTTTCGATGCTGCCGAACAGCTGCAAAAGCAGTTGAGTCTGAAATTTTAGCACCTTCAGCAATTCCGATACAGGTTACTCCTTCACTACAAAGTTCGTCTGTTTGCTTTCGAATGGCATCATGAAGTGAAGATGAATTTCCGGCAAGGTAAAACAAGAATTTGGAAAGTTCAAAAAAATCATTTAATAACAGGTTCTGAATAAATTAAATCGTATAACTTACTTAATAATGAAAACATACATCGTCACACATCGTTGAGCATAATATAAATTGATAATATAATATCACATCAAATAATAAAATTAATGATTATAAGTCATAAAAATCACATTAAAAGAGTGTTGGACACCTTCAGGTACGAGTTTCAAACACGTGATTAGAAATTTGTTTCGACACTTGAATGTATTAGAGACTTTTTGACAACCCTTAGTGGTATGTGATAAAATATCAGGAGATTTAAATGATATTTAATTCCGAGAAATGTGGCCTCATGTAAATTATCTTGTAAACTGACTTTTCAAATGCCTTATAACCGGCAACATGGCGCAGTGGCGGTAACCTCCGATCGTGGCGGTATCCATTTCTGATAGAAAGATAAAGGGTATGGAATTATGGCTGAATTCTTTCTCTTTTCCATCGGGGAGTTTTATAGTTTGGCCTCACCAGGAACCTTACCGGCGATCCTTTCTATGATCAACTCGTGTTCTCAAACACTATGCCAGGTGGGGTTTGTCTTGTATAAAACCCTACATGAAAAGATATGAAGATGTCGAAGTTAGAAGCGTTAGCATAAGGTGCGAAAGATGGTATTATTTCTGCGCACAATGCAAAAATGTAGCATCGAAAAAATTCTCAGAACCTGTACATACCGCTTAACATCGTAGTTTATATTGTGCAAACAAAGACCACCAATAAATACCAAAAATTTGGTGCACAATGAAAAATTTCTAAATGAATTTCACGTATTTATTTGTGATTATATTAAACTCAAAAAAATTATTGCGTTGCTATAATTCATGTCAATAAGAGAACAATTAGTAATGAAATTCAAAAGTATGAACTCAAATCCACTTCTAGCGAGACCTCACTGCCGAAGGAACGCAATTCAAAAGCAGGAGTGAAATTTGCAAAATAAAATTTGAAGAGAGACGATGATTTTCGTTTAACAGATTTAGCGGCGTGACAAAAGCAAAGTAGAGCTTTAAGACCATAATAATTTGTTTCATATTTGCAGCAAAGACAAAAGAGCCTGCACGCAGAACACAATCTCAATTGAGAAACATGGTAGCAGGAATGAAACAGTACGGGCTGCTTTTTATTTAAATGCTACGAGTCAATTGTAAAATAATTGAAAGAACCGTGAATAAAACTAAATCACAATTACTTATGAAGAATTGATCTTCCAGGGAAGTGTTATTGTACAAGTCTTCAAATTAAGTGATAGTGATAAATATTGATTTTACTCCTTACACAACCCCTCAACTCCTCATAACCCCTCAAGCCCTTCTGAGAGGCTATTTAAGGCTGTGGCCGAGCGCAATTCTGTGTCCGGGGTTGAATGGAAAATTGATTATTAAAGATGATGGCACCACGTGCAAGAGCACCATCTTTTTTCCGCTTTTGTAAGCTTACTCGTATTTTCTCTCGCACTGTGAGCAGGATGTATATTTATTCACCTAATGCAGTAAACAGAACCAAAATATCTTGATTTGTTCCAAAGAGACAAGCTGTTAAAGTGGGGTTCATTTTCTTGGTATGAACTGAATGGATGAATTAGAATTTTTTTAAATGAGTGGCGTGTTTTAATCATCTTTGATCGATATAATTTGCTCATTGCAGTGCAAAATTTCTCATCAGTATCTGAATAATTAATACAAAACAAATTATTTTCCACAAAGGGATATTAATGCAGATCTGGTGCCGTCAGAGCACGAAAATGTGCCGTTATTTTTGTCTACCTGGCTGAAGTAATCATTTATCTATGCAAGAATCTAGTCATCTTGTTTTTATAGCAAGTTTTTTGAAAAAGTAAATAAGTAAATAATTTACGGGCTTTACTGGGCATTATCGGATGCCGTCGGTTTTGACGAGACTCTCACACAAGCTTGCGCACAACTTCCAGCTTCTAACGAGCGAATCTTTTTATTTAGGAAATGTGAGAATAGATCCGTAGTATAGATGCACAATGCAAGTACTTTATTTACCTCGAAAACATATTTAATTTTACCCACAGTATTTTCCTTCAGCAAGAGTGGAACACCCATATATTCCCAGCACAAGAGGGAAAATATCGGTATTAGGGTGAAAATTTGAAAACTTAAGTTATAGTAGTTCGAAAGCGGCTGCTTACGTAGTAACCACCTCGTTTGAGTTGTTTGTCTTTTGAAATAAACAAATTACGAAGGTTCTAATTCATCTTGTGATAGACTGAGAGTGTACATAAATTTCAAATCCAATTTTAAGAAATAATCCGCTCATTGCATGCAGACGTGTCTCGGTGAAATGCTGACGAGGGATATTTTTATTTTTTCCTTTCGAAAAAATATTCACAAACTATGTATCTCAGGTTGAATACCGGAAAGTTCAGTTATTATTTTACGTTGAACACTCTCACAGAAATTTTCACGTCGGAGTCATAGAAAGAAGCTAAATCCCATTCCTTGTTTTTCTTACAAATAAAAGAAAATAGATATGTATATCTCTTAGTCGGAGCACCGTAAGCCAATAATGGAGACCCAGCATTTTTGAAATTTAATCCACTTAATCGTAAAGCGATTATTCCGAAGTCATCAGTCCTCCTTAAACGAGCTTATACACTGCGTGTCAATTTATAAACTAGACAATAAATTTTCAATTGTTTCAGAAACCATTTGATAAAAGTGCATAGAAATTTCAGGAAATGCTGATTTTATTTTTCCGCTGTTACAGTTAACAAATAAAAGAATTCGAAACAGTATTAGTGTACATATAATATGGCACTAATTAATTTCTGATGATCTAAGTGTGCTAAGTTATTAACGAGGCTAAGAAAAAAACACAATAAAGCAATAACTTTTTTACTGTTATAATTTTCTGGATATCAATAACTCACAAACATCAAATGAACTAGGAAAATTGCTCAAAATACAATAACTGCATTTTAAATTTCTATCTTTATATTATCAGTATGGAATATGCAATTCTTTCTTAGAAATGACCCGAAGAAGTCGTTGATCCATAGAATTCGTTAAAGTTGTGATTTAATCAGCGTTTATCTTCTGTGATATCACATTGAGAGCATCCCACAACTCATCCTTGTCCTTTAATTAATTGGCGTCCAGTTGCGTAAAGTCGTCGCTTCATGATGGTCTACAGGTTCTCCATTGGGTTCAAATCTGGGGAAGTCGCAGACCTCTCCATCTTTCGGAGCCCAGAGAACTCCAGTTGTTGCAGATACTCCATAGTTTTGTTTGCTGCATGTGAGGGAGCATTATCCTGCATTAAAACAATGGTTCTTCTGAACGTCGGCCTTTGTTTCTTCAGCCATGGCACAAGGTGGTCCTTCAGAAAAGCTGTGTAAGCATCTGATGCAATTTTCATGCCTTTTTGGACTTTCCATGAACCAACCAAGGTACCTCCGATAATACCAGCCCAAATCATGATCCCACCACTACTTCGATCCATCAGCGCCTGAGGATGGCGATCTCGTCCACCTAGGACCCATCCCCTGCTCCAGCCATCCGGACTATAAAGAGTGACACGCACTTCATCCGTAAATAAAACTTCGGCAAAGTCAGTCTTCAAGTGTCATCTGCCCACTTCAATTGATTTTGTACATGAAGTTGCTTCAATGGCGGCTTAGTCACAGGCTTAACTCATTTTGCTACTTCCTTCAAGCGGCGACATCGAGTACTTTAAGAGACACAATTTAATTCGGCTTGGTTAAAAATTTCACTACTAGCCATCATTCCAGGATTCTTATCAACCTCACGTTTAATTTGTAGCAGAGAACGACGTGAAAAAACTCTTGATTTACCTTCATCAGTGCTCTTACATACTTTCGCCGGGTTCCTGACAAAGTTCTTCACAGTTTGATAGTATCATCCTATCATTTTCGATATTTCGAAAGTAGTTTTCCCTTTCGCTAATAATTTAGCGGTTGTAACCCTTTTCTGAATTGGTTAAACCACATTAACGACCCATTATAACGTCCGAAAAAGACCACTTTGTCATTAATTTGGCACATCTTAAATACCGAGGATTCAGCAAATATGGCGTCAAGTTGTTTACACTGTGAAAAACAGCACAACTTTTTTTACAGTTCGCGCATGCCAATATTGCCTACGTTTCCTGCAAATTTTATAAAAAATCATGTTATGAAATCCCTTGTTTATCACGTTAACGCAGTGTACATAGTGTCCTTGCGATAAAGCAAGAAAGTTAAGAACGAAAAGCGGTAATGGAGCAGAAGAGAAAAATGGTGGTCCATTAAAATTATTCAAAAAACGAAAGAGATCATCAATCACTCTCACCAACGACGGCCAGATATAACTCAAAAGAGCAGGGATTGTGTATCTGCATCATACCTTGAAGAAACAGCTATGAGAGAAAAAAATAAAACCATTCGGTGTATAATTAAGTAGCAAAACTTTCAACTTTTGGAAGCCAACATAACAATCTGAAAACCCACCGAAGACGATCCACAGAGCCCATTGACCTTTCAAACTTTTGCTTCCATTTCTTCTCGGTTATCTCTTTTTCTTTCTTTTTAAGTTGAGCTCTTCCATCACGTTCTTACAATTTTACTTTAATATGAATTATAATTTAATTATTATACAGCTCACCTTTGAAATCAAACGATTTAAGCTCTTTCACTGCCCTCTTGAGAACCCTTCTTTGAGACACCTTCCTTGAAGGGTTCAAATCGATGGTGCCTCTGAGAGGCAGAGACCCTTCTTAGAGAGTCCACCTTTGAAAGTCGTTCTTTGAGATGCCACCATTGACTGCCCTCCTTTGAGAGGCTACCCTTGACAGCCCTCAATTGAGAGGCTACCCGTGCCAGCCCTCATTTGAGAGGCTACCCTTGACAGCCCTCATTTGAGAGGCTACCCTTGCCAGCCCTCATTCGAGAGGCTACTCTTGACAGCCCTCATTTGAGAGGCTATCCTTACCAGCCCTCATTTGAGAGGCTACCTTTGACAGCCCTCATTTGAGAGGCTACCCTTGCCAGCCCTCATTTGAGAGGCTACCCTTGCCAGCCCTCATATGAGAGGCTACCCTTGACAGCCCTCATTTGAGAGGCTACACTTGCCAGCCCTCATTTGAGACGCTACCCTTGACGGCCCTCCTTTGAGAGGCTACCCTTGCCAGCCCTCATTTGAGAGGCTACCCTTGCCAGCCCTCATTTGAGACGCTACCCTTGACGGCCCTCCTTTGAGAGGCTACCTTTGACAGCCCTCATATAAGAGGCTACCCTTGCCAGCCCTCATTTGAGAGGCTACCCTTGCCAGCTCTCATATGAGAGGCTACCCTTGACAGCCCTCATTTGAGAGGCTACCCTTGACAGCCCTCATTTGAGAGGCTACCCTTACCAGCCCTGATTTGAAAGGCTTCTCTTGCAAGGCCTCTGCAGAGAAGCTAGCGTAGAAGGTGGTCCTTTGAGAGGCCACCTTCTGAAGCTCTGCTTTGAGATGCAGCGCTGAAAGGCCATCTCTTGAGAGGCTACCACTGAAGCTCCTTCTCTGAGAGCTTACCTTCAAAACTGGTAGAATAATTACACAAAGATCACCTTTAAACTTTTCATTTATTTATCTCCATCATATTGTCGTTCCACTCCCTCTGGGTAATTTACCAATTGCTTGAACTTTTCTTTCAAAACTTCTCTTTTTGCGAGTGAAGGAGGCGATACTCGATCGACACTAGCGAAATTCCATTGGTGAGCCTAATCATCGTGATTAATTATCTGCAACCTGAATACATGAAATTTGTCATATTCTTTGCTCAGGTTCCGTTATATTATTGTTAAATAATCCTGTTGTTTTCAACAGAATAACTCCAACGCTGTTCGCTTTCCCCTTCTTAGCGGTGGGTTAAACTGAAGTTTAATATTCAACTTTTTCAAAGATTAGTTTTGAAAATAGCGAAGACTATATAGATCGTGCTTTCATATAGTTTTCAGTAAGTATTTGTGGAAAAAGAGATTCTAGCTTGTCGGCCAGCAGCATGATAAAAATACTTCAGTGACCACCGGTGGGTCGCGTCGCATTCAAAGTGCTAAAAGCACATACTTTCCCAAAGCGTTGGTGTTATTTGGTTTCCGGCTGAATTTGAAACGGTATGATTTTTGAGTGTTTGTGTGCTGAGTAATTTAAAATTTATTTCATCCAAATCGGTTAGGCTTTATGGTTCGAACAGACTTGTCTCAGAGGATTAATTATATTATAAGAGAAGACTGATTCAACGTGACTCCTGTTTCTTGAAACTTGAGCGGATAGTGATTTTCCTGCCTTTTCAAGCAGGAAGTGTTCCCGATAGGTCGGAGGCTTTCTTACCGCCAAGTAATAAAGAGCGTCCTTAAGCGCTTGAAGGCTTTGCGTCGGCGAGTCTCTCGTTTTTTACAGAATATTAATTTGACAACCTATTAAGTATTTAAACCGATTGTTCATTCACTTGAACACCTTCACACGGCACGCACTGACCTTACTCGCATTTGGCGGTTCATTTTTCCTCCCTCCAGTATCCCATGTAGATAATTTAATCCTTTAATGCCTGTAATAATGTGTTATTTACAAAAACTTGGTGGTTAAAACTAAGATATCCTGAAATCTCATAAACCTGTGATAAACTCTGTATGACAAACAGCACTTGATCAATTGCTATGTGAAATAGGCAGAGATCAGCTGCCGAACCAGAAGGTGAGTTAATTGGAATTGTAAGTGTTGTCATCAGCCTGTTATTGATTCAATCGCTGAAGTGTATTTACATGTTTATTTACTAATTTTATATATGTATTCCGTTTCCCTTGCGCAGACACGCAGAACAAATACCTGCCTTTGCTCCAAATAAACACATATTGTATATTCTATTTCACTCCTGTTTTACAGAATTCATCCAGGGTACAACACACTGTCAGCTTCAGAATGAGTCGGAATATGAGCCGCAAACGTAATCAGGCGGTTATGTTATTATGCAGGATGAAACCCACTTAAATAACTTGAGTGGATAATTAATTATTAATTCCGAGACAGCTTGCCCTTTGTGCTCCAAAATTTGGTTTCCACACCTGAATAGTTAAACAACGATTAAAGACTTTCTACCATTGTACTTTCATTGAAAAATTGATGACCTCAAATATTATAAATGATGTTATTTAATACGATACGGGGACTTTACTCAAAATAAATCTTCACACTCTTATGTGAAGTGTGTAGGAGTTTTAAGTTTGTCCAGCTACTTTTTGATCGCTAACCAAGCTGGATAATATAACACACGAATGCCTATGGTAGAGTTAAAGTTGAGTTTTGATGTCTGGCATAAAAACCAATGATACAAATTTTGCATGGTTATTGATCAAATTTGAACTTTACTGAGTTTGTTGAATGAATGATCGGATTTTATAACTATGTACACCTGTTCAAATATTTATAAAATGAATTTCCTACTAGAATCTGCGATTTGAATTCTCTTAATGAAACATGAACATTAAATTTTTCAAGTTTTCGACTAACTATGAATTGAAATTACGTTGCTTCTGTTCCATCAATTGGAATAGAAGTATTCGCATCGAGATTTCATATGATTGTTCTGGCTTCAGTTGGAAAATGCTAAACTCGCTTCATCATTTTCTCCTCATGAAGTGAGAGAAGAATTTCCTCCCTCTCTCTTTCTCTGCTTATTATTTCTCCGTAGCAGCTTTACAAGGAAATCACAAAATCTCTAATTCTGTATTTTAAAGTGTCACTAATGTAACAGTTCTTAAATTATTTCGAAAAAATCAAGTCCCTTCTTTGAAAACATCAGCAATTATATTTTTCATTTTTTTCAATAGAAGGCCATTACAATCGGAAAGCATCAAGAATCTGTTGACAGAGTTATAGAAGCGAAAGAGCAAGATAAATTTCATCGTACATTATTTTATACTGTTGAGACTAGTTTCAAAGATTTTAATAAAGATCATCATCACAGTTAAAGTGCTCTGTGAAAACTACACATATGAAAATCGACGGTTTCGCACGAAAGATTTTAAGTATAAACTTGGGTCACAATGCAACTGTCTGTTCACTATTGTAAGGGGTATGACTGAGACTTTCTTAATACAGTTAAGCTCAAAGATGTACAAGACTTCAGATACGCTCACTTGTACAAACGTACGTTTGTACCTTGCATTGTAAAAAAATTATAAACTGGAACGAGATTATTACATTGTTCAAAATGCTTATGCTCAGAAGAAAATGACGGGTTTTGATGGAAGTGAGCTTGTTATATCACTATATCTCTATTTTCATAATTTATCGTTTACAACTCTCGCCCCTTTGCTTTTTATCTTCGAAAATATGAGTACGAAGTAGAGTAATTCATGTCTTTCTTTAACAGTAGTTCCTTGATTTTGAATGTATATACTGCGCTGTAAAAATTTCCTGTTAGTTAAAGGAATCTGGTATTGAATTCCACAACTATTATCTTAGGTCATGTTTAATGTTAGCAATGCAAGGGCTTAATTATGTTTTTTTGAGGAGAAATATAGCCACTGATCTTGTTACTGTTGCTGATGATCTTAATTATTGTTACTGATCTGATCTGATATTGTTACTGATCGTAATTACCTCATTTTGTCCAAATTACTTAGTGTTAGGTCCAGCACTTTTTTTCACTCGTTCACAGAATCAACTCTCTTTATCCAAGAAAGTTCTGGGAAAATTTGAGTTTGCTAGAACGAGAGGTAGCTTAAATTGAGGCAATCATTCTCGTTTGTGTCTAAGATTTCCTGTTTCTGATTTAAAAAAAATTAGATTCTACGACTAATTGTGTTCATACCTAGCTATTCCTGTAGCTGATACTGGCCAATTCTTTCGCGAAATCCTTCAACATAAGTAATGCTCGTCTCAACCTCGCAAAATGTGAAGTTTGCGCGCAGCTCTAGGGGACAAATTTGAATATCTTCCACACCGGGACAAATTTCTACCCTGCCAAATCTGGTCATATTCCATGGTAAAAAATTGCACGGCGGACAAAGGAGAACATCAATATTTTGAAACGATTTCCAAACTATCACTGGCATTGTAGGAGTCATTATTCATTCACATCAATGTTGCGATGAACTCTTTTACAATAAATACAAGTATGTTGATGTCAGTGACAACGACGAAGATAATACGTGAAAAACGTTGTGTTCATCACTGACACTTTCAGCAATATCCTAACATGCATAAGGATTAAAAGCGCCGAGATAATAAAAAATGAATTACAGTCAAATTTGTCGACACTTCAAATAATTTATTATGCCAAAGGAATGTCATTGTCGTTATATTAATTGCACCATCGTTTTTTCTTTATGAAATTAAATGGATTATTCTGAAGTGGAATTTTAAAATATCTCTCATTTTCTTATTACAGAAAAACTGCTTATAATCATATAAACATCCAACAATAAAAAATAATCAAAAATATCTAACATTGGAGGGCGGAGCAGTCTTACATTCGATAACTGAACTCTGGTGAGGGTTGAGGTGGTGAGGGTTGAGGTGGTGAGGGTTGAGGCGGTGGGGGTTGAGGCAGTGAGGGTTGAGGAGGTGAGGGTTGAGGCGGTGAGGGTTGAGGTTGTGAGGGCTTGTTGGAGGCTTTTAACCACCCGTAATCACTTCTGGAGAACAAAAAATATAAGGAAGGGGAATTGTAACTTTAAATTGAAATATTAACGTAATAAAATCTTCAAAAAATCGAATATTCAGTTTCAACATAGAGCATTGGCAAAATATTTTGGAACTTTACATAAACTATGTGTTTTATATTCTATTTCTACGTTTCAAGTGAATTTTATCGGAAACTGGAAGCATTCGAATGACTCTTTCCTAATGATCAACTTATGCGAATTTATTTACGGTTGATCAAGAAGTAGATTGAGTATCTCAGCGTCCTCTCAACTTCAAGTCAATCATTCATAAGAGAAATGTTGCCGATAACTTAGTTACTTTACATGAGAAACGCCGTAACTAGGGCCTTTCTGTCTACATCAAAGCTGTAAAGCATTTACTTGAATTTTACTGTGGAACGTAAAGAAAATTATGAGCTGGCTTTCTTGGGCTGCGCTTATGGAAAACAAGGTCAAAGTTTGTAACTTCTGTTCAAAGGAAAATACTGGAAAAAGTTTATGCACGATTATTTTGGGTTTCTGTCTTTTTAAATTTAACCTTGAAGAGTTGAAGCCTTATTTCATCGCGAATTATGCGTTAGATCAACCTACCTCTACATGCATGTAGAATTTAACTTTCAACAAATTTACTCGTTAGAAGTGGTTTTCCAAAAAGAGCATCAAAAATGTTGAAGCCATTTTTAGATAAACTATTTATGCAAAGTTTTTGTGAAGCCTCATTGGAGAAAAGCAACTTTTATTGCAAGTGATCCCTTCATAATGAGAAATCAGAGAAGTTAGCCCGGAAAGTTTAAAAAATTGTGAATAAGTTTTAAAATTGCATTGATTCAGATAAAATATGGGAATATGAGTGTACTATTGGATCGTTCTTTAGTTTTGTTGACCGTTTGACCCCTGATCTGAACATTTATTTAAAAAAAAATTGTTGGGCGTACCCAACTTAGTTTCGAAACAAAATTTTTGTTCCTGCTTGTCGTATTCGTAAAATAGGAAGAATATCAACTGCGCCCTCATTTTCAGTTACTAAGGATCCGTTAAAGCAATGTAACGTGATACAGTAGAACTTCCTCCTTGACGTAAGATACGTTTTGAGAGAGAGGGAAGGAAGTAAGAAGTTACGCGAAGTTGGCTTTTCGTTTTTAACGTTTCCTATTTTAAAAAATTGTTTTGCATTTTAATTGTAGCCATAGCTCTATTAATATGGGTACGTTGGAATACTGTAAAAAAGGCTAATAAAAGTTAACGAGAGTAAAAAAGTTATAATGATTTTTATGCGTGCGATGTATTATAAAGAGTGTATGAAAGACATATTTCTCTGCAATTAACTCAAGTTTCAATTTATTAACTCTGCAATTTAAAAACTATAGGATTGGTATTTGATAATAGTGTGTAGTGTTTACGCACAACATGGTCCAAAAGAAAATTAAAAATTAAAGAAACATGCGATTTTTTATTTATCATTTTCATATGTTGCTTTGCTTTGTGTAATATGACATTAAAATATATGTTTGATGCAAATGCTTCACCCCTGTCATTATCTAATTCCATTTCTTTAATTAAACACGTGAGCTCTTTTGCACGTTCAATTGCTTTACATAATCTCCTGAATATTCTGCACGTTGGCTCGTACCACTTTCTGACACTTCCATGCAGAAATTGTTGGCTTCAAAGTAATCTGTAACAGTGTAGCTGCTCATTCCTAGGAGTTCTATATTCGTCAGCTCGTCATTAAATGGATGAAAATAAAAGATCATGAACGTCGTCAATATCAACATTTTTAAAGCCAACTTGTTGCTTTAGTTCAATTGATTTCTTTACAATTTGCTATACGTTGTGCATTCAGACCACAATTTTTTCAAGCACCGTTTATGCAGATGTGGGAACGACGGTCTAAATGTTGAACGTCCTTCAGTATGAACTACTGTCAATGTCACCAGAAGTTTCACCCACAAGCTGTCCCGCGGATAGTTTCAAATGATAAGCTTCAAATATTGCTATGACATCAAGATCGATAGGATGTAAGAGAGGTGTAGTATTGAGAGGAAGAAAACTTTCATCATCGTGTGGATAAAATTCGTTTAGGTTAGGAGAATGACCTGAAGCGTTAGCTAATACAAGTAGTGCTTTAATGTCCAGGTTTTGCTTCTTTTATACTTCTCAACGGATGGGACAAAATAAGAAGAAAAAACTGGGAAAGTGTTAATGTCCTAAATCACTTATTTCATCACCAACGCAGGAAAAGCGATGATCTCTGTCGTCTATAATTTTATGTTCTTACTGAGTTAGCGGCATCTTCTTGTTCATACGCCTGATGTCTCTCCCACTCTCCCGAAGACAACGTAGTATCGTTATCAAGTATTCATTATAATTCGTTCCTTTGCTAATCAATAAATTGATAATAGTTTAGGCATGCGGCAAATGCGAAAAGTTAATTTCTTATTAATATACCATCTTATTATACATCGAAAATTCCATTCTAATTTTCGACAGTAATTAACGGCTTTCAATTTTCTTGTTAAATAACTGTTTGCATCTGAAGAAATGCAGCAAATTATGAAAGAAGATGAAGGACTCATTTCTGCATTAACACAAGTCTAATAAAAAATGATAAACTGAACTGAGAGCATGAACAGAGTCCCTGATGTTTGAAATGATTCAAGATGGAGTCGCCACACCCACAGGTTGGTTAAAATGAAGCAACTGAAACATTCCTAATAACGCACAAAACATCCCTCAATTCAATTCATTCAATAAAAAACACTATGTTTTAACTGATTGTGAACCTAATATTTAGCTAACTTTCGGCTTTACTTCGTGCCGATTAGTACAGTATAACACGGCGGTGCGAGCACACATCCTCAGTTTCCCCTAACAAAAGAATCTCTCTTATTCCCTGACACCGTCTAAATAGGCCCCAGCCCTCAGGTTCAGGGCTGCTCCAGTGCTTGCGTCCTAACTTTCCCGTATAATGTTCAGCACTCACGAGGCCCTCGACATTACTCCGCGTGAGCAGGAAAAATTTAAAAGCGAATCTATAATCTTTATCCCAGTGTCGCAACCCTAAATTTAGAATTGAATTTGTGTCTCTCATATTTTAAAGTCCAGTTGTGCTCACAACGTTTGCGCCTAAAGAAGCATCCCCACGTTTCATCCCATCAGCTACCCCAACACAACCTCCCTACGCCAGTGGCAATTCTCCTCTCTTCTCCCCAGCAGAGAACTACCCTCAACTCATTCCTAAGGGACTCCATTTTTCCTGCGCTTTTTTTGTAAGCCTACTATAAGAGCGACAAAGTAATTTCCTAAGCGATGATTTCCTCTTCTACTTCTGATATACCTGTATATTACGCTGATGATATCAACTTCGTTAGAACTTTCATTTCATTATGAGATTCTCCAACAAGCTGCTGTCCAACCTAATAAAATTTACAAGAATGTTAAAAAATTTATTGGTTAAATTGCCTTTAGACCCTGATGCAGGAACGAAGAATATGAATCGGCGGTGACGTACAGAAACAAGTTCGACTGGGTGAGAGCACAGCACCTCCGGCGAGGCTGAACAGCGCTTCGCAGTTCATGACTCGCAGTTCATACACTGGGCGGCTTGCAGTTCATGACTCGCCATGGCCCCTGTGCTGAGAGCACGGGCCGCGAGTTGGGACGTCGCCGGTCAAAAAGTTGGAGCGTTGCTGAAAGAACAAAACGACGACGGAATGCAGAACTTGAACAATTTTTTGACTGCTTTTAAGAAAATTCTAGAACGGGGAAAAAATTCAGTTCCCTTAAAATTTTGAAAATCCCGTCTACAACACCTTTGAGCGAGCCTGAAGTTTTTGTGCAACCTACGGAGATGCTTATTCAGAAGAAATTTATTTGAAATTAGAAGGTATCAGACTAAAAACGAAGTGAGAAAAATGCGAGACTAAAGTTCTTTAAAACCTTTTGCTATGTTCTCAAGCACTGCAAAAAGTTGACCGTATGCCTTAGAATAAGTGAATTGCCGATTATACGGTCTCAGGCTCAACGAATCTGATGCCACGATACCAAATCAGTCTTCAACTGCAAGATCTCACACTCTGTTGAAATGTTAGAAATAAAATTTTTATTTGATGTAATGAAATTTGATTTAAGTGCATTTTAATTTAAAATTTTCCACTTAATTGTTCCATAAATTGAATTAATTAATTGTATTTTTTTTTGGAACACTGTGGAAACCAAAAAGATGAGTCAGAATAATATAAAATGTGGAACCAAATTTCCGCTCTAAACAAAAAAAATGAAAATCATGAATTAGAAAAACATCTTTTTCAGTTGCTTGGACTCGGATTCCTCCAGCCGAGCGAGTCCCGTGCCGTCCCGCAGTTCCCGCAGTATCGTCGGCAGTTACAAGACTAGACACCCTTGATCTCTTTAGGCTCTAGTCAAGTTCCCACGTAACTAGACTACAACGCATATTGACTGCTAAATTACTGCAGCTACGTGAACGCACCACTAGCGCGAAGATGTGTGGGGAAATCTTGCTACAACAATAGTTCAGCGGCTAGTTTGAGGTTACATTTACAAGGTAAATATATTTTCCCTTAGGAAAGAATGGACCGTTTAGTACTAACGGAGGAAATGATGAAAACCATGCACAAGGTGTGTTGCCACACAAGATACCCTGCGCATAAAAACAGCAAGTTAAGAAGAAAGAAGAAGAAAAGACAAATATAAGGTATCGAAAGCGTCGAAAAAACTGAAAGAAACAAAATGGGCACGAAAGATAGGAGTTTTGAAGCTCGAAAACCCAGTTGTAGCTGAAGGAATCTAGCAGCATCTCACCTGAGGGCTTCAATTCCCATAGCAGAGGATAGTCAAACTTAAGAAACCTAAACTTATTATTGCCTCTTGGGAGGAAATTTGGCCATAATACAGTGTTGAGGAAGTGAAAGTAACGAGACCATGGAAATTAAGACGTAACGTAAGTTACCAAATGCCTGAGGTGTTAAGGTTCAGCTGTGGCGAGGTAATGAGGATTGTGAGGTATTCAGTGGAGTGAAGTGACAGGACGAGTGAAGTTGTGACACAGGTGCCGTGTATGACACAGGTGCCGTTGGGATGGGGAGATCTGTGATGAGACAATAGCAGCGTTGAAGAGTATAATAAGCATCGCTCTAAGTTCGGCCAAATATAGCTAGTAGAGAGTACACTCAGTACAGTGACAAAAAATTGTAGCTGACCACAAAAGTAAAAAGTTAAAAATGTTATCCTATAAATGGGATCGTGATTCTATGATATGAACATGTATCAGTACAGGATTATTCAAAACTATACTCGGCATTCCCTCTTACTAAGCTCCATTTAAGCTCTCACGTTCAAGTGTTATACAACACTCATTGAAACAATTCAGCTTCATTACGCTACTAGATATACTGTATGCTTCCGAGCGTTAAGTTTTCTTACTAAAAGTGTCTTAAGTTTTAACCCATCGCTCGGGAAGCATATGACACGATCGAAGTACGCTGAACGGTTCTTTCAAGTTTCTACGTAGCGAATCAAAATAAGTACAATGTAGGAGACATTTTTGGTATTCATTGGGGTTGAAATCATTTTGGTAGAATAATTATTGTAGCTATAAGATGACTCCCGATGAGGATATTTCCGTGCCGAAAGACCCGCTGACCTGTCAAAAATCGAACAGTGAGCGAGACAAAATATTTAGCGACGAAATATTCAATTTACTCAGGGCAAATAAATATGTTCCAATAGAACTAGCGATCTTATTAATATATATTGTGGTGCTTTCTTTTCAATAGGAATTGAAGCTCACCGAGAAAAGACGTTAAATCTCGAGCTAGAGTTTAGGTAACCCTCTTTTTGTTGAAATAGAATCGCGTTTTTCTCACTGCTGTCCCGTTTTACAGCTTTAATGACCTTCTTCAGCTTTTTTCATGTTTCATAAACTTCCTAACATGTTGTTTCTGTGCGCAGGGAAATTTGAGTGGGAATACATTTAATGCATAGATGCTCCGTTTTCCTAATTCCACGCTAAATAATGCCCTTTTCCTTCGCCTCTTTGTTGTGGTTAGGAATGTTTAAACCAACTTGTCTATTCTATTCTGTTCTAAAATTTACTATATGAAATAGAAATTTATACTGTATCACCATGCGCCGCAAAAGTGATAGCAGTATAAAGAATGTCAAACAATTTGGAGCAGAGCGAGCTTTGGCATAAGTTCAGAAATCTCTTCGTTGAACAAAGCTCTTTCCTGACATGGCATTTTAATAAGGAATAGAAGCAGAGTCTGCTTTTATCGTCTGCCGCCCTAAAGGCATCGCTGTAGGCTGGCAAGCCGTGCAATATTCAGGCGAATATTCCAGCCAATCACAGATTCATGGGGACAATATTTTAGAAGGCAATCTGGCAGCGAAGGAGCGGGGAGCTTATCTACTGAGCTCAAAAACTCGAGGCAATTCTCATTAGGCTTAGTAACTTGGCGTGCGACCTTTCAATGAGAAAATTATGCAGTTTTTAAATAGAAACATGAAGCTATGAAATATGCAGCAGTGAAAGTTACAGAATATTCCACTGCAACAAAATACCGGAAGTACTTTATCCGAGTCGGCCAATTCTGACATAAGACTACAGGCCCCTATTCCAATTTTTGTGTGTGTAAATTTACATTTTGCACAATATAATTTAGGCTACGATTTATTGTAATGTTCATCGCGTTTGTCATCCATTCATTTTTCTTGAGTTGTTTCGAAATAAGGATCTTGGCAACATGTCAGGCCCTCATAACCGAGTTACGTCACGCCCTCCTCACAATTCTTAGCTAAACTAATAAACAACTGTCTAGCGAGGCCACCGAACTGTAATCTAATCAGTGAAGTTTGTTTTTCTCCAGGGTAAGTCCAAAACTATGACAAGTAGACCAGAAAACATTTTGGTGCGGCTTTTCGTTCCCGTTTGCAGTATGCCGGTCAATATTTCAGTAACAAAAAATAGAACATTAATTCGAAAATATCGTGTTACGATGAAAGAGTCATCTCAACGAAACTTCAGAGCCAAAGCGCATAAAACCTTGCGAGAGAATCCGTCGTTAATTTATTTTTTTTTAGGATTAGGATTGGTGTTATATCTAACGAGGGTTGACCACCGTCTCCTGAACAGTTAATTTGACAGACAGATTGCAAAACTGGCTAATTTGAAAAATAAGGTGAGCAATAACAACATAAACAGCAAACGTGACTGGATATTCATGAATAATTGGAAAAAATAAGACGGGATCCGTGAAACCCATATGTCATTGTTCTAAACGAAATTAATATCTATTCATGTTCACATCCCGGAGCTTCGCTCGGCGAGGAATTCATGCGAAGTGTTCCACACACTTTAAAATGCGAAGTGTTCCACACACTTTAAAATGCGAAGTGTTCCACACACTTTAAAATGCGAAGTGTTCCACACACTTTAAAATGCGAAGTGTTCCACACACTTTAAAATGCGAAGTGTTCCACACAGAAGACCAAAATTCATTGGAATGTATTTTGATCTTCTTTAAGTTAGAGTGGATGTCTCTATAAAAACCAGAACAAAAAAGTCCATGACAGAAAAAGAAACATCATGAAGTGCACGAAAGAACGAAAATTTTTGTAAGTGAATAGAACTAACGAGAATGCGAATTCAAATCAGCAGCGAAGAATGCATAGTTGTCAAGCAATACTGATTTTTTTTATTTTCGTACACAATGATTGCACATAAAGTTTATTTTTATGGACGTTAAACATCGAGGATATCCGAAACCACAGATTAACTTTTCCTCGTAGTAGTCATTCAAGTTATACAACTAATGACAGCGAAAACGAGAAAAGATTGGTAATTTTGCCTCATGGGGCATCTGCACCACTGACAAATTAGTCTCCGAAGATTCTTCGCTGAGAATTCGATATATATTCTTGAACTCTTGAACTAGGTTCATACTCTGAAACTTTCTGCACAGGTCATCCTCAAATGGGAACAACGTCCTCTTAAACTGAAATTCGTTCATGATCTAAATTGGACTTCAATTCTTCTGAAGATACTTAATAACAATTTTAATTATCATTCTCTCAATAAGCTCTATTAGTCGCATTATTACACACCTGATAAAGAAATCTACGGTTGGTGATGGACGTAAAATGCGTGAGAAAGGTTTTATTGAAAGTAACACGCATTCAAGAGCACTTAATCTGAGGCTGATCGAGGATTTTGTACAACAGTCTTGTACACTAATCTTGTACACCTCCATCAGCACCCTCAGAAGTCCCCATGGAGTACCTGAGACTTTTATCGGGAAATAAATCTAATTTAATAAAACTGATAACGAAAGTAGCAAGCACACCATGTATTACTGAAGCACGCAACTAAATTGTTCTGCATACTCGCACATAGTTGAACAATTTTTAACACAAAGTTGAGACCGTAGAAATGAGCACTTTATACTCAGCCATGGGGTCGATAATGCTTCATTAAAGAGTTACAAGAACTAGAAATTTGAAAAATTCTTACTTTGAGAGTGGTATAAAAATGATATATACATAGAAATTAGGAAATCATTTTTACTATGGAAACACGAAGCAGAATAACAGTCTAAATTATCATGACCATAAGAAACAGACTTTTGAATTAGGTCAGGTATTTACAACATATGTTCTACATAACGCGCTTCTAAAATTGTGACGCAGGCGTCAATTATTGCTGTAAGGGATCGAAAACACTAGGATTTTTACGAAACTTTGTGGAGGCTTCAGCCCTTTTACCGGTAAAGTCTTTTTCGGTGATTCGTTCATCAAACTCTTCCAATACCCCCAGAATTAGAAATATTAGGGCGTAACATCGAAAACTTGGTGCCCATGTGATGGAGCTGCCACGGCAACTCCAGAGACCAATCCTAACCTATCCTCATATAACCTATTGTGTCTACACTCGTCGTAGACATTGGGCTAAGCTACGAGGATAGGTGAAGTTGTCCCAAGCGTAACGTTTACTGGAATGCAAAGGCTTGTAGGATGGCGGACTGTTACAGTACACGGTAAGAGGCCGTTCTTTCAAATGCGCGTTTGACCACACTACGAGCACTTTTGTGTGCTCATAGGAAAGTGGTGCAAGAAGGCGGCATATACCTCCCCATCCCCAAAATCGTACGGCTCAACATAATCTATCTCACCAATTTTTACAAAGTATCCAATCAAAATAAAATATACCGATAGTTAAAATTTCAACAAGTATTAGTACACGCTCGAATACGACAAATTTTTGATTTGAAAAGCAACAAAAGTAGCACAGTCCGCCAGTTTTAAGCTAATCAGTGAAGCAAATACTATGGTTTAAGCAAGCAAATACTATAGTTAAAAAGTGGCTAACTATGTCATATGTGAAGCAAAACAGGAAAAAACAGCTTAAGCAAAATAATTGAATTTGTCTTTTTCCTTGTACCTCAAAACATTACAGCAAAACCTGTTCTAAATCATTTATTCCTATCGAACAATTATATAGAGGTGTCGGCAAGTAACTAGGTAAATAATTAATCAAGGAATATTATTAAAAATATTAGAGTCAATTGTATTGTTCTCATCCTATCTCAATGTTCAAAACATTCGCACAATATTTTAGATAATCGACTGGGTGGAGTTTTGATTTCTAGGTGGGCACTCTGAAAGGAATCGCACGGGTACTATATTACCGTGGATTATAATGCAACCGAATTGGGTCCAGGTTGATGCTGGGCGTAATTGTTTAGCTTTGGAGGCTTGAGGTATTGTCTCTTAAGGATAAAATCCTCGGACCTCACGCTTTCAGACAGCAAAGTAAGTTGCTTGTTTTGGTAGCATACAGCTACCGCTAGGCCGATTGTCGCGATCGTGGTGAACATTAGCAAAATGTCCGTCACCCGGTCGGGCTGTAAATCTATGTGTGCGTTTCATTCCACCCACTCTTGTGACAGCTTCCCTTAATTGGGACTCAATGAGGGCTGCCGTGAGCACATCGACGCTCGCGGAAGAGACCGTATCGCTCATTACCAGTCACTTACTAAAAAACTACGTGAAAATTTTCATTATCAACAATACTAATTAGCAAAAAGAGAAAAAATTCTTGGCCTTGTGCCGTGTGTCTTGATACGCGCGATGATTTGGGAGTACAGGAAGCAGCTCATAAGTCCTCGCTCTCTCGCTCACATACGCCCGACCTGGAACTGAAACGGTACGATCAGCAAGGGCAAAGTGTATAATGTAGGACATGAATGAATGCATGAACGCACAAATGAAGCAAAATTTGAAACACTTAGTGTCAGAGTGATCATTTTTCAAATGTTATTTTTTAGTCAGTGACGAATAAATTTCCTTAGAATTTTAAGTCAATCAATTAAATGTCAAACGAAAACAAGATTTTTCACTATCATTCAAGAATTTTCCAGAAAAAAGGCTAAGTCAATAACAATCAAATATATTCCAAAGAGACGTTTAATTTTGCTGGGAGACGAAAACACTCAGTCTCTTCATAAAAAACGGCATCAGCAGCCTCATTCCACAAGTGGGGAAATTCAAACATTATTTAAACGGTCAATTCTGCGTTTATCTTTTATGTTAAAACATTATAGCGTTCCCTCTACACCTGTGGTTCTTAACCTGGGGGTCGTGACCCCCGGGGGAAGGTCGTTTTTGATTTCTTAAGGGGTCATAAAGGGTTCTGGAGAATAATATATTTTCAAATACATTATACACGTATTTGAAATATCCAGTAAGGCTCTTACCAGTTTGATGAGTACAACACTGGTCACAAGTTGGGTGGTCTGCTGCACATTAAGCATAACCAGTGTTACGAAAATAGCGAGTCAACGGATGTTGCTTCATGTTCCCAACTTATTGTTTATGTTCGTTACCTTGACGTGGAAGTTATGAAAGAGGAGTACCTGTTCTCTGAACCATTGGCCACAACCCCTCGTGGAAAAGATATTTTCAAAATCCTTGAAACCTTTCTCCCTATGCACGAACTAGGTTGGGACGCACTTGTTGGAGTGTGTACAGATGGAGCTCCTTCTATGGCCGGCTGCAAATCGGGCTTCAAAGCCTTCGTGACGAATACCGCTCCACATGTCTCTTTCACTCACTGTATGCTTCGTCGGTATGCTTTGGTAATGAAGACTCTCCCACCTGGACTTCAAGAAGTGCTTACTGACGTTGTAACGATTGTGAACCATACACGAGGAAGTGCAACAACTTCAAGGATTTTTATATTGCCATGTGAAGAAATGGGTGTTGAATTTTCTGTTCTACTATTTCATCCAGAGGTACGTTGGCTCTCACGTGGCAAAGTTTTAAATCACGTGCTACATTCGTGAAGAAATAACAGAACTGTTGGAACGTGGTCATACAGCAAAGGAGAATCTTCTTCATGAAAAGATGCAGGATGATTGTTTTGTAACAGGTTGCCTACTTAGTAGACTTCATCTCGGAAGTAAATTCTCTGAATACTTCAATCCAAGGAAACGTTACAATGATGCACACAGCTCGTGACAAAGTGACAGCGTTCAGGTCTAAGATTCAACTTTACCAGAGAAGAGTTCAGGATGGTGACATCACTTTCTTCACGGAGATGATGACTCTCCTGGGTTCCATGCCAGATGCTGAATGTAGTTTCCGTGAGGAGACCTCCAATCATCTTTTGGCAGTAAATGACGCCATCGAAAGTTACTTTCCAGGACTAAACGACCGCTGTACTGATGCATGGATGGATCCATAGACCCTTTTCAGTAAAGGATGGTGCCATCAGTGATACTGATGTTCCTGCTAAGGTAGAATTTCATCAAATTCGTGAGGTTTCTCAGCTTAAAGTCGATTTTGCCGAACAAGAGCTCCCAACATTTTGGGCAAAAGTGAAGGACTACTGTCCTATTCTCTCGATGCGTGCATTAACCATGTTGATTCAGTCCCCGTCAACCTACCGGTGCGAGGTTGGATTCTCAGCAATGGTTGCACTGAAAACGAAGGCACGCAATTGGCTTGGCATCGATGCTGACATGAGGTGTTGCCTATATATCGAACACTGGCCCACTTCGGCTTTCAGCTCGGAGTAACGTTGACCAAAATCAGAATAAGTTCTTCTAAACATACAGGAACCGATTGGGTTGTAGCTGGGCTTGCCCCGAGTATCAATAGCCGCCCCTGACTGGGGCGGCTGGGACGACTGAAGACCTCATTTTGACTGGGGGACGACTGAAGACCTTACTCCGCCTCGAGCGGTGTCTGCTGAAGCTATCAATAAATTCTTCGATATCCCAGACTATATAAGAAAACGTGTTGCGTTCAGCACGCGTTGTCTTTAAACGCAAGACTACAGTAATGAAGACCGATGGAGAAAAGCAAGCTGAAGCACAACACCGAGCGACATAAATTTAGAAAAAGTCTAACCCTAAAACATTTTAATCCCTACGACTTTCCATTCCTTGACAATCAGTGCCGTATACAAAGTCATCACGGCCGCTGCTTCCCGGGCACGGAACGTCCGGAGGATCCATCCGAGTTCGTTTCGACACTTTTTGGAGACCGAGTCTATGAGTTTTGTGACGCTTCTCCGTCCTCTACTATCATGCCCTAATCCTTGATCGATGACCTCTCCACAACCACCCCACCAGCAGTTGTGTAGGGGAAGGTGTCATCCGGATGGTAACCGCAAAGAAGGAGTTCGAATTTGCTCTCATTGAAGCACATATTATTCACCTCGGCCCATTCATAGATTTTGTTTAGGTCCCTCTGCAGGGCCTCGCAATTTGGCTCGCTGAGCACTTCCTTAAGAACTCTCGTGTCATCCGCAAAGGATAAGGCGCAGGAGTGGACTAATCCGGCGTCAATATCAATGACGTGGACTAAAAACAGGAATGGTCCAAGCACCGAGCCCTGAGGCACTCCACGGGTCGCTTGTGACTCGGCTGACCGGCATCCGTCAACGGCCAAAACTTGTTTTCTGACAGCAAGGAAGCACCTGGCCCAACTCCACAGGTTGCCACCAACGCCAGCAGCCCTCAACTTTCTAAGTAAGACTCCATAGTTTACCTTGTAAAATGCCTTAGCAAAATCTAGGTATACAGCGTTCACTGCATGACCACGACAGAGGGCCTCCGTGATGTACCGTTGGTGCTCAAGCAACTGTGAGAGGCAGGACCTCCCCCTTCTAAACCCGTGCTCACTCGGGTTGAACAATCCGGCGGCTTCCATATATCCCACTAGCCTCCTCACCACTATTTTCTCAAAGATCTTTATAATGTGGGAGGTCAATGTGATCGGCCGGCCTATAATTCCGGGGTAGGTGTTTCTCGCCACCTTTATAAATGGGGGTAATAATTCCCAGCTTGAGTTTGGTAGGTATGGACCCCGCACTCAGTGATGCGCTCCAGAGCAGGAAAAAAGGCCTGCTGATGGCAACTCTACAGTTGTGAAGGACAGCCGGAACACTGTCTGGACCCGGCGCCGACGAGGGTGAGAGCTCGCCAATGCTCTCCTCTACGTCTCGCTCACTGAATTCAAAGTCCACTAGGTTGATCAGTGTGGTACTCGGCCACTCATACGGGCCCCAACCGCCATCATCTTCCCCAAACTTGGGCGCACTAAATATTGCCTCTTACTGTACGCGTATCACAGCGCATTTCTCTTCAGAGGTGCACACATTCCGTCCGTCGACTCGAAACGGTCCCACCGCCGACTTTGTGCGAAGTTTCCTCCTGGCGTACGAGTAAAAGTATTTAAGGTTATTTCTTATGGCGGCGATAGTTCTATCCTCGCAGGATCTTGCCTCCTCCTCATGTGACGCCTCGAGCTGCCTCTCGATCTCAGCTCTCAAGGACGCCAACCCTGGCGGTCCCTGAGCGCGCTAACGTCCCAACTCTTTTAAGCAGCTTTGAGCGCTTTCTCATTAGTACCTTCCGGTCCCTAGGTATTGGGTTTATCCCCCTAATTTTCCGTGCTGGGGCAAATCTTGGGCAGACCTCGGACAAGACAGCGAGGATCTCGTCGTACATATCGTTAGGGGTACGTCCAGCCAAACGTACATCCCAGTCAATGTTACCTAGCGCTCCCCATAGGCCAGTCCAATTTACGCTACCACTCATAAATTTGAGCGAGTCAAGCGACCATCCGGGCGGCGCTAGTGTCAAAAGTCTGTTGCTGCACCCGCTTCTCGCATGATCACCTGGGCTCCATGCCAGTTACCGCCAGAACTTGCTCACACCTGCGATGCATGCCAGATACCGCCATTCTACAAATCATTCTCTATCGAAACAAAATGTTTATTTGGATAAGACGACAAGTGTTTGTAACGTAAATTCAAACTAAATATTGCGAGTAATTGTGTCATCATATTTCACACTTTAAACAATAAACTGCTAATATCTCTCAAACCCAGGTGTTCTGAAAGTTTCATAGAAAAAAACTGTTCATCAGGCCATATTCTGCTTGTGAAATTGTGTACCTCTTGTCGTAAAACATCCTTCACAAACTAGCATTATAATTATGTTAGTTATAATTATAACTAACATCATTGTGTACTTGAAGATATGCTTGAAGATATGCAAGGACTAAAATTTTGAGGTCATACGGGTTGAAGCGGAGTCTAAAATTTTGTAATCAGCAGGAGATATAGGAACATTGCATTATTAACATAATTATGTAATTATGTAATAACTAAGTAATGAAAGCTTTTTTAATATAAATATTTCCCACTTTGCACCATCACACACACCACCACCATCACACACACCACCACCACCACCCCTGTGAGGGCTGCCACATACCGCCATTCTACAGATCGCCATTCTCTATCGAAACTTCATGTTCATTTGGAAAAGAAGGCAAAATATTACGAATTGTACAATTATGTATTGGTGTTGTAATGTTCGTCATGATTAGTTGTGAGAATCTCATTAGTATTCTATTCTTTTGCGGGAATATAAATCATATATATCAGCTGTCTTCGTATTGCGTCACAGTAGTTCATCGTCAAGCAAAGGAAACAATATTTATGCTCAAAAAGCTGTCGTTGCTTAGCTATTACATACTTCAGTTAATATAATTGGTAGTTAATATATCTGGCTATAATTGCTAAGGGAAATAAGAAAACAAAACACAGTTCCACCCTCACCACCAGGGTTTTGGTGCCAAATTCCAGCTGTTGCACAGTTGCAGTCTTGCAGAAGCTCTCACTCAGTAAGCTTAATTAAGCGTTCGCAATATGGAGTGCCGTTCGCAGGAAGTTGAAAAATCAGAAGAAAGTGCTGGGTGCAGCAGTGACGTAGCCAATAAATGTATTGTGCCGAAACTGCATACACCAGATCTTTCTCCTGATGGTGTTGCAGAAAATTTTGCTCCTCCAACTTCATTTCACGGAAAGCAAATGCAAATAAGTTCTGGAACTGTGATAGAAGTTGACATTGATAATTATACAAAATTGAAAAGTTGGGTAAAAGAGTTCTCAGAAAAGAACTTTGTACAGTGGAGACACGCGTGGCGGAACCAGAAAAAAGAGTCAGATCTAATCAAGTACAAGTGTCACCATGCTAATTTTGGCCAAAAAGGAATCAAAACCACTAACACACAGTAAGTGCTAAAATTTAAATGGTAGAAAATATGTTTAAAGGTACTTGTGGGTTATCTGTCACCACTTTTAATTTAGGGTTTCCATTTGATGTTAAGGCCAGGCTAAGCTGGGTTAGCTCAATTGAATTAATATGAATTTCTTTTATTTTTCAATCGTTTGTTTCAGGCTTTAATGAATCTCTGGGACCTTCCAAATACTGAAGAGGTCTCTGAGATTCATTATATACATAGAAAGTAGATAAATTGCATTAGAAATAGATATAAATCAACAAAGATTTTTTTTGACATGAATAATCCAGTCGTACTCCCCAGAACATAAGTTCAATATTCATAATAGAATTAGAGTTTCCTTTTTTCCTATAAAAACACTTTTCCTCTTAAACAAGTAGTTACAGATAACCCATGAGTCCCTTCAAAATTGCTAAACAAAAATTCAATGTTGAACATTAATATAATGACTGTCATTGTTTTTCTGCCCAAATAACTGTCCTCGCTTATATTATTTGTCGATTCGGAGCTGCCAATAGCTTGATGACACAAAATCGTTTTCTTCCCACATATAGGGTAGGGATCACCTTGAGCGGTGAAGGGGATTACAGTAGAGGTTGTCTAGGTTATGTAATATACCTACATTTGAAATTACTTAGTTATATAGGTTACTAATGTATCTCGTGGAGACGGCATTAAGTGAAGACATTACCTGGTTAATCTTTCAAATTCGATAAATACATACAATATAATAGTATATCACCAAAACGTTTTCTAGACCTGACAGTTAATCACCTATATATCAAAGTTATTTTTGACGATATTCAATTGCATCACGTGTATTCCAGGTGTCCTGTGGAACTAACTGCAAGAATTGCGAAGCAGCCCGTGAAAAATTCGCCCTCTTGCCGCATTGAGATTAGAGGCCAACATAATCACTCTTTGGACTCCGCAGCTGCACTTCGGGAGCTTCGGCGAAGTACCGTCACCACTGAGGCTTTTGAAGAGTATTTTCGACAAGGTACCTTATGCAAGTTTATTGTTATCTTAAAGCGTCTCTACATCCAGCAGTCTTGTACGAAAATGTACGGGCATGCAATACCTGCTTCTAGGATAATTCCTGCTATTTCCTACATGGTTAAGAAGCATACCTTTTAACAAATGCTTATTATGAATTATCTCCATAATTGAACCTTATTGAACAACACTTGCATTTTCTTGTGCAAGAAGGTGATATTTTCATGATGATTTATATATATTATGTTTATTTTACTGGCATACTTTTTTGACCACATTGTAAAAGCTATTCTTAACAATAATGAAAACAATCTGTTCTACAATGCCCATGATAACAGCAATTATTGCCATATTAACAGTTATTTCATTCCAATAAATGTAGTGCAAGATTGCTCTGTATGAAGGTGTTTTTAGTTGTTTTTTTTTAGCTTGGTATCTGAGCAGTTAGCAAAAATAAGGCTTTCGAGTGTTTTTTCACCAATAAAATATATATAACCTTTTTCATGAATTTCATGTTGAGCTTCTTTATGGTTTATATGTATGAAAGGCTCTTATATATATCTGTGGCTCCCCTCGGGGGGATACAACTATTGTGTCTATGGAAATTAGCGCTCCCAGGGGGAACTATGTGAGGAGGGCCCGAGCTAAAAGTTAGGTAGGCTTCCTTTTGTTAAAATAGAATATGCTTTGGTTTTGTTACGGGCCATCATTTTTTCGGTTCACTACTGTCCTGTTTTTCAGCACCTACTACTTTCTACTTCAACTTTGTCTTGTTTCATGATCTTCTTTCTTGGCTTACTGTTTCTATGCACCTTGTGCATAGATTCCGCGTTCCCTCAACTCCATACTAAATGGTGCCTTCATCCTTCCTCTCTTGGAACATCTTTTTCGTGGTAAAGGGAGGCTAAAACTTTCTCATATAATAACAATAATAATAATTATAATAGTAATATCTGTGGCTCATATAATAACGAATGAATTACGGCGGTTAAATTATTTGAGAAAAAGTTCACCAATTTTTTACATACCATTATAAAAAACATAGATTTGATTATTTTTTTTATCACTGTCAGGTACTAATATGTCCAGATTCATTCCACCATACAATATAGTTTTGCTGGCATGGTCAATTGACATGGAAGAACCATTTTCTTACAGGAATGCTGCCAATGCAAGCTGCAAGATTTCATCAACTTCGGATGGGATTAACAAACGACGTTTCGATGTCAGCTGATAGCCGTGTGAATCCCAGTCGATTTTCCCTTGCGAAGCTTCGTCAGCGCTGGCTGCAGGATCAACACGGTTCTTTTGACAAGGAGTCCATCGCAGCGGCAGTTGAGAGATACAAGGAGGAGAATCCTCAGCACATCATCGCTTGCGACGCAACTGACGGTGACGAGAGCTTCGCGATTGTGTTGGTGACGGACTTCATGCAGCGCGTCCACAGCAGCGTCAAAGCAGCTGGAGAAGTTGTCTTTATTGACACTACCAGCCACGTCGACCAGTCAAATGCCGCACTAACTCTCCTAGTGTGTGCAAGTCCTGCGGGTGCTCTTCCGCTGGGAGTCATTATAACTTCTGGCCAGTCAAAGGAAGACTACAAAAAAGGTTCGTTATAATTCATAGAATATATTACAAGATATTAGATTAAAATGACCTAAAATAAATGTAGCATTCTAATTAATATGAGAAAATCATTATGGGTATTACTTATAAAATCAATGGCTCTATGCCGAACTGTAGTTTGATGGACGAAATGCAGGCTATAAAAATTATAACTGATTGCCAAATTCTACGAAGAAAAACTACAAAGTATTAGTTTGGTAGTGGTAGGTATAACACTCTTTAAAGGGAACGATTGCAAAATTGCGTTTGATATTCAATAAGAGGTGTTGTGAAGCCAATTATTTTTAATGGAAATATTACGGTTACTTAGAAATCAAGATGGTGATTATACTGCTTTTCATAATTTATTTTTAAAAATCTGACAATAAGGTTTCTACCTTCGCAGGTCTCCAGCTACTGCAACGCCAGCTCGGTCAGCGCGCATTCTACGGTGCGGGATATCCTCAGTGCATCATTACTGATGATAGTGATGCCGAGCGTGGCGCGCTGGCCGAGGTTTGGCCTGAGAGCCGCCTCTTCCTGTGCGTGTTTCACGTGCTGCAGGCTGCGTGGCGCTGGCTTTGGAACGCCAAGAACAGCGTTCAACTGCAGGAACGTAAACCTCTGATTCTGGTGCTCAAGAAATTGGTTTACGCAGTTAACAAGGAGGAGTTTGGCCATATCTGGGATGACTACATGAACAGTTCTCTTGCCGCTGGCAACGCACGAGCCACTCAGTGAGTACAAAACGTAAAACAAGAATTCACATATTTAGTCTATAAAAAGTTAAATTTCTGTGGATTTTTTTTACATGGTATATTTTTTATAGTATAAACATTGAGATTGATTTAGAGCATGTACCTTACGCGATAAATTTTTTGCATTTTTCATGTATTTATCATCAATTTCTAAGAATTCTTATTGCCCTCGGTAAATAATTTATACTTTTTATGAGAACATTATCAATTTGTTGAATGCGCACATAACCTGTGGTCGCGTCCTCAAATAGTGTATGCATTATTTGTTTCATCAGGCACTTTGAGACATTAGTTGCGAGGAAGGAGGTATGGAGCCTTCCATGGAGGGCTGGATATCTGCTACGAGGTCACCACACCAACAACTACTGCGAAAGCATGATGATGGTGGTTAAGGATATTGTGCTCAACAGGTATGTGATCAAATAGGTTCATTTACAATACTGCACATCAATCACTTTTCAATTATTAAGGTATAAATGTAAACCAGGTAGTCCACCTTCCAGAAATCATTATTGTAAAATAATATCACTTGATTACATTGAGTGCAATAAAGGCACAATCTAATTTATGTTTAAAACTTTTTATCTTTTTAAAAAACTGTTGAATAACTAATTTTGTAGATCCATAATCACCCGATCTATTTAGATGTTCAACCCAAGGTTGTTTGTGCACGACGGTCTTCAATGTATGAGATCAATAACTTGTTCCACGTACAGAAGACATGTAACTTATTGCCACCAATTTCAGTGAGAACTTCCTTTTCGTTTCGGAGTGAAATGCATTAGTATCTAAAATTTAAATTGTTTCACCTATAAATTTAATTATATACCATTTTCAACTCAATTTTTCTTATTCGATTTCGTATTTCAATTTGTCCTTTTCACAATATAGGGGTTGTATCCGCTGTCTCTTTTAGCTATTTTCTTTATTTATTTCTAGGAACAAAGTCTACAACCCTGCAGCGTTACTAGTGGTCATGACAGAGGTCTACAACAGCTACCTCAAACAGCGGCTCCTGGATTTTGCTGTGAAGAAAACCCACGCTCAAAATAATGCTAGCACCATTCCGCTGACTGCCATCTCGCAGACTGATGATGCTGAAGAGTGCACCTTCGAAGTGCTGAGCTCTACGGAAGAAGGTGTGTACAAAGTAGACCTCACGATTGGTGTGTGCACGTGCCCTGATGGATCAACAGGTCGTGCATGCAAGCACCAAGTTGCATGCTCCCAATACAGCACTTTACGTCTTCCGCAAAACTTCTGCAACTGCTCTTCACAGCGCAGATTTCTTGCTGTTGTAGCAGTCGGAGAAGAAATGGTACCTGCTGATGACTTCTTCAAGGATTTCCAAACAACAGAAACTAAGTGTGACTGTATAACAAATCTTGGAAATGGTCCACCTAAAGTTGCTGGAATGGAGCAAGTAGTTTCCACTCAGGATCCTGTGCCTGCAGAAGTAAACGTCAATGATTCTCCCCAGCAGGATATTTCTAAAGAGACTTCATATGAACTGGATTCGACATTAGAACTGTTAAAAAATACTGTACATTTGTTTGATTCATCTGGGTTAGGAAAGGAATGCAGCGTTTCAAATTGAGATTAGGACAAATTAAAACCAAATCTCAACTGGCAACTTTGTTTCACACTGCTGGCAGCACAATTTTTAACAAGAGGTCTCTGGGCAGGAAGATTGTGTGCCAACCGACAAGCGTGGCAAGAAGGAAGGCTGGAATCTCAAAAGGAAAGGCTGCATTAATGAGAGGCCGTGACATTTCCACCAAAAGGAAAAGGTGCCTAACCAAAAATATAAACGAAAACAAGCCTAATGCCAAAATTCATTAAAACTACCGATAACTACTGCATTGTGTTTTCTTATTTCCCATATATATTCTATACACAAAGTGTTAACGACAGCCGGATATTAGGAAACACTTCTGGCATTTCAGAAATCTCACCAGCAGCCTCTGAAATTTTGGCCATGAGATCTTCCTCACATTCATTCATTCAATACGTATTTGCTTAAGCCTTTTAATCGAATATCACTAAAAGAAAATTTCATCATTGTAGACCCTCGTACATTAGAAGTGTTTGTAACGTAAGTTCAAACTAAATATTGCGAGGAATTGTATCATAAATTTTCATACTTTAAAACAATAAACTGCTAACATCTCAAAAACCCAAAAGTGTTCTGAAAATTTCATAGAAAAAATTGGTCATCTGGCCATGTTGTGCTTGTGAAATTGGGTACCTCTTGTGAAACATCCTGCACAAACTAGCATTATCTCCGTACAGTTATCAGCCAGCAGGTTGTAATTATATTAACTTAATGCATCTGAACCCGTCAGTGGTTTGCTTTAATCGCAACCGCAACGAAAAAAATTCCGATAAAAATTATCATCTTTACTAAGCAAACGTTTCGGAGTCCAGCTCCATCATCAGTTCACGCGAGAAAAAAAAGGATTACGTATGAAATATAAGATCAAAGTAAAATGAATTGTAGGTGCTATAAATATATCATGGAAGTAAAAATACAAAGTATGAGACGGACAAGATCGTGGAAGTAAACATACAAAGTATGAGACGGACAAGAACAAAGAATAAAATACAGAAGCACAGAAAGAATACACGTGACACATGAGTATTAAATGAAATTAGGCTGGTTCTGGCGAGGAATCTACCTACTTACTATTTGCAAAGGGTTAGAACTGTCCATATTGTTCAAATGAGGGTTTCGGTTGAAGATAGGCAAGTACTCTAAAATTCTGAGGTCAAACGGGGTTGAAGCACAGTCCAAAGTCTTGTAATCGGCAGGAGATATAGGAACATTGCATCATTAACTTAATTATGCAATCACTAAGTAAAAATAATGATAGTTTTTCTAATATAAATATTGTTCGCTTTGCTTGACAATGAACTATTGTGACAGAAAACGAACAAAAGCCTTCGAATGTTCGTGTTCAGTTGAAATCTATTATTCATATTATCATGACGAAAATTACGACAGCAATATATAATTGTACAATTCATAATATTTTTGTCTTCGTATCCAAATAAACATTTTGTTTCGATAGAGAATGATTTGTAAAATGGCGGTATCTGGCATGCATCGCACGTGTAGGCAAGATCTGGCGGTAACTGGCATGCAGCACAGGTGATCATGCGAGAAGCGGGTGCAGCAACAGACTTTTGACACTAGCGCACCCCGGTGCCTATCTACCGTTTTCAGCTGTGCTTAATTAGGTTATTTGTCTCAAAAATTTGTATTCAGAGTTAATTTTTTGTTAGCCTCTCAATAATTTTGCATTGTGTACATAGATTTTTTTCTGTATCAGATGAGTCGATGTGCCTTAGGAGTGCCTGGAGGGTTCCCGTGTTCTTCAGACGAACATTCCGACGCCGGTACACGCTGACGTCGTGTTGCGCCGCGTTGCTGGCGGATTTGTTATAAGCTAAAGTCCCGGACCTCTGCTGAGCCGCACGATGATTTGTTTGAAGTTCTGAGAGCTCCTCCTGCGTGTTAACTTCCACTAACTCCTTTGGTGGTCCAAGAGACTATTGTCCTTCCAAAAAAAAAGGAAAAGTAAAGCAAAGCAGGATTTTAAATCTCATAAAGAATATTGAAATTGAAATTTATATTGAGATCTGTCACTTGTGCCCTTATAAAATTCTGACTATTGGATAAACTCTGTTTTTTAATAAAGTTTTTAACTACCAAAACTTGTTGCCTGCCTCTAATTAGAGAAGAATCTGTTGAATTTTAGTCCCTCCCAAAGTTTTTCTGCATGGGAGTTTAGAATAATAGATTTTCTTGTTTCGCCATTCATTCACTTTTAATTGGACTGTGTAACGTGAAATATCTTACAAAGCAGCCAATTGACAGTTTGGGAATTCAAATTCATAGTTCCTTATTTTAGGTGTTGAGAATGAAATCTGGCGTTGTAAAACAGTATTGCATTCCATGGTCACATATTATGGTTATCAACAGGAAACCTATTTCTTCAAAATAATACATTAGTATTGTTTCTCAGTGATTTAAACTCTCTTTCAAAATGTTTATTTCATAGTTTTGTTTAGTTTTTACCGAGTATTGATTGAAATACATATTAATTGTATTCGGATAAGTATTTTGCCATCAAAAGCAGTATTACTTGCATTTACTGTTCGGTAGAAATTAGTTCACGTGAGGGAAGGTTGAGTTCAAGGAAGTTGATGTGTGTGGTGAAATAGAATAAATAAGGCATATATATTTGGCAAAATCATATCACATTTTATTTTTGGGCTAAATTCCGTGAAGCTATAACATTTTAAAATTAACGGGTGAAAATTTGAACCAACTTTGCAAGTTGGCCCAAATTTTTCTGGGGCGATGAGGGTATTGTCCAGAAATACTACCCTCACAAGATTTGGGAAACATGCCTCGTAACTTCATATTTTTTGCAAAAATACTTCACTTTAAGAAAATGTGTAAAAACCGTTATCACTGTTATTCTTGAGCGTGAGAATGTGGACCAAAGTTTACACGTGTGTGTTAAGGACAATTCTTAACTGTTCGGTCGGGAAAACAAGCGGCGATTGTTTGGGGTAGAGGTATCATATGTCACGGTCTTAAGTGCGCGACCAGGCGAGTACAGGAATCGTAAACGAACGACGCACACACGAACACATGCACAAGGCAAGCTGGGGTTTGGAAGGCATTGGGCGGATGTGACGTAGTGACAGAGGCCCACACAATCTAAGCGAATCACCGCGCGCCAAAGGTATGACGCAAGAAGGTGTGTCTCAACACACACCAATGAGAGTCCCAGACGTCAGAACGAGCAAGAATTCCGCCAATAAGGTTGCAGATGCTGCCTCTGTAGAGTAGAAGCGTCAAGAACGATCGAGAAAGAGGGAAGCGAAACACATATAAGGCCCGTAGAAGGAAGCATGGGAGGAATTTTTGAACACACGTGAGAGACTGCGCAAGACGTCTGAGGGTGTTCTACACAATAGGCCAGCCTCGTCGGCTGGCCTTATACCCAACTGCAACTTGAAAGTTAATAATTCGAGGCACATAAAATAACGTTGGACATCGGAAGTCATTGAAGCATCGTCTTACAAAGGAAGCCTAATCGAAGTAAACCAGCCTCGCATCGGTGATCGTCATGAATAAACGCGTCGGAGATTCAACCAAGAGCATTCAACATCTGTGCATCGGGATCGAACTCACAGTCAACTTCAGCGGCAGTCGTCAACATTGCAAATGGCAAACAGTTAAGTTCGTCCACCAACCATGCGAAGAGCGACGCGCAAATCTACAGTGAAGTGGCTTACCATCGAAACCCTTAAGACACTCCAGGCACCACGGCGGTTGTGAACTCGAGTTGGAATGCAGGCAGCACGAGGAGGTAGCGGCATAAGGCACCGCTGCAGCGCGGGCAAGACATCAGCCTACACCTGCAGCAAACCTAAAGCTACGACGCGGAACATCAGCAGTGCGCAACAGCATCGTCAGTGAATGTCCATCAGTGAATCATTTATTATCAAAAGTGCGAGTGTTTCATAGTTGTGAGAGCTCTTTTAGGTGGTGATTGAAGTTCAATTTCAGATGTAGAGCAGCACACAGATAAGTGCTTTCCAAAGTATCGTGAAGAATCATCTAATTTTATAGGCAACCGATTTATTGTGTCTATTTAGTCGAGGATCGACTTCCCGTTGTATGATTCGACACCGTGTCACAATTCCCGGTTAAATCGTGATGTGTTACTCTCGCAAATATTATGATTTGTGTTACTGTGGATGCGTGAATCGTTGTCAACGAGGGAGTATTTGTAACTTGAAGGCTCGGTAAGCAGCACATTTGTATGATGTCGTGTTTAAATATTGTGGCGGTAGAAACTTACGTATTTTTCATTGGCGCCGCTGTGCCATTTCAAATCATTTCGTTCCCATGCCTTGTGTGTTTATCCACGTGTTCATCTCAAAAATAAATGTGTCTTAATCTTTCAAATTCTTTTATTCTCCATGTCTGGTATACAGGTGTACGCAAGCATAAAGGATAATACTATAACATGTGTGGGGGTTGGAATTCCCTCAGCGTATGGAAAGGGGGTCCTAAACCCACCCCTTCTCTGTATCGCGACAGGAGAAATATGTCAACTGTCCTATGCAAGCGTACTGTCTGTATATTGGCTTGGAGAATTTTATTTAATCATTTTCAGTTGCTTAAAGAATTTTTATATAAATTTTGTAACGTTCCCTCAAGAAAGAATTCAAATAACAGTCCAGTCGTTTTGCAAGGATTTGGCCGGCATAGTGTTTCGCTTGCTCTTTGTAGTTTCATTCCTTTAAATAACAAGCAGTGGAGCACAGCCGAGAGTTGTGGCTGTGAGTCTTTCCTTGAGGAACTGCCGTTCCGCAGTGTAATTGCCTACTATTGAGCTGGAGTCGTAAATGCATCGGAATGTAGGGCTCAGCTACAGTACCGCAGATCGCTTGGCTCCAAATTAGGCACCAGAAGTGCGCTTACTGAGGCAAGTGAATTGGAGTAGTGCTGGGCCATTGGAACTTTCTTAACATGATGAAAGATTCAAGTATCAATGTTGAATTCTTGGCTCAAATTTGTCATGACAGAGAGTGTGTCAGTCAAATGATTCTTTTATTGAATGATTTTATTTCTTGGACTTGCAAAACCATCACAGTCTTGTCAAATGCTGAAGTGAGTCATAATAACTAAAATTTTCATTCTTCAGGGGAAAATTCTAATTGTCCTGAGCAAGCGTGCTGTCTGTATGTCAGCTTGGAAATTTAAAGGAATTCATTTCCAGTTGTCCAAAAATTTCTGTTTCTTTTAATTCAGTCAAACAGTCGCTCGATAATTAAGCAGAATTTTCTGCAAGTACAAACACCCTGTGTCATTTCGTGGACATTCCAATTTTTTGAGTAAAATTCTAACGTAGAGCGGTGCCGTCGCCTGCACCGGACGTGCTGTACCGACGCCTAACGCCGGTCGCGCGGTTGGAGGACGGAGTAATAAAATTGAGATTCTGGCAGCTGCAGTCGGACCAAATCTGAGCGCCTAATTTGAAGTGTACGTGACTAAGTGTTATCCATGGCCATTAATTTCGAAATGCTATGAGGAATTGATATTTTCCGAGATCTTTGCTCAGTTTTCTCGTGCCGCTAAGGTGATCTAGTTAATATTGTCTGAGTGAATATTGCATCAAATACTTACTCTATTTTCTTGACAGTGTGTTCGATAAAAAATTTTTTTTTGAGTGCTGAATTTTTGGTTGAATTTTCTATGATCTGTACCAATATTAGGCTTGACTGAATTTAGGTGTGCAGCGATGGCCCTGGAAACTAACGCCGTAATTTTAGCAGACAACGCCTTGTCTAAAATGAATCTTTGAAACAAGTTTACATTTTCTGGGCTTGAGACATTTAGTAATTAATCCAGTTGGAATTTTCATTTTTAATGATACCTTACTCAAAATAATTTGCAGAATTTTTTGGCCTCGTGTGTGTCAAGCTTCTACAATCAGCTTTAGCAACATGCTTAACATTGGATTCGAAAGCATTGGAGCATTTAATTTGTAATAATTAAAATATGTTGAAATTAAATTGAATGTTTCCAGGACATGTCGATCCATTACAGTTTACTGACTGACATGTTGAGAGCAGCATGATCCACAGTTTCATTGATTAAAATCCGAGTGTTTAGTTGTGATGATAAAAACTGTTGAATGAATTAAGTGACGGTGCTGAGGATAAAAATTAAATGTAGTGTTTTAAAGTAAGTGATAATTTCAACGGTGCTGCGAATTCAGTTCGTAGTCTAATTTTATTTGCTTTGATATAAATGACGCCTCTGCTCGTGTGTTAAGTAAAGTAAAATTCGTCATTCTTTTCTATTCACAAGATCATTATGGCAAGCTCCAGTACATCAGAGTGAGAATTTAAATAATTGCTTCAATAATAATACACTAAAATCATTAAATATTTTGGGTGATTTTTCACATGTGCCAAGTATACAATCCATTTCGACACTGACATAAGTCAATCAATACCTTTATATCAAATTCACTGAGCATAAAAATTTTGCTTCCTTAACTTTTATAAATTCATTATGTTTGAAAATTTCCTTTTGATGTGAATTCGACGGTAGAGCGTAGTAATTTAAGATTATTCAATCCTAGCTGCCTTCAGGAAGGAAGGAATTTTTATTATATTAAGTGTCTGTAGATTTTAAAAGGTAAACACGTGGATTAAATGCAATTTTTTTGTAGTCTAAACGGTTACATGTCGCCGATAAAATAATTTTTCTGTATCAGTTTGAGCGCGTATTGAATTTTGAGCTCGCATTTTTGTTTAAATCGTTGATTGCCCAGAATAGGAACTCTCAAGTTGATGCTCACCATGATGAATTGAAACTTTTAATAATCTTTGTTAACACTGGAATATACCACCCAATTGGAGTTTGTTCCTAAGGAGTTAATGAAAATTAAAGAGGAGATTTGCTGTATCAAGGAGAATTTTTGCTGTATCAAAGTGAGAATTTCATGAAGTCAGCTACAATACTCGATGTATAAATTTCGTTTTTGAAGTTGCGAGCGTAATGCATTTAATATTTTTATAAACTCTTAAATGATGCTGTCCATTCTCGTCGGTAATTCAAACTGAATTATTGTGTAACACTGAGAGTGTGTTCTTGCTTAGGCAAAGTTAACGAGTTAGCTTCACGGAAATATGAGCGTTTCACATTGTCGGAAATGTACAATATTCCATATGGAGACTTTATTTTCTGTTAGATGGATTTAATACAGCGTGAGAATAGAAATGAAAGGCATTGCAGTGAATACATGGAATTTATCTTAACGATTCGGATCAGCGTGACAGTCTGCGGTGCAGCGAAGCTATGTATTTTTATTGCTGAACCAAGCCGAGGCAGTAAAATAATTCTCTTGTGCGTCAAGTTAAGTGTGGTATTACGTGAGGTTATAATGTAGGATATGAAAGTAAGAAATGTCTGAGAGAGTATGATCAGTAACATTGATTTATAAATGTGTCGTATCAAAAATGACGAGTTATTTGAGTCAAACTGGTGAAGGTGTCAGCGCCGTTGTGTGGGAATTTCTTGATCACTCTTTCCCCATAATGTTGTTGACGCTGACGCGGGTCATTCTCAAACATCATTGGTGTACGTCATTAATTTCATTTTTTGTTCATTGTCATGTAGGCATGATAATTATTAGGGTGATAATTCCCTTAATGCGTTGTTTAACGACGTTAGTGAAACTTTGAAACAGAAAGAATATATACAAATCGTATGTACGAACGATGTCGTCGAGCAACGTGGAATCATTTAAATGTGCTGCTCTGAATCTGGGGCTGAGAATCGGATAAATTTTAAGTTATGTCTATTTTATTTCTGCATTTCTTTGTATGTCGGTATTGCTAGAATGTCGGATCGCTAGAAAAGCCTTCGCGGCCGAGTATAACGTAAAGTCCGATGACCTGATAGTACCCAATGTATGTGTAATTTTTTTTGGTATGTCGGTATTGCTAGAATGTCGGATCGCTAGAAAAGCCTCCGCGGCCGAGTATAACGTAAAGTCCGATGACCTGATAGTACCCAATGTATGTGTAATTTTTTTTGGTATGTCGGTATTGTTAGAATGTCGGATCGCTAGAAAAGCCTTCGCGGCCGAGTAGAACGTAAAGTCCGATGACCTGATAGTACCCAATGTATGTGTAATTTTTTTGGTATGTCGGTATTGTTAGAATGTCGGATCGCTAGAAAAGCCTTCGCGGCCGAGTATAACGTAAAGTCCGATGACCTGATAGTACCCAATGTATGTGTAATTTTTTCTGGTGTGTCGGTGTTGTCATAATGTCTGATCGTTAGAAAAGCCTTCGCGGCAGAGTATAATGTAAAGTTAGACGCCTTGACAATACCCAATGTATATGTGTTTTTTTGTATTGGTGCGTATTCAGGATTTCGGCCTACAAGGTAAATCTCCTGCGAGTTCGTACATCATGTGTAATAATGTTCATATAGTCTTGTGAGGTGATTTGACCGATTAGTAACACCGTCGAACGAATTTCGGCTTTGTCTAGAGTTGGTTGAGGATACCGGAAATTAAATATTTTATGTGTGTATGTAGGAATTCTTCGCGTAGCTCACGTCCGCCTCACTCAAGGCAGATTTGAAGGAAACCGAGGAACCATTCTTACGTTGAGCGACCATGTAATGCGCTGTCTCTCGATTACCAAGTAACCATGTTAGACAATTAAACGCGTATTTACGGAAGTTGATCTTAGCACTATAACGCGAACCTAAGGGGTTGATGTCATGCTAGTCGCCGAGCTGACTGAGAACAAAACCTGAAGGTCTTCGCAAATAAATGTGCTTCATTTTCTGCAATTATAATGAAAGAGCTTATGAGCTCCAACGTGGGAGTCCTAAGCGTATTGACGCTGTAATCTACAGGATTTGTCCGCGATTTGACGCAGCGAGGATCTACGGAATTTTCCACGAGTTCACGTGTCACCAAGGATGAATTTTTAACGGAAAAGCTTCAGTAACTTCGATTCTCAGCAGGGGGCCCTCCCCAGGATCAGTAGCAAGCCAGGATCAGTAGCAAGCCAGGATCAGTAGCGAGCGCAGGCTCAGTAGCAAGCCGAGGAGCAGCAAGTCACAGGAACAACAACAACAAGCTGTAACTAGGCGCGCAGGAGGAGCAACAGCAAGTTTTTGTTGCAAGAAAAACGTCTACTTTGAATCACAGGATGAAATGATAATTATGAGGAAGAAAACTTGAGGTTGGAAAATTACCTCCATTTGAGATTGTGTTTTTAGGTGGATTGCAACCGAGAAAGCTGAAAGGATGTCTCTACTTGTAACAAATTCGCCGATTTTTCGATCTCTAATTTATATGTTTATCTATGTCGATGAATTTGCCGAGAGCAAGTCGAGAATAATATGTCGTGTGTGTTTTATTTTGTGCGTTCATGTTGTCCGATTTATGCGTTATCTTTGATGTGTTATTTTCTCCTTGCGTTCTATAATAATGTGTATAAAAAATGTGCGTTGCAAGTATTTAGTGTGTGTCAGGTATTAATGAATTTTTTTAAATGCGTCAACATAGGTGTGTTGCAAGAAGGTAAATCATGAGGTGATATGTAAGGATATTTTCATGTCGGGAAAAGCGAAGGGATTGAAAAATGGGGGTGAACATTTTCTAATTTTAACGTAAGGGGTACGTCACGGTCATAATTGAAATTAACGAGTGAAAATTTTGAAACTTACAATGCTTTGATATTGTCATAGGAAAATTTGAACCGTCGGCTCAAATTTTGTTAAGGGCGCGGGGATGTGTGGTGAAATAGAATAAATAAGGCATATATATTTGGCAAAATCATATCACATTTTATTTTTGGGCTAAATTCCGTGAAGCTATAACATTTTAAAAGAAGGGTAAACATTCTGCGGGGCTACAAACATTGTAATGTGTTGTGTGTCGTGTCGGCGAGGGTCGGTTCTTTGTACAGCGCTCTCAAGTGCTTGAAACAGGATGTCATATATCAAGGTGTCACAAGGCGGTTGGCGCTTCGTCCAAACTTCTACGGTCCAGGCGTCCTACAACACAAACACACATCGAAGCACACATACACAGGCACAACACAAGCCGAGGCTTTGGAGAGCAAGGAGGCGGGCGTGACGGAGTAACAGAGGCCCGCACGACCTGAGCCAATCACCGCTTGCCAAAGGAATGACGCAAGAAGGTGTGTCTGAGAACACACCAATGAGAGTCCCAGACGTCAGAATAAGCAAGGATTCCGCCAATGAGGTTGCAGATGCTGCCTCTGTAGAATAGAAGCTTCGAGATTGATCTCGTAGCAAGGATGCGAAACGTTTATAAGGAGGGTAAATGAAGCCTCGAGAGGAATTTTCTCTCGGACTCGTGACAAGAGAGACGCACAAAAGTGAGCGCCACAACGAAAAGCCGGCAATGCCGGGGCTTCCCGGTCTTTGTCACAATCCAAAAATTAAACTCCATTGGAAACATCGACACTGATGTTTAACTTCTTCAAGAACGACAAGATTGGGCAACAAGCACCTGCTCGAAGTACATGCTGGTAATCTCTACGAAAGCTCAAGGAGACTGCGGGCGTATCGTCGAAGCTTCAACCGGCAACGAAACCTGCTCGAAGAATTGCGGCCTGAGCACATCAACAATCCAACGTGAAGAGAAACACCCATGGAGAATCTCTACGCTCATCATAAGCTCACAACAACCGCAACATTAAAATCTGGAGTACGCGTTCACCAACAACGCGGAAGGGAACAAGCAAAGATCTACAGTTATCCAGCCCTCCAACGCGGCCAAAACTCCAACATACGAAGCATGGACGAAATGGAGGCATCAGCGCCCGCCCGATGCCGCGATGGAACTCTGAGAACTTTGTCGGAAAATTGGAAGAAGTCGGCACCGAACACTCAGCGATCGCGCATCACAGAAAAGTTGAAAGTTCGTCTTATGGAGATCGTTGAAACAGTGCTTCAAGGTGAAAATTGAAAGCCAGAAAGAGTACACCGAATTGTGCATTCAAAGCGACGTGCGATGTATAAATATGGATTTGTGTTTCCTACTGTGGTGGTGTGCTCTTGGCAGGAGGATGTGTTTAGGTCACAAGTCAAGATTTAGAGGGTACGTCACCCGAAGCGTTCATTAAAATTTGAACTCCTTGTGGTAAGCAAAGTTCTTTGATTTTTATATTGCATTATTTCCAATGTTTCGTGCTCATGCTAGCCCATTCACCGACTATGTTTCCCAATTTTTGCACAGTGCGGAAAGTATTTTTGTCGTAATCCTGTAATTGTTGTGCTAGCGTTCATTGTAATAAGGAGAGTAGATTCTCGTTCTTTGTGTGGCTTATTACGTTGCTTAGGTTAACGCGTTCATTTCATGCTCATGTTGGCCCAAACACTGCGCGCCCACGGAGCGTGCGCAAAGCACGATTTATGGCAGTCAGCGGCCTAGACAGCCAAGGTGCGGTTTTCTCATTGTGTCGTGTGGGATTGCCATGTCGTTAAATCCATGCGCATGTTGCTATAACATTTCCCTGAGCTTAATCATTGCATTGAAATACTATGTGTGTCATATTCAAATCCACGTGTTTCCAAATAAATTCATGTAAATCTTCAATCCTTTTATTCTCCATGTCTGGTATGCAGGTGTACGCAAGCATGAAGGACAATATTATAAAATGTGTCCGGGGGTTGAGACTCCCCCTGCGTGCGTGATTAGTAACCCTTTTCACGTATCGCGACATGTGCATTCAACTTCGTTCGTATACCCATCACAGTTGGAGCTGAAGTGGCATCTCATGCATTTTCTACGGAGCGCAAAGTAGCAAATGTGAGGTTCGTAATGTACAGAATTCATGTGTTGATCGTATTTCCATTTCAGCAGGGCAACCTGTGACCGGTTTAGAATTTGAGTTGTATAGAAAACGTCTGAAAAAGAAATCTGGTCTTGGTATTCTATCCTCACAGTATAACTATTAAAAAAAAGGAACTGGACTATTATTAAAGGAGCTGAATAAATATTACCAAAAATACATGGTTATCAACTTCAAAACGAAATAATAAAATGTTTAACGAATAATTTCGGAAATACACTGGCCTAAACATTAGTGAAAATGGCTCAGAGAACTTTCCTCAAATGGGTTAAAGATCAGTTTGCTGCGAGAAGAGATGGGTTTGAATTCAACCCCAGTTCGTTCAATTTGTTAGTAATTTTTGCCAGCAAAAAGATAAATCTTTCAGAGCAATTACTGTTAAATTTTTAAATTGAGGCGTGTCGTAGTCCTCAATCGTTACGTTCTCAGAAAAAATGCGATTAAGTAGAACATTAATTGTCTGGTCTATTGCTACGTTAAGGTACGCTGCTTTTTGTACAGCATAAGTACGCATGAACAAATTAGCTATACCACTAACATTTGATAAATCATGTACAAATTCTTACGAGTTTTTCCCGAGATAGTCTATATATGATGTACCTTGTATATAAAGGGTACTTGGTGCGAAATGTTGTACACATAATTTATATGATCCAGCATTCTCCCAATTAAAAATCGGCGCAGTGTTACTGCAGTGTAGGCGCAGGGTTAGTGCAGCGCTGAGTAGCGCGGCTGCGCAGAGGCTGCTCTCGGCCGCCACCTGAAGATGTCCGCCCATTTGCGCCAGTCGCGCCAGTGCAGCGCTGCTGCACTAAACCTCCATTGAGCAGACTGCGCTGCCGCAATGCAACTAGTGGCCACCACTCGTAAGCCGTTAAAAAAATAACGCGCGCAGTCGAGGATTACTGCGGTGAACTGCTCTTAGTAATTTACTGCAGTTCACCGCAGTAACCTCGACTACGCGCGGTAAAAAAAATTAGGGTAATAAAAATACTGTTTTGTTATTTTCACAACTTTACTCGTTCTTCGCTCACACTACGAAGAAAACTTGTTGTTGCATATCCTTTTTGCGTAAAATAATCGGTCAGTATAACGTTTCGCCGTCATCATCGAAAATGAGCGTCGTCCATGTATAAAAAAATTTGCGTAGATGGCGATAATTATCGAGGCTGACTGCAAAAATGTTAGTGGGATATGAAACATACGCACATTTTTAGCCTACCTACTTAGATTGAGTTTGAAAAATAACAGGACGGAAGTTCAGTCATTTGGTTACTGGCCCTTATAAATACTTCACCATACATCGGAGTTACTCTAACTGTCAGAGCAACTATGAACTAATTCTAAATACATCCCTAATACAAACCGAAGTAATTTTTGACAGGATATTTTTATAGTTGGAGAGTGGTTAGAAAATTGTATAAAGTTGTTTGTGTTCCATGAAAATATTCAAGAGCTATTGGATTATGTATTCAAGATTCGATAATTAAGTCACAGTATTTCCGACAGTCAGAGTAACGCCGATTTATGATATATCTGTCAATATTTTAACAACGCAGATACCTACACTAAACAATAAAATTCATTCAATGGCCCCAAAGCTACACATTTTAACAAATCTACAATTTATGCCCATTTATTTACGATGGAGGGCACAGAGTATTTCCGCAAACCTTGGTTACGAAATGGTAATATACCACGTATGGTTAGGTAAGCAGCTGTATTAGATAACTTGGAAAATATTATAATGATAGTTCAATTTCGGTAATTAGTAGTTACTATAAAGAACCTCACACCTCTGAAGAATAAAATTTTTATGAACCCCTACCGATGGCCGGGATTAACAATATATTCGCGGATTCAAGCAAAATATTTAACACCGGCTATTCAATGATAAAATTCATCAATTGGATGTTTTTGATAGTAGAATTTACTTCCACGAATATGTTGTTTGGATGGGGAATGGCTTCTTTACTTAGTGCTCATGAAGTAATCATAAGTACAGATTAATCCTTGAGGCTCATTTAAATTATTTATTAACATTATTATTGGTAAGAATATTGGCATCCTACCTACAAGAGTATCAATTAAATGCATAACACATGCATCAATGGAACGTTCCAACTGCAAATAATGCTTTCGCGAAAACATCGCATTACTCTCGAGAATGAATCATAACGATAGCAATGAAAAACTCATTATTAGGAATTATCATGAGCTTGGCGCGAACTTCATTTGTCGAAACTTTAATTGATTTTAAAAAGCCTTGCAGTCGGAACACTCCTACCGCCATTGAATCCACTGGCTCATTGAAGTATTCGCATGCAGAATAAACATCTACTCCCAGTGAATCTCCATCAATGTATTTAATAATCCCAAGTTCGCCACTCTTAAGAATAATCCCGTTATCTTTAGCACCAAGAAGTCCAGCTTTGTAACCAGTGTGACCAATGAAAATTCTTCCCTTTGAACTTTCGTTCTGAATTTCGGTCTTGTCGATTTTCTCATTTTCAAGACTCAAATGTTTCGCTAACTGTTCCAGTACTCTATTCTTGCCTGTGAGCCTATATTTTATCATGCCTAAATAATTTTCGAATGAGAAACATGAAGTATTCCCTAAAGGCCCAAAATTTATATAATCGTCAACAAGATGGATAACACTGTGAACGTTACACGATAAAAAACTATCACCGTAAATTTTTCTTGAGCCTTGCACAAAATTTTTGAGCATCTGTTCTACAGCTGGGATGTTATCCTTTTCACCGTCTACCAACAGTAGTCTCATAGACAAACTCAAGTAAAGAAAGTTTACATATTGAGAAGTGGGTAGTACATCTTTAAACAAAACAATGCCTACGTAAAGCAATACAAAACGAAACTCTGTAGCTTTCCAAAATGAAACTGTGCGCATTCCTCCACTAAGTTTTATAGAAAATTCTGAGGGAATGTGTTTTTGAAGTTCTTTTATGAATCCGTCAAGCGCAACAATTTTTTCGTCAGGCAAATGACACTTATTTTGATGCTTCTTACTAGATTTCAGCCTTAGCATGATCTTTTTTACAATCCCTAAACACACTAGGTGCATATAATCCCAAGGTACATTTGAAACCAAGCCAACGTTTAGATTTTCAAGCAATGACGTCACACCTGGTTTATGATGAGAAATATCGTACTTTGAGCGGAAGCTCTCATTGGTTCTTTTCGGTGCGTTCAAATTGGGTAATATTACATGCCCACCTGAATACTGGCCTTTTTGAACGCATCGTTCACAACTGTTATAGCTATTATGATTGACGATACACTTCAGGTCTGCTCTAGCAACAGCATCAGCTACAATAGCATGCACTACAACAGGGTGACACTTTCCTCCTATACGGATTCCGTTTCTCTCTAATATTTTAATGTCTGACAAAGTCTTTCAAAAAGCGTATTGATGTGCGGCATTTTGTTGGATTGTTCATTTTCAGACAGATAAATACCCGCACAAATTATTTTATTCAATTTGAACACTTTTATTAGTAATGGATATGCGTGATGTTTCCTTGAATCGTTAAACAATGGAATTCCATCGATGTTAATCAGCAATTTTATTACATTTGGAGCTTGGGTCTGAGAGTCGAGATGAGCTTTTAAAGAATTCGGCCAATTTTCAAGGTGAACGTAGCGTCCATATTGCCAGCAATTATACGAAATTCCCGAAATATCCTTAGCTGTCAAAGTTTTTGCTGTTAGTGACAGTCCAGGAAAAAATTCATGAAGATTGTGCAGTAGTTTTGTCACTGTAAGAGCAGGAACATTGGGGCAATCTGCAGTCCAATTAACAATTGCAGCTTCTATTTTGTCTTCAGTGCTGAGAATTGTATCCGCCATCAGTTTCTTTGTCTGACATGAATTTGAATTGACCTTAGAACTTGCATAAGGAAGATCTTCAAGAGTATCCCTCAACGAATTTTCATCAGCAGAAGCCTCCAACTCATTAGCTGATATTGAACCTGTAAGATCTGAAGAGGTACACTGGGCTCCATGGCTAACAAATTCGTTGTTTTTCTTATTAGTAATAGCCAGAGGATTTTCAGGCGCAAAAACTTCGCACTCGTACTGCTGTGGTTTATGAATGATATTAGGTAAAGGGTCCAGTGAAGTATCGTGACGAGGAACACAGTCATGCTCAGAAGGCACATTTTCAATCGAAGAAATATGACCATCTTAGCTTGCATGCTGATATTGACGATCGAGAGCAGTTGTTAACAAATTTTGGTTGCCAGTAGAGAGCAAGGGACCTTGTCTCCGCCGTCTCTTATGACGAGCTGACAGCGTGAGATAGGGTTTATATTTTTTCCCCATTTAAGATCGGTCTTAAATGTTCGGATAAACTCTAGGAAATAAATTCAATCTGAAAATATATACAAAAGAAAAAATTAGACAATGTAACAAAGCACGTATGTGCAAGTGACTTAGTTTTGAATGCAATCGGCAACATCATCAACACAAATACACTTGGTGCATAAATTAAAATAATGTGCTCTAATTTTCAACAACCTCGGTAGTAAAAAATATCTTATATTCAGCCTAAACCTCGAATCAATGACTAAAAATGTGTTAGATGTGATATTCCAAGTTAAATGAACAGGCTCAATAAACTTCACTCTTCATTCGCTGCGTTTCTAGTAAAATATATCAAATTTCAAATGAGTTCAAAGTATTAATCGAAATCAAAATAGAATGATTTTGAAAAGCAATAGTGAGGAATACTCACATTAGGTTATTAGAAAAGACAATGGTTGTTTACTTTGTAGAGTACTAGCAAAATGAAAAAAAACTTCAATTAAACCAATTTTTATCTTTAACGGTTGATTTGAGGAGTAATAGTGACGAGAGTAATAGTAAAGGAGAACCCTTGATGAAGATCAAATCATTATTTGCAATGGTTTATATTAAGAGTAATACGGAAGTGGAACGGTGTATAAAATCTTTTTCTTTCAATAAATGAATTTCATTTTCATTGGTGTTGTGTACGATTTTCTATTCAGGAAGTAATACTTCATATTTCATACGTCGTGATGGTATTAAAATGAATCGGATATAATTACTTGCAATAACATTTTTAGAGGGGTCTCTCACATCGTATCCTCACGATCAACCAGACAATGAAGAGGATGGATTGGTTACGCATAATGAATTAGAAAAAAATTTAAAATAACTGCTTGTATCTCTGAAAACTGTCCGTAAATAACCATAGAACACCATAAAACTTTACTGTTCAAAATTTAAAAATCCAGATTCCGAAAATGAATTATAAAATCCGAAAGATTCCAGCATAACTTTCTCAATGCCGTATCGGAAAATTTTATTTGCTACTGCATTTTATACCAGACTGCAAAAATTTGATGCAACAGCGAAAAGTTAGCCTAGAATTATTCACTGCTCGTTTCTCGAACTTTCATCAAATGCAATAGTTTTCAAACCGTTAAGTTTGGAATTGCTGAGCATCATCGGGACATGATCGTAACAGTTTAGAAACCTACCAGTGTGCTTAATTCATCACACAGTGTGACTGCCTGAGAATTTCCTCACATCAGGCGCAATATTGATGAGGATGAAATGCTTTTCATCGATATGTTTATTGTATTCTCCGCCTGATTTTATCGTATGGTATGTATACAGCCTACAGTCTAACCAACACTGCGTGCAGTCACATATACTGCCTATGGTCTAACGCACACTGCCTGCCGACTCACGTACATTGCCTGCAGCCTCAAAGACTTCAAGCTTAAAAGACTTCATAAAGGAAAAATTATCTACCTCATTTGGCCGATATCAAATTATATATTAACTGATTTCAATATGCATTTTTGACTATAGAATCCGATAATCATAACCATTTAATCGAGAAATCGAAACATTTTGAGTTATAGGTGTTTGAAGTTATTTATTTTCTATCTATTGCTAAAGGATAACAGACTTCAGAGATATTTAAAGTCCTATTCTAGAATCCTAGAAAGAACGTGAAAAAAAATAAAATTTGGTGATACATATATTGTGCAATAATGACATCGTTTAAATTAACAATCAGCAACTTTTTCTGAATCAATACCTTCGGGAAGGCTCAAGTAGATTCCTGGCATAGGCAGTTTCTTCAAAAATGTATTAATTACACCAGCTCCTGATTTGATTAAATAGTTACGTTACGTAAAGTTTTAATATGTTCAACATTTTCTGATATTGTCGTTTTTCAGAAGGCCTAGTTGAAAATATTTTTTAAATTATAAACTATCATTTTTAATAAGGCAAAAATTTTACAAACGAGTAAATTAGGCCTAGTTGTTAATATTTTTTTCGCTGTAAAAAATGGCAGGCTTAAATATTTATTCTGACAAATAAAATGTCTAGGCCCTAACGGTATAAAAAATGAATTATTATTGACTTAAAAGTATTTGGTATGATTTAGTGGTCTGCTGTGAATATTTAGTTGCCTTTCATCTAAAATAGACAAACGTTTGCGGTATGCGCAACTGACACCAATACTGCTACGGTGTTTGAATGTTGATACCACAACTACCAAAGGACGAACGGACAAAAACATAAAAAGACGCACTATGTGCAACTAAACTGGATTAATAATGCAACCTAAACAACTCAAAAACCAACAGCCACCACAAACGAACCGGGATAAAATTTATTAGAGAAAGGTAAACGAGCGATCTTTCAGACTAAGTTAAGTTGCGCTGAACTCTGACGTCACCTTACTTCCCGCCAGCCTTTCAACGGTCGCAATGCATGTGCTCGCGTGTACATAATTCGATGGACTCGAATGCACATACAAAGGAATGCTTTGGGGACATTCTACGATAAAAAGACAAAATATATACGAGGAAAAGGTTCTCAAACCTCCAAATGTCAATAAAATCCTAGTAATAGGATAAAAACTCAGTACATCTGACGTTAACATGATGCATGAAAAAAATACGAAAAATATGCTTACGATTCGAAGACATGGATCATGCAAACCTACACTAACAATACAAAACAGCTATAGGTCCGTATATGATGAATCAATGTTAGAGTCTGACGTAAACAGCAATAACAACAACGACTTCCCTTCGCAAAATATCTCGCAAAAACCGAAATGTTCAATTTGTTACGACTTTTTAGCCTCTGACGACTCTATCAGTAAATTCTTGCTTAATCCACTTTTCAACACCTAACTTGTACGTTGCTATAAAAAATCACTCATCTAAAAACTTTTTCCTTCTGTATGTTGAATTTCACTTCAGACAAACTAGCATTTCCCCTTAATCACATCAAAATCTAACCTAACCCTACACCGAGATTTCACCGGACTAACAATATCGATCGCACAACTTCTCTTCATTGACCCAAGATGACAACTGAAGTTAACCGGCGATCGGATAGGGGCATCGAAACTTAAAAATTTACTGCTTATGTTCATTCGTCGTTCGTAACCAGTATAATCGAAGCAAAGGAAGCACAATTTGGAGTATTTAATGAAAATTTATATAGTAGATTCATGGTTGATTTTCATTTATGGTATTAAAGGGATCCATCACCGAAATGCCAGTTAAAAACTTTTAATTTACTTGAAAAAATTAAGGAATGATGACCGATGGACGACCTGGTTCACTGCCGCTGTTTATCGTACCAAGAACCCATGTTGTCATACTACTTCCGCAGTCACAATATTTTCATAACATTTTCGTTAAATTTCAATTAAAGTGTCAATATTGATCAATATGTATATCCTGAACAATTGGTAACAGCAACAAACTACCACAAGGGATTTTTTTTTAAATTGCACATTTTACCCTTAATGGAATGAGTACGTATATCAGGGCGAATGTTTTTAAAGATGTCATTAAGGGAATCAATCAATCCATCATAATATGAAATTTTCATCACTGTATTAGAAAAACTACGATCAAATGAAAGAATATGCTGAATATGATTCACTTCTTGATCCCAAGACCCTACCCTTTGAGCCATAAACGTTTAAAAGTTTTGTTTGTATAATAAATAGTTCATTACTCGTTATGAAGAATCAATGAAGTGTATAAAATAAAGTGTAACTACGATGTGTCCACATTACTTAAAATAAACCAGGAAATCATTCACAAATATTGTATTCATTTTATATGCCCTCAGGCGGTTCGTTCAATTAATGCATAACCATGTGGCGAATTTTTAGCATATTTCTTATTTTCACCACTTGGGCTACTTCGCAAAGAAGTATTGTAAATTAAATTACTTTTCTATGTTCTATTAGTGGTGCCTGTGACAGACGCAGTGATTATTTTGGCATAGATGAAAAAATTATTTTCTGTTTTTTAATAACACACTCTCTTGCATATAAGAATAAAAAACCATTGACAATAGAAACAAGCATGAACATGACTATATGTAATTCAAAAAGAATATAGAATATAGAATAAGTTCATTATTCTATATGTAATTCAATATTAGAATGAACTTCAGTTGACCATTAGCGGCTCAACGCAGTGAGTGCTGCGGTAACGCGCGTGTAGTTTTCACTGCGCTGAACTACTAGCGGCCACAATTGATTTGCTGCAGCGACAACTACTGGAGAGAGGTGCTGCGCTGAACCTGCCCTAAACTCCACTTACTGCGCCGAACTGCAGTAAACCATTCGAGACACTGCGCCGATTTTTAACTGGGCTGAAAATACACTACATATGAAGTAATCGAACGTAAAACGGAATATACCTGAGCATTATTTAGTATTAGCTTGGTACGAAAGCAATTATTGATTTAAAGATTGTGGGTAAAGACGAATAAGCCAATGACTAGGGAAATATTTATTCAATAATATACTCTTTATTGCTCTCAATGACCTCATTCCTCCTTTCAACAAGCTTATTATTGCCTCGCATGTAAAATTTTGTACGTTTTGGATCAAAATGTTAATTCAACTCTTTGCAATCTCATCTTTTGTTTTTAACCCAAATCTACTGAAATGATTCTGTAGTCCTCGGAACAAATGGAAATCAGACGTAGGTTGTATAGGCTACGAAGAACTGTTTCGCCATTTCCCTCGTGGTAACGGTAGGCTTCTCGGACTCGAGAACATTCAAAAGATCGGAATCAAGTGTTCTTGGATGAACTACCTTCGGCTCATCTTTTAGAGTAAAATCCCTACTTTGAAAATGAGAAAAGCATCTCCTGCAACCTCGTTCCTCCACTACATCACTTCATCAGCCCCATAATTGTTCTGAATAGATTTTGTTGCCGCACTGGCATAAACACCTACGTGAAACTCGTACAGCAGAATTTTACTTCTGTGATTTTTAGATGGAACAAACATAGATGCCAATTATAAATATGAACGCAGACGAGTACCAACTTACTTAGTACCAACTTAGTACTTAGACATTACTTGGTACCAACCGGAAATTTTCAATTTTCCAGTGAAATGCGGTCAAAAAACTTTTAGTTAGAAAATTCGTACAACTATTATTTCCTTCAACAAAGAAAAATCGTAATGCTGAGTCATCATTCATGGATTCTTTAAAAGAAAAAAATGAAAAGGGAAATGTTATCTTTGGAACTTAAAGTTTTTACCTCAGTAAATATCAAAATTTTTTGATTACATTTAGGATGAAATTTTAGAATAACATGCTTAGGACCGTTTTAGGATAACATATTATTATCAGGTAAAAACGGTTGCAAAAGCAACTGTACAGATGATGAGGTTATTTTTGTAAGAGTTATTGCTGCTTGCAGTCATATTTTAGGAGTCCCCAACATCAATAACTCATTGGACTCAGCCAGTTTTCAGGAATTTCCTTCAGAACTCGTTTCTCAATACGTAAGTCTTCTAAAATAACTCCAGCATTGATGCTTCTAAGCATGAGAATAAAAATCAAGGCGAAAATCGCTACAAGTAATGTCATCTTCATTAAAAATTATCAAATAAAACTGAACGTTTCAGCAAAAATCTCTGTAAAACGAAACCAAAAGAGGAAGAATTATTCACTAATGAAGTATTTCAATTTCCTCACGTGTAAGTTGGTTCAGGAATGCTCCTATCATTTTTGCAATAAAACACAGCAATTCATTAAAATCCACATTTCTGTCTAATTATAAAATGCAACGTTTCCACATATCAAACATCACCCTCAGGCTGAAAAAAATACAAATAATTTTCAGTCACATTGTATTGATTTTGATACTTGATATTTCGTAAGGCTGAAAAGGTAGAAAAGAAATAATGAAGTATTTATAAAAGTTTAAACTTCGGAAAAACACGAACAACGGTAAAAAATAAAAAGTAAAGGAAAAACTGAGTAACTGAACTATATGTTGGCAACATGAAGCCGGAAAGCACTCTGGTTGTCATTCAGAGTAGGGTTTCATTTTGTAAGTATGCAAAGATTCGAGAATGCGCATATCTGTTCTGTAAGAGGTGCCGGCCAAGATTTTAAAATCGTTTAGGGAGACCGGAGCATTGCACTCTTCTGCATAAGTTTAACAGATGACAGTGGGGGGACACAAGAGGAAGACCAGTTCTGTAATAACTTCGCCCAGCATGCTCGGAAACTCTAGTCATCAGGGTACGGCAGGTAGAACCAACGCACCGCGATTCACTACGTGAAAGATTGTCCTCTGTTAGATCTCATGCAGAATAGCACAATGTTCCGGTCTCCCTAAACGATTTCAATATCTTAAGGGGGTCCTCCGGAATGAAAATTTTTTTGATCTGATTGGTCTGAAACTTGGTGAGTATATGTAGTTTTGCAAGACAAACATATCTGAACTTGAAATTTTTTAATTTAGGCCTTAGTTTTTCCGAAAAATTTGAAAAATAGGTTTTTTGGGTCATTTTTATGCATATTTCAAAAGAATGGAAGTCATTGAGTTTTTATGCTAGAACAAATTCAAAGACAGTTTTAGAATCCTCGAAACATTTCTAACAAAGATATATTCGGGGATTTTGCATTTTTTTTCTATTTTTTTCATATGCGAAAATTTACCAATAAATAAAAAAAAACGAAATTTTTGGATTTGAACCTTATAAAAAAAATGAAACGTAAAAATGGAAAAAAGGGGAATATAACTTTGTTAGAAATGTTCCAAGGATTCCAAAACTGTCTTTGAATTTGTTCTAGCATAAAAACTCAATGACTTCTATTCTTTTGAATTTTGAGAGTAAGTAACTTTACAGTATAGGCCAAAAACTAAATTTTTTGTTTTAGTGTGATATAATGGAAAATTTATGTAATTGAATGCTGTTTTCATTTTTATTTCGATTATCCCCATGCATAACATCATATTCACACTGTGAATTGTAATTTCCAAAAAAGGAAAAACTTTAAAAAATTTTTACTTATATCATAAAAATTATGAAATTTTTTGTTTTCAGTTTGATTCTTATGAAATTTGACTAAAATATGTAACTTTTGAAAAGAAACACAATTTCCTCCATACATATTTTTGATTCAGGTCTTAGTTTTTGAAAAAAATTGACATATTGGTTTTTAGTCCACTGGTATTGATATTTCAAAAGAATAGAACTCATTGAGTTTTCAGGCTAGAACAAAAACAAAGACAGTTTTTGAATCCTTGAAACACATCTAACAAAAGTACGTTCGCAAATTTTCTATTTCTTCTTGTGTTTTCTTTTTATATGGGGTCGAAATAGGCTTGAAAATTTAAGATTTTGGTCCCCTTACCCCCCCCCCCCTGGGGAGGGATCTATTGTCCGTAGCGCCATAAAATTTTAGGAACCAATAGTCCACCACCTAAGTGTTCTTTTCCAACAATAAAATGAAAAATGACCATCGGAGAGAAAATGGGCCTCCGGAGGACCCCCTTAAGCGGTGCCTCATACAGAACAGATCTGTGCATTCACGAATCCTTGAATATTTACAAAATGAAACCTACGCTGAATGACACCCAAAATGCTTTCCCGGTTCATTTTGAAAATGGACTGTTAGTTCGAAACGTTCAGTTTTATTTGTTCATTTTTAATATATATGACTTTACGTGCAGCGATTTTCGTCTTGCATTTTATATACGTAAGTCTTCTTCCAAGGAAAAGAGATAGACTATGTAGTAATGTTAATTTTTATTCTGTGCATTTTGCCAATCTCGCGTGCGAGATTTTTAACGATTCAAATTAATGGAAATGCAAGCCTGTTAAAGTTTATTCAATTTTACGCAAGATTATAAAAAACTATTATATTTGTTATCGTGTTGGAGGAGAAGCTTCTCCTACTGAAAAATAGTAAAAGATTTGTTCACACACTCACTTTCAGTTGAATAAAATTATGCCTACATAAAAAATAAAACACTATTCCTTAAATAATATTCTGGCGGACGTATGTTCAATGTTAACTCTAACAGTACCGCACGATGATGGAATCCATTTGTCAAAATGATGAAATGTGCACACTTTAGTTTACGGACAGTTGCGCTTCAAGTCCCGTTCTTTAGGCTTTAAAAAAGGTCTTTTTTGGCGTTACATATCATACCTCGTAGATGTGTCCGCAGTAAGCCAGGATCTTGGACACCTAAGTTGATTCCGTTTGATTCTGAGAGCGATGTTATTTCGGCGAATGATAAGTTATAAAACTAGATGTGAATCCTGGTGCTTGGCCAGGCGAGTCGACTGGCGTGGGGTGAACCATGGCGACACTGCATGCATCTGACGCACCTATGCTGGTATCCTGGAAAATCTCATCAAGGACGGTTGAATATTAAGAAAAAAGAATACAAATAAAAGCGTTTGTTTAAAAAAAATTATACGTAAAATGTATTACTCGTTGGTTTTTGAAATTTCTTAATACAGAGGTCCTTAATTGATAAAAATTTCATCCGATGTTCACAGTTGCAGGGGCAGGGGTTAATTATGTTACTGAGAGTAACAACCAACCTATTTTCTTTTGTATTTTTTATCCAATGCAAGATGACTTGACGTTTAATTATAAATACTTTAAATACTACTGGAGAATGCCTATGAGGTTCTTTGCTGTAAGTTAGATCGGAAGATGGAAAGACATGAAAAGCTCTACTGAAACAAGTTGATATATCATCCATAATGATTTCCAAGTAGTGAGAAAAGGCCGACAAAGAGAACACTGGTTTAAAAATAGATATATTTGGCCTAAAGCACAGATGTTAATTGGTGATTTTCATTAATTTGAACGTGCTTAATTCAAATTTGCAAAGCAATTTTACTTCCTAACCTCTAGTTTTATTGCCTCCACATACCCTCATTTTAGTATACGGCGGAGACATAACGTCCTTATTGACGCGTTTGGTGGAAGAACAAGGTAAATGCCATTTTATAATTTTTCCACAATAATAGGTAAAGTTTTTGAGCTGTAAAGATACCTACTTGCAATTAACAGAACTCTGAGATATAAGTGGAGTTTAATAATCGTTTAATGAAAGAGCATTATTGTTTATTTAAATGTAATTATATTCTTACAATATCTGTTTCTCTTTTCCACTTGTTCACATTTCTTGTTCTCTTTCTTCCAATCATTTTAGAAGGGTGCTCTACATAATTAAATTTCAAGATATTAGAATTCAATGAACAACAATGATATGAGTGCATGTCGATTTGCAAGTCTGAAAAAGTAAAACCAAATAGAACATAATTAGGTTTGTAATTTAAGAAAAATCTAGGGTCTTACGTTGTCACATTTCAATATACCTTTAAGAATATAAATACACAATTTTTTACACAAAAACTTGGAATTCATGCCAGGGTTCTATTTGCCTTGGTAATTGCTCACCAACTTTGTAATGTCTTGGTGGAATCTTTCTCCATGTTCCTTACTCACTGCTCCTAGGTTCGGAGAGAAACAGTTGAGGCTGGAGTGGGGAAAGTGTATCTTGGGTGACATTCGGCCTCCCATATCCTCGAAAGTCTGTAACAACCACAGTGATCGCCAATAGAGTCTTGATAATCTGGTACCCGTGTGTTACCATGGAAGCCCCTGCTGACTGACTTGAATGTTTCCTATGCTCTCAGTTCCTTAAGGTAAGAAGCTTCTCAAAGTCAGTCTCCTTCAGCACTTCTCGGATCTAACTAAGGTCCAACGAAGATGCCCGCCTTGAGATTAGCAGCACTGAGACCTGGGAACAGAGTACACAAGTGTTGAAAGGAGGCACCATTTTGTCTACGACCTTCGCAAAATTCTTCAATAAGCCAAGCTCGATTTGAAGAGAACGAAGACGCAACTTCTTTATGTCCACCAGAGACACTGGACTCATGGATACTGTGTTCACCAGGAACGAAAGCGCTCCTGGCCCCCGGTCTTTCTGCTTGTAATGCTTGGATACAGCCCGACTGTCCAATTTAGGGTGGATCGTTTTTTCACGTTTGCCGATTTGACTTCAGCGGTAGTGCGGAAAAGTTGTGAATGGACACCAAAATAACTTGTGGAAAATCTTGAAGCTCTGTGACAATATCTTCAGCTTGCACAAACGCACTGAAAATTGGAAAAAGTCTGGAAAAAAGCCTCCGGTTCATTATCGTTTAAAAACATAATTTTAATGCAATCACGTTCCGGTAGCTAACATTTGAAAGTGATTTAAATACTCTTCAATATAGTTTAAGTGCGTTTTCTTCGGCGATGTCATCTTCTGCTTCCACAACTGCCTTGAAATATGCAACAAATTCCTTAAGAAATTGGCATTGAAGCGTGAATTAAGTTACAATGTGCAGTTGAATACCACACCGAGGTTATATTCAGTGTTCCCTCAACGTTCAGTGCATGGATCTAGAATATATGGAGGGAGCATAGGGCACTCCGATCGGGCTCAATTTGGCTGCAAAAGTTGAAAGACTCGGGCACTCTCAATGCCCGAAACGTCACAATTCTGAGCCAACCCCAGACGCTTGGCTCCACCCACCTTCCCTACAACCCCACCTCATTTTCCAAAGTAAGATTAGTACCTCACCACAAGTCAGAGGGTGAGGTGTGCGTGCAAGTCGCTCTAACTTGTTATAATCAAGGGCCTGTAATCTTCATAGTTTTAAACTCTTAATGTATCGTTGCTAGTAATTTTGATATTATAAAGTGTCCTCAAGTGAGGAAACACAATTTATTATCTTTCGGAGTCTTAGAATCCCAAATTAATGATTGAAGCTGGAAAACAGCTGGAAGAGCATTCAGCGAGCGTGTGCGCACTCTAGCGTAGCCAGTAGGTAACTGACGTCCGTGCTGACGTCACACGTGCGAGACGGCTATTGGTTACCACAAACATAGGAGAAATCTCAAAAACTGGTTCTCTTCACAGACGGCTATGCTCCCTCCATGTATACTCCCTCCACGGTTCAGTGTCTATCTGACTGTCACAGGGAGTGGATGTGTGTCACTGTGAGTGGATGTGTGTCGTGAGAATTTTTTTCTGGTAGGTTTTACAAATATTTTACTGCTTTAATATTATTGAAACAAATCAAAGGTAATTCATATCGATTTTGTTTATTACTTACTGGATCACCATGTATGCTGTTCAAGGAAAAACCAACAGACATAGTCGCAGTCAAGCGTGTGTTGTGTTTGGGCAGCCTAATGAACCCAAAGACCTTAATCTTTCTACTTATCACGATGTGATGAAACACTACCTTTTCGTGAGGCAGCAACTAAAAATAACTTCAAACAAGGAACCTTCATTTAAAGATATTAGTGATTGTGCAGTTTCCCACGTGATGAATGTTTGGCAAAGAGCCTCAATTCCAACTGTTTCTGAGAAGAGAATCTATGATATGTTAAAAAGTTATCACTCAAAATATGTGAAGATGAAGAAATTAGTAGAAGTGATAAAAAGTGAGAAAAACTCGCAAAAACTTAAAGATTTTCAAACACAAGCAGAGAAAAAACTGTTTAATGAAAGTGCTTGTAAATGTGAAGATTTTGAGTTGTGCTCCTGTAGTCGACTCAGCAAAGTGCCGCTTGAAGAAAGGGAGTTCTTGATAGATCAAAGAACTACTAGAAAGATGGCCATTGGCTCTGTGGATGCTTTATTGACGGCCAAGATGCAAAAGAAAACAGAGAGAAAACGCACAGACATAATGCGAATGCATCATTCTGAACCGGTGCCCTCAACAAGCAAAGAAATGACTGATAACTCAGATCAGTCACATATGTCACTTTCAATAGTTTCCTCTTCAACAGACAGTTCAGATAAAAGCAGTTCATCAGAGTTTTAACCCAGTTCAAGCACAGTAAAGAGACTTCATAAGAGGGAAAAAATGCAGCGAGTATCACTTGATAGCCTAGCAGTGATGTCGGACAAAACAGGAGTGTCTGACAGAGCAGCTGCAACAATAGCTTCTGCTGTGTTAGAAGGAGCTGGACTTGTAAATAAATGTGACTCATCCTTGGTAGTTGACAGAAATAAAGTACGGAGAGCCAGAAAGAGAGCAAGGTCAGAAGTCCAAGAAAACATGAAATTATTGAAACCACTTGAAAGTATATATTTTGATGGAAGGAAGGACACAACAAAAAATAGGAGAAATTGTAGAATCAAAGCAGTATGTTAGGATTGCACAAGAGCATGTAGTATTGCTTCAAGAACCTGGTTCACTTTATATTGGTCACTTAGCTCCAATAGTAGGATCTGCTTCTTGTATTTCTTCTTCAATACTTGATTATCTGCAGTCACACAATATTGATACCATTAGCATTGTTGCTGTAGGCTGCGATGGAACATCTGTAAACACACAGGTCATAGAGGAGGAGTTATAAGACTCCTTGAAGAGAAACTCAACAGGCCTCTTCACTGGTTTGTATGTCTACTACATGCAAACGAGCTACCTCTCCGTCACTTGATAAGTCATTACGATGGTCAAACTTCTGGTCCATCAAGCTTCACTGCACCCATTGGTAAACATCTGAGTGACTGTGAAAAACTACCTGTAGTAGAATTCAATCCAATTCCTAGTGAAACCATTGAACTTGATTCATTAGATTTGAGTACTGATCAAGCATATTTCCTACAGCTATACAGAGCGGTAGCATCTGGTGAATGTTCCAGCCAATTGGCACTCATGAAACCAGGGAAAATACATCACGCCAGATGGTAAACAACGGCAAGTCGTATTCTCCGTCTCTACATTTCAACAGAAAACCCTTCATATTAGCTGCTTCAGATTGTGAACTTTATCATGGCAGTATATGTTCCAGTATGGTTCAATATCAAGATGAACCCTTCTGCAAGCAATGGTGCAAAGCATTTGTTCTCAATGATAACAAAGTCTCGTTCTTTGTCAGATGAAAGCAGAAATATTGTCCACCAAGTTTTGCAAAACAATGCTTACTTTGCTCAGCATGAAAACCTTATTGCTATGATTCATGATGAATCTCCAGCCATTCGTGAGATTGGCTACAGAAGAATAATCAAAGCAAGAGATAATCCAGTTCAAAGAAATACAATTCGGAAATTCCAACAACCGAAGCTACTATTTCATGCTACTGTCTTTCATTTGATGATCGATTGGCAGAACATCCAACTGACAGAACCACCTCTCACGAGAAGAGTATCATCAGAGGACATTATGTCTCTAATTAAATCCAAAGAGAAGCCCTCTGCTCTCCCAGATTTTCCCTGTCATACCCAGGCGGTGGAAAGACACATTATATTAGTAACACAGGCTTCAAAATCAGTTGTAGGAGCAGCTGCTCGTGATGGTTTTATAAGAAACCGAATTTATGGAAGGAAAAAACTACCCAAGTTTGAAACTTAGGAACAGTATTTGCTTTATTAAACAGAACACTGAAAACAGTGTACACAGGTATTAGCAATGGAAGGGAGGATGGGTTGGGTAGGGCGGAACTCGTCGTACAGCCACCTCCTCGTGGTGAGTTCTGGATTGTGTCATCTCCTTCAAATAGAATTTGAGAAAACATAAACTAAGTGCTGTACATTTTAGAAATATGCATTATTTAGCAAAACAAGTGCAATATACGTCATAGTACCCATATCTATGACGATGAGCTTAATTGATCAAAATCGTCAATTATTGGTATTTCTGGTATTTTTCTAATTTTCCAAGCTATTTGTGGAAGCAGAAGATGACTTCGCTGAAGAAAACACACTGAAACTAGATTGAAAAGTATTGAAATCACTTTCAAATGGAAGCTACAGGAACGTGATTTCCTTAAAACTATGTTTTAGAACGATAATGAACCGGAGGCAGTTTTTTCCCACTTTTTCCAGTTTTCATTGCGTTTGTGCAAGCTAAAGATATTGTCTCAGAGCTTTAGGATTTTTCACAAGTTATTTTGGTGTCCATTCACAACTTTTCCACACTACCGCTAAAATCAAATCGGAAAACGTGAAAAAACGATCCACCCTACTGACCATATAGAGACAGAGAAAACAACAGTACTTTGTAAATCACTCTTGCACACCCATATGGGGCACAATGACTCCACTGGTACTGGTTCAACTTGACGCTTCCAAAAGAAGCTCTATTTTGTCTCATGACTCCTTCAGATTGACAGAGTAGGCACTGGATATGTTGGGGTGTTTATTCCCGTTGTGCAGAAGCCCAGCCTTGAGACTTCGCTTGGAAGAGTCTATGAAAAGAACGCCAGTCTGAAGGGTTGTGTGGCAAACCAAGGAAGGTAAACATGCCAAGTACATTTGGTCTGTAGCACAACTTGTTTTCAATGTCGAAAAATAAGCAAGGTCTTTGTGCCGTTTTCTGCAAATGATCCATACATCGTTCTCTACTAGGTTCCACTGCTTAAACCAAGAAGCCAAGAGCTCTGACTGCTGTTTCGACATATACGAATCACGAGGAAGGTCATTTAGGTTTCCTGCGCGATCCAGTGGGGCTCGTTGCCACTTGCTCCTGAATAAACAGAGGTGCTATTTTCAGGAGAGATCAACTTGGCAGAATCTTCCCCCGAATGCATTTCTGCATTTGATGAGGGAAGAAGATCCTTATTTACTGGGGGTGTTGGGACTGAAAGATCATCTGAATGGGGAACAGGTCTCAGAGCAGAGGGAAGGTTGGGATATATATTATTTTTCCTAGAAGAAAACTTGAAACGAGTCGTAACGTTTATAAAAAAGTTACAATCCTCTGCATGGCTTCGTGGCTCTCTCCAGACCATCGGGACAGCAAAGATGAAGGCCGCTTTCCTACCGTTAAACCATGCAGTTGTCCAATGTAGCAGGGTTCAGAAAGTGTGTGGAGCCAAAGATTTGTCCTGGTCTCCAATTTCACAGTCAAAATAATAAAAGTAAGCAGTTCTGAGGAGGGAAGTGATTGTTCGGCGCTGTAAAACTCTCGTGAAGTCCCCACTCACGTAGCAGAAAGAATTAGCTTTGCTGATGCATCCTCGGTGATTTGACGAGCCTGAAGCCATTGAAGAGGTTTGCGTCAGCTTATAACACATCTGGAAAACAAAATAAAAATTGATCACATATGAGCAACTATAGTTATGTGAATTGTTGTAAATTATAATTTAAATAGCTACCCAAAAGACTATAACATGCATGATTGTCGAGGGACACCAACCTCCTGTACTCACTGCCAGTACGCTGCTGGTGTATTCAGTTACGTGTCAAGTTTGCCAGTTGCTTTTGGTAAAATAGGGCATCAATTTTTATTGCAAGAAATACAGTTCTATATTCTATAAAATATAAAATGAAAAGCACAATGACCTAAACAGGACTTATGATGGAAGACCTGAATGCATGCACGTTTTTATGTACTGTGCGTGTCTAAAATGTACAATACGTATATCTACAAAACTTGAGGTAATGAGTAAAAACGAACTTCAAATCTAAAATCAGCCCCCCCTGAATTAGGCTTAAGCAGCTTTTTCTGTGCTTGCCTCAATTTCTCTGTAAACCAGTGATTTATAAAAAACATTGCTTAACACGCTCATATCAAACAAATAAACAAACGTACACGCAACGATGAATTTCAGAGCTTGTTCATCATACGATGGGTGAAATGATTTGCTCATGAATCCTAAGCTCAGAATAAGCTTATTTTCATTTATATATTTGTATTTTGAGATACAGAAACGTGCGGCGCTTACAAGGGTATCATTAGATTTTTTTAAACAGTGAGCCAGGAACAAATTTTATTAACTGAAACTTTGAGCTATTTCCGATTACAAGTTCAGTGCTAGCTCGTCACAGAGCGTTAAGCGAATGTGATCGCCAAGACATTTGGTTTCATATTTTCGCTAAGTTTTTTCCGGAAAAAATAACACTTCACCCTGCTACATCAAAACTGACGACTTTATTGCACAGTGTAGTAGAAAAAATAAGATAAAATATCAAATGAAAGATAAAAAAGATTCAGGAATAAAGTGAGCAAGTTACTAAATTTCTAACAGAGATTTCAGAAAATTCAAATTACAGTCTACCAACAGTAAAAAGTATTTTTGGCATCTCCCTCTCTCGGTGTTCCCTACAATAACTCACAGTTAAGGGCACATGAGATGAAATAGAAACACGGTGAAAAATTGGTATTGTTTAAGAAAAAGAAAGAAAGAAAAACAGCTTATTTCCAATAAAGTATATAAATTAAATGTTGATACATTGGTTTTTAAAACACCTTAACATGAACATCCTTAACTGATAATAACACACTGGTATCGTAATACCCGTGAAAAATGTTGAAACAAAAAATGATTGACAGAAAAGCACAACAAAAATGAGTTCCCTTCGTTCCCTAATATGATTTTGACAGTGCATTCAAATATAAGTAACTAAGAGTAACTAAGAGGACACAATCTTCCTAACGCTTGTTGAAAGATGCATTCGTTTATGCTCATTTAAATTGAACTAAAGGCAAAAGTTTCATTCAAATACATTAACTTAGAGATCCATAATTGTTATTCATACATGCTATCGTGATACCCATGATAATTGTTGAAACAAATTATTTGCATCCTTAGTTGCTATTCATACATGATTATCGAAGTATCTGTTAATTGTCGAAACATGATTCAGAGAAAAGCACGAAAAAAATGCGTTCTTGTTCGTTGCGGTAGTCGGATTTCGGTAGTGCATTTAAATACAAGTGACTAAGAGAACAAATATATAAACATATGAAAAAATAAAAACAGAACATATATATTTCTGAAAACCTTTTCGGTAGTGCGTACTTACATTGAAATATGAGCATACGAACGTAGGAACTAGTTATACGAGCATGAGGGATTGATGTTAAATGAAAAAGGGGCAGATATGATTTATTTTGCGTCTAGAACTATGAGGTCGACAGTCGGGATATGGGACAATTTTTCACACTAACGCATCAACTAAAATGTCAAGTGATGAGCTCGGAAAAAATATAATATTCACTATAACAAAACAAAGAATTATTATGATATTTCCAACACACGCTGATAGCACTGACGCAAAAGGGTTCACCAGAGCTAGAGACATGAGGATTGTTGTACAATGGTAACCATAACATTTACAGCATAGCTGGAACAATACGAAGAGTTAGCTACCGAAAATGATTTAGTCTTAATGCACTCACGAGCTTATAGGAAAGTAAAAATTTCTAATGAATTACGTTACATTTTTAAATGTTTTAATGATGTAAAAAGTACGAAAAAAACGTCTCCAGCCCCATTTGTGAACGCAAGAATTCCACAATGGATGAATTGAAACGATCATGGAACATAGAGCTGATTCCCACCAAAGCCGATGGACACTGCCTCCTCCATGCAGTAGCTCATCTACTTACAAAACAACCAGCATCAAAATGGAATTACAATAATATTCCTTGAAGGCTGCAGTCAAAACAGAGAGTAAAGCAAACAACAGCACATACGCTAAGTTTGTTGACAAGAACAGTTGAGACATGCAAAACCTCATAGATAATTACACTGACGACAAACATTTTTATCAAGCTGCTGGAGACCTTATACCACTAATCATTTCAAATGTGACAGGCCAAAAACTTCTCGTCCTGGATGAAAAGGATCATTGTGTTTTGAAAATATCAGTCGATCCCTTTTTTAGAGTTATCAAATAATAACCCTCCACTACTGCTCCATCGTAAAAACGATCACAACAGTGCTCATGTCACACAAGGCAAAAATCAGACCGGGGTTACCTCATCTTGACAGACTGCCGCTGCCCAGCCAAGTAGTAGACTTTCTTACATAGCAGATGCTGGGCCAAACACCCTGGGCAACTTAGACAAAAACGATAAATCCCCTAAACGATCACATCGAGATAGTAACTTTGCAACCTTTAAAAAGAGTGCCAATATAGATAAAATAAAATCAAGCATATAAATGCTCGAAGCCTGAATGGTAAATTGGATGAAATCAGAGTAATGTTGGTCACTGAAGAAATTGACATTTTGTGTGTTTCAGAAACATGGTTTGATTCACCAACCCAAAGTTCGTTTTTTAACATTCCTGATTACGTGTTGTACCGCTACGATGGCGCTAAAACCAGCCGAGGTAGTGGATCGTGTATTTTTGTGAGAGAAATGTACTCATCATCTTCACTTCTAGCGAATAAAGTTTGCTAAGGCATTGAAATGGTTTGGTTAGAAGTGCAAACAAATAAACACAAATCAATTATCATTGGCAGCCTTTACCGGCACCCATCGTCTCCCCTAAATCTAACGCTAGATTTCATTGAGGAAACCTTCAAAGAAATCTTTCACGCAAAAACGTCATTCTTTGCTTTCGGAGATTTTAATGTTGACCTAACGGACAAAAACAATCAGCTAAGCAAACTATTGTATAAACTAAGCCTATCACAAATGGTCAAAGAACCGACTCGCATCACTAAAGTCTCTGCAACTCTCCTCGATCTAGCAATCACAAATAATCCCACCGCAATACTTAGTACAGTAATACCACCCTCTATTTCCGATCACCACTCTATAGAATGGGAAATTAATATTGCAAAGGAAAGACAAAATACCGCCTTATGACTCATCGCTCGAAAAGGCACTATTCAGCAGAACTACTTCAAGAAAAACTACTCGATAGGTCTACCGAATTCCAGAAAATGATGCAATCTGACGATGTTGACATTCAAGTGTTCATCTTCAACGAGAACTTCACAGCAGCTCTCGACGAATGTGCACCTTACGTCAAAAAAAAAACCAAAACGGACTGTTTGGATTGCTGACGGAATTAAAGAGATGAGCAGAATAAAGAAAGCTAACTTGCGAGGGTACAAAAACAATAGTTCAAACAGTATCTTATACAAGAGGTATAAAGAACATGAAAAAATTCTTCGAAAGAAAATCACTGAAGCAAAACAGACTCACTTTCACCAGAAACTGATAACGGCTAAAAATAACCAGAAACGAACTTGGGAAATCATTAGTGAGGTAGCCCCACATAAAAATTTAGACCGTATAAGTAATTTTGAAAATCCCTTGGCAACAGCCACGGATTTCAACACATTCTTTTCAAAAGTAGGGGCTCAAGTTTTCAGTGAGGTGTGTACCAATCCAGATGCAAAAACAATTGAAAATTCATGCCCTACTGCACCCTCGAGGATTGATGTCAAGTGGAGACCACGTCCTGTCGATATACCGGAGTTACGAAATATCTTATACTCACTAAAAAACACAACGGCAGTTGGATATGATGGTTTCAGTCTTCAATATATCAAAGACAGTTTCCCCGTTACAGCACCATGGATTGGTCTGATAATTAATACATCAATAGCAACCAACACATTCCAAACCAATGGAAACACTCCATTATTAGACCGTTGCATAAAAGTGGTGACCTAAATACAGCATGTCTAGTCGTAATTTCCTATTGACGCGGAAGACTTCCCGCGGTAACAGGAAGTTTCGACCAATTCTTTTATGGCACCGTTCACTGCGGTCCGTAAATATACTCTTGCAACTATACTTCTATGTAACAAAAATACATCGCATGTAATATATTCTGGGCACCATAATATATCTGCAGGTGGCAGATGCATCAGAGGACCGTCCAATTTCCGGTTCCTATGTTGTAGTAACAGAATCTCTTCAAACTGTCACTTACACAGAGGCTTCTTTATGTTTCTGTAAATTCAACAGAAGCTCTTATAGTTTCTAGAGAAGAGACGGGAACCTATACTTCGTCCGGCACAATGCCGGCCTCACCCGTTCTAACAACGGACATATAGACGCCCCCTGTGCGAGATACAGAACGTTCACAATATTTCTGTAAATTGAACAGAGATAAAACAATAGTTCCGTTGGACTAACGGTGCGTCTATCGCAGTCCGTTAACTCAACAGATGTCTGTGAATTCGACGAAAACAATTAATGCATCTGGCGGACTAACAGAGGGAAAAAAACTCTCTGGCGAAAAAGCTGCTAGACAATTTTCCGTTGTTTTGACACTTTTTTTTACAGTGCATAAATAAAAGATACTAATGAGGGTAACATAAATGATAAAAAATTATTATCTGCACAAACTGGCCATCAAAGTCACCTAATCCGAAATAGAAGTGAATGCATACTTCTTTATTATTCAGAGGTACTGTCACAACATAGTATCTCGTTCATATGAACCAAGATTTGGAATTCGATCACTGTTGAAATCCGTAAAAAATTTTCCGCAGAGCTTTAGAAATGAATCATAAAACTATGTTTTTGCCAAAGTGCTAATGACACAAGGTTATCAAATCAAATCCCTTTGCAAGATGATTCAACTTGATAGGGTTATTACAATGTTATTTTTAAAAAAAATATTAGCTTTGAAGATTATTTCGTATTTCATTGACTCATTTTAACATTGTTGTAATTTTAGACACCGAATTCTGTGCGAACACATTTATTGATCAGTCTAATGTGCAACTAGGTTAAGTGTACTTGGCTAAACATTATTGTATTATGATAGCGATGCATGATGATATGATGCCCCAGAAGTCGCTGAACTTTTCTCCGGGCCCGCAGGTTGTTATATTCACAAGTGTCTATTTTAATAGCCCTCAGAAACACCCTAGATAATGTATCACTTGTAGTGAATAAATTGTTCAAATTGAATGAATACTGACCAAACGTCTCAAAAGGTACTTGGGTTCTGTAATGCATTTGAGCCTTATTTAAAAGCAAGTTCACTCAATGTTCTGAAATGACACACTTCGTGCACTTGAGACCAGTCTGCGCTGAGGGGTTCACGAGACCACTTTTCGCTGAATGACTCAAGTATGCTGAGCGGTCTGATGAGGCCTCTCAGTTCGGAGCCTGAACAGGCCACTCTAAGGAAAGTTAGAAGGCATGTTGTGGCCGGCTTAATTATTAACGCAGGTCAGAGGGCTTCCCGGAAAGAAGGAAAGGAGAATGTGCCATCTGTCGACCTGGGGCAAGGAGACCAGTAAAAATTTAGCCCATATACGATGGTGTGGGGATGCTAGTATTGCAGTCACCCCAAGGGACCAGGGGATGTACCAAGGGGCTCTTGAGCCTCTTTACTGAGTCCGAGTCGTGCCTGGAGCATTATGAAAACATGGTGCAGGACCCACAAGCCTCCCGTCGCAGCTGTTTGTATAAAAAGAGTACAATGTTGGTCTGTCAGGAAAGTTATTGGCTGAAGGTAGACAAAGACGATCTATGGTTTTAGTTTTGTTCCGTTATGCTGCTGGATGAATACACGGTCTAGATTTCCAGAGAGAAATATTACGGTCTAGATTTCATCGCCAACATCTGCTTTATGAACAAATGAATTCCTCTTGCTATGGATGGCAACGAGGAATCCAGTGAGATATTTTTCTTTCGTTGAGTTAGTTTTGATGCCCTAATACGATGCATAGAATAAAGGGAAATTCATCAACATTTTCTAGAAAATGAAAGCTAATGAACGAGTGAAACGCTGCCTAATAGTACCCTTATATCTCGAATGGCGTCAAGAGAACAGAGCGATTACAAAAAAATGAGTACATTTCGGTAGAACCAGAAACTCATCTAGTTAGACGTTAATTTTCACACCTAGTTGTATATTTTTACGCGAGTACACTAGCAGTACGTCTTTAACATATTGACCGCGATGGGTTTAACTGAAGTTCAACATTCAACTCAAATTTGAATTCGATCGATCTCAGCGATTTTTAAAACAGCAAACATTAACTACATCGTGTCTTGATTCAGCTTTGATTAGGTATGTATGAAAATTGAGTCGCTCAGCACTCAGATGAAAATTCCCTCTGTGTTACCAGGGCTCACGTCGCGACCAACGTGTTACGTATAATTTAGAGAGTGAAGACATCACAAAAAAGTTGCTAGCGTCAAACTAAAGTCAAAGAAATTAAAAGAAATTCATACACGATCACATTTCTTCACGGTTAATCTCTCAACTGTCGAATAACATTACTCGCACTTAATAAATGTAGTTACAAATTATCCCATCCTCCTGCATTGAAAGGTCGATTCTCAGAAATTCAAAACATTATTTTGAAATACAGTTAGCACATGCGTGATTTTTTTATGTGCTCTAAAATTTTCATTGGAATGATGAGTTTACTTCAAGCAAGGTTTATGCATTTAGATATATTTTATTAATAAATCATTTGCTAAGGAAGCTTATTTCCGATCGCCTAGCCCCACCCGGGAAGCCATACATCAGGCGCTCGCCGTACGCCTTTGCGGCTTGAAATGAGAGGCTGAGGAAAAGGTTCGCTGTATTCTTGTTGGCCTTGATTATAATACCGAACGAAAACAAAAATCGGGCTTTTTTTATGAAGAGCTGATATATTTATTTAGCAGTCGTTAAAGTTTCAAACTTCGAGGATTTCTTGAGAAAAACTTGAGCGATTGAAGTCTGGCATATTGGAAAAGTTTGTTCAGCTAAAGATGGGAAGGTGCTTGCCGAAACAGGTTTCGATATCGCCTCCCTTATCACTTTCTGGCGTATCCATGAGCAGTGTACTAGATTCCATACTTTTATCATTACCAAGCCCTTAGATCGGGCATTATTGCCTGTTCCTCATTTATTGAGATCATGCTGCTGCAGACAGCATTATTGCATTTAGAGCAACGGAAACTTAGAGTACAGTTCATGCACATTGTGGTGTTATGTTCAGATGCAGTGGAAAAAACAAATGTTCGTGCACCAAAAAATTTTTTATTAATCTAATTCTGGACGAACTGAAACAATCGAATCTTTACAATGCTTGCATTACGAGTAGAATTCATGAAAGTAGAATGTGCGGCAAAAATTATGAAAATTTAGGTATAAAAGAAAGTATTATCATTTCGCATATATTATAATGGAAAAAATATTCGTATAAAATAGGTTTCTGATTATAAACGGCAATTATTCCTTTCTATCGATAGCGTTTAATTCATAACTTTCTCGATTTTCATGCAATGTGTTCAGTAGCTTTTATGAGCAATATATGAATACTTTGCCATCAGTCAATATTTTAACACCATTCAATGCGGTACTCCCAGGGCGGAAAACGAAGAATGTTTGAACTCAGCCAAAAAGTCAAAATTAAGAAATAAAAACCCCGTTAAATTTACATGAAGATCTTAGAAAAGCTTAAATTCTGTTCCCGCCCACTGCTTCACTTGTTGCTAGGTAAAAGAAAGAAGGAATTTCAGAAAACCATGCAAGGTCAAATGAGCAGCAGTTTCCACGATCTTCGAGCAGAAGATGTTTCCACGATCTTAAAAAAAAACGATCACACGCAGAGGTGCAATAAGGTTTGTCAGCATAAGGCACAATAAATTATTGTTCTATTTAGCAATGAACTCTGTTGAGCTCAACTGGATTCGCACTCTCCAAGGTAAACTCGAGTGTTGTTGCAATGACGTCGAAATGCCTGGGGAAATTTGCTAATGATTATAAAAATAAAATCTGAAACAAAATAAAAATGATAGAAAAGATAGTCGATTTAAAAATCATTTTAATACGTGAACGTTTCGACTTCAAGCTCAAGCCATTATCATCACCTGTATAAGCGAATTGAAATACAGAATATACGACATGGCTAAAAGACAAAAAGGATACAATTTAAAAAATAATACAAAAAAAGGAATGGTGAGATGATACTGCAATTAGTTTTTGGAAATCAGGCTATTTCTAACTGGAATGATGATAACTTTGAATTTAGAGCTGGTTTCAATTGTTTAATGTAAAGAGATTCTAGTATATGTAGGGCGTTTTTATTTGCACATAAACTTAATTTTGAAATATCAGATTTGCTTACTATTACACTACACTGCTTTGCGCGATCCCTAATGGATGAAAAAGATGGCTTAGCTAAAACTCTACACGTTCTGGAGCTCCTACCAACGTGTTCGAAAAATCTAGTTCTAAAACTACGCTGGGTGCAACCCACATAGCTAGACCCGCACAGCGGGCAGCACCCACGTCAAAGTTGCTCCTCTCAGTGTGCGTGAACGAGTCTGTGTACGTGTACGGCTTGTCACCGTCACCAAGAACCACGCCCACTTCAATAGCTGCCACACGTCGCTGCGTGACATAATTATAGTGTAAACAATAACAGTATAGCTTTGCCATGGAATTATTATTCAATAATGTAATAAAATACTGTATATTTGAATTTACACTTAAAAGTCACAACCGTCATAAACGACGCATATTGTTGAATGAGTTAGACCAAAAATAACAACACAGTTATTGCGATTCTGCCGTACTTAAACTCCAACCAGAATAAACTCCAACCAGACGCCGGGCGACGAAGTGCATAAATTCCTCCTGTGCCAACTATAAACCGACAGACCCTCCAAGATTCCAAATTTTCAACGTGCAGCATATGGAGCGAGCAGGCACAAAGACTCAACCGTGCAAATTCATGGAGAATTCAACGTAAACTCCTAGCTCGCAAGAACGCCAGAAACCGCGAATTCCGCAGTGGTCAAGCTGCTCTGATGCTCAGCGAACGATGCTCAAATTCATGGGAACTCTGAGTGCAGGGCCGCCAACTATCAGCACCGCCTACGAGAGCGAAGGAACAACGGAGACGGACTGATCACCCCTGCGCGAATCCTTCAAGCCTCAAGTGGAAGCAGTATTGAAGCGGTTTTGGACCGACTCCAGCCACATGTTACAGCAGAGTGCAAGTACATAATTATTGGTTATTAAGAACTCTGAAAACCAGTGATCTTGAGTACAAGTGTGAATGCAAAAGAGCACTTTGAACAGTGCTTTAGAATGGCGCGCTATTTAGAAATTTATTTCTGGGTTAATTGTGATGTGGTGCACTTATAAAAAGCTGTGGTTCGGTTTTAAAGCTAGGATTCAAGTGGTGAATGATGTGAAGCGTTCTAAATGTTTTTTTTTGACACCTTGTGGTGAGTAAGGTTTTAGTGTTATAGATATGGTATCATTTGCATTAATATCATGCTTACGCTAGCTCATCGATTCATTGTGATTTTCTAATTCTGGTTAGTGTGCGTAGATCTTTCTTTGATAGTGGACATGAAATTTTGTGAAACGTTAAATCATGCAATCGTTCGTTGGCGCTCATTGATTTTCATGCTTACACCTCTCATTTTAGGTGTCATTTTGTGCCAGAATGTGTTGTCGACAATCCTCGTATTTTTGGTCATGGGCGATTCACATTGTGACACTCGTGCTCCTTTTCATCATTATGTTCAAACATTTTCCTTTGTGCTTTTTATCCGCGTGTTCATCATAAAATAAAATGCGTTTTAATCTTTCAAGGTGTGTCATTTTTCCATGCAAGTTAAGCAGGTATAGGCGAAGCACAATCCATGTTAACACTGCTGTTATATTTTCTGGCTGTTCTGTCCCCCTCTCTTTCTGTGTATTTCATATCTCTTGTTTCATTTCAATTCTCAATCTGTCGGGGGTTTCGATGCCCCCTAGCGCAACGCGACTTACGTTCCGCAACAGAGTATTCTAATGGGTTCTTAATAACATCAGTTATAATAAAGTATTCATTCAAGTGCTGTAGTGTTCTGTGAGATGCCTTTTATGCATGTTCACGTCAACTGAATTCGAATGATTTCCTTGATAAATATGAGTGAGAAATTTCATGAGCTCATATCAGTATATTTACTTGTCTCTTCCCTCTCGTTTAATATCATACTATTTTGGCCGTGAAGGGGAAAATAAAGGAACCTCTATATTTTCATTGGTGATAAAGAAAGCTTGGCTCTACACACGAAGTAATGAATGTTATAAATTTCATCACAAATTTTCCACCTTGTTAGTTTCCTTCAGGAAATAGCCCCCTTTCCCCTGTCATATATGACATACATGTATGATGCTTCATCAATACGTTACTTTATCCAGTTGCCCAGGAGATAATGAAACAGTTTTCAAATGAATGTTAATGCTCGTGGCAACATTATTTATGCTACCAAGTTAGTTATTTCTTGTGTCTTTACGTGGCAACTATAACACATTGAACGATATTTAATGTCCTTTCCAAAACTTTTTATACAAGTAATGAAAAAATATTATAAATGTAGTATTTCAATATAGGCTTCGGAGCCGGATGTCCTTATCACACTTGGTTTGGGATATCGCGGTCACCGGCGGAAGTGTCATAAACGCAACCGACGGATGCCGCCGTGTTGTGCATTTACCGGAAGGGCTTTTTTTAACTTCCGGTGACACTCTAGTCTTGAGGCATGTGTGTCCCTTTTTGAGTCAGTACAATACTAGAAGTCTCACTGCGCGTTTGGCTGTCCTTCTGTCTGGTATGCGGCTAGGCGAATTGAAGTTAAAGCTTCCTGTTAAAATAAACCTAATGTCGTACTGAAAATAGCGACATTACAATAAATGAAAAACAATTGTGTGTAGTAATATTATTTGTATATGTAATACATGTTTTCATTAGGTATTTTCAATTCAGTTGCAATTGCTTTTCAACTCCTCAACTCTACGAAATATTTTCAGTTTCTCACTTGTTTAAATAAAATCGAATTCACTCAACATTTTTCACTACAAAATGTCAATCGTTGAAGTTCTATACCTCTGTCAATCTATAAAATGCAACTTTTCGAAAAAACTATCATCTTCAAACTGAAAAAGCTAGTCAGCTAAGGATCGTTATTCCTACATTACAAAAATTACCCCCACACATAGTCGTTCTTCGATGTGAATTTCGAGTTTTACAGGGTCTGCTTCAACTTGAACAATTGTTGTTTGTCATTTTTTATCAATGTGACCGCATAAAAATATTATTTACTTCATTTTTCAGCCCGAATATGATGATAGTTTCACGAAAACGTTGCATTTCATAGATTGACAATGATATAGAATTTTAACGAGTGTCATTTCACAGTAAAAATATTACGATTGCTTTATTATTGAGAAAACTTCTGAACAAATACATCTAAGAAACATATGAAAGATGACTTTTTGAAAGAATTATTACGTACTATGAAACGTTAATGAGTTTTAGCATTATTTTGACACATTTTTATACATATATCTATATAAATATATTTATATAGTGATAAGGTCTTCTTTCTTTTCCCTATTTTGCAAGTACATGACCTAAATGCATTGCGACATCTGGTAACTCATTATAGTTTGACGAAACGACAACTTCTGGCAATGAGCTCAACTCTGGACAAGTGCACATGACGCACCTTACACGCACACGAACGCTGCTACACACTCACACAGAGAGGAGCAACTTTGACGTGGGTGCCAGCGGGCAGCAATACCTGTGGATTATGCAAGAGCACAGTTTAGTAGGCAGACGGTCTTTAAATCTAAAAAACGATCCTATAGTACACTTGTTTGCCAATATTGGGATAAAATCTAAACAATTATAAAATTTCTCCACCAGCTTTTAAACGTCACTGGCTAGCTTCTCGGACTGTGCACCATAAAAAAAAAAGTTACAATAGAATTTCTTTTTCTTTACGGTTGTCTCAAAGTAGGTCGGTGTATATTTTTTGTCTAAAAATAGCCATATAATTTCAGAGATACTTTGTTTGTAGAAATAAAGATTTAATTGTCACTCGGCTCGATAATGGTAACGGCGTAGTTTTGTTAGATCGAAGGAATTATGTCGAAAGCTTTGTCAATATAATTTCAGACAGCGCTAAATTCGTTGAAATCGAAGAGCCAATGCACAATCTTATTCAAAGAATTGAAGACCAAGTCAATAATTTTTTACGTAAACTGAAGCAATGTGAGCTAATTTCCGAAGTTCTTTACATAGAGCTGTATGGCCTCGGACTCAGCCCCTGTTGTACTTTACGGTCTTCCTCTAATTCATAAAGTAGATTTTTCATCGAGGTTTCAAGTGCGTCCAATATTTGCTGCATATAATTGCCCTACCTTTAAACTAGCTAAATATCTTGTCTCTGTTTTGAATCCATACATCTCTAGCCAGTTCACTGTTCCGAATTCTCAACAATTTGCCGCTGAAATCAGTAGCTTGAAAATAGATACCGCTTGTTTTATGGTCTCGTACGACGTTGAAAATCATTTTACTAATGTGCCTCCACATGAGACAGTACAAATTTGTTTAGGGTACCTGTACCAGTCTAGTCAATTATAGTGTTATAGGTTTGACTGAGAATTATTTTAAAACCTTGCTCGAAATGGCTGTGCTGAATTCTGTTTTGCTTTCAAGATTGATTTTATCGGCAAACAGAAGGGTTATGAATGGGTCTGCCATTAGGACCGACTTTCGCGAATATCTTTGTGTGTCATCATGAAGTGAACTGGTTGTCTGAGTGTCCGCTAGACTTTAAGCCAATTTTTTACAGGAGGTATGTTGACGACACTTTTGTTATGTTCCGTGAGGAGTGTCATGCAAGGAAATTCTTGGACTACATCAATTCCAAACACGCCAATTTGAAATTTACGATGGAATGTGAGACCAACCATAAGCTTGCCTTTCTAGACTGTTCCGTGGAAAAACAAAATCAAAGATTCGTAACTTCTGTTTATAGGAAAAATACCTTCACGGGTTTAGGCACTAGCTTTTTTAGTTTTTGTTCATTTAAATTTAAACTTAATAGCGTTAAAACCTTGTTACATAGCGCATTTCATATAAGTTCAACGCACCGCAATATGCATGAGGAATTCAATTTTGTACAAACCTTTTTTAGCCACAATGGTTTTCCAAATAACCTAATGTTTAAAATTATAAGGCTATTTTTAGACAAAAAATATAAACCGACCTACTCTGAGACAACTGTAGAGAAAAGAAATTCTATAGTAACTTGCTTTTTTATGGTGCACAGTCCGAGAAGCTAGCCAGTGACGTTTCAAAGCTGGTGGAGAAATTTTACAATAATTGCTCAGATTTTATCCTTATATTGCCAAACAAGTGTACTATAGGATCGTTATTTAGATTTAAAGACCGTCTTCCTACTGAACTATGCTCTCGCATAATCTATTAGTATTGTTGCCCGCTGTGTGGATCTACCTATGTGGGTTGCACCCAGCGTATATCTTAGAACAAGATTTTTCGAGCACGTTGGTAGGAGCGTTGGTAAGAGCTCGTGGGGAGAGTTTTAGCTAAGCCATCTTTTACAGCCATTAGGGATCACGCAGAGCAGTGTAGTGTAATAGTAAGCAAATCTGATATTTCAATTTTAAGTTTCTCTGCAAATAAAAACGCCCTACATATACCAGAATCTCTTTACATTAAACAATTGAAACCAGGTCTAAATTCAATGCTGTCATCATTCCAGTTAGAAATAGCCTGATTTCCAAAAATTAATTGCAGTATAGTCTCGCCATTCCCTTTTTTTGTACTATGTTTTAAGTTGTCTCCTTTTTGTCTTCTAGCCATGTCGTATATTCTGTATTTCAATGCGTTTTTACAGGTGTTGATAATGGCTTGAGCTTGAAGCCGAAACGTTCACGTATTAAAATGATTTTTAAACCAGCTATCTTTGCTATCATTTTTATTTTAAAACTGTCAAGAGTGCTCCAACCTAATTTAATCATAAATCTGAAACACTCTGCAGTAGGATTTTATAAGAAAATGAGAACAAGATTCAAGCAGCTGAACTCAATTCATAAACCGTGTTTTGAGGAGGGACACCATTGCCTTTCTGCTGAAAAACGCGATTTCTTCGGTAAGGTTTGGCGGAGCTGCCATCATAGTCTGAGGATGTTTTTCCTCATACGAACTGGCAATATACAAACAATAGATGGGGAATATATGCAGAACTGTACTAAGATATTTTCATCACAAACTTTTGTGTTTCAGGGGCAAAACTTGAGCTCCTTGAGATTTGATCTTCCTGCAAGATAAGGGCGTTATGTACACCGCAAAATCTACCAAATAGCTTAGTCATCACAATGTAGAACAACTCGACAGGCCAAGACAGTCCCCAGACTTCATCCCTGTTGAAAATTTGTGAAATTATTTTAATTATTTTATCGCCAAGAAACAATCTAATGAAGAAATACATAAATGAACGGGATAATGTTCCTAAAAACACGTCCAATTCATTAATTAAAAGTTATAGATGTTGATTGATTGCCATGAAAGTGAATAAAGAGTATATGCTGCAAAGTGTTGAAATCTGATTCAGCATTTGTTTTGAATTGTACGAATGCTCTTTCCCTCTTTTATGTATATATAAAAATGTATTTCCACTCCTTGATGAATTTTCTTGATTTTTCTTCCATTCTCTGTTTCTGTGTATCCAATTTTGTGGTCCATTTGCTTGATTCAGTTTGTGAGAAATTCGTTTATTGTAAAATTTTTCAGTGTGCTATTATTTTTCTTTCCATTCAGCATAAAACTCACGAAAGAGTTCAAGGACAGTTTATATTGGTTCTGCTAAAATCATCTATTTCTCCCCCCCATGATAACACACTATATTCTAAGCGCGGTATTTGCCTCAGTGAGAAAAATACTAAATACTACCTCGAAAACAATACTACTTGCATATTCCACTTGCCCATGTGACAATTACGAAGCAACAAAAACGCTACCTCCAAACGTTGTTTTATGTAAAAAATAGCACCCATCAAATACATCGGAGGATTTCAAGTGAGAGTTTTCGCCGGTATACTTATTTTAAATTAATGTGGAGATTACCAGCAAATTATACCCGGGAATTCTTAATAAATTACATCGGATGATTCTGGATAAAATGTTTTGGGAAATTGCCAGTCAAACCAATCTAAAAATATAGCAGTGTTATATTGGGGATTTGCTAACAAATAATATCGTTCGGTCGCCAGCAAATTAAAAAGCACGATTACCAGACTGTTATGGGCAAAGACAGCCAACAAATAATAGCGTCGAATTGTCAGCTACAGTAAACACACTCTGAAAGAGACTGCATCAAGTGTCGAGTGGAACTGACGTTAAGTGTTCTAGAATTGAGGCATTGGTGTCTCCGTGTAAGGGAGCAGCTAGGTGAGGTGGTGGGAGTTTGCGTCGATGGCGACTTGCTCGCTGTGCTTAGCTCAGCCAGTTTGGTGCGTTGTGCTGGTTAGCTGAGCCAATATGGTGTGTTGTGCTGCTTAGCTGAGCCAATATGATGTGTTGTGCTGCTTAGCTGAGCCAATATGGTGTGCTGTGCTGCTTAGCTGAGCCAATATGGTGTGTTGTGCTGCTTAGCTGAGCCAATATGGTGTGTTGTGCTGCTTAGCTGAGCCAATATGGTGTGTTGTGCTACTTAACTGAGCCAATATGATGTGTTGTGCTGCTTAGCTGAGCCAATATGGTGTGTTGTGCTGCTCAGCTGAGCCAATATGGTTTGTTGTGCTGCTTAGGTGAGCCAGTATGGTGTGTTGTGCCGCTTAGCTGAGCCAATATGGCGTGTTATGCTGCTTAATTGGGCTAATACGGTGTTTTATACAGCTAAGCTGAGCAATTATAGTGTGTTGAGCTGCTTAGCTGAGCTAATGTCATGTTGTGTCTGCTGAACTTGTCGTGGTTTTCCTTTGATGACTGATTTTATTTTTTTTCCTTCATTCCTGAAAATTTAAATTTCCAATGTAATATTTCTTTCTTCACTTACATTTTCCGTTTGTACCATCATCCACTCTTGAAACTAATTAACTGCTGTTACAACGATTCTCTTTGGGAAAATTTATAACAAATGATGTTTAGACTTATCTGTAAATGGCATAAAATGCCAGAATAATTTATGACAATGTAGCAGGCATATTTGAGCCTTTCGCTAGCTGTCATTGGGTTCGAACTGAAATCTGACGCTTCTTATAACAAGAAATTTGAACATGGCCAACAATTGAGATTTATTTCATTGGTGCTGCGAACCGCACACTGTACTTCACTAAATGCGCTATTTGTAGGAATTCCCGCTACATGCAAATTAAGCAACTAAAGAAATCAGACGCAACCTGATTAAAGTAGAAACTCGGTTTTGAATTGAAGAGACTCGCAATGTATGTAGACGACGTCTTGGCTGAAACTGGGAGCGAGAATGAAACTGGACTCAGACCAAATTTAACGAATGCTGTGGCTAATTTAACGGAGAAATATTCACGTTTCACCCAATATGGTTAGTTGTTCACATATATTATATGAACTTCAACCTGAACTCGGAAGCGAAAGCCGATGGCTCTATGGGCCTTTCTTGCGGTCTAAAATTCCCTTCAATACATACACTACATGAACGGTTCCCCTGACGTTTCCTCTGCAGACCAGACTCATCTGAAAAAGATACTACTTAGAGCGCTTCCTGGGTCATTCCATGCAACGTCAACCATGAGGACATCAGAGTCAGCTCGTCATACGTAAGTACTCGTGCATTGTAGGCCATCGGAAACCTTTCTGGGTGACTGAGAGTTCAAAGTCACCGTCTCCTCTTCCAAACGGTTACGAGAAAATTCTGCACTGCATCAACAACTGGTAGGTTGCGAACTTCATCCAATCTTATATGATATGAAACTTTGGCCGTACCCTGGGAATATGAAAGCATATTTCAAGTAACTTTCTGCAAGTTCCCTTATCCCATTTTGAAAGAAAAACAACACGGTAACAATAGTTACGTTCAGAGTCACTGGTTGTCAGTGCTTAAATGCTTTTTTTTTGCTGTAACAACCATGGATAATATCACGTAGGAAAAAAATCTTACGAACAACTGTCTTCGAGAAAGGACAGGTCATACGTCTGCACTGATTTTGGAAATCCACCGACGAAGTGTCTCAAATGACAATCATGGGACTTAGCAATGAGCACGGAACGATTGCTCATTAGAAAAAAAATTAAATCCATAGATTCCATCGCCAGTGCTGTTAAAGCAAGATAAAGTAGAAAATAATAACCTCAGATATAAATATACAAGGTCGTTTCATAAAAACTTGACCTACGTTACAAAATTTACACAAAGCGAAAACCTTCCCGATCCGACTACAAATTCCTGCTATAGTAGTCTACAAGCACATACGCAACCTCCCAAATACACACACCAGCGTGTCGAGGGTTTAGAAATAGGGCCAATGAATAATCGAGTTTAACTGCAATCACTATTAAAATGAAATTTGTTTGTGAATATGTATACAATCATTCTCAAATCAGAAGGCCCTGTTCATTATTTTTTCTGCACAGTATCAATAAATTGAAAATTCGAGGCTGATAATTGTAACCATTACAATGGTATTTAATAGCGGATTGGGAAGGACTATCAAATGGGCTACCTGTGCTATGAGAAAACCCTGAATATTGACTGTGACGACAAAATAGTGGTAGGGTAGTACTTCCAGCATACGACAACAGTCACACACATACACATATACACAGTAACTTTCGGGGCGAAAAAACACTCATGGACAAGTGGATCTCAACTGGGGATGCTTTATGGATTACCTAAGGGACATAAGCCTACAAGATGTACCGATCCGACCAAGCCTCTCGTATAAAACTCATATTTTTAAGATATTTGCAAATTAATTGCCCCTTTGCTCTCCACGATTTGTTACGATTAGAGTGTCCAGAACTCTCGTTATTTCCTACGTGAATTTTGCACTGTGGATAATACTGATAATAGTTTCGCATCCAGTTTTGACATTGAGACAATGTATATTAACGTACACTAGATACATCTATCTAAATTTTTTCAGACATGATTTTTCTCCACAGTAAAATTTTTATTACTCATTATAGTATTATACGAATCATAATATCATAATAATTGTTTAAATTTGTGTTTTATAGTTCTACGTACCAACAACTGAATGGATTGGCCATGGGTTGTAGCTTATCTCCGATTATTACCAATAATTTTTATCCTATTCCGGAGAAAATGTCATGAATTTCTGTCATTCTGAATTCAAATATATTTTAGAAGTGGTATTTACGTAATACCTTCTCATTTTCCGGACTTTGTGCAAATTATTTAAAATGTATCTACCATGTCTTTCCAGTTCTTCACATGTTAAAATATGAAGATGATAGCTTTGCATTTTACTAAAAATATTTATTTGCTAAAATTCTATAAGTTTCAGTCTATAAAAGGCAGCATTGCGATGTTGCCTTTTATACACTCGTTAAAATGACTCATAATCTTTAAAATGACAATAATCTTTTTAAAATGACTCATAATCTTTGGAATGAAAACACATTGGAAACACAGTCTCATTAATAAAAATGTAAATCCAAAATTCAAGCAATATCAGCTCGAACAAAAATTTTGGAAATCACAGCGCTAGAAAACTAGAGAAGACAAATTTTGTGCAAGAAGAGTATGAAATGCAGATGACACACCAAATTTTGTATGTTGCATCACATTTCATATATAAGTTCTATCCATCTGAAACTTCTATATATACTCCTCTAGCAGACTCTTCAACGCACCAACCCCATTCCTACTCACATATTTATAGAGTTCATGCAGAATTTTATAAGTGCAATCATCTCCCATATTTCGCATCTTCAAAAACTTTTCGACCTCCTCATTTGCAATTTCGTTTTACATTCGAAGCTCAAAGTCACCTATTTGATTAGTGACTGGTTCTTATTCTGTCGTTTGTTCATTCATGCCACCAACGTCTTATACTGTAAATAGCCCTCAACTGCTACCACCATTGGTATCCTATATCGCTCATTCTGCAAGTATCAACTTCAAATTCGTAAACATGTCCCCTACAACCCCTGATATTGCCTTGTATAGACTTAAGAAATTTTTTTAATTAAACTAGACATTTTAATCTTAGTATGCTTCTAACAGATGCAATGAGAAGCTTGAGGATTGAAAAGTTCAGCGATACTAACCGACGATAGGACTGAGGATAACACGGTCTCCCTATCACGTCCGAAGACCTTGAATGTATGCGCCACTCACAGAGCTTCCCGCACAACTCACTCGGTATCGAGGGCAGGCTTGCCTGCAACAGCTATGTAAAAAATCAGCGTTTGGACGAAGCTTGAGAGAATAAAATAAACATTCTCACTCAAGAAAAATACGCCCAATAAAGTCAGTATATCTGCAAATGGCTTTCTGTGAAGAATACTTCCCATGAAGAAGGAAGCTGCCACAAATGCAGAGAGAGGGTAGATGATGTGAGCAGCCCGAATTAACTCGACATCTGTTCAAACGAGTGAGACATCCCAAAAATGTTCTTTTCTTTGGAACAGAACTTTCAGAAAATTCGAAGAATGGTTGTATTGGTAAAGGTTAAACATTTGTGCAAGCTATATCATGATATACGTGCGATGCAGTTCTCGGATATGAAGTAATTACACAGGGTGAGTTCTGCTCTCACGAGGCAAGGCCACTGACGTTAGGGTATGAACTATAGACCTTGGTATCATTAAACAGTGAGGCGATAGCGAAAAGATGCACTATATTTGATGATTATTTATCTACATTTGCCTACTTCTACATTGTACTTATGAAACCCTGATAATCTTCTTTGTTTGTATGCTTGTTTGCTTATTTGTTTCGGTCCACACTGGTTCCAATAATAAGATAGGGTAAAATTCAACTCCCCGCTTCTATTATAAGATTGGAGAAAATTCGAATTTTTTTTATTGTAAACAATTCCAGTGTTCTCCCAATATGCAGGAAGAAATTCACATTCTTCCTCGTCCAACTGACAACAAACATGTACACCATATTGTGGAAACGGTCAATGGCGAATGTTCATTTTACGGTAGTCATTTTCAACTATTATTCAGAAAGTTTTTGATATGAAAGCTTAACATCAAATTGAATTTTTTGCACTTTCGTGAACATTATGATCGTTAATCAATTACTGGGTAAAATTATTTTCATTTAAATCGTGACTTTATTAGTCCAGAATTGTCAGATCTATCCCAGCTAAAAAACAGGTTATTTATCAGTCGTTCCTATATACGACGCAGTGGCCGGGTCTAGACCGTTCACGGTTTTTAAGTCGGGAGAGTAGCAGTTTTTGATCGTTGAGTCCGCTTTTTAGCAGTTAAATGCTGTCTAAAAATCACCTAATAATGCTTCACCACCATTTTAAAAATTCGGAAATTTCTACCTCCCGCGGCTCCTTACCGCCTCCCGCTACTCCTTACTGCCTCCCGCGGCTCCTTACTGTCTCCCGCGGCTCCTTACTGTCTCCCGCGGCTCCTTACTGTCTCCCGCGGCTCCTTACTGCCTCCCGCGGTTCCTTACTGCCTCCCGCGGCTCCTTACTGCCTCCCGCGGTTCCTTACTGCCTCCCGCGGCTCCTTACTGCCTCCCGCTGCTCCACATATCCACTTTTCCCAAATTCCCACCAGCCTCCAACGGCTCGATGCCCACCTACGCCAAATTAATATCATCCTCCTCAGGTTACAAATTGACCTTGCGTAAGTTCATGCTGTTCTTCTGGGACTCCACGTCGCCCCTGTTATGTAACAGTGCGCCTGTCTGTTTGTTGAACGTACAGGGTAGTTGCTAACAATGTATTCCTCTTAAAATTGTTACAACGTTTATAACAGATATGATAGGAAAATAAAACTGGGGTTATTGGTAAGATAATTAGAGCGTTTCTGTTAATTCCAGTTTGGAACGCTAATTTCCGAGTCGAGTTCGTGTTTTCATCTTGGATTAAAGTTCTCAGTCCCTCAACATTTTTCGCTGTGCGTTCAGAAACTTTTTTTCAGATCTTCCAGTTTGATTTGGGTTCTGATCCAGATTTGGGAACAGTGCCTGTTCTTCAGAAACATTGATAAAGGAAGAATTATTCTTTCTTTATCAATGTTTCTAACAATAAACTGGGATTGCGACATACGAAAGTTCTTCTGAATCGCTATTTTGTTAGGTTTGAATCGGTATTCCAAGAAGAATTTCCTCTGAGTCCCGACGATAGACCCAATTTTCGTCATTTCTTCGATGATGAACTTGCGTTGTTGAAGAGTCAGTTGTGCCATGTTTGCTGATTACAATGATCTTCTCTCCTGCCCCCTTGATGTTTATGCGTACTTGGAGAGTATACCATATGCGTAAGAAAACATTGAATTCTGTCGTTTCGGATATTCTATGTTATTGTTTCCTATTCCATATATGTAAAAAGTTATTGGAATTTAAAAGGTATATATTTTCAGTATTCACCCTGTACTTCAACATAATGCTGGGACCGTTGACATTAACACATTTTATTCAAAAACTCTTGCAGCCGAAAATACTTCGTCAAAAAGTTACGTGTACTTGATATTTGAAATGTACTGGAGAAAAATTAGCACTCTGAAAGTGGCTAAGAAATTAAATGAAGTCACTAATGCATTTTCATTATCAATTGAAGAAACAGAAGGAAACTGCCTTAACTATGATGACCGCAATACACAGATAACTAAATTTGGGTAAGTATTTAGTAAAGATGTTCAATGAGACTCCCGTCTGCTGCGATGCAGGCGTTTAAGCGCGTAAGCAATGACTGCCGGACGCGAGTGAAGACATGCATGCTGTTTCACTAATCCTTGCTGACGCGCTTCAACAACTCAACCGATGAGGTCTTCTCCGGAATCAATCGGTGTTTCGCACAGTTTGTACATCAAGCTCTTCAACTGTCCCCAGAAGTGGAAATCTAGGATCGTAATATTAGGGTACTTAAGAATTAACTGGCTGAAGTTATGTTAGTAAATAGTAGACCATTCACCTTCATTTTACAAAGAAAAATAAATTTGGCGACAAGTTCAATTTTTATGTATGTTGAAGCAAGCCGTGAGGTGTTGGAGTCTCAAAATCTTCTCGAAGCTCTGAAAACAAATGCTAAGCTGAAAGCTCTGTAGTATCATAATAACAAAAAGTAAATAGCGTATAAACAGCTCATGGTACACACCCCAATCATCAAGATAAGGATGGAACATTTCCAGTAATTAAAATAATCTATTACAATAAACGTGTCATAATTGTTTTCATTGTTCAAATGAATCCATCTTGAACTAATAATTGCGATGAACTACATGAACCAGGAATGGAATTGGGGAAAATTGGGTTTGACTTCGGCTGCCAATTTGGTTAAAGGTGGGTGGTTTCTCACGGGCTCTGCGTCCGAATTCCTTTCCGCCTGTTCTTCAGTGCTCCTGTGGTGGTTTTTAAGAGTTATTTAAGGGCTAAAAAATGAAACTTAAATACACTTACCATTGATTTTGACGTAACTCACCTCTGCATGGAGGAGTCAATAACTGAATGTTACAACCGCTTGACAAGCAGATATATTTTCCAATGAGATTTCCGTCTAATCCTGGCTACCGATCATACTCGTAGAGGAGCAACTTGCAGCAAGTTTCTTCCAGCGTTGAGCTTTCGTCTCATGGACAGCACTTTTTAAAGTACATTCCTGGATATTTTATATCAGTTTTATGTAAAAATTAATGCTCTGTCCTTCTCATAATCGTCAGGATAATACTTCTCTTGCATTCCCCTAGGAAGCAAAATCCCTATTAAAAATCAGGGCAGTGACTTGGTATGTTTATTGGATTTTGGCTTAACATACGCGTAATATGGTATGTTTACTGGAAGAAATGTCATCACATGTAAAAGTGACCCATAAGTCGCTCATAAAAAGTCCATAACGACCTGTATGGCATTTAAGACATGATGGCCAAGGTTTATTTATGGTATTTTTTCCTACATTCGGATTACGGTATTTATTTTCTTACAGGCCAACTTGCCTTCTTCTGATAATAATATGCTTGAATTCCTAGTATAGTAAAAGATACTAATGATGCATGTATTCGAAGCAGCTATTTCGGTATTTTCGAATTTTCAATAAAAAAATGGTATAAAATATTTTTCATTAAAACGTATTCTCGAGACTGTGAAAAGACTCGTAAAAATTGGACGTTTCGAATTTAAAAAAATGGAAAAAAATTGTACATTCGAATTTGTACCTATTGCTGATGATAAGCGAAGGCTCGAAACGTCCAATTTTTACGAGTCTTTTCACAGTCTCGAGAATACATTTTAATTAAAAATGTTTTATACCATTTTCCTGGTTCTCTCTTTTTATTGATGCTTGTATAGTTGTATAATCAGATCAGACTGTAATGACTTCAATGCTACCCAACCCGGCCTCTAAACATATAAAACGGCATCTATGATTAGTTGAAATGCAACAGCCACCAAGACTATGGTCAGCTGTAAATAGTTGCACGTTAGTCAGCAACTCAGAAAATAGTCATAAACTGAGACGTGACAAGCTGCGTGAGTCATTCAACTTCGGGGGGCTGGGGGAGGGGTTTGCCGACAGGCCACAGCTGTGCAGCATCGCTTGTCAATTATTCTCGAAACACCGAAGTTTACAATAATACCAAACACACATTTTGAAAATCTGGTCGATTTTTAGATGGTGGGTCATTTCAATGTAACTGCTGTCATCATAATTTTTTATGTAAGTATAGTAATTTAACGATATGTAGGTAGTAACATGAAAGCGGCTAGTAGCTACCTAACATTTTCTTCATCATCAGCGTGTTGTTCATTTCGTTAAAAGTTCAACGGTTTCTTGCTATATTACTTGAATATGTGAGTTATTCACTATTGATAAAGAATAAACTCATTTTAGTTACTTCGAAGCATGATGTCATAATTTTTAATCTGGTAAGGAAGTTGGTAACTGTTCTCTAATGTTGCCAGATGTCACAGGAAGCAGTATTCTAGTCAAAACAAATATATGTTGCTTTTATTTGATCTATGTATAAAAAAGCAACATAGGTATGTTTTTGTCATCACATAAAAGGTATTTAAGTCAAAATTTGACGCAACTCATCAGAAAATAAAACAATTTGCTCCGTTGGTCCGTTTCATACAGGATTAAACCTCGTTCAAAGTAGCCTCAAATGAGGCGCGGTTTATACGAGCTGGCCGCACCGTTGCACTATAGTTAGTCACCTCAGTGAATCTTCAGTGCTGCTTCTGTTTGGTTATCGGCTTCATTGTGATACTAATTCCACTTTTCTAAAAATAATATAAAAAATTTACATAGTGCGTTAAAATACAGTTGATAGAATTATATCATACTCAGTCGTGAGTAGGGCCTACGGTTTTTACCTCAATATGCATCATTTTAATCAATTCTGTGACGTTAAGAGTACCTATTTAGCTTGTTTGCAGTGTGGCGGCAGTCACTTTTTAAAATCTTTTCTGTGTGCCCCTGCAGTTATTTTCTAAACACGTTGCAGTTTTCGCTCAGTGACTCCAGTGATTACTATGATCTTTCAGTGACAGTACAACTGACAGCTTGTGAAATACTTTATCCAAATTCTATGTGGGAAGGAATTGGTTAATGACAAATGATTATAATTTTACGTTTATAAACACTTATTAGACCCTGCACTACTTTGTAGTTATAACTTGTCAGAACTGTACGAGTACTGGAATGCTAACTATGTATTGATAGGCCTAGTTTAGCTTAGGTAAGGCCGTAGAGGCAGAGATGCTAACTAGCAGTGTAGTTAGAATTGCTTGGCCTGCAAAATCCTAGTAATAATGTAATGATAATTTGAACCACTTGATTATTAGTGACTTGAACATGACTTTCATTTTGTTGATCAGAACTGTTCTTGGGTAAAATATTATGTTTTGCGTGTAATTAATTTCCATTCATTTGAATTCCATTATTGATGGAAATTAGAAATGAGCTTGCATTATTCGCATACCATTATTTTTCTAATATAGGGCCTGCCATCCACATTCAAAAATGTGGCAGATCTCCCCAGATATTTGGATGGAAAAGTAGATGCAAAAAACTACAACATTCAATCTGCTAGAACTGTGAGCTACCTTCATTTTTAACAAGCCCTAAGGAAATAATTCTGAAAGTTTAGAAATCTGGGGAGAAATATGCAAGACTCTCCAGAAATCTGGAGAAAAGTTTCCTCCTTTCTTGAATGTGGCTCACCATTAGACTAAGTGAGCATTCAGTTGTTAACAAGGAATTTTTAAATGCTTGATTATAATTGCAGACCGGACAAACAATATTGACTTTATATGTGTCTAATTAGTATCCATTTTGATTTATTAAAGATCACCATTTAGTGTGGGAGCTGTGAAGCATGCCAATAAGAAAATTCAAGTAAATTTGTGCAGTTGGTACCTAGATAACTAGCAATGTGTTTGCATGACAATTCTTTAGATTATAGTTTTGATACCCATTTTCTGTAAAATTTAGTATATTTATAGATTATTTGTTTTATTTTATTATTTTTTGACATTGATAAACATCATAACATGAATGTCATTCAATGACGTTCAATTGAATATCTGTTTCTGTACAGTGATATTTGAGAACATTTTCAGTAGCTAGGTAAAAGTGATAATTGAGAAAATCCCATACATTTGGCTAGGGTCAAAGCAAAAAAAACGTAGGTTACAGGAAATGATTTCAGTGACTCGTCCATAAAGTGCACCTAATGTTCGGCAATGTTTTCCTGTTATTGCTGAAAATATTCTGCCTGGTGCTCCTAACAACAGTGATTCAGACTGCAGCTCCTCTCTTACTGCAAGCTCACCAGGATCTTCCACAAGCATTAACCAGGAGGAACAAAGTGCAGACACAAACATTGCTTTCCAAGAAAATATTTCTGGAAAGTGGAGATATTGCTTTTTTGCGAAGCTTTTCTAATGGTACTTGCCAAATTGAGTATTTCTCTCATAAAGAAAGTTACTCCACCTATCCAGTGAATTCTAAATCTATTGGAATTTATAAGTTAATGGAACCCCTCATCAGTGCTGAAGTTTCTGTAGATAAATTCCATTGCAAGATGTTTCTTGCTCCTTGTGATCATGGTTTAATTGCTTGCCAATTAATTAATTCCAGTGAATCTTGAACTAATAATTAACCCCTATCAAAATTGGAAAGGTAAAAATATGACTAGTAAAGCAAAAAAATATTTAGGAGTTTATTTTGACAATAGGCAGTGGGAAATAGTTCCATCAAAATGGACAACCAAAATTGGAAACTTTAATAAGTGCTACTGGCCACCAGACGGATCAAATATTCAAGGCTTGGGCAAGGAAAACACGACTCCAAGAAAAAATTGGACTGAATTTATCATCAAGAAGACAGCTGTTTCATCAGGTTTGTAACTCAATGCATATATAATACCTTTCAAAATATAATCACTTGTCTCCCAATTTCTGCGAATTAATTGTACTTTTGTGTTCTATGTTTCCATACAGTTACCTACATGAAAGAACAAAATTGGGATGATATTAATGTATCTTTCACTTTCAATAATCAGAAATACATTTTTGTCCGCCTGTCCCCATTTATACCTAATTATAAATTATTATAAAGAATATAAATAAGAAGTTTTCATTGATAGATGAAATTACATAAAAATTCCTTCGGGCGAGGAGGGCTGCTATCCAATTTTTTTTCATTTTTTTCATAAATGTCTTCAAGTAAGGACTTAAGACTGACTGAGACTTTGATTTGAACTCAAACTTGGACTTGGTCTAAGAATCAAACTTGGAGTGGGAAGGTTATACTCAAACTTGGAATTCTATTTTGACCTAAACTTGGAATTGAACTTTATTTTGACTTAGGATCCAATTTGAACTTTACTCTTTCAACCATTGGGGCTTTCAACCATTGGGGGTACTCTTTCAACTATTGACTCAAACCATTGGGGCTTGGGCTCATACTTGGACTCACACTCAAACTGTTCTCTAGTTTGGTGCACGAGTTAGCGTTTGGTATGTAGCGTCCCACAACCCGAGGTGTATTTTTTGTGAGGATAATGTTTAGTTTACTGAGCAGATGACTATGACTGGGCTTACAAGAAGATGACACAAGGCAATTTGGCTTCCACTTCTTCTGAAGCTGAGCCATCACCGAGGAGAGTTACGCAAGGCCAGCTGCAATATTGCGGTGTCCGACGAAGTCCTCGTATACAAAAGAGCAATCTACCTAGAACAACAGTCAACAGCAAACGGAAACTGAGCTTTACTCCCAATGAAGGTCAGTTGAGATATCTATTAGGTAGTTAATAGTACTGTTGCAATTTTTTATTATGAATGAACATCTCTATTTCTAATTTGCATCAGTATTCGGTGATGTCCTTGAACTAAAAATAGAAGTCTTGCACGCAGCCATGTCAGGTTTCAATTTATAACCATATATATCACCTTTGGCTTTTAATATGTAAAGTCAATAGTGGTGAGTCTTCAGTCAATCACCCAGGGTGAATTACTGCACCAAAAATCGCTTCCAAATACAATTAAATTATCAACGTTATTCACTCTACATTTTCTGTTTGGCAATTTAGCCCAGCCTCTCATGTGTTTTTTAAGCTAGTGCTGTTATTACTAATTTTGCGCAGAAGCACAATTCATGAGTTCTTTTTTATCTGCATCTTTTATTTTAAATCTTTATTCACACTAGGTATAGCCATGAGTTGACAGTCAATGTTTCTCTTTTAGGGGTTGCATGCCAAGGTCATGTTTTACTGGTTTATGGTGTGATTTTGATGACCAATACCAGATTTGAAGCAAATTGAAAATAGTTCTCTAGTTTCAATTTAGTTGCAGGTTGTATTTTATAAATTTTGAATAGTTCAAGACCTTTTGCTCATCCTCTTTATTCCCATGAAGCAGCAACTCCCGATGGGTCCTCTTCTGATTGCAGCAATGACGACCCAGATCCCGCTATGGCAGTTCCTCTGCAGCTTCATAAGACCTCCGTATTCACACCTCAATTGAAGTAAGTCACTTTACAATTTTCATTTTTGGTAATTGGAGTTGATATGCGATGTGAATCGTCAATAACATTTGAACATTGATAATAAGACTTGTTGAAGTTAGACTGTAGAAGCAATTTTGACTGATATGATGGGAATAATTACGTCCTCAGAAATCGATCTTCAGTGGAATCCAACGTGAAAAACGGCGAATGGACCAGAATTGAGCAAAAGGTCTCTTCCCTAGACACCAGAGTGACTCAAATAGAAATGGTTGTGAAGGAAAATATGCTGCGTAAGCCATCGTGTGCTGACATCCTCTGTCCACCTCCCGCAAATAACTCTACAGAGTTACTTCAATTAGCATCAAATCCTGAAATGGTAAGCTTGTGTGTAAAAAATTTATGAAATTTCTGACGACTCAACATTATATTGTGTATCAATTTTTTTCTTACAGCATCTTCAATGCTGTATGCAATAATAGGTACTTTATTGTGATATATATATGTAGCTAAATGAATACTCAAGTTTTTTTTGTGCAAGTGTCTGACGGGAGGTTGTCTCTGGGCCTTATTTTCATTTAGGTGAAGCTTCTTCAGCATGCACGGGAAGGAACGCTATCTAGGGCGATGACTAAGATGTTGAAGCTGTGCATGACCAGGAGTTTAGCACTACAGTTTTCACTTACTGGTCTTGGAAGGTCGAGGAAGAGAGACAAGCTGGCCTTCAGAAACACGATGGCATACCAGCTGATCGAACGTAAGTATCGTATATAGAAAGGAATGCATGCAGCAATTATTCCATTATTCCTTCAGCTAAAATTCAACATTTTCCTTCACGTTGTAATCTCTATGTAACACAAAAGAATTATTATTGTTCAAATGCAAATGAGTGGCGCACGTTGAATGCCTGATAAATTGCTGACTATCAAAATGCAAAAATAATTTCTGGTTTAATGAGCTTAATATGTGTTTGAGTACATTCATACCCTATTGAGGATTGTATTTTATTTGTTAAAATATATATGTATATTACAGAGGCTATTTTGAGCCGTCAGCAATTCCGAGAGGTGTCATTGTCGGATATCAACAAGGCGATCACTCTGGCCCTAAAGAACGCAGTTGACTGGGACGGGCATCGTGGGCCCCGGGTGAAGGACTACGTAACGGGGGCGGTCGCCACTCACACAGCCTCGGGTGCGAATGCCACTGCAGGCCTAGCAACGACTGATGCAGCGGGAAAGGACACCACGGCCCAACTTACAACTCTTGCTACAGCAGAGGCGGGCGCCAGTACTCAACTTGGTCTAATGAACGGTATTTTAAGTGAAAGTATCAATATATTAGCTTGTGAGTGAGTCACTTTCAGATAGTTTTTCTATTGCAGTGTTTTCCATCTGCGTGACTCTCAGCTTATTTGACTTGCGTCATTTTTAAGGGATGTAATTTCATAGGTCCACTTTTTTTTGTTCTGTTCTCTTACTTGAAAGGATGAATCAGTTTCAACGATCAGATATCGCATTAGTTACTGGAATGCCTTACTCTAGTAGTACTTATAGGGCGATTCTTAGGAAATCTCATTTAAAAAAAAGATGAACCAACGTTATAGAGAACATTCATTCCGAAACGTTTGCTACAAATATAGGTTCTCTATAACGTTGGTTCTTCTTTTTATTTTGCCTTACTCATTTATTGCGTATGTATTATAAAGGCTATTAAATTGAAAAAACATTTCATGAAAAAGTAATGTTGAGCTAATAATTTGAATAAATCTTTCAATGATGTACAGTTATTGGCGAACCCTTACGCATGAAAGAAGCATCCATTATCCATGTTTGTTCTATGCTGTATCACACAATATTGGAGAAGAAACTGGCTAAATGTATACATGTATTTCAGTATGTAAGATACTTATGGAGCTGATATTGTGTTGAACATTTCAGCACTTGAAATTGATGTGCTTGAATTGAAACAGATTGCTTGCCAAAATGATAAGATACAGGAAATAACAAGCGTGGATAGTGGTATCTTGTATCTTATTTCATGCCTTATGGTTCGCTGTAGCTACTTAGCTAATGGCAGTTCACACACAGATATGATATCAGTATAGCTATATATATATAATCAATGTAACATAGCACCTTTTCGTGTTTGTTTGAATAGAAATGAGTAGAAAAAACATTCAATCAATAAGCGGAGTCTTGTTTCTGTATGGAAAATTTATTTTGAATAGTTACCTACTATTAGGCAACATCTATTTATCTGGATAGATGTCCTTATTTGAATATTTAAGAACTATGTTTAGGCGAGATCGTATATTATAGAGAAATTAATCTCTAGCATCCCAACAGGTTGTAATTAAATTTTGTTGATGAATAAGTCTTATTATCCTCTTATAAATAGTCTACTTAAGTTTATTCTATTAGTTTCCTCGTTAAAATATGCAATGAATGCATGCATTATTTGCCGTGGCTTTTATGATTCTCCAGTGCATACATTGATAGGTAGGTCATACATTGGATTTGAATATGCTCTTGAAACGGAAAAATGTGCATTATTTGTACCGTGCAATCTACAGTGAAATCTATATTTGTATATTATATATATATTATATATATTCAGTTTCCGTCTTTGCAGAGACAAATTTCAACCATAGATAGAAAAACTTAAAATAATTTGATTTTAAGGAGTGGCGAAAACATTAAAACTCCAGCGTTTCAAGTAATCATGACCTAAAAATGAGCCCAACTAATACTATTCCTACCTGGTATCTGTGTATTAGAACACATTTTCTAATAGATATAAAATACCAGGTAGGAATAGCATTAGCTGGAGTTCTTTTGATGTATTACTCGAAAGCGGGATGATATTTTTTTCACTCCTGAAAATTTATTTTTTATTTTGAGTGTCTTAAGGTTGAAATTTGTCCATACAAAAAACATGTACGCTAATATCCCCAGCAAGCAGTTTTCCAGTTCTTGTACCGACCATAAAATGCCACCGATAGTAGCGTTTTATGGTCAGATCATGGATTGGAAAACTGCTTGCTGGGTATATTTTTAGCATATTGCTGCTATGTGGCCACAGTCTGAAATAGGTCAGTTGATGGGACAATTGTAGCAGTTTTATACGATAAGCCTGTGCGGCTTACGGTCAGGATAAGAGACGACTTCTGCTTCGTGGGCAGCTAGCGGCAGGTTTATGTGAACGGCGTATGCGGTTCATGGTCAGACTATGGTACAATTATCTAGTTTTTTCTTGGACTCGCCACGCATAATTCTACCCTTCCGAGTCCCATAAGCATACCGAACGCTACGCGGTACTCTCCAGTAACGCGAGTATAATACTGCCTCAATTTTTAATAGGGATGTAAAAAATAAATATGCATGATACTAAGCGAGTAACAACCTGTAATGCCTAGCTAAGAATATACTGTCAATACGCAATACAAGTATGGGAGTGTCATAGAAACAATACCTGTCATTTCCGGCGGTTAAATTTTTTTTGAGTTTTTTGGTCTTGGCAGAAAAAGACGTAATCTCTTCGCGATTCGAGTACATGGTTTAGTTGCTGCATTTGATTCTCTGTACAATTCCTAATGTACAGAGAAGCACACGGAAGTGCACTGCATGCAGTTATTAAGGGACTTTTGCATCAAAAACTGTTACTTCCGGCTTAAAGGAAGTTTACACTACTAAGATGGATTTTTAATATTACATACATTAGGGAGTCTGAAACTCGTGTGTTATAAAATCTGAAGTTGCTCAGTGCGACGGTCGGTGGGAGGGGATGAGTTTACATGTACAGCGCACATAAACCTAGACATTGAAGTAAAAAAAAAGTACGTCACATTTTACAGCACTCAAAGATGTTAGAGACTCCCTAATGTTCGAAATGTTAAAACTCATTTCATTATTTTAGGTTTTTTAAACTCAGAAATAACATCATTGGATTCAGAATTGCCAATAAGTTACGATTTCTAGCCCACTGGACACATGAACTAATCACCTCCGCTAGTGAAAGCTAGCAGCACGGTAATGACCGTCGCCTTTTTGAATTTGGGCTGTACAGGCGCGCTTCTCGACTCAATACCACTCTACGACAAAACCTGTCTCTTGGAGCTTTTTACGTCTAAAGGCCATTAACCATATAGGCCATTTTACACGTGCGGAGTTTTCAACGTCAGTTGACTACTGGTATACACATGAAACCACGCCCATGAGAGTAACTGCGTGCGTAACTGGGTGCGTTCAACGTCAATTGACTACAAGTGCTGTAAACACCGCCCATTCGCTCAACGCCCCGCCCACTTTTTGACTACTCACGACCTGGCAGTAGTCAACCATCGCGATCAAGCATGTCTTGATTCTATTGACTGCATCTCGTAGATCCGAGGGAGTACCTAGCTCCATGCTGCATCTGCAAGGCTGCCGGTGGTAGTACGGCGGCCAGTGCTGTGCGAACATTTATTGTCGAGTATACACTATAGGGTGTTCTCAGGAAATTATGTTGTGATATTCATCGAGATTTACAAAGTTTTCCCATGTTTATTGAATACTAAATTGGAAGAATATAAAAATATAAACTCTAGAGATGATGCGTATTAAAAAACTTCTGAGTCTCCCAAATTATTCAGTGGAAGCAATAAAATCTCTGGAACTGACGACGTGTATTAACCAAAGCTATGGCCGACAATCTTCTCGGTTTTTTGAAAGATGTTAACTGCGATAATGTAGCTTCCCAATCTAGCTCCTGGTGGGATGGAGTTTCTCATTATTGCATCCTTTGTTAAGAATGATTAATTTTGCGAATTAAAACTGAAAATTTAGGAAAAATTTTAATTATGTGGAATAAATCTTTTAATTGTGTGTAACAAATTTTGTGCTTACTTAAAAATTTGTTCGTTGAAATATCTTAGTAAATTCCAGCAGTACAGATGAGTCGCTTCAACAAGTATGTTACGTGCCTGTATTTTTTGGGCTCAAGATATGTTATGTGTAGCGATCAAATGCTATGGGTAGCGATAAGCGGTGTTGTTTCTTGCAAGGTCTGTTTACATTGAGTTAGCGAGAAGTTTTGTGGTGTAAGTAATCTTTGAGAGGTCTCGGGCGAACCCTTGGGCCTAGGAATTTAATCACTCCCTCCACTTGAGACGTTCCAAAAGTGCCGATGCTGTGGGAAACAACTCGCCGCAGGATTTGACATAGACATATGGCGCGACACTTGAGCTGCGAGGGTGAACGTAGCAACGGTTTCGCATGTTTGGAAATTAGATGGGGCGGGACTTCATGCGTTTTCGGCAAAAAAAGAGCTTTCGGCCAATAAGAAACAAGTATACCAGGAAAGGAAATTCAGAGGGACTGAAGCCACGAATAATATATCAAAAGCAATGCACAGGCGGAGCTTCGAGCATTACGTGTGGACATAGAAACTGTTGATTGGCGGTACAAAAAGTAGAAAATCGCTCTCGCCAGACATTATGGTAGAAGCTGATGAAATAATTTCAGTCTAGCGCCGAGCCTCGTCGGAGAAAAAACGTGTATAAATATAAGGTGGGGGAGATAAAGTCACTCTAAAAGAAAAATACCAATCTGAAATAATGTGACAGTGTATTCAAAATAAAGATAGTTGAACTTATCAAAAAAAAAGTCTCTTATTTTCAATAAAGTAAATATTCTCCTTTTTTTGTGCAGATGGGATATCACCAAACCCAACCAAATCGTAGGAATCATTTAATGGAACATTTAGATGCAACGTCCCTGGGAGGGCGAGAGATGCAGTTTCTTGGAAAAAAAGATATTTTTTCTTTTAAATAAATATTGTTGAAATTTATTGTCATTCAGTGATGTAAAAAATTGAGATATTTTTGAGGGAAAATAATTGGCGCAATCATGAGTAACGAGTTATAAATTGATCTTGCAGGTGGGAGGCCTGTGGATAGAAGTTCACAAGGAAAGGAAAATGCTCGGGAGCTACGAAAATAGCAATTAGCAACAGACATTCTTAGAACTGTGCATAAGACAGTGATTTGAACTGAAGCTGTACTGGCTCCTGAATGTGTGGGTTGAAGCAATGACCACATCCTGTGCTGCCGGGAGCGCTAAGATATTGTAGACCTTATTTGTGTTATGTCTGTGTGTAAGCACCATACGGGTGGCCAGCCAGCCGAATCATTCAGTATAATTATATGATGTAAGTCATTTAGCGGATGCCTTTTTTTAGATTCCATCATCTAGTTTGTATCATTCCTAATGCCATTCATTGTGCGTACGCTCATTGATGTTTGTATGACGTATAGCTGGAAATCATAAATGTTAAGCGAATTTACCTGTGAATCATGCCCCAATATCAGAAGCAACAGCTCGTAATATCACGAAGGCGCTCAGAAATGCGCTAAATAAAATAAATCTGTGGCTCTTGGTAGCCACAGATGACTCATCTGTCATCGGTGAGTACCGTTTTGTTTTTAGTATATGTACTGTAATATTGATTATTGTCCATGAGTTTTTTTGTGTTGTCTATATATCCCATGGAGGTGAGCCAGTCCCTCAATTCCGAGAGCCTAATCTTCTTACTTAGGTAAATTAGCAAGGAGGCGGGACCTTTTCTCGTGACATCTCTTTCCGAATTTTTTCAGTCATTTTGTGGGGAAATTGCTGAAACATAGGTACTTAAAGCCACATATACTTTCAGAATAATCTCTCATCAGTACTTAGCTCTTGAAAAATAGATCTGTAGCTATCAAGAGTTGGTCTATATTGTAGATGTTCCCTTCACTACATTAACTGCGTTGGCTGCAAGCGGTAACTACGTGTGCCGATGCAGTTGCGCACGCAATTACTCTCAAGGGCGTGGCTTCATGTGAACACGAGTAGTGAATTGACGTTGAAAACTCCGCACGTGTATAATGGCCAGAGATTCATCCGGGAATGGGTGAGGGTGAAAATGCTCGGGTGTTATCACTTTGCGCGGCTTTCCCTGCCATTAACGGCTACTGCCGACATGATAATTACGTGGAATTTTAACTGGGATGGACTTGTACAGGCCACTTTAAGGCCATTTTACACGTGCGGAGTTTTCAACGGCAGTTGACTACACGTGAACTGAGCGCCGCCTATTTGCTCAACGTCCCGCCCACTTTTTGACTACTCACGATCGGGCAGTAGTCAACCGTGACGATCAAGCATGTCTTGATTCTGTTGACTGCAGCTGCTAGCTTGCCGGTGGTAATGAGACGGCGAGTGCTTTGCGGGCAATTATTGTCGAGTATACACGATGGTGTTCGCTGGAGATGATGTTGGGATATTAATCGCGATGTATAAATACTCTCCTTGTATATTGAATGCTAAATTGGAAGATTATAAAAATACAATCTAGAGATTACATGCATCGTGAAATTTTTTAAGTTTTCAAATCATACAGTGAAAGCATTAAAATCTAAAATTCAAACAACAGAAATGAAAATACGGTCTTGAAGTAAATGAAAAATTTGGTTCTGGTGCTGACGACGTGTTGACGATCTACTCTTCTCTGCTTTTTGAAAGATGTTTGCGGTAACTTAGCTTCACAATCTAGCTCCTGGTGGGATGGAGTTTCTCATTATTGCCGAATTTTTTCAGCCACCTTTTTGTGGAGGGGGTGCGTGACAAGTGCCATACGTGCAGTTATTGTCGAGTATACACAATGGTGTTCTCAGGAGATGATGTTGTGATATTAATCGTAATGTACAAAGACTCTTCATGTTTATTGAATACTAAATTAGAAAAATATATAAATATAAACTTTAGAGATGATGGCGTTTTGGAAAATTTCTGACAGTCTCTTAAATTATACTGTGAAAGCAATAAAATCTAAAATTTAAACTTTAGAACTGAAAATATGGTCATGAAGAAAATAACTAATTTTGTTCTGGAACTGACGACGTGTTCTTCCAAAACTGTGGTTGACGATCTTCTCAGCTTTTTGATAGATGTTTCCGGTAACGTAGCTTCCCAATCTAGCTCCTGGTGGGATGGAGTTTTTCATTATTTCCAAATTTGTCAGTCACTTTGTGGAGAAGATGCTGAAACATAGGTACTTAAAGCCATATTTACTTTCAGAATAATCTCTCATCAGTACTTAGCTCTTGAAAAATAGATCTGTGGCTACCAAGAGTTGGTCTATATTGTTGCTACTCCCTTCGCTACATTGACTGCGTTGACTGCAAGCGGTAACTACGTGAAGCATCGACTGCAGTTGCGCACGCAATTACTCTGATGGGCGTGGCTTCATGTGAACACGAGTAGTCAACTGCCGTTGAAAACTCCGCACGTGTAAAATGGCCTTAAAACACGTGCGGAGTTTTCAACGTCAGTTGACTACAAGTGCACTGAGCGCCGCCTATTTGCTCAACGCCCCGCCCACTTTTTGACTACTCACGACCGACCTGTAGTCAACATCCGCGATCAAGCATGTCTTGATTCTATTGACTGCAGCTACAAGAACGCCGGTGTTAATACGGCGGCAAGGGCTGTGCGGACAATTATTGTTGAGTATACACGATGTGTTCTCAAGAGGTTATGTTGAGATATTAATTGAGATGTACTAAGATTTCCCATGTTTATTGAATACTAAATTGGAAGAATATAAAAATACAAACTCTAGAGATGATGCGTATTGGAAAACTTCCGAGTCTCCCAAATTATTCAGTGGAAGCAATAAAATCTCTGGAACTGACGACGTGTACTAACCAAAACTATGGCCGACAATCTTCTCAATTTTTTGAAAGATGTTATCTGCGATAATGTAGTTTCCCAATCCAGCTCCTGGTGGGATGGAGTTGGAGTGCGTCATCTTTTTGAATTTTTTGTCACTTTGTAGAGAAGTTACTGAAACATACGTACTTAAAGTCATGTACACTTTCAGAATAATCTCTCATCAGTACTTAGCTCTTGAAAATAGATCTGTGGCTACCAACAGTTGGTCTATATTGTAGCTGCTCCCTTCGCTACATTGACTGCGTTGACTGCAAACGGTAACTACGTGTATAAGCATCGGCTGCAGTTGCGCACGCAATTACACTGATGGGCGTGGCTTCATGTGAACACTAGTAGTCAATTGACGTTGAAAACTCCTCACGTGTAAAATGGCCTTTACACGTGCGGAGTTTTCAACGTCAATTGACTACTCGAGTTCACATGAAGCCACGCCCATCAGTGTAATTGCGTGCGCAACTGCAGCCGATGCTTATACACGTAGTCACTACTTGCAGTCAACGCAGTCAATGTAGCGAAGGGAGCAGATACAATATAGACCAACTCTTGGTTGCCACAGATCTATTTTTCAAGAGCTAAGTACTGATGAGAGATTATTCTGGAAGTATATATGGCTTTAAGTACCTATGTTTCAGTAACTTCTCCACAAAGTGACAAAAAATTCAGAAAGATGATGCACTCCAACTCCATCCCACCAGGAGCTGGATTGGGAAGCTACATTATCGCAGATAACATCTTTCAAAAAATTGAGATGATTGTCGGCCATAGTTTTGGTTAGTACCCGTCGTCAGTTCCAGAGATTTTATTGCTTCCACTGAATAATTTGGGAGACTCGGAAGTTTTCCAATACGCATCATCTCTAGAGTTTATATTTTTATATTCTTCCAATTTAGTATTCAATAAACATGGGAAATCTTAGTACATCTCAATTAATATCACAACATAACCTCTTGAGAACACATCGTGTATACTCAACAATAATTGTCCGCACAGCATTTGCCGCCGTATTAACACCGGCAATCTTGCAGCTGCAGTCAATAGAATCAAGACATGCTTGATCGCGGATGTTGACTACAGGTCGGTCGTGAGTAGTCAAAAAGTGGGCGGGGCGTTGAGCAAATAGGCGGCGCTCAGTGTACTTGTAGTCAACTGACGTTGAAAACTCCGCACGTGTTAGGGCCATTTTACACGTGCAGAGTTTTCAAGGTCAATTGACTACTCGTGTTCACACGAAGCCACGCCCATCAGAGTAATTGCGTGCGCAACTGCAGTCGATGCTTTTACACGTAGTTACCGCTTGCAGTCAACGCAGTCAATGTAGTGAAGGGAGCAGCTACAATGTAGACCAACTCTTGGTAGCCACAGATCTATTTTTCAAGAGCTAAGTAGTGATGAGAGATTATTCTGAAGGTATATATGGCTTTAAGTATCTATGTTTCAGTGACTTCTCCACAAAGTGACAAAAAATTCAGAAAGATGACGCACTCCAACTCCATCCCACCAGGAGCTGGATTGGGAAGCTACATTATCGCAGATAACATCTTTCAAAAAATTGAGAAGGTCGGCCATAGGCTTGGTTAGTACACGTCGTCAGTCCAGAGATTTTATTGTTTCCACTGAATAATTTGGGAGACTCGGAAGTTTTCCAATACGCATCATCTCTAGAGTTTATATTTTTATATTCTCCCAATTTTGTATTCAATAAACATGGGAAATCTTAGTAAATCTCAATTAATATCACAACATAATCTCTTGAGAACACATCGCGGATACTCAACAATAATTGTCCGCACAGCACTTGCCGCCGTGTTAACACCGGCAATCTTGCAGCTGCTGTCAATAGAATCAAGACATGCTTGATCGCGGATGTTGACTACAGGTCGGTCGTGAGTAGTCAAAATGTGGGCGGGGCGTTGAGCAAATAGGCGGCGCTCAGTTCACGTGTAGTCAACTGACGTTGAAAACTCCGCACGTGTAAAATGGCCTTAAAATGGCCTTAAAATGGCCTTAACAATCCGATAGCCTCATAGTATGCTTGTATGTATGTAAATATGGTTATTACTCTCCTCAGGTATTTATAGGTTAGGGCATAATTCAACGTCCTTCCTTCCGAAATAAGATGCGAGAGAATTCACTTTGGTTTCATACTACAGACAATAATTCCAGTTTTTATTTGGTGGAGTGAAATTCTCCGGTCTTCTTAGTCTATATTATCTTGCTAATCACACGCGTTGTATTATGGAAAAAGATTGCTGCAAATGGTCACTTCACGATCGATACATCCTACAATTCTTGAGAAGGTAATTTCGAGTTGTTTATAATCGATTTCGAATTATTTTTGACCAGCGTAAAATATGTTATTAACAACCGACTTCTAAGGGCATATTTAAAACTCAACTCTACATTTTACTAGTAAAATTGTACAACACGAAACTAGAAGTGGTCTTCGTAAAATTAGAATTAGTCATCGTGCAATTCAAATTATTCATTGTGAAGTAGGTGTTATAAAACCTAGAAGTTAACACGTAATCAGGTAATGTGTTGCAAATCAGGTTTATGAAATTAGAATTGGTAAATTAATTAAATTCGGTCAATGTAAAATTGAAGTTGAGCAATTTGAAGCTCAAGCTCTTGAAAAGTACAATGCAATAATGTTCAATATATTCAATATAAATGAGCTATGAATAATTATTTCCTTAAATTTTATAGAAAATGTGTCACTTTTTTGAAATGATATTAACTTGAGGGGACATAGGTTATTCTTTATTTTCAAAGGTGGACAATCGCCCTTCATTGGCATTAGTTTGTAATCAGAATGCCCATGAATACTAACAATTAATGATAGCACACGCATATAACTTTCTTTCGAGTAACTAAATTTTCCCTGAGTTATTCTCATCCACGGCCACTCGAGCCCAAGGCATCGAAAATCGTAGTCCCCTCTCAGTAATAGTCGGTAGTGCCTGAGCCTCTCTGTTATTATCGTAATAATTAAAGCCCCCTTGAGAAAGTAAATAATGAAAGTCAGGCAGTCAAATAAATTAGGTTTACCGCGCAAAATAATACCATTCTCGCATCTCAATCACTCCGTGATATGATCTACTCTTACACCACACTAATCTGGTCTACACTAATGCCACATCGATCTACTGAGTGTAGATCAGATAGTTGTGTTTTGGGGGTAGAACAAATCGGTGGGAAGTGAATGTAAATGAGATCAGTGGAGTGTGAGTGTAAATCAGATCCTGGAGTATTTGGAAGGTGTGGATGGCAGTAGTTTGGTTCGAAAATTTAATGTAATAGACATACCTTACTTTCGTAATTCCCTTTCCCCAGCCTCGTTAACAGGAGGTGCGGGGGCTTGCACCTGGAGACGGCACAACGTTGCGTCCGATTTTTTGAACGGTGTCTCCACGGCGCCTGTGGAGTGTTTTGTGGATTGGGAGTCCCTCGTCCGTCGAGGTTCTTCCTTTTTATTAACAAAATTCATTCGTAGTCCTTCACTTTTTCAAATGTGGTGGACTAAAGTCGTCAAAGTTTGAGTTCTGACAGTTTTTTGACCGTCCAAAATTCACCTTAATTTTCGTTTCGTTTTTTATGTTCTTCCGTAAGGCATTTTCGTTCAATTTTATTTCTAATTATCATACTTCTTTGTTGCATTCAAATGCATGAAGAATAATTAATGTACAGTAAAATACCAGTCAGCGAATGAAAACTATTAATAGATGTCTACCAGAATAAAGAGAACTGGGCAACAGTGGCCAAAGCTTTAGATGTGAAGTGCAGTACAGCACATGAGTGGATGTTCAATAGGAACAAGAAAGAGGGAGAGTAACAGGTAAGTCAATGTTGATATTATGAACAAGCTGACTGATACTTATGAAACTAGTTGCTTTGCCACGCTGATTAATTTGAAAAAATATTACATGAAAACTTCCAGGAGAGTTGATGTGCTGTCAGTTAAAAAAACTGATGTTACGGGCTACTCATAACTCTAAAAAATACCAGAAATTAGGTTGACGACATGAAAAAGGAAGAAAGGAACGCACTTTGAAGATCAGTTCCAAGTGATGAACACAATTATTGCATGCAATCACAAACATAGGCTTACGAATATTAGATGATCATCAAATTTTCAAATTATTTGAACACTTACGCATGACGTATGGTCATATTACCAATATAATTTTTTGAAGTTTCAAGGCCATTGTAAGATTTCTCTAGATTTTACTAAAAAGGAAAAAATATTATGTCGTAAAAATAATGGTATGTTCAGTTGTTTCTTGTTATTTTGCCAATCTAAAGTTTTTCCACTTGAAAACATGGTCTACTAAATGGCATTCTACGGTATTTGTGTAGCAATTTTGAAGAGAAAAATATGATGTTGATTAAGCGACAGTCACCTGGAGGGTTGATAGCTTCTTTTATGACAACACGAGTGAATGTCATATTTAAAAAAAGTGTAGAACTCTGAAATAGAGCAGTGAACTCTCTCATCGAAGGCGAGAGTATGGTCCTCGCAGGTGAGGACAGTTTAAAAAAAAACGCTTTAGGGTGTCACCTACTGAGCAACGGAGGTCTGGCTGGTAAAAATGAGATTTTAATTGAGAGAATGGATAGGAAAGAAGTGCTGAAATATGCTACTAACAATCATCGCTCTTAACTAAGTACATTATGGGTGCGTTGGCTGGTCCCATTATCACCACTAATATGTCGAAAATTGTTCGACATTTCGAATAATTAAATAAAGAATTGAATTAATAATCAATTAAAGAAATTGAAATAAACGAAATAAATGAAATGAACTTAAATTTAAACAGAAAACTCCTAAAAATCCAAGTGAAAGTATTACCTCTAATTTCTTTCGTTTCGAATTTAATTTGAACCTTTATTTCCTAAGTGAGGTGAGCTCGGGTTGGGCTGCGGCTCGACCTGCAGATTCTTTCCGTTCCCCGCAGAGCTTGTTCCGCACGAGCTGGCGCTCCGTGCCCGTGGTTGTGCTCCGTACCAACTTCGGCGACGTCAGGTGACGTAATTTCACCATGGTGGGGTATAACCAATGTGTCACTTGTATTCTTCAATCTTTCATTTGACTGGTGTCTACGTCTTAAGTTACCGTGTTACGTGGTGCAGTTCTTTTGGCAACCCTAACTTCCTGTGTTTCATTCCTTCTATCTTTTGATTTTCAATAATTAGCGTTTCTTTCAATTTTTGTTGTGTTGTGCTCTGCGCACCAATTTTTACCTTGGCGTACTCCATCAACCGAATAAACTCAAAGTAAATTAAATTAAATCGAATAAACTCAAATAAAATCGAATTATAAGTGCCTGTAGCTCTACTAAAAGTGGAGGTTTACCGTGGCCTTCTCATCAGAGCGCAGCACTGATCAAAGTCTTATCTAATTTCCATCGGATGAACCTCTAACTATTCTTTTCTTTTCTAAGATGGAGTGCGTTTCCTCTCGCTGTATTTCCCTCAAATGTCTTTTTCTTATGCCTGAAAATATTCCACTGAAGACTGCCATTCATTAAGTGAGTTAGTCACTTAATTGTTGAACTCAAAGTGTCAAATTATTCGCAGATTGAATTCTCGCGTCCTCCCTTTTTTCCGCGCTCTAAACTGTCCTTCTAATCGCGGGCAGTATCAACGTTCTGAGACTGTTGTCCAGTTCTCTCGCTTCGGGTCATCTACTTCTCGAAAGGCCTTCGGTTTATGGTGGGTGAGTTGTGAGGTTCATTGTACTATTGCCATAGTTTGGTTCAACATTCCTGGCCATTTTTCCCTCGTAATCTTACTGGGCTTTTACTCGTGCAGTATTCACGTCGCGCCGGTTCTGTTAAGATTCTGTCTCTTCGGGTTGAGGCCTCTACTTTGGGAAAGCCACCCGGTACCCGTCGGTGGGTTAATAGTTGAAATATCCTGAACTTATGTGGTATCAATTTTAGTTTCTTATCTGTGCTTATTTCCAAGTTTCACCGGTTTATTTTGTCTGCAGCTTTGGTAGCCGACTGTTGTGGGCCTGTATTGCAACCCTTCTACCCCGTTGGGTTGTTGCCGAGACGTTGATTCTAGCGCTGGATACTACGAAGCGTGCGTTGCTTTCGTTGGTCACTGACAGCAGGAGCGGAGCTTGAATCGTCGTGCACCCTGGAATAACTCGGGAGCGGGAACGGAAGATCTCTCGTCTACGTCCACCTTAATTTTCGTTAAACATTGTTGTCACTAAATGTACGAGGAGTTTGTGAGACTCGAACTCAGGACTAGAGATCACCGCGCCAACACACTATCGACTGCGCTATCGATCACCCTAAAAGGTGATCGAAGCTTTCACTGCCAAACATTGCTTTCGTTGTGCTTCGATCGATCACCTTTTAGGGTGATCGATAGCGCAGTCGATAGCGTGTTGGCGCGGTGATCTCTAGTCCTGCGTTCGAGTCTCACGAACTCCTCGTACATTTATTTTATTTGAAAAAACCTTGTGGAAGCAGTGTCTTCCCGTACCAGATTCATTAACTGTTTCTGGGGGTGACTAGACTTTGAGCTCTCGATTGTTGTCACTCTACACTGTTTTCTGGGTTCCTTGCAGACTTCGGTCTGTTTTAAATGTAACCTTCTCTTTTGTTCAAGGAACCTAGCACTTTTTGTTTGTGGAGAGAGAGACAGTTACACTTGGAGGAAACCGTAATATTAAAACTTGTATCTAAATTTAACTCAGGCTGTGGCCTATAGAAATAAATCTTTAACTTTGAATTTAACTCAGGTTGTGGCCTAATGAACTAGTCTTCAATTTCTAAATTTAACTCTTGGAGCGTGAAAATTCTCGCTATTGAATCTAAATAAAACTAGCTGTGCCTAGCGTATTCGCCGGCCGTAGGCCGCATCTGACCTTGTGCGTCCCGCTTAGCAGGTATTTCTGCTGTTCACCTTAAAACTATTATGAAATGAGTTAATTGAATACGTGAACTTGCATATGTCATTATTTTTCCTTCTTGAAAATGGTACGAGATAAAGTTTAGGCATTGAAAAATCTCGATAAATAATAATGCAAGACGATAAAGTTCGGACGAGGGAAGGAGTGAGAATATGTCATTCGAAAATGCCTTTTGGAAGCAAATGCGTTTCTGAGCAAGGATTTCACTTGCCAAATATCACGTGGAAAAAGATATTGTATTCTAAAAATATGTTTAATGGCCGGACGAGTCAAAAACCTAACTCTTTGGCCATGAACGTAAAACATGTCTGCAAGAAATTTAGTGAAGCACATCTTCCAAAAAACACCTTGAAAGTATTGCGTCATGGAGGTGGTAGCTTGTTGTTTTGGGGATGTTTTGCTACATCTGGACCTGAAAAACTTTTCAGGATTGATGGCATTATGAAAAATTAAGAATATATGTTGATGTTTTGAACGAAAACTTGATGGTTTCTACAAGAAAGATCAATCCTGGTCGCTGTTGAAGCTTTTTACTGGGCTGTGACCCCAAGCACAGTTCTTTATTACATAAAAATCGGTTGGTGAGCAACAAAATTGCCGTATTAAAGACGCCATCACTTCAATCTAAATGATAATTTGTAGGAAACGTTAAAGCTAACTGTAATGAAGACGAAAGTCACGAAATTCTCATATTTTACTAATTGAAAGAATATTGCCTTGAAGGATGGATATTTTTTGCGGTTGAGGCCTTCATAGCAGTACTGCAGAATTTTGATGAAAATTGGGTAAATTTCTGGTTTTTGATAGAAATGCAATTGACCGTTATGCAGTTTTGACCAATAATTTTGTTATTATAACTGTAAAACTTGATAAGGGGTCCAATTTGTTTAAAAAAATTAAACTGCAGATTAATTTCTTCGGTTTGCTTGTGCATAATACAGAAAATATCATTCAATTTAAATTATTATTTCTCTAACATGTGTTCAAATGAACTTAATTTGTTTAAGGCCGTGCCCAAAAATATGTCGATCAGTATTTGTAAACTATTGGTCTGAGAATAGGGCCGAAAGGCGAATTTTAACTTGGATTGGTAAGTCAAATTTTTATTAACGTTACAAACGATTACAAAGTCCCTCAAGATTTGAAACATAAGCTCCAGTAATGCTACCTGCAAGCAGAGCAAGAAATCTTCATTGCATAGGTGCTCTGAACTCATCATGAGATTTAATGCGCATCAAAAAAGGTTCAATTAATGAATGTGTGCGGCGGTTCAGAGATCCAGTGGCAGCTTGCTTGCGATGTCCTAGTCATTGAGAATCCTTCCATCACAGTTGGTAATGCGCCCCCACTCAGCAGATCGTAAACTATCCCAGATAAGTTACCACTTATTGAAACTATTGCCCCATTTTAAAATTCAGTCGAACTCATGTGAATGGCATTTAATAGCAATTTACCTTATAAAACAATATGAACTCACAAAATCAGGAGAAATTTGGCTTTTTCTACCAATATTATTGTTGGTACTCCTTATAACTAGAAATTACTTCCCCAATCAATTTACTCATTTTTAGATATAAATTTCAATTTTGTTAACCTACTCAAAAGACTTAGTTAATAAAAAATAATCCCGTTGATTTTTATGTCATAGAAATACTATTATAAAAGCCATCCCCATCTTCCAACGATTTATCACCTACCATTTTGAAGACCAGTGGCATTCTCATCAAGTACGGTTTGGATAGTATCACTTCAGAAGTGATAATTTTCATTGATAAGCCTTTCTTTTACCTCTAAATAATTTCTGAGATGAGGTCTCAAATGTTCTACAACTTCGTCAATATATTTTGTAACGCAGCGTCAAATACTTCGATTGAAAAAAAAAATGTTTGAAAATCTTCTGTTACTTGAATCGAAATTTTGATCGTTTGCAAGATATTTAAAACTTATTCCAGGAGGTCCTGGTCGTGAAGATAATAATTATTTTTTCCTTGATGTCGAAAAATATTAACGCCTACCATTTTTATACACAGTATTTTCAATTCTCTTAATTTTCTCCAACACTTGTTTATATCAAATTGTTAATATAATACTTTCTACATTACTCAAGTTTTCAGCTAGTTCTTCTATCTTTCTTAGTGGAACTGATTCTACAAAATCCATAATGATTTTGTTTAGAACATTGAATTTTCCTTTGCTGGATAAGGTTATGATTGACTCTAAATTTTTTAGCTTTTTGTCAACTTCAAAAAATGAGGGTGCTAAGGAAACTGTACTTTCCATAACATACAGGTTTCTGTCATTTAATTCAGTTACTCGTGCCTCTAAGCTTTTACTTTCTTCCACAACATTACTGTTTATTGTTGAATATACATTCATCAACTTTTCTTCAATTTGATTATTGAGTGATGTCTGCGAGCTCATTTCTTTTTCGTTCACAACATAAATTATATTTAGTACTTTTTCTTCAATTTTACTTATTGATTTACTCTTTGAATCAATTATTTGATGATTAACTTTAGTTTCTAAAGTATTGAGTTTTTCATCCATTTTATTCTCCATCACTGACTCGGTTTTGAAAATTTGTTAAATCTCAGGAATCTTAATATCAATCATATTGGTTATATTTCAGTCCACAACTCCAAATATAATTTCAACTCCTTTAATCCCATCAGTTAATTCAAACTCTTTAATTCACAATTTTTCAGCAATTCTATTTTCAATACCTGACTCTAGACACTACAAATTGTCATTACTCTCCGGAATTTTTACATCTGCTATGTTTGTTATGTTGGAATCAACGTTTTCAAATTTAGCATCAATTTCATCGTTTTTCTTTATCAAAGTTGGGTCGTTCATCAGTTGAAACAATTTCTGGTTCTAAAGCACTGAACTTTCGAGACAATTCATAAATTAACGGCTCTAAGAATTTTACCATTGAGTCATCATCAGAAAATTCAAGTTCTAAAACTACTTTCAGAGTCATATATTTTTCATCATTTCCGTTAATAATTGATTCCAATTCAGTTCATTCAATTTTGAGAGCTTCAATAATTGTATCTTTTAATGACTCTAGATAAAACTTTTCAAGTAAGCATTTTATTTGTTCTACATTTTCTTAAAGTCCTTCAAAATTATTTTCTTAATTTTCATGTCCATGATTTTCTTTACAGGAAAGTAAAAAGACCAACTTTGCTGCACATTTATTTCCACAAGACATTTCATTATGAAAAGATTTGGTATATTTTCTAAACTTATTTGAAGTTTAATAAGGATCCAAATGAATTGCATGAAAGCTTTCGTTTTCTAAATGCTTTAACATTTCTAGACATAAATTTCCATAAATTACATCACCCATTTTCTGTATATTGAAAGTTGGGAAAACAATTTCAAAACAATCTGTTAAATAGTCTTTAAATTCAATTGGATAAAGTAAACTACAACTCTCAAAGTAATGGCACCTATATATTTTCTTTCTTATACTAACAAGTCCAATGCGTTCCTAATCCTTTTTCAGTGTCCAACTTTCGAATTCCGCATTCAGTTTCTAAAGAGTATTCAGGTAAAGTACCTCTCATGTGAATGCCTCGAACATTTGGAATTTTTAATGTATCTATGCAGTATTCCAAATCACACTGAAAGAAATAATAGCCCTATTTTGAAACACCCAGGTGCATCTGACGTTTGTTCCAAAACCGAGACACGCAGACGCATCATGAATGAGACACTAAAAATTAGGATGCATAGTTTTCACACCAGTGACTTCAGTCCCGATTTAGAGATGCTCCAGTGTTTCACTAGAAGTACTTCAGTGTCTCATCGATGAGACACTTAGGTCTCAGTTTAATGCATTTAGAACTGGTGTCTCACAGAAAACTCTACGGATATTAAGCAAAGCATTGCTCTGCCTAGCATGGTTAACGCTCCCATAGACTACAGTGTCACACAAATTTAGTAAACCTTGACGTATGCTCTTGAAAGCAGAGCCAAGATCTACAATTTTCTCCAGCCTTAAGCCCTTACGATGCCACCTACACCACTTCTTTCCAATCAGCTAAGTGCAGTGACGTTCATGTATAAACTTTCACTTAAGATATCCTTATTAATCTTTTTACTCGAAGTAATAACATTTGCAAAAAATTTATATTGGTACATCTTACATTTACTGGACACTTGAATAGCTAAAGTCAGATTTGAGAGGTGACTAAGGTACTACATTATCATTGCCAATAAAACATAGGCAGCACTTGGAGACACTTTAGCGCTCATCGAAGAGTCGCACGGCCGATGAGACATCTGCTCTCTTTTTGAGATGCTCTGGCTATCTATGAAACACCGAACGGCCCTTAGACACTTAGAGAGGCAAAATTTCATTTCAGTGCAAATTGAGATATTGGTTGATAGGTATTAATTTTTTTGAGGCATCAAGTAGGGACCCTTGCAACAAGTTTTTTTTTCCTAGAGTTAATCTTACGCCTGATCTTTTTTGCTTTCCATCGCTTCATTATGCCTTTTAGTTTCTGACAATTGTTTATCATTAGTTTTTTCTCATTAACCGCGGATGCTATAGCAGCAGCACCTCCAGCCAAAGAGCCAGCACCCCCAAGGCCTGTGCCACGACACATAATTGTGTACGTAGTGAAGACTTTAAATCCCGGACAGTCGAAGAGGAAACGGAAATTTTGAACATGTTAACTGCGATGGGTTAAACTGAAGTTCAATATTCAATTCAAATTTGAAGTCAATTGTGGTAATCAACTTTGAAAATAGCAAACATTAACTGGATCGGGCGTTTATTTTGCCTTCATTAAGTGTCAATAAAAAATCAGTTAGTGACTGCAGGCGGGTCAGCAGCACTATGAAAATCACCTAACTGACCACCGGTGGGTCATTTTGCAGGAAATGTGTTAGGAGAAGAAAGTTTCACAGAGGGAGAAAATAAAGAACAGGTTGAAAAATAGAAACAGTGAGTGTCTGTTCTATACGTATCTCAACACCAGTGCACCTAGAACAACAGGGGGAGCCCAATTGAAAATCAAGGACGTATCGCCGGTGGGAACGCGCCGGTTCCTATGCGTTTTTTAGTTGTATTACGCGCGGTTTAAGGGTCAAATGTCTACTTTTTCGGACACAAATTGCACGCGAATCGCCGTAGTTCCGCCCTACCTAACGGCCGTTTACCGCCTCAGGACCAGATTCGAATCGCGGCTGGCCGTCCATGGATTATAGGTTAAAAAATCGCTCCCGGTTGCACGTGCCTCGCCTCATGGGGTGTACAATATTGCACTGGAAGCTTTGGATCTTACAATACATTCACACTTAATGCATTGTGAATGTATTGACTCATTAAGCTAGCTCAAAACAATATTGTACATCCAATGAGATCGAGGCACGTGCAACTGGGAGCTCAGGTACATAAGACAATACATTAGAAAGCACATAGAATCCCGCTCTTTCTTGAACTTTTATTACAAAACTGAAACATTCTCTACATTAAAATTTACATGAATATCTTACTTCCATTAATCACAGCCTTCTCACCAATGAAACGCCAAAATAATATAGGAATTGAAAATGAAATCACAATCCATTTAAAATGCTGCATGTAACAAACAAATATCAACACGTGCACTACATTTTGGGACATATCATATGTGTACCATTAGGTACATTAAATGCCGGCATAAATGAATAGCATTTCCATAATTTCACTACCTTTTTTAGAATTGATTTGAACCTACCTGGTAAAAATTATAGTACACTTTTATTTCTCACACCTTTTATAAAGGACAAGAATGGACTTGAGCAGACAGAGAGTTTCTAAATTCTGCTACTCACAACTTAACCGAACCAACCGTAGCAATCGCACAAACGGAGTCAACGTTTTAAGGGAACGCGGAATCTGTGCAGAAAGGGTATAAAAACAGTAAGTTGAGAAAAAAGTTCATGAAACCAGATCAAAGTTGAAGAAGAAAGTAGTAGGCGCTAAAAAACAGGACAGCAGTGAACCGAAAATATGTGGTCCTTTAACATAACAAAAAATTTTATTTCAGCAAAAAGAAGGCCTACCTAACTCATAGCTCGGGCCCTCACATTTTCCTCCCTGGGAGCGCTAGCTCCCATAGATACAATAGTTGTATCCCTCTGAGGAGTGTCTACATTATATCGCGTGTCCCACAAAAATGTCTCGGAGTTTTAAATGATTATATCTCCGCTTTAAATTAACATTTTTAAAATGTATTTTTTCACAATGAAATAAATTTTGTTTCCGTTTCGAATAGTTTAATTTTTTGAAAATCGTTTAATAACCACTTTACAGTGTTCGATTTAGTGAAAGAGGTAGAAAATATAATTGTTCTAAGGAAATGTTTTAAAAACAACAACACTTGTGTTCTTCATTTCTCAATACTTACTGTTTATAATAATTTCACAATGATGTATCCTACATACCACCAAGTATTTAAACGCTCTGAGAAGTTTTTTACTCCCTTTTTTCATGCAGTTCACTAACGAACAAATAATTTTCATCGTATTGGAATATGAGGCAACGAAAAACTGTGAAAAAGTTCGAAGAGCAATTAATGAAAAATTTCCGGGAAGATACACGTCCGATAAGAAAACTGTGTATCGTACAGTGAGAAAATTAGAAAGAAAATTAAATGCTCCTCTTACTTGTTCACAGTTTACCGTTGCTTCATATTCTAATACGAGGAAAATTCTTTGATCGTGAGTGAGCTGCATTTTAGGTGTCTTCAAATGATGAAATAAGGAAGTAAGTAATCTATTGAGAAATGAAGAACACCAGTGTTGTTTTGAGAACTTTTCCTATGAGCAATTAGTTGTTCTACCGGTTTCAGCAAATCGATCACTGTAAAGTGGTTAGTAAACGATTTTCAAAAACTTAAATTATCCGAAAAGGGAACAAAATTCATTGCATTGTGAAAAAAGACCTTTCAAATATATTAATTTAAAGCGGATATATAATCAATTGAAAAGTCGGGAACATTTTTGTGGGACACCCGGTATTTACAGGGTGTTGTGTGATGCGATGCGGATTTTAACCATAGGCAGAAAAACGCAATATAAAACGATTTTCAGGAGTGACAAAACCTCACAACTTCTTTGTTTTCGAGAAATGATGATCTGAAATAATTATAGATTCCTGTAAGAATAGCCTGAAGCGTGTGCCAAAGAAGTTTCGTTTTTACTCGTTGGCTGCATGTCAAGCCCATTCTTACGGGAATCTGAAATTATGTCAGGTCATTTCTCGAAAACAAAGCAGTTTCGAGGTTTTGTCACTCATTAAAATCGTTTTATTTCGCGTTTTTCTGCATTTGGTTAAAATCTGTGCATCGAATTACATAACACCGTTTAGATATATATATACATGTTTCATTAAAAATAATGCCACATTGATTATTAATAATGGTTCTGTTCAATTTTTCTAGTTTTCGGAAGAGTTTACTTTGATCGAAATTTATTGAATTTAAAAGCTCCCCTAACGTTTTGTGTTTAAAATTTTGCGACGCGTTTCGTCCTGTGTCCACGGACATCATCAGGCTAAAAATAGTTTGAGATGTGCAGCTAATAAAATTGAGAACGGAGAATGTACCTTCCACTACGGAACCTAGGTCGCCTAGCCCTCCTCACTTCGCAGACCAACTGTACACCTTCTAACTTGCATCAAATGCACATTTCTACATTCGGGTAACCGCAGCCACTCTGCCCACTTCTCCATTCTATTAGCTGCATAACTCAAACTATTTTTAGCCTGATGATGTCCGTGGACACAGGACGAAACGCGTGGCAAAATTTTAATCACAAAACGTTAGGGGGGCTTTTAAATTCAATAAATTTCGATCAAAGTAAACTCTTCCGAAAACTAGAAAATTTGAACAAAACTCTTATTAATAATCAATATGGCATTATTTTTAATGAAACCTGTATCAAGGAAGGGTTACTACCAAAATATACTGAATATATATATATATATATATATATATATATATTCTTGATATTCTATACATCAAGAAGTAAACAAATAAAATATATCATATTTTATATTTTCCTAATATAAAGTTATATCAACTCAAGTGTAAAGAGAGCCATTTCAACGCTCATGTACATTATATATGCATAGTATTTTCGATAGATCTCACATTTTTATTCATTATGGAAATGATTTGCCTGGAGGGAACATTTTGAATATTAGATTAAATTATAAGTTAGTTTAGGCCTCCTCATCCGCTACGAAAATAGAACGTATCAAAAAGAGGACGGAGGAAGGCACCATTTAGTATGGAGATAAGAAAATGAATCTATGCTGAAGGGTCATAGAAACAGTAAGATGGGAAAGAAGTTCATGAAAGAAGATCAAAGTTTAAGAAGAAAGTTGTACGTGCTGAAAAAACAGGAAAGCAGTGAACCGAAAAAATATGGTCCGTAACAAAGCAAAAACCTATGTTATTTTAACAAAAAGGCCTACCTTAACTTTAGCTCGGGCCCTCACATTGTCCCCCACGGAGCGCTACTTCCCATAGATACAATAGTTGTATCCCCCTGAGGGAGGGGAACATTTTGAATATCATTAAAGAACATAACGGATGAAATTAGAGTTACAACGTAAATTTTCAATACCCTGCATCAGCTGGATGACCAATGAACCAGCAAAAAAAAATTTTGCAAAAGAAATGCATCATTCATAAATTACATACGTAGGCACTTAAAGTTGACTGAATGTGCTTGTTTATTGGCTGAATGCTGAACAGCATTTCAAATAACAAGTTCAAAGACTGAAAATTATTTCATTAGAGCACCAAATGGAAAGCAAAGGTAAAGAATAGCACAAAAGAATTTCCTTGCGTTACTAATGCGGTTTTAGAGAAAAAATTAGAGCACAATTAGCTAGCGCAATTAACTACCAAAAAAGTATTTGCAATAAACCATAACCACAAATGATAGGGTGCACTGTTGCGCAGGACTCAATGCACAGAATTACAAATCTTGAAAAACAAATTAAACAAGAGAATAGTTGAAGACGACATAGCATGGACAGTAAGAAAATGAATAAAAAATGTCTATCATGACAAGGCAAAACGATAATTACAATATAAAATGACCCAAATTCACATCTCTCGGACCCTGTAGGAGTGCTAAGTCCCAAAAGTGCAAGAGTCAAACAACGTTGTGCTATTTTTTGGCCATGATACATATTTAGAGCAATCGATTTTTCATTATAAACTCACAGTTTTGGTTTATCACCAGCGTTTTCCTCTATTCTTGTTGGCACTGATACAAAGCACTGTGAAAAGCACATTGGTTTAATTTATTGTTCAATGTCAGCATTTGCACTTATTAATATCGTGAAAATAAGTAACTGTCACATCAATACACATTTGAAAAAAAACAGTCTTTATAGCCACTCTGTGAAAAACTTGCAAATGAATCAAGTGAATGTGAACTGTTCTGTAATCCTGCTCAGTAAACTATCCAGAGTACTTTGATATGAATACCACTGTTCTAGTTTCAAAACAGTTGGACGAACAACACTTCACATAACTATGTTTAAAAATTGAACTCAGCTTGAGCTCGAGAAGTGACAAGGAAAATCTGAGGATGAGCATAACGGTTGATCGCCACAACATCCCAGAAAACAATCAATATAATATCAATAAACATGTTTTGGGCATCTGATGCAATACTACGTCACAATTTGCCTAACGCAATGATTGTGAAGAACACAGTCGAAACACCAAACGCAACCTTTGCAGAGGCAGTAACCGCCAGTACGCTCACGATGACACGCTGTCATTAACTGACAGATCGAGTCATGCCGCTTTCAAATGTTACGGCCGTTAATCAACTGAAAATTTTGCGCCTTCGAACCACCCGAGGCCAACTATGAATTTCACGTCCGAGCTTGACCGCGCTTGGTTCGGGGCGCATAGAGGCAGTGTTAAAGCAGAGCAAGCCGACTAGCCTATAAATCGTGCATAATCGACCCTCACGTCCTTAATACACCGGCGATACGTCCTTGATTTTCAATTGGGGGGGTAATGACAGCTATATGTGGCACATTTCAATCAAGTTGCATTTAAATTTACGAATGAACACGGGAGTCACATGTAAGCAAGTTAAAACCCAAACCAAAAAAAAAACTTACATCTTGCCGGCCATCTGACTCTCTACACTCTTTCAGGTTAACGGGTAAGTGTGGTCACCCGTCACTTTCTGCCGCTGCGTTTATACGGTTTATGTATGCCCTACCCTAACTGTGCGCTATTCGAGTCTCGCGAAATTTTACGTCTGTGATTGGTTCGCCTCATGCTACGTGTCCCTCTTGCAGAAGGAACCCTCGCTTTTGTCTAGTATTACTCCGCAAAACCTATTTAAACCCCTTTTCTAACCCCAATACCACTTGTTTCCTAGCACTTTGTAAATGAATTTTTTACCCACTTCCCTCTATACTATATATCAATGTTGTAGTCGGTCCCTTTGATGCTGCGCGCAATAAACCTAGATTCTCATCCAACCCCTAAAAACGCTTCACCTCGATTCACCCTTACGGTCCGCGCGCTTGTTCCCGGCTGTCGTGGCTTTGGTCGTGTAGCGGTTTTCGCGCGCTTTTGCTGCTTATTACGGCTTATATGTTACGTCATAATCATTATGACGTAATTAGCAGGTGTAATTTATCATTACACCTGCTAGTAAAGCTGGAATTGTTAATATAAAAACACCTATTTTCACAGTATCTTCAGAAACAAAAGAGGCATTTGTCTTTTTTCAAATCAAGCGTCTGCCTATGACCAGTATCTTATTGTTCTTTGTAATTAAACTTTGATTATTATCATTATCAGTTTTTTCTTAAACTTTACACAACATAGTTTTTTTCAATCATTATTTTATGAATATGTTTCCCTTTAGTAGTTTAAGTCCATTTTATCACTGTCATATTCTAATCGAATTATTCTATCAGATAGAATCAGTGAATATGCATGTGTATCATCAGGAATATTAGTTTTAAATTTATTTTTTAATTTCAATATCAATTTTTGTTTCTTTGATACGTTCATTTTGTCAGCTGAAATCAAACACATGAATAAGATATGAATATTTATAGGGTCTGTATTCGATAGTACAATTTTCATGTGAGATATAATCTAGTAACATCTTATACGATGAAGCATAATTATTAGAATCGAAATTAATTTGTAAATTGTGGTCAGGGTATCGTAAATGTAAATTCTGATCAGGGTATAATTTTCACAAAATCTAAACTCATATTCGAGTGGGATAGCAGCGCTAAATTTCCCTTTAGCTGAACCCACGTAGACATTTCGATGACTAAATCCTTCGTTTGAATTTTTATTCTTCTGAGTTTCAACCCTCCAGAAAAATATCATGTTTTCGTTTGAATTTCGCTGATAACTAATTAATCCTTTTAAATTTATTGTAATTCCAGGTTAACTTTGCCTTCAATTTCCTAACCTCCAATTTTGTAAGAAATTCTATCAAGCAAATGTATTAATCCATTGTTGATTATTGCTATTTTGTCGTTTTTAAAATTATAATCATTTCCACCATTTTTATTTAAAGCTCCTTCTATATAAAAAACACTTTTATAAGGTAATACCAACTGATCTTGATTTTGGGCAATGATCCTGATGTCGTTGTGTTCAAGATACAAATCATTTCCTATTTGTGGTTCATAGTTCCGCATTTCAATTTTTTCAATTGATTCATCAACTCTAATATTTTTATTCCATCTCAAAGAATCCATTTTCATAGACAATAATTTCAAATTATTTTAATTTCTAGATCTTAAGTAAAGTTCTTCACCCCTAGTATTTAAAGTCTCTCCATTTTGATCAGTGAGCCAAATTGTCAAATCGTACGTCAAAGGTTGATATATTGAAAGATAATTGATTTATTTAGATTTACTACAAATTGATATCCTGGTGGAACGTTGGGGAAAAATGAATACTAAATATTAAACAGAGAACCGATGTAGCTGTTAATTAGCTGTTAATTACGTTAGGTGTTAATTACGCTGCAATGAATGAGTATTGCATTAACAGACATTTTGTTCACTATATTTAAATTTTCATATTCTCCAACACCTTCTAAGATAATTTCTCTAAGTCCTAGCAATGTATTTAAAGAGGTTTCTTTACTTAAAAATCTTTTTAACGCAAGTGAGTGATGAACTATGATACATTTCAAAGTATTAGTATTTACCTTGATTACAACGAAACCTGAATAAATGGGTTTTTGAATAAATTCGTTAACACTTACTATTTCAAAACAACATTTTGGAATTTTAATTACATTTTCAACACCTAATATTTTTATTAAAATTTGTTATTATGTTCTTCAGTATTAGGAAAAGAATGATACATGTCTAACCTGACCAGTGTCATTTGGTGAAATTTATTTTTGTTCAATTCTATTTATAATAATATCACTTTTTCTATCGCTAATTACAATGGTTTGTGATTCCACTTTTAAACAATAAATCATTAAACATCCTAACTTCAGGAGCATTAAATGGACCTCGCTCTTAAACTTCAGGTGTAAGTATTTTCAGTTCTTTAAAAACTCCTGTATTTCCAACGTTGAACGAACTCAACACTATCTGGCGTCTTTTTACAAGATCATTGATGTTAGAAGGTATTACAATAACACATGATACTGAAACGTCTGAATCCTCTCTGGGAAAAAGAGAAGAAGGTGTAGGAGTAGAAGTTGGTTTAAAAGTAGGCCTAATTGTGAGGGGTCGAAATATAAATTAGGTCTAGAACTTTGGTCTCGACTCGAGCTTGAGATATCTGGGATTTGAGGACTCAAACTTACTCTGGGGTTTGTTGTAGATCTTTTTACTACTCTTGGGTTTGTTGAAGGACTTTGGTCTCGACTCGAACTTGGTGATTCAGAATCAGACACACGAGATGGACTTGCTGCTCTAATTGTTTCGACTGCAGATCGAACTTTTGCTGGCTGAACCTTGTTATAAAAGGGTTTGCTAAGTTTAGAATATTTCTCTTCACTATTTGCTTCTATGGTGCCATCTTCCCTCAAATGGGCATCAGATAAATACAGTATCTCATAATAATTTCTTTTATCTGCGCCTTTGAAAACAGCAGGCATTTGCTTGTTAATAGTTCCCATAATCCAGTTGTGAAATCGAAAATTTTATCTCCAAATTTCAAATCATTACCCAGAATATCTACCTTTTCTTAACGCAGGAAATTCAGTGCTATAGGTCCAACTACAGTGTTGAATTCAAAAGAGGGTAAAGCTAGTTTATCAACAGGCTTTCTTTGATAGATTCAAGTTTTTCATCAGGTATATATTTTATCCCTAATATAATTTGTTTAGTTGTGTCAATAATTTCAGATAAAGGTTCTGTCATAGGTTTTTAAACCTTTTTGGCATCATGGTATCAATCATGTTCGATTATTTTATCATTAGTGTATTACTTTATAAACTCTTTGTTAAGTTTAGTAAATATAATTAGGTTTTGATATCAATCAACGCCATTTTTTAAAGAGGAACTCAAAAAGACTTTAACTTAATATAAGTTTACTCTGAACTGACATTAAGTTCAGTTGCTGCGATCCATGAAGGTTCATCATAACCTTTCCACTTGACCAGAAGCTTTCCTTTGCTTTTCATAGAAATTCTCACAATTACATAAACTCCCCTAATATATTTTTCAAAGTTCTTGTTCATAAGAACTTCCTTTTATGTCCTCACCATCCATGTCTTTTAATCTATAAGTAATTTTTTTGGTGGACAGTGTTTTGGATAAAATGAAAAATTCATCAGTGAAATTTGACAATTAACCCTTACGAAAGTCTTAACGTTTTTTACTTATCCTCACTTTGTCTCCAATTTTGAGTTTCGGTGACGGAAAAGTTTCATCAGTTGGAGGAAATAAGTTATCATAAACCTTTTAACTATTCTATTCCAATGATGCTTTGTTAGGTGTCATTTTTATTGTTCTATGATAGCTGTTATTGTAATTTTGCATTAGGTCTTATACAATATTCACCCATGTTTTAGTTTTCAAATGCGTAAAATACTTCCATATTTTAGTTTTTAACGTCCTGTTGAAGCGTTCCACAACTTGCGCTTTGGTTTCATTTTCTGAACTAAACTATTAAGCCCCTGTCTTCTCACTTGTTGGAATTGCCCATGCATATTTAATGAAAATGTCAATTACTCTTGAAATGTTGTTTTTTCCTTGTTCTATGTAGTTTTGCATGTCAACCAAATCGGCTTGCCAATGATCATCAATTCTTAATATCTTCACCCTTCTTGTGTTAAAGTTATGTTTTATTGGTTTATGTGGAGTGTGAGTTTTCAAGTTTCTAACAAATTTTGTACATGTTTTGAAGCTAAGCCCGATTTTTTTTACAAGTTGATTCATTCCAATATAACCGATTTTCGGATTACTATTTAATTTATTCAAGATTTTGTCGCCCATCTCAGTGAGCATGTTTTGACGTTTTTTGGAATTTCGAGGCCAGCTCAGCTTCTACCAGCCATTAACTAATTTGCAATTTCAACATTTTCGTTGAAATTGCAATGTTTTCTGATTCATTTGGATCAGTTACAATTTCAGCGGCTCTTTTTGCTAGAATATCTTCGGCATAATTTTTGTCAAATGTTTTGAAGCGTTTAGAGGGATGTAGAAACCACTCGAATTGGTCCGTCGATCAGTGGAAAAATGTGATTTTCTCTGACGACTCATCGTTCAACTTATTTACGACCTCCAACCGAGCGTTTGGAGACAGCCGGAAGTAGCTTTTAATCCAGACTGCCTTCTCCCAACCGTAAACATGACGGGGGTTCTGTGATAAACTTGGGTGCTATTTCTCGGAAATCCATCCGGCTAATGATTTCCCTTCGAGGAAGAATTAACTGCTGAGACTATCTATGAATTTTGGGCGACAAAGTTAATTCTAGAATTCAAGCACTGTCTCCAGAGGGGAACGCCTTTTTTCAAGATGAAAATGTCCCAATCCATACAACTAGAATTGGTAAAGAATGGCACGAGGAACATTCTAATGAAGCTGAGCATCTCATCTGGCCACTACAATCCACAGACCTCAACGTTATTGAGTATTTATGGTCGGTTGTTGATATTCAAGAATGAAGCCGATTTCTGCCGCCGTCGTCTCTATAGGAAGTGCAGGGTATTTTCAGAGAAGAATGGGCTAAAACTCCTTTGGAAGCAATTCACAAATTTTTTAATCAATACCTCGGAAAATTGAGGCTGTAATTGCCTCACAAAGTGGACCACACTACATCAAAATATATTTTATTGATTTCCCAAGGAGCTTCCATTATTTTGTCGAATCCTTTTGTGAAATGAGCAATGAACTTAGTATTCAGGTAGTTGCTTTAAACGTATTAAACAAGGTCGATATAGATTTTAATGCGCTCACGGAAATTAAAAATTTGGTTTTTAAGAACGTTTCTCATGAATGACATTTTCCTTGCTAATGCGTAATTTTCGAGATTGCGAAAATTAACGATTGCGTTAATTAACGTTAACAACGATTGCGTTCAGGTAGGAGTAACATTATATAGTCGGTTGCGTAGTCACCGCATTGTTGGAACACGCCCATTTTTTTGGCGGTAACAAAACAGCATCGGTTTGGGCAAGTTAAGGTGAGCTATTTTAGGTTTATTTAGGTTAGTTCAGATTAGTTCATTTAACTAACCTAACGCTACCTAGCCTAACCTCACCCATCGTCACGGCAATACATACCTTATTACCGCAAATATACGTGTCTGTTCCTATAACTTCAAAGTTGAATAACTGGAAAATTACGCATCAGCGAGCAAAATGTCATACATGTTGTTAGAAATAACGTACTTCTTAAATTTTCACGTAAAGAAAAAGATAAAGAAGCATAGGAAATTTACGTGCATGGGGTGCGGAGCGGTAAAGGGAGTGCTTCAGGGCAGACACTTTGAACATCATGGCCGATAATTCGTAATACTTTTTTATTTAGAATGATCACTTGTTTGGTTTTCTCTAACTTTATTTTACGTTCTCGTTGCATGTTTGAGCTCCTTAAAACTCTTACCGAGAGGCCTATAGTACGCTTTAAGCCCTACATTAGGAATATACTTACTCTCCTATTTAGGAGTTCGTAAAATCTTAAAACCGTAAAATTGGCCTAGAGCGCCGAACTGAAAATTTCTACTGATCTCTTAATGAGAAGTTATCTTCTTATCACCTTAATATTACCTTAAATACTTAAAAGTACTAGGTCGTCTCCTACTTCAACTTCCTATTTTTTCCTCTAAAGGCCTTTTATGTTCCCCTTGAAATGTGCCCCTTAAAGTTTCAAGGTTAGTGCAACTGTGTAGCTCTTACTTCAGCAATTAAATGTAATACCTTGAACGGTACAACATATATGCCTATAAAATGGTAGCTGGGGCTAAATTCAGTAAATTAACGTAATTTTTCTTCTTCTAGAATAACTTTGAAGTGTGCCCGAGACTACGCGTTTTAACCAAGCCCTATTGTTGTCCGCTTATGGTTGTCCGCGGCACCTGTACGATGAATCCTGTCGCCTGAGCTGTGCTGTGCTGTTTATTAGAACTCACCGACGTAGTGGTTCGAGGCCAAGCCAGCTCGCTTCGTAGGTGTGTTGCATAGGGATTTGAAATATCGACTATCGTATAAATTTCTTCGGTAAATGTTGAGGACTTGACCATAATTGATTTTCGAATTTCTTCTCGTATAAACATATATAAATAATTATTGGTAACGATTCACCTTTCAGCCCGTATATTCTCTTCTTCCAGTTGTGTTGGGCTGCCAATTGTGGGTCCCGCGGATGTTGGTGGGATTTAACCTTATACCGGCACATCAGGAGGTTGCCGAAGTTAAATAAAATCGGTTTCTCTCTTTAAAGGCTTTTCTTACCTTCTTAAGTCTAACAATGTAAAACGTTTTTAAACGTGCGCCTTAAGTGATTCGTGGCAACCAAATTTTTAATTTCCGTGAACGCATTAAATCAATATCGATCTTGAACAAATACTCGCCTAAAGTATGTGTCACCGTGTTCCTTAAAAATGTGTGTATATGTTTCCATTTTTAACGAATGTAGCGTTCGTATTTCGAATGGTTTATACGTTGCATTTCATTTTAGTTGTTCCTATCATGATCGATCTTAATATTACAAGGACTATATATTATAATTGTAATTTTAGCCTCGGCCAATTCTTTCATTTAGAAACCAATTCCAATTTTGAAATACCGAATTCAAATCGTTTTTTTTTTCTACATCAATTCGTAGAGAGTAAAAACTGCGGATTTTTTACTGCACCAAGTTTTCATCCATTTCCTGAGTTAGCTTAGGGCGAAACTTCCAGCCAGAAATGGAAATGAACAATATCCAGGATACATGTTAAGTATTATTCCAATGGCCTAAGAAACTTAAAAAAACACGATAATTACATGATGTTGATAGAAAAGTTTTTGAAAAGGATAATTTCACCTCAGGGCCAGAGGAACAAATCTAACGTTTGTTTAGTTGTACTGTACGGAAGCATTTAATGTGTCAACAAATATTCGGGCATACATACACTCGAAATTTCGAGACGAAATTTTATAATAATTTATTCCCATCTCAATGCCAGGTCTCTGCGGGGGTTCGAATATATTTCTAGCAATTTACGTGTTGTTCAATGAGCGATTGTGCTTCGACAGTCGTTGTTTTTATTGTTTTTTAAAGGCGTTAGATTTAATAGATGCCGTTATTCTTTTCATCAAATTTTTCCTCATCTTTAAATTTACAAAGTATATTTCGAAGCGAGTAGCAGGGTTAAAAAAAACTTTAAAATGAATGAAGGGTTTACAATGAATGTGTTAACAAAAATTTAACTTCACATGCCTTTGCATAATTTATTTCAAATCATCCTTTTCCGCTTGTTGTTTGTGTGGTAGTTGCTTGCTCACATACTGCTTGCAGTAATAACTTATTGTGAAATTCAGCACTTCATTCTCAGTAATAAGATAAGCACAAGTAGACGAACCTGCTATAAGAAATAACTGACTTGACTTTCGGTGATAAGTTCGGGGAAATTCACGCTCTAATTAGTTCATATTACTGTTCTAATTTCACACGCTGTATTGCGAGTATGATCTGTAATAATAATTCATTTCTCGATTGATGTTCCTCAATGACTCTTCAACAGTCTGCAGAAATGTTTTTATTGTTATTGAATAGTCCTTTCCCCATGGAAAACATGATCAGGACCGAATTCCTGGTTAGAAATTAGTTGCACTGGGTCAAAAGTTACTTTACCTTTTTAAACATTATGGCCAATCTATTTTAATACGAAGTGTTATTATGGCCAGTTAGTCCCATTTTATACAAACTGGCTAAAATGGGACGTTTTATATATATGATACAGACTGGCCATTAATTATGGATAAAATGGTAAAGTGACATATGAGTCACACTGTATAAACAATCAGATCTCACGGTTCAAAGGCTGTCTCGTCACGATAATAGCCGTCATAATTCATCCATATTCAGATTTTTAACTGTATCCATCGAATATTTCGTCTGTTAACCGCTGAAAGTACAAAACCAGCGTTGTTGTAATACGGCTTTACTAACTCAACAACATATAGACATTCAAATCACGGGGATTGTTAAGTTGATATTGGAAATTTTCGATGTCTGCATCTGCAAGATCTATTAATATGAGAAAAATTTGACATGTAATGAAGCCTATGTCTTAAATAAAACACTCATTGCTAACAGTAATCAGTAATTAGTGATAAATAAGTTAAATTAAGTAGATGAAGTCAAATTATTCACTTGGTTAATTGAATATTACCTTTATTTTCGACGAGGTGTTTCATATAGTATGTAAATAAATCCCTTTATTACTTGCTTGGTTGTTCTCTTCTACGTTTTAGGGATAGACAAACTAAAATAAAATACCTCACGATTTCTTAGCTTTCAAGACTTTGAGTCTCAAAGTTTAACATTGATGCCCAGTAAATAATATTCCCGCACCTAAAAGATGTCATAATAGAAAGAAACGAATATGAGAAAAACAGATGCTATGTCAAACACACTCTACAAGAACTGCTTAAAATGTCTGCCCTGCGTCAATACAGGTCTAGTACCTCTTCCGAATAAATTAACACGTTAACTGCGTTACGACCCACGCGGTGGGTCGTAGTTAGGTTTTTCCTGCTGCGAAACGACCCATCGATGGGTCGTTTTGAAAAATTCCAACAACCTTTCTAAATTAATGGTAGTTAACAGGCCCAGTTAATGTTTGATATGTACCAATTTGCTTATCACTTTTGACTTCAAATTTAAGTTGAATATTGAACTTCAGTTTAACCCATCGCAACTAACGTGTTAATGGGCACGATATTAAAGTCTTGGTTCTTTTACAGTGATGTTGATGACCGCTATCTTTGCGACAAGATCCATCTCGAACTCCACCGGTGTTTCATGAGGCTACAAAGGCTAAAATGATTTCATGAGGCTACAAAGTAAAAAATCTAAAGGATTCGTATTAGGGGATCATAAGACTACAACTGGTCCATTACGCCCTATCCACCTATTTAGAAAGGCGTCGTTCAGATGTACTGGCGATCGTTACTGCCGAAATCGACCGGAACTTCGTCATACTGAAATTGCATTCAATGGCGAATACCTATAGAGACACATACTCCAGCAGCTCAAGCAAAATGTCAGTTAGAAACTTGGCATTATCTGGTCAATTTACAGAAGACGTCCTAAAATTTGGCTCAATAAGAGAGTCACTGACATTATTAGCCTACACATTTAACACAAAATCGATGGTGGTTGGTGAATCCATGCACTTCATAAGGGTTATTCTTTTACCAGTGAAGTAAGTTGTGAATATACACATATTGACCGTATGAGAAATTTTTCCATAACTTGAATTTCTCATCGGCTCTAAATTAATTTTGTCTTTAATTATCTTCCAAAATATTTGAACCCTACTTTTCCTCCAGAAATTTGTCATAACTCTCAGTAGTAGTGTGGTGCATGGTGGCGTTAAGGTTGCAAGTGCGCTCTCATTGTGATGTCATTTTGCTCGGAGGTTGGGCGGACGGTGAATGCGCAGGCTGGTGCTCTTCGAGCACGTCGGCACTGCTGGTTACCGGCTATTCCTCGCGCTATGAGGGTTGAAGTATCCTGACCTTGGTACCCGTTCTTGCTCTTCTTTCATATCAAATCTTATGTTTATTTTGTGTGAATGGCCTATTTTCGTTTCGTTTTATTTTCGTTGGCTCTCTTGCCGCAGTTGAAATTCTTGCTTGTCTTCATCATTGGCATTTAATTACTAAACGACACCCTTGTGTCTAACATTACCTGCGGCTTGCCGCGCTTGAAGCTTTTTCTTAGACTGAATGAATGGGTTCACCTCTAATAATTGATCTAAACTCTGATTAAGTTTGGATTAGGTGTCGTATTCGAATTGAATTGATCTTATTAGAAGTCCAATGACCTTAACATATTTTCCCTTAAATTCTTTCGGGCCTTAAAGGAAACTTTTTCCACTGAAGCCACAATTAAGTTCAGGTGTGTGCTAGCTTCGTTCTTCTGTTTTTGCTCTGACTTGATTTATTTACAATATCCTCTCGTCGGTCGTATGTTGAGATTGTCTAGTTTGTTATTTTTTCAGTAAGCGGTGACCGCTCCACCGCATCGTTCTCTTCCCAATGGTCTCCATTCTGCCTTGCGGCCGCTGGTGTTTTCTTTAGTTTGGCTGCCGCTATGCCTTAGGTACGTAAGGCTTGGTGGTGCCCCTTTACAGTTCAAAGTTTATTCTTAACTTGATATTTTCTGAGCATAATTAACAGTCTGATTTTGACATTAATGACCCAATTCGGTTTTATTAAGTTCTCGCTAATTGTTTTGTCTTTGGAATTCTTCCTTCAGCGGGAACACCCTCAGTCTTCTCTTGGTCGGAATACTTACCCACAATCTTAAGCAGTGCTGAGTTCGCTTCGGCCACCCCGTCTTTAATCGTGAATTGCACCTACTTGAGGCACTGTGGAGCGCCCCATGCGTCTTACTCTACTCCAAATTTAACCTTCCTTGTCTGCCCCGCTTCTGACTCGAGCTGAGGCATTTTTAATGTAAATTTTAAATCGAGTTTATGCTCTGAAATAAAATATTGAAAGCCCTAAATAATTTGGGGTTATTTTGCGGAATAGTCGTTTTGATGCTTCCTTGTGCCCAGTTGGAAACCTAATAAACTGAATGCGGAGTGAAAATCTGCGTGAATTAAAATTTCTGTTCCTTTATCCCCTTCCTTCCGCGTGTCAGATATTCTTTAGCGCCCATCTAAGTGAAAATTCTGACGACCGTTCCGTTGCGTGTAAAAGTGAATTCGTCTGTGAAGAGAACATGCTTCAAAAATTTTTTATTGTTCTGTTTCTGCCCCACGCATCAATTTGCTACCTGTACACGAGTGATTTAGTAGATCGGGAGCAGATCCTGAACTGTCCGAAAAGAGTGACAACAATCTACATCCTGTAGATTGTTGTCGTTGAGAACATGCCAGACGTCGACGTTGTGAGGTGTTCCCACGGCACGCGCTGCGGCTGGTGTGCTTGCATGGGGCCTGTAATGGAAATAGCGCAGCACGTCATCCTCATCTGCATCAGGTAATTCCCTGGGCCAACCGAAACCTCTCCTGTCCACGTTGAAGCTTCCATGTTCGCGTGGACGACGATTTATGTTTGTAAACATGCGATGTCTCGACAAATGCTGATTAGGAAAACGTTCCTGATACGACCTTGCAGTTCTTTTATCATTGCCGTTGCCCCCACTCCCACTCCTAAGTTATAAGCACACCCACCAATTCTTCATTTAACAATCGTGCCAAAGTGTCAACACGATGTCACTGCGGGAACTAATTTGTAAATACTTAAACGCTCAAGTGTGGCCAGATTGAAATTTTAAATTTAATTATAAATTTACATTTTTAAGAAACGAAAATTTGACCAATTATACCCGAAAGTAAAACTTTAAGGCTCAGTCTCCTGAATACCAAGATGTTTTAAAACATTTTACATTCGATAAGAAGCGTTTATTTTGCGCGTCCCTGCATGCCTACTGTCAAAGTCTGTACCTTTCGTTTTTCAACACATTGCAGGTATTGTATTATAATAAGCCGTTCTATAATATTATGCAGGACTGAAATAATTAAAACACATTCACAAACAAATTGTATTTCATAAATTTTAATTACCGATTCAATTTTAGTACAACGGGTGCACTAGTAGAAGAATAATGTAAATTTCCAAGGGGCAGAAAACACCATAACACTATAAAAAACACCAATATAACCTAATGTGCGCATGTTTTATCATTGAAAAGCAACCAAAGTGTGAAATATTTAAAAACCAGCACTCATATCTGCTGGCTTGTTCACTTCAATTTATTTTTAGTTCTAAAACGTCACCTAACAACTGGTGAACTAGAAAATCCGTTCTCATTATGTATGTGAAGAAAATCATGTTAACATAGACGATTTAAACTCTCTTTCCTTTTATATTCTGTCAAGCGTCATTATGAAACAGATGAACTTACTCGAACACGTTCAATATGAAGTGGTGCAAGGAAGGTGAGTGTACGTGATCTCATGCACCTGGCAATGCACGGGAGCAGAAATAACAGCGAACCAACAACGATACAAGCACGGGTCCTCGAATATTTTGAACAGAAGGATCAGAGCCGTGTTGAGCTCCCTCCAAATCCGCCCCATTCATATTCTAAAACGGAAGGCCGCTTCCCAGATCGGCGGCGTCATTCGAGCTCAGCCTCAAAACTCGCCTTTGTTTCCGGGTGGAGAGGCGCTCTCTGGCCGGGCTTATCTCTAGTGATAACTCTGCAGCAGCTGCACAACAGCTGCTGCAATAACATCGCTGCATTTGTATCAAAATAAAGCACTAGTCTCAGCATTTCCTGAACTTGACCATTCGTGGGGCAGAAACACTTCAGTTAACAAAAATAATCATGGTCGACTGCGGACGGAGAATAACACACCCCGAACTTTAAGTTTTTATCAGGTAAAAAATCACCAACGGTGAGTTGCGCGCCTCGAAGAAAATTAGATTAAAATAAAATAGTAACCATGAGATCCTCCTTCTGACTCACAATAGAGTGAGATTGGACAGGACTAGCCAAGTACCAATGCTTGTTCGGTCTAACTTGATCAGGAACTTTTGCTTAGAGGAAAACAACAAAGAGAGTCATTAATTTTAGGTGACCTATTATAGGGACAAGAGCTATCATTTCTGGTAAAAAATCAATCGGAACAAAAATATCAGTTCAGGATAACTAAAATACCTAAAAATTAATCCCAGTTGAATAAATTCAAAAACTATGCACTCTTTTATTTACATCGAATAAGCAAGCTGAGACACAGGCAGGACGGTCAGGACAGAGTACGAGGAGATAAATAACCATCAACAGTCAACGCTACAGCAGGTTCGTCCCGTGTAGGAGTAGGTGTCCTCCGCTGCTCCCTCTCCTCCTCCAGCTGAGGTAGGCACAGATCACGCTCGATTGTACTCAGGGTAAAATAATCCAAAATCCAAAGATGTGCTCCAGGCGATAGATCGATACGGGCTGAGAGAAGTAAAAACACTCGAAAATAATAATACTGCTATGATCCAAATGGACGCTCCAAGAAAGGGTTCACGTGCTCCACCTACGTGAAAAAGTGCTCCTGTGTCCGCAGTGGATGAGCGTAGCAATGCGGAATGCAGAATTTCAGGATTAATGAATATCTGCGTCGTGGCTGCAGGTCAAAGCGAGAATGCCGTTGCGTGGAAGATGACTGAAGAAATTACATTCTGTGGTTATGCTTAAGGACTAATGACAAATAATCCCGGCAGAAAAAGTGAGGTTGGAATCTCGAACAAAGTCTCCAAAATGAGTCCTGCATCTTTTTTTATCGCATGGCTCCATGCAAACTCGTGCTCATCCAAATTATTTTCATCTCCTGGGTGTTACAAGCCATGCTTCAGCCAGTTCCTCACCGTCCCATTGAGCTACTCACTAGTAACTAGGCTGCAGCTGAATGTCCAGAAGAGACTGCACCAAGGCCGACAAAAGATCTTGCTTCAAAGCTCTCACAAAAGCATACAATCCAATTCTCGCAGGAGCACAGAGTGTCGATAGGAGGCCCGCCTCTCTCCTTGCTCCCACAGCGCTCGCCGTTTTTGAGCGTCATCTGATTTGCATGGAGTGAGTGAGATTCAGAAATGGACCAGTAGCTCAGACGTAGAATTCACAAAGCCTGTCTGAGATAGATGCATCCTATTCTCGCTTTGTAACCCCTGGACCAACGAACGACTCACGCCTTCAATTCTTCTCTTGAAAAGTGTTTTGACATCGCACACTGTACACGTTCTAAGCTCAAAGAATGACTGCTGTGGACCTATTCACCCTACGCAAGATCTGTGTCTTCGATCAATTTCAAGCTGGATGGTCTCACTTTAGGTGGATCGTTTTTTACCAACTGAGTCTCGATTTTGAAACTTCTATTTTGTGAATTTTTTAAGAGAAGTTCTGTTTCGGTTGCGTTCATCATCAGGGATTATCAATATCACTGGATATCGTTTGTATACATGCATTGTTCACCAAGTCAATTTTGTTCAATAAAAAGTTCGGTTAAGTTTCGAGGTAGACGGTCAAAAGTTAAATGTCCTCCTAAAAAAACGGAATGATCATGTGAAGTAAAAATTCACGGCATAGCTAAATAGATCATTGAAACTGACTCGAGAAAGCTCATTCGTTGTCCTACACGCATGTGAATAACGTTAGCGAGAAATTAGATTGGTGTGGCTGGTGCAACTTGCCTCGGGCAGGATCTGGGTGCTCTCTCATACAGCATTTTGGTGCAGCGCTTTTAACGCAAGGTAATGTTCAAAGTTTTTACTCGCATCTTCATTTTTCGGGGGCATATTTCTATGCTAACAAACAGCAAAGAAAAAAATTAACAACCCTGTTAAATTTTTCTAACCTCTGAAGCTCAAAGAAAGTTTCTACTGATGGGGTCATGAAGCTTTGTGCCCCTCTCAAGGTCAGTTGGAACAGTTCCATTTCATTTGACCTTGTGTCTGGCTTGATTAATTTTCATTTCACGGACGTAAAAAATTTACTTTGATCATTTTCCTGCCAAATAACCCAAAGACAAAATACTAACTTGGCGTATTTGTGCACCATGTGCCACAAATAGCACTTTAATTACTTATTGTTACATCATTTTTGTCTAATGCAATGCATATTATTCCTGCATCCATAATTTTCAAAATTCAATTTTTTATTCCTCGTTTTAAATAGGGCTCAATTTTTTTTTTTTGTCAAAATCTACTATAGATTAGGCATTTATCGATCCATTACCAAAACATCAAAAAAAAAACCATAGCTAGCGATACATTTCAACTATTGATCGGTCAATGACTTATTGATTAAATCTATCTTCCGTCAACTGTTACTCAATATTTTGGCTCGCATTTAACTTTATATGAACGAATTTGAGATGGTTCAAGCATAACCGAAAATAATTTATTTTCCATAGCAAAATTTCAACCGCCAAGCAATCATTACAACCTTGTACGTCAGCTTGGGAGTGTAGTTGAGGCTGCGGTAGTGAGAGGAGGTGAGGTGTCGCTGCTCCAGCGAGGAGTTGTTTGGTGCTATTATTCAAGCACCTCAAAATGTGATGAAAAACTGAGCATCCGTGAATGTACTTTCTACATCATTGAATCGTAAAACTGGAAAAAGTCATCAAAACAAACAGCTGTGAAAAGTGCTGAATTTCATCGTGCAAAACTGAATGGCGCTTTCTGTAAGCTATGTTTTAGACTCGAAGTGTGTGTGTCTGTGTGTGCAACAGACCCCGGAAATGGTCACTTCCGCCTCTCTCCCTGGTGAACCGCAACAACCCCCTCCCTCTTCCTCCGCATCCCCTGTCACTCGCACCTACTTGAACCGGAACAAGCTTACCACGAATACTAACGTGAAGCAAAAAAGACCTGATGAAATAGCAAAGTTGAATTCTGTGAATACCAACATAAAATACAGTGATAAATTTACGCAACCCTCATCTGTTATTGCGAAATTTATGTTGAGTGTCAGTGAATATGAATTGAGTGTCTGTGGGTTTCTTTTCATCGCCTGACAGTTTATTTTTCATCCCATTTTAAAAGCAATGTCACCTATGTCTCCTACATCTCAAACCATGGAAACCAAAATCGCAGCAAAATAGAAGTTGTACTCTGGCAAGACCGTGCCTCGTGTCAATGAACTCTCAGGGATCAAGCTTTGTAAACGATTTCAATAACTTCTAATCAGTGAACAAAACCTAAAATATCTTTCACGATGTATTCATATGAAACTCGCTCTGCTACTCGTAAAGCGGCTTTATCTGGAGAAATAACATCCCTCACAACGCCGCTTGAAAACTCAAAGCCAAATCAGCAGAATATATCTGAACCGCTCATGAAACGGAAACGAAAACCACCAAAAACGTCACGCGTAAAATCGCTCGTTCAAAAGCCTCAACCGCTCAAAATAACAGAAGAAACCCCGACGGTAAAGCAGTGCAACGTCAACGAAAGCACCGCAACGCATCTACCATCACCAGAGCGAACCGACAGAGAGTCGACAGAAGGTCGCCCGACTGAGAGTCGAGTTTCTGAGCCACTCGCCACAGACATAAATCTCTCAAGCGCTGCTGGTAACAACGAAATTTTCACACCGGCATCGCAAGCAGTCAAAACAAGCCCTAGCAAGAGCAAGGAAGAAGCCCCTGAGCCTGGATTCTACAATCCAAGCAGTCCTCGAGAAGATACACCAGCGAAAGAATCAAGAAATGTCCCACGGGGTATGATGGGTAAAAATGTAGATTTGTCACTAGCTACCGAGAATGATGCGATGAATGAGCCTAATATTTACTATTCTAATATTTCTAATATTTATAATTCTAGTGATCAGAATTACCTGAATATTACATTAAACAGCTTGCACCCGCTTCAAATTTCAATGACCCATTTCATTCACCAGGTAAACAATAACCTGTCTCTCACTGCAGCCCACTTAACGAAAATGTCAAAACAGCGGACGCCTCCAAATCCACTTTCGATATCTTCAACCGCTTCAAATATTAGGCTCATTACAGAACAACTTTTCAAATTGAACTTGCATGTAAGCTCTTTCGATCTTACGCCAAAGATCCCGTTTTCGAAAAGCCAATTTTCTGACTCGCACTGCAAAAAACCTCTGTATACTTTTCTTGTCGGAGATAGAATTCTCACGACGGTCCAGAGGACCGACATTGACCCCTCTTGTAAAATACGAACTGTAATTTCCAGTCGCATTGATGATCTCCTGAACGTAATTGACCAAATGCCTCAATTCACTAACTACATCGTTTGCTTCAGACACTTGAGCCCTCACAACCTAACATTGCTAAAATCAAAGAACTCATATTTTCTAAGCATGCGTCAGCCCGTATTTGTGTCGTGAGTGCGTGTAGCGGTAAACAATTGCATCAGGCGCTGAACTTGTGCAAAACAAACGGTATTAAATTGATTCCGCTCCGGACAAACGGTGCAACTGATCTCATAACTTGCAATGATGTTCGTACTTGGCCCGGTACAAGAGAAGAAACACACCATTTTCTTCAACAGATTGCTCTCAGATCGAGTCTAAAACTCACTTTACAATCTAGCTCATGTCTCATAAACTCAAATGGACTAGATGACAAAACTGAATGCTCCAACATCAGTACAAAACAGCAAAATGAATTGAAGAATTCTACTCGATCACTAACTGCTTCCAGTGAAGTCTCCAGAAACCTGATTCATTGCTTGCCTATTGGGAATGAACGTTCCCCTCCATTGATCTCCGGCTACCGCAGAGTACCCACAAAAAACAGGTTCTCGTTATTATCTGACGCGAACTCAGAGAGCGATATACCCTCATCACAAACGAGTACAAATCATCAACAACCAACCACGTACTCGGAAGCAGTAAAATCAGTACAAAGAGAAAAATTGCAGCAGAATCTCGGTCAAAATCCGATAAAATATTTACAGCCAAACCGCACACATAACCACCACCAAGAGAGTGGAAAGAACAAGAGCACCTCTCATTTCTCAGTCGCTCACTCAACTAAAAATGGCCACAGCCCGCAAATTCATAGCCAGGAAAGCAAGAAATCCAAACAACTCTCGTCTGAAAATGCTAAATGTCAGCCTAAATATCACTCAAGCCCCATGTACTCACTCGTCAGTACCACAATGGATGAATTAAAACGATCATTGAAAGTGAAGCTGCATCCTACCATAGCCGATGGGCACTGCCTCCTTCATGCAGTAACTCACCAGCTTAAAACAAAATCGCCCTCAAAATGGAGTTACAATTCCTTAAAAGCAGCAATAAAAAAAGAAAGCACTACAAATGAAAACAAATATGTCAATTTCCTTGCCAAGAAAAGCGGTGATCTACCTAGGCTCATAAGTAAATACATTGACGAAAAACATTTTGATCATGATGCTGGGGACTTAATACCACATATCATATCAAAGATCACTGGTAGGAGAATTTTCATCTTCGATGAGCAAGACGATGGTATTTGGAGAACAGTAGTCGACCCCTCACCAGAAGGATCAACTAATAACCATCCGTTGATGCTTCATCGGAAAAATTATCACTACAGTACCCTTGTTGCACAAGACAAAAACAAGACTGATATCACATCATCTTCATGACAAAATACTGTTGTCCAGTTAAATGGCAGTCTCTCAAATACACCAGATGCTAGACTTGACACTCTGGGCAACAATGATAAAATCAATAAATCCACGAAACAGTCCCTACCAAAAAATCCCTCTGATGCCACAAATAATCGCCATAAAATAAAAAACATTAAAATTAAACATATCAATGCTCGTAGCCTCTTTAGTAAGCTGGATGACATTAGAGTAATGTTGGTCACAGAAGACATTGACATTTTATGTGTTTCCGAGACATGGTTCGATTCGCGAACTCAGAGCTCCTTTTTCAATATTCCCGATTACGTGCTGTACCGCCATGACGGCGTTAAAAATAGCAAAGGTAGTGGTTCTTGTATTTTCGTAAAACAAGTTTACCAGTCGTCTTTACTTTTAACAAACGAAGTGTGCGAAGGCATAGAGATGGTTTGGTTGAAAGTGCAAATAAATAAACATAAATCCATCATTACCGGCAGCCTTTACCGGCACCCATCAGCTTCTCTACCAAAAACAGTAGAGTTCATTGAGAAAATTTTCAAAGAAATTTTAGCTACAAAAATGTCATTCTTTGCTTTCGGTGATTTTAATATTGACCTAACGGATGAAGAAAATCAGCTTAGCAGACTGTTGTACAAACTAAACCTTTCACAAATGGTTAAAGAAGCGACTCGCGTTACAAGTGTACCTAAGACTCTCCTCGATCTAGCAATCACAGACAAACCTACGGCAATACTAAATACAGTAATATCACCCTCTGTCGCCGATCACCACTCTGTAGAATGTAAAATTAATATTGCAAAGGAAAGACAAAACTATCGTCTCATGACTTACAGCCTAAAAAGTCAATATTCGCCGGAACTATTCAATGAAAAACTTCTAAACAGGCTCACCGAATTTCAGAGCATGATGCAATCTGACGATGTGGACTTTCAGGTTTCTATCTTTAACGAGAACTTTACAGCAGCTCTAAATGAATGCGCTCCTTATATCACCAAAAAAACTAGGCCAAAACGCACTCTGTGGATTACCAGCGAAATTAAAGACCTAAGCAGAATAAAGAAAACTTACTTGCGAGAGTATAAAGAAAACAGGTCAAACATTACTTTATACAGGAGATATAAAGAACTTGGAAAGATTCTTCGGAAGAAAATCACGCAAGCAAAACAAACTCACTTCCACCAAGAACTATTCATGGCAAAAAATAATCCAAAACGTACATGGGAAATCATTAGTGAGATGGCTCAATATAAAAACTTAGAGCGCAAAAGTGATTTTGAAAATCCTTTGGAAAAAGCCACTGAGTTCAACACTTTCTATTCAAAAGTTGGTGCCCAAGTCTTCGACGAAGTGAGTAAAACCAGTCCGAGGAAATGGACAGTTGAAAGTTCATGCCCTACTGCACTTTCAAAGGCTGGCGCCCTGTGGAAGCCACGCCCTATCGATTTACCAGAGTTAAAAACTATTTTATACTCATTTAAAAACACAAAAGCAGTTGGACATGATGGAATCAACCTCCAATACATAAAAGACAGTTTTCCAGTCACAGCACCATTTATTCGTTTGATTATCAACACATCAATAGCCACTAACAAGTTTCCAAAACAATGGAAACACTATAATTAGACCGTTGCATAAAACTGGTGACATAAATACAGCATCAAATTACAGGCCCATTAGCCTTTTACCTGTCCTGTCCAAAATATTAGAAAAAGTAGTAACGAATCAACTGTCATCTCACCTGGACGAGTCAAATTTACATCATCGAAATCAATATGCCTACAGGAAGAACACTAGCACTCAAGACGCCCTGCTTAATATCACTGAAAAAATATACAACGACATCGATCAAAAAAATGTAACACTTCTGCTGCTACTTGATCTCTCTAAAGCATTCGACAGCGTCGAACATAATCAACTCCTACGAAAAATACTGAACTTAGGAGTGGATACACAGTGGTTTAAAAGTTACCTTTCAAATCGGTCTCATGCAGTCCTCTTAGATAACAAGTTGTCCCCATTCCTTCAAAACAGCTTTGGTGTCCCTCAAGGATCAATTCTGGGCCCGCTACTGTTTTCAATTTTCATAAACGATTTCCCTCCAATGCCTTCTAACACACGAATCTCCATGAATGCAGATGACGTCCAAATTGCAATGACAAGCTCTGTAGCAGAAATACCACAGACGAAAAAAGGAGCTGAAGCTCTATTGATCAGCCTCAAGTCATGGTATGACCCAAATGGTCTCAAGCTAAACGCGAACAAAACACAATTCATTATTTTTGGGTCAAGGCATTCAATAAACAACATTCGAAATCTAGATCTAACTCTTACAGTTGGGAATGATACAATTCACCCATCAGAAAAAGTAAAAAACTTAGGTATTTGGTTCGATAGAAACATGTCCTTCAAATCCCACGTTGATAAAACCTGCAACGCAATTCACGGGACCTTACTGTTTTTCAATCGTATAAAAAATATGCTTGACGAAGAATCTAGATTGTTGGCCGTTCATTCTTTGGTCTTATCACGTATTGACTACTGTAGCCTGGTCTGGGGAGGTATATCCAAAGATCTTCAGAAAGACCTACAAAAATGCATGAATTTTGCAGCAAAGATTGTATGCAACGGTAAATTCAAAAAGCATGACCACGTAACACCTCTCCTGCATAAACTTGGCTGGGCTCCGATTCGGGAAAGGTTCCAGGCGCACAAAGCCCAATACGTTTTCTCCTCTTTATATCTTCCTCATAGCAGTGCTGAAATAGTGGAATTCCACTCCCCTACCGTCACGAACCAAAGGCCGAACAGGAGACGTGATGTCTCAATCAAATACCGTTCATCCAACATCGGGCAGAAGGCTCTGTCAGTATCAGGCGCCTTACTATGGAACAGACTCCCCCAGAGCTTCAAAACCCCTCAAACACTGAGAGAATTCAAAACTAAAATGGCTCTCTATCTTGCGTCAACACAATAAGTGTGAACTGCAGCACGTGCTGGAGGGGTGCGTACATGCAGTACGTGTGTGCGTATATGCGTATGGATATCGGTGTACGTATGTGCGTGTCTGTAAGTTTAGAACGTATTCCCTTTTAAAAATGCTCATATTGATCCTGTAGAGACGCAGTGTCGTCCTTTACGCTCTTCCAGTGTGCTTTCGGCCACACCATTTGAGGTGGTTTTGACCTTCTCGTTTTGCCCCAGCAATCTTGATAATGTTACGGTTGGCATTGTACATCGGTCCCTCTCATCTATTTTGAATCCGGTAAATTTTTCTGTGCCAAAGCTTGTAGTATACGAAATTTAAATTTTTCCGTTATTGTAAAATCGTTCATTTCATCCATACCAGGTATTTTAGCTCACCAGTTGGTACAAAACAATGTAAAACTGCCTATAACATCAACCTAGCAGTCAAAGATGCAAATTAATTTTGGATCTACCCGTTGTACCTTCAACCTTTAATCCCTCATTTCACTAGTTCCAACGTTCGCAAGCTCAAATTTCAATATGGAAATGCACCAACTTGAGTGTTCTTAACAACGCATCACATATGCAATGTTTTCCTGACCCCTAGAAATAAAATCCAGTGTTAAAATCAGACCAACACAAGGGAGAGAATGCATTTATCTACGTACTTTTCTCCTAATTATTTGTTCCAAAACTTAACCGATAGAAATATTACGATCCTCATGTATTTGATATCAACACAATAGAAGGAATGCATTTTCTTTGTACTTTTCTCCCAACCATTTGTTTCAAAATCAATCAATATAAATATTACGATCCCCATGTATTCGATCTCAAGTCATGGTCTTAACTTTAAGATACTCGTAAATACTTTTCGCTCATATTGAAGCTTTTTGAACATGCGACGGAGTTCATTAGCAATTTTTTTGTGTATATCGGTGTTCCAGCTGTGTAGCAAATATTACAGGCTCGTGATCCAATAACACGCACCCTAACAAGAGTATCTTTCAGCTATGTGTCACAGGGATTTTGTGTTCTTAGTGACTCACTTTCATCTTGCATTTCCAAACCCAAATCAATCACCGCAAAGAGAGAGAGCGGATGTCAAATGTGAGGGTATCTTAGTATATACTCTCTCTACTTCCATCTCGTTGAAACATTTAAAAAGGCCTCGGATCTGACGAATGTCATAACTTTGAAAATCATCATTTTAATCTTCTTATTCTGGTCTCGAATTGCTGTCGTAAGCTTTGTGTGATGAACTCTTCTTACCTTTTTATTCTCGTGAATACACTACGACAACACTAATTTTAAATAGTTAACTTTTGCAAGGTTCCACCTATGTTGAAAATATTACATCTAGCGATGTAAAACAATACTTTTCATGTCTTTAACCCCGATGTACTCTTTGCGAAAGTACTATTTGCGCAAGTAAGAAATATCATAACCATCTTGTGTATTGTTATAGCAAATATAATCGTTGGGACACCTTGCATAAGGATGAAAGATCGGATGTGGGCTTTCACCGGATGTATGATATGAACAAAATTTAATGTAGGCGTAACCAAATGTAGACGCATGACCGGATGCGGGGCATCACCGGAGGAGGGAGTGAAGTGTTGTCGGATGGGCGAAAGGAATTCCTGGATTTTGGAGTTGATAATTTATTAGAAAAATAATACGCTCCATTTCCATTTCCGGGCACCACAGATGAAGTACTAGTAATTGTGGAAAGCAACCTCATTCCGCTGCGTGGAACAAACAGTTGTGATGCTCATTTTGTTCGACCGGAGTAAGCAAGATCAATATTAGAATGACTTAACGAACGTAAAATAAGATAAATTTTCAATCCCTAGCAAAAACTTCAGAAATTGAAACTTAGAAATTGAAACACAGAAACTGAAACTTAGTGCCGCCCTCCAAATGCAAACGATCCTCTTATACATATTAATGATTATTTTTTATTAACTTGTGCTTCTCCCTAAATCCTGTGTCGACAACCATCATGTGTATTACGATAACCAAGTATGAATAGCAATTAAGGATCTAAATCATATGTTCCAACACTTAACATGGATACTACGATAACCATGTACAAATAGCAATTAAGGGTTTTTATGCAGAGGTATTCGAATGCATTTTTCGCTTTCATTTTTCAATACTTGTGCGTACTAATGAAAGTGTTTTTCAAATGAACGTCGCGAGGATTGTGCTCTCCTAGTTCAAAATCAGATTAGGCAAGGAAAGGAACTCAATTTTGTTGTACTTTTCTATCAATCATTTTGTTTCAACATTTTACACGGGTATTACGATACCAATGTGTTATAATCATTTAAGGATGTTAATGTTAAGGTGTTTTAAAAACCAATGTATCGACATTTCATGTTTGTACTTTATTGGAAATAAAATGTTTTTCTTTCTTTTCTTTTCTTTTTCTTGCTATTTCTTTCATATTATGCCCCGTAAATTTTTGTCTGACGCCGAATTCGTCAACAATGCTGAACTTTACAGCGATGCAGTTGGCAGCGTCAGTTCTCGCACGCCTTGTCTAAACTTCGTGGTACGAAATCTTGAAATGCTTTAAAATCCAGCGAGAAACTCACAATGTGAGCTCTGTTTTCTGTTTTAACACGTTGGTCTCTATTAACTCGTGTTGTGGCGTCTCTTCCGATCGCGTAATAGCTGTGGCACTGAAAATGATTCAAGAACTACGGCTACGGTGATGTTTGCTACAGCCACAATCAATGTAGGCAATTGTCGCAGCAACTGAGATAATAGTCTTGAATACCGAAGCCAACATGAGAGAAAGGAAATGAACAGCTTTTTTATCAGGAATTAGAGTCAGCCACAATGGCTGCAGCAACATCAGCGGGCACACTTACGGTAGCAATGGAGCAGTAACACATGATATAACATTATATCATTGATATCAACAGTTCCTGAATCAGCAGTAGTGCAGAGCATAAATACGAGTAACACCTGTGAGATGTGCGAGGAGTGTAGCACACCCGCATCTGCACCCCAGTCACGTGCGCAAGAGCTCATTGATCAAGGTTTCTCCCTCGTGACGGACACTTTGGACAACTTCAGTTGACCCCGTCTTTCTAACGTCCGAGTGCAGAGTCGCTTCAGTTCCGTAAGTAATCTTTAAAGTGTGATTCGCTGCATTTTAATTGAGTTTCCAAATTCGGCAGCCGGAGTGTTTTTAGCAGCAGCAGCGACCGGCCCCATGGTGCCAGAATTTATTCGCTTGTGTTGCTCGATATTGCGCATTGCATCAGCGGCCTGCGCTGTTCTGGCCTCCAGTTGAAGCTGCAGCTTCAATTGAGAAAGGAAAGTATTTTAGTGCTCGGTAGCGTTGTAGTTTTTAACTTGATTACCCAATAAAGAAAAAGATATCGTCTCCGATGGCGCCGACAACGGTTTTTTAGTAGCTCAAATAAAATTTGAAAAAAATCTATCCTGTTAACCCTCGCAGGTTTTATTTTGCCCATAAACCAAAGTATTTGAACTAAACTTTTGCATAAAGCTAAACTGCTCGGCGATAATTTGTCCTAGCTTGCCTGCGCAAAAAGCCAAGCTCCAAAACGCCAATGAAGAACACGAGCGCTGATTGCAGGCATGACACGCAGAACCACCTGTGTCCAGTTGACCACGGCAACGAAATTAATTGTTTGCTTAAAGTTGTTACGGGGCATTAGAGTGAGGACTGCAAAACAAATCGTGTGGGAAACTTGGTGCTGAGCACCAGCATCGCAGTTCCCTCAGCACGTGAGGCTGCAGCTCCCTAAGCACGTGTGGCTGCAGCTCCCTAAGCACGTGTGGCTGCAACTCCCTCAGCACGTGTGGCTGCCGCTCCCTAAGCACGTGAGGCTGCAGCTCCCTAAGCACGTGTGGCTGCAACTCCCTCAGCACGTGTGGCTGCAGCTCACTCATCACGTGTGGCTGCAGCTCCCTCAGCACGTGCGGCTGCAGCTCCCTCAGCACCACACGTGTGGCTGCAGCTCCCTTAGCACGTGTGGCTGCAGCTCCCTCAGCACGTGTGGCTGCAGCTTCCTCAGCACGTGTGGCTGCAGCTCCCTCAGCACGTGTGGCTGCAGCTCCCTCAGCACGTGAGGCTGCAGCTCCCTAAGCACGTGTGGCTGCAACTCCCTCAGCACGTGTGGCTGCAGCTCACTCATCACGTGTGGCTGCAGCTCCCTCAGCACGTGCGGCTGCAGCTCCCTCAGCACCACACGTGTGGCTGCAGCTCCCTTAGCACGTGTGGCTGCAGCTCCCTCAGCACGTGTGGCTGCAGCTTCCTCAGCACGTGTGGCTGCAGCTCCCTCAGCACGTGTGGCTGCAGCTCCCTCAGCACGTGTGGCTGCAGCTCCCACAGCACGTGTGGCTGCAGCTCCCTCAGCACGTGTGGCTGCAGCTCCCTTATCACGTGTGGCTGGAGCTCCCTTATCACGTGTGGCTGGAGCTCCCTCATCACATGTGGCTGCAGCTCCCTCAGCACGTGTGGCTGCAGCTCTTCCAGCACGTGTGGCTGCAGCTCCCTCAGCACGTGTGGCTGCAGCTCAAACAGCACCACACGTGTGGCCGCAGCTCCCTCAGCACGTGTGGCTGCAGCTCCCTCAGCACGTGTGGCTGCCGCTCCCTAAGCACGTGTGGCTGCCACTCCCTAAGCACGTGTGACTGCAGCTCCCTCAGCACGTGTGGCTGCAGCTCCCTCAGCACCGCACGTGTGGCCGCAGCTCCCTCAGCACGTGTAGCTGCAGCTCCCTCAGCACGTGTGGCGGCAGCTCCCTCAGCACGTGTGGCTGCAGCTCCCTCAGCACGTGGGCCGCAGTTCCATCAGCACCACACGTGTGGCTGCAGCTCCCTTAGCACCACACGTGTGGCTGCAGCTCCCTCAGCACAACACGTGTGGCAGCAGCTCCCTCAGCAACACGTGTGGCTGCAGCTCCCTCAGCACCACACGTGTAGCTGCAGCTCCCTCAGCACCACAAGTGTGACTGGAGCTCCCTCAGCACCACACGTGTGTCTGCAGCTCCCTCAGCACCACACGTGTGGCTGCAGCTACCTCAGTACCACACGTGTGACTGCAGCTCCTTCAGCACAACACGTGTGGCAGCAGCTCCCTCAGCACAACACGTGTGGCAGCAGCTCCCTCAGCACCACACGTGTGGCTGCAGCTCCCTCAGCACCACACGTGTAGCTGCAGCTCATTCAGCACCACACGTATAGCCGGAGCTCCCTCAGCACCACACGTGTGGCTGCAGCTCCTTCAGCACCACACGTGTGGCTGCAGCTCCCTCAGCACCACACGTGTGGCAGCAGCTCCCTCAGCACCACACGTGTGGCTGCAGCTCCCTCAGCACTACACGTGTGGCAGCAGCTCCCTCAGCATTACACGTGTGGCAGCAGCTCCCTCAGCACTACACGTGTGGCAGCAGCTCCCTCAGCACTACACGTGTGGCAGCAACTCCCTCAGCACTACACGTGTGGCAGCAGCTCCCTCAGCACCACACGTGTGGCTACAGCTCCCTCAGCACCACACGTGTGGCTGTAGCTCCCTCAGCACACCACGTGTGGCAGCATCTCCCTCAGCACCTCACATGGGGCAGCAGCTCCCTCAGCACCACATGTGTGGCTGCAGCACCCTCAGCACCACACGTGTGGCTGCAGCTCCCTCAGCACCACACGTATGGCAGAAGCTCCCTCAGCACCACACGAATGGCAGCAGCTCCCTCAGCACTATACGTGAGGCTGCAGCTCCCTCAGCACTACACGTGTGGCTGCAGCTCCCTCAGCACCACACGTGTGGCAGCAGCTCCCTCAGCACCACACGTGTGGCTGCAGCTACCTCAGCACCACACGTGTGGCTGCAGCTCCCTCAGCACAACACGTGTGGCAGCAGCTCTCTCAGCACCACACGTGTGGCTGCAGCTCCCTCAGCACCACACGTGTGGCTGCAGCTCCCTCAGCACTACACGTGTGGCAGTAGCTCCCTCAGCACCACACGAGTGGCAGCAGCTCCCTCAGCACCACACGTGTGCGAGCAGCTCCCTCAGCACCACACGTGTGGCTGCAGCTCCCTCAGCACCACACGTGTGGCTGCAGCTCCCTCAGCACTACACGTGTGGCTGCAGCTCCCTCAGCACCACACGTGTGGCAGAGGCTCACCCAGCACAACACGAGTGGCAGCAGCTCCCTCAGCACCACACGTGTGGCTGCAGCTCCCTCAGCACCACACGTGTGGCAGCAGCTCCCTCAGCACCACACGTGTGGCTGCAGCTCCCTAAGCACGTGTAGCTGCAGCTCCCTCAGCACGTGAGGCTGCAGCTCCCTCAGCACGTGTGGCTGCAGCTCCCTCAGCACGTGGGCCGCAGTTCCCTCAGCACCACACGTGTGGCTGCAGCTCCCTCAGCACCACACGTGTGGCTGCAGCTACCTCAGCACCACACGTGTGGCTGCAGCTACCTCAGCACCACACGTGTGGCTGCAGCTCCCTCAGCACAACACGTGTGGCAGCAGCTCCCTCAGCACCACACGTGTGCCTGCAGCTCCCTCAGCACCACACGTGTAGCTGCAGCTCCCTCAGCACCACAAGTGTGGCTGGAGCTCCCTCAGCACCACACGTGTGGCTGCAGCTCCCTCAGCACCACACGTGTGGCTGCAGCTCCCTCAGCACCACACGTGTGGCAGCAGCTCCCTCAGCACCACACGTGTGGCTGCAGCTACCTCAGCACCACACGTGTGGCTGCAGCTCCCTCAGCACAACACGTGTGGCAGCAGCTCTCTCAGCACCACACGTGTGGCTGCAGCTCCCTCAGCACCACACGTGTAGCTGCAGCTCCCTCAGCACCACACGTGTAGCTGCAGCTCCCTCAGCACCACACGTGTGGCTGGAGCTCCCTCAGCGCCACACGTGTGGCTGCAGCTCCTTCAGCACCACACGTGTGGCAGCAGCTCCCTCAGCACCACACGTGTGGCTGCAGCTCCCTCAGCACTACACGTGTGGCTGCAGCTCCCTCAGCACTACACGTGTGGCAGCAGCTCCCTCAGCACTACACGTGTGGCAGCAGCTCCCTCAGCACTAAACGTGTGGCAGCAGCTCCCTCAGCACTACACGTGTGGCAGCAGCTCCCTCAGCACTACACGTGAGGCAGCAGCTCCCTCAGCACTACACGTGTGGCAGTAGCTCCCTCAGCACCACACGAGTGGTAGCAGCTCCCTCAGCACCACACGTGTGCCAGCAGCTCCCTCAGCACCACACGTGTGGCTGCAGCTCCCTCAGCACCACACGTGTGGCTGCAGCTCCCTCAGCACCACACGTGTGGCTGCAGCTCCCTCAGCACTACACGTGTGGCTGCAGCTCCCTCAGCACCACACGTGTGGCAGAAGCTCACCCAGCACAAAACGAGTGGCAGCAGCTCTCTCAGCACCACACGTGTGGCTGCAGCTCCCTCAGCACCACACGTGTGGCAGCAGCTCCCTCAGCACCACACGTGTGGCTGCAGCTCCCTCAGCACCACACGTGTGGCAGCAGCTTGTAGTGTTCTCCCCCAGGCTGCAACACGCTTCGGGCAGACTTTGAGCTATCTTTTTCGCGATAGGATAGCCCGAAGCGAGTGCCTGAGGTACAACCGTATTCGGCAGGATATGGACAACACGGGGGTAACACGGTAATTATATTGGTGACTGTTAGGTACACGGAACACGGACCATTACACAGGGCCCTCGGTGACTACTATGAGCACTGTTCGTTTCTTCGTAAATTACATAATGATTGGAACACAGCACTCATACGTGATGGTTGAAATACAATACTATTCGAGAAGTACGTAATGTTTGAAACACAATCCTATGTGAGAATAGTACAAATATGTGGTGATTGAAGTACAATCCTATTCGAGAATGACATAAATTGAAACACAATCCTATGCGAGAATAGCACAAATACGTGATGATTGAAGCACAATCCTATTCGGGAATGACGTAATGATTGAAACACAATCCTATGCGAGAATAGCACAAATACGTGATGATTGAAGCACAATCCTATTCGGGAATGACGTAATGATTGAAACACAATCCTATGCGAGAATAGCACAAATACGTGATGATTGAAGCACAATCCTATTCGGGAATGACGTAATTATTGAAACACAATCCTATGCGAGAATAGCACAAATACGTGATGATTGAAGCACGATCCTATTCGGGAATGACGCAATGATTGAGACACAATCCTATGCGAGAATAGTACTAATACGTGATGATTGAAATACAATCCTATTCGAGAATTACGTAATGAATGAAACAAGCACCAATAGCTGGTAACGTCCGCGAGGATGCTACTTACGAACGCAGCGGCGAGACGTGATGAATGGTGCTACGTCGTGCGACTGTTACGAACAGGTCAGCTGGTGCTAGCAGGGCGCCGAGACGAGGCTAGTCAGCTGGGTCGGGCCTAGCCGCCACGCGGTTCACCGTGGTAGCTGGTAAGTAGCTGCGGCGAGGCTAGCCGGCCGGAGCGGGCGAGAGATGTCGTAGAGCAGCTTGGCCGACGACGCCGGCGCGGGGCGTTGCAACGTGACTTTTTAAGACTTTGAAACACCTTGAAGCGTCAAGACGCTACTAGGTTTAAGACTTGCAACACCTTGGGGCGTCGATAGGCAGGGCCGGTCTCCGGAGCTTGGTGCAGGTACGCGAGAGACAAAGTCGATCTCGGAAGCTAGATGCAGGAACACGAGGCTGGTGCTGGAGATGTGACTTGAACGAGGACGAGGGCTTGAGTGAGTGCGAGCCTTGTTGGGGTCGCCTTATGTAGGCCTCGAGTGCAAGCCTTGAGTCCGGGCGTGAGTCCTGATTGGTCGCGAGTTTGTGGGCCTGTGGTGCTGGAGGCAGGAAGCCGTTGTAGCTTACGGGCACCTTTTCCCATAGTCGCGAGGCGGCTTCTCTCAGGTCCCGTGTTTGGTTGACTAGGCGCTTCGGGTCCGGAGGTGCTCTGGAACGGATGCGGTTGTAGTCTGGAGGCAGCTTTTCTCAGGTCTTGTGGAGGTCCGCGGTTTGCCGCTGGGATCACCACAGGTGTCCCCCTCCTGTTTTTTTTTTTTTTTTTTTTTTTTTTTAAACACTTAGTACCTCACTGGTGGTCTGCTTTCTCTGCCGTATTTAGTGAATACTGCCTGTTTTGCTGTTTCAGGGATTGCTGTGCCTGTTCCAGGGAACGGAACTCCCTCGTAAACTTCGTAGTTTGTTGCTCTCGGTGCCTTAGCCTGTTGTTGAGGTTTATCCTCGATGGTGGGTAGGTACGCTGCTTTGACCCTTTCCGTCGCGATGTTAGCTTTTTTGCCTTGTATATCTACGGTGATGTAGTTTGGTGTCCTTTGGAGCACGGGAAAGGGACCTGCGTAGGGTTTCTGTAAGGGTCTTCTGTGCCCCCCGTGTTTCACGAAGACGTTGGTCGCCTTGTATAGAGCGCTCGGAACATTGGCTTTTTGGGGTCCCTGTTGTCGTGGCAGTATTGGCTGCAGGTTTGTCACTCGTTTTTTTAGGCATTGTAGAAATTCTCTGGCGGGCCGGTCTCCTTTTTCTTTCTCGGGTAGCTCTCCTGCGAGGCGCAATGTTTGTCCGTATACCATTTCGGCGGGGGAGATGTTTGCGTCCGTGTGTGGCGTGGCTCGGATGTTAAGCAGTATGAGGGGTAGTGCGTCTGCCCAGTCTGCGTCAGTGACCGTAGCTTTTAACGCCTCCTTCAATCTTCTGTGCATCCTTTCCACCAGTCCGTTGCTCTGCGGGTGGTACGCTGTCGTTCGCTGTCTCTCAGCGCCCAGCGCCGTCAGCAAGTTTTTCCATAAGTTAGACTCGAACTGGACGCCTTGGTCCGTGATGATTGTTGTTGGAGCGCCGAATGATGCTACCCAGTCTTTTAGGAATGCCCGTGCTGTTGTTTCTGCCGTACAATCGGCCATTGGGGTAGCGGTGCACCATCTGGTGAAGCGGTCAATGCACGTCAGCAGGTACCGTTTGTTTTGTGACACGGGTAGTGGTCCGACGATGTCGATGTGTATCGTCTGGAACCGTTCCTTGGGTACCGGCATCTTCCCGGGCGGGCATTTGGTGTGCCTTATTATTTTGCTTGTCTGGCATGGAATGCACTCGCGTGTCCACTTGCCGACGTCTTTGTTGAGTCCGGGCCAGATTACTCGCTGCCTCAAGAGGTCCCTTGTTGCTTGTATGCCGGGATGACTCGCCCCGTGGAAATGCTGAAATACGTTTTTTCTGCAGCGTTCCGGGATGTATGGCCTCCGTAGGCCTGTTGACACGTCGCACCAGAGGTGTGGTTTACCGGTCTGTCTGATTATGGGGCGTAGTTTGAGCGCGTTCTTTGATGCTGGGTGCAGCAGTTCTTCTAATTCTGCGTCTCTGTTTTGTTCGGTCATTATTTTGTCGTAGTTGATCGCAGGTCCTTTAGGTATTATTGTTGACACCAGACGTGATAGCGCGTCTGCGACCGTGTTGTTGTTGCCGCTGATGTGCTTGATTTCGCAGTCGAACTGTGAGAGGTAGGAGAGCTGTCTTGCTACCCGGGGGCTGTTGCCTTCCGTGGCTTTTTGCAGGGCAAAGCAGAGCGGTTTATGGTCTGTCATGATTTCGAAGCTTCGGCCTTCCAAAAAATGCTCGTAGTGTTTCACTGCTAGGAATATCGCCATTAGTTCGCGGTCGTAGGTGCTGTATTTACGTTGGGTGTCGTCTAGTTTTTTGGAGAAAAATGCTACGGGGCGCTGTTCTTGCCCGACTTTTTGTTGTAGTACGGCGCCGACTGCGGTTCCTGATGCGTCTGTGATTAAGGTGCTTTTGCCTTCTGGAGCGGGGTGCGCTAGCAAGGTGAGTTGCGAGATCTCGCGTTTTAGGCTAGTGAACGCTGCGTCTAGTTCTGTTGTCCAGTTGATAATTTTCTTTTGAGTTTTTGGAGTATCCTTTTGTCAATCCGGTCAGAGCTTGCATCTTTTCTGCTGCGGCTGGGAGGAATCGGTGGTAATAGTTGACTATTCCTAGGAATTGTCGTAGCTTTTTTACTGTTGCTGGTTGGGGAAAACTGCATATTTCCTCTATTTTCTGAGGGAATGGTGAGATTCCGCCGGCTGACACTCTGTGTCCGAGAAAGTCTAGCTCGGGCACTCCGAAAATGCACTTGGCGGGGTGCACGCGCAGTCCTCCTTGTAGCCGTTGGAAGAGTTGTCGGAGGTGTTTTTGGTGCTCCTCTGCGTTTGCGGACGCTATCAGTATGTCGTCGATGTATGCCGTTACGAAGTCCATGTCTCTTGTTACCGCGTCGATGTATCGTTGGAACGTTTGGGCTGCGTTCCGCAGCCGGAATGACATCACGGTGTATTCGTACAGCCCAAATGGTGTGGTGATGGCCGTTTTCTGGATGTCCTCGTTTTTGACGGGTATTTGGTGATAGGCTTTGACGAGGTCGATTTTGGAGAAGATTGTTTTGTTATGCAGTTTGTAATGGAAGTCTTGACAGTGTGGTATTGGGTAACGGTCAGGTTTGGTGCTTGCGTTCAGTCGTCTGTAGTCTCCGCAGATTCTCAATGCCCCGGGTTCGGCTGCCATTGGTACCATGTGCATGGGTGATGCCCAGGCGCTCTTCGACGGCCTGATGATGCCATGTTCCAGCATTTCCTTGAATTCTTGTCGCGCCGCTTCCAATTTTTCCGGAGACAGTCTCCTTGGTCGTGCATATACTGGGGGTCCGGTTGTTTCGATGTGGTGTTCTACGTCGATTTTCTTTTGTGTGTGCCGGATGTGTTGGGAGGTCGGTAGTATTCCGGGGTATTCCTCGTACAATGTGTTGAATTCCGGGGCGGTTTGGTGTTCGATCCTGTGCACTCGTTGGCTTCTTGAAACGACACGTTTGCCGGGTACTTTGGTTCCGGAAGTTTGGGCGTATAGGCTTGCGTTTGCGGTGTCGACGCTTAGGTGGTGTGCGGCGAGGAAATCCATGGCAATGATCGGTTGTCCCACGTCCGCTTCTATGAAGTTCCAACTTACGGGCCATAGGGGGTTGAGCAGGGTGATGCGCTCAGTCGTCCCGTAAGAAGCTATGGGGGTGTTGTTGGCGGCGAGTAAGTCGTAGGACGGGGGTTTGAGCGTGTGTTTCTTTTTGGCTGGTTCTAGGCTGACGGCTGAACCGGTGTCGATGAGGTATCGTACGTTGCCGGTGTATGTGACGTACATTAGCTCGCCTTTTTTTGTCTGTGCGGAGACTGGGGCGTTTACCATTCTCCGCGGTCGTCGTTTCCCGCGAAACTGCAAGGTTGGGTACAGTTTCTTGCTCGGTTACCGAAAGTTTGGTGGTAATAGCAGATTGCTTGGTCCTGCTTGATTCTTGTATTGCTTCTGTTTCCGTACCTAGGTCCTGGGGTTTGGTTTCGCCAATCTTCTGCTTGCTTGTTTTCCTGTGGGCGTAAAGCGTTTGCCAGCATTTTCTTGAGTTCTGCTATTTCCTGTAGGGCTTTGTCAAATTCCGCTTTTGAGACGGTAAGAGATGGTGGTTGTTTGATGGCAGTTACGGCGATGGGTTCACTCATGGCAGTTTGGCAAGCGGTTTGCCTTGCTATGATCTGATCTGCGATTACTCTGTATTCTTCGTCCGTTTTTCCCCTGCATAGTGCCTCGATCAGCGGTTGTGCTGTGATTGGTAGCTTTGCGAGGTGCATGGAACGGATGACGGACGGTGGTAGGGGTGCTTGCCTGCAGCTGTTCAGTCGTTTCATTTCGAGGAGCAATTCTGATGGCGTATTGTCTCCCATGGTAGTTTTGACGATGATGTCGTAGTTTGCTTCCTCGTCGTGTCGCACGAAACGGTGCGTTAATGCGGCTTTTAATGCGTCGTATTTGTCGTTTGCCGGTGGGTTCAGGAGTATTTCTTGGATCTCGGATACGATGTGTGTTGGGAGTCCTCCTAGTAACGCTCCGAACTTTGCGCCGTCGTCCAGGTTTGGTACTTGTGCGAGGAACACGTCGCAATGCAGTAACCATCCTTTCACATCTCCGCTGAATGCGGGCAACCGGATATCTTTCCCAGCCATGCCTCCTATTGCCTGCCGAATACCTCTGGGGTCAACCAGTGTAGTGTTCTCCCCCAGGCTGCAACACGCTTCGGGCAGACTTTGAGCTATCTTTTTCGTGATGGGATAGCCCGAAGCGAGTGCCTGAGGTATAACCGTATTCGGCAGGATATGGACAACACGGGGGAAACACGGTAATTATATTGGTGACTGTTAGGGACACGGAACACGGACCATTACACAGGGCCCTCGGTGACTACTATGAGCACTGTTCGTTACTTCGTAAATTACGTAATGATTGGAACACAGCACTAATACGTGATAGTTGAAATACAATACTATTCGAGAAGTACGTAATGATTGAAACACAATCCTATGTGAGAATAGCACAAATACGTGATGATTGAAGCACAATCCTATTCGGGAATGACGTAATGATTGAAACACAATCCTATGCGAGAATAGCACAAATACGTGATGATTGAAGCACAATCCTATTCGGGAATGACGTAATGATTGAAACACAATCCTATGCGAGAATAGCACAAATACGTGATGATTGAAGCACAATCCTATTCGGGAATGACGTAATTATTGAAACAATCCTATGCGAGAATAGCACAAATACGTGATGATTGAAGCACGATCCTATTCGGGAATGACGCAATAATTGAGACACAATCCTATGCGAGAATAGTACTAATACGTGATGATTGAAATACAATCCTATTCGAGAATTACGTAATGAATGAAACAAGCACCAATAGCTGGTAACGTCCGCGAGGACGCTACTTACGAACGCAGCGGCAAGACGTGATGATTGGTGCTACGTTGTGCGACTGTTACGAACAGGTCAGCTGGTGCTAGCGGGGCGCCGAGACAAGGCTAGTCAGCTGGGTCGGGCCCAGCCGCCACGCGGGTCACCGTGGTAGCTGGTAAGTAGCTGCGGCGAGGCTAGCCGGCCGGAGCGGGCGAGAGATGTCGTAGAGCGGCTTGGCCGACGACGCCGGCGCGGGGCGTTGCAACGTGACTTTTTAAGACTTTGAAACACCTTGAAGCGTCAAGACGCTACTAGGTTTAAGACTTGCAACACCTTGGGGCGTCGATAGGCAGGGCCGGTCTCCGGAGCTTGGTGCAGGTACGCGAGAGACAAAGTCGATCTCGGAAGCTAGATGCAGGAACACGAGGCTGGTGCTGGAGATGTGACTTGAACGAGGACGAGGGCTTGAATGAGTGCGAGCCTTGTTGGGGTCGCCTTATGTAGGCCTCGAGTGCAAGCCTTGAGTCCGGGCGTGAGTCCTGATTGGTCGCGAGTTTGTGGGCCTGTGGTGCTGGAGGCAGGAAGCCGTTGTAGCTTACGGGCACCTTTTCTCAAAGTCGCGAGGCGGCTTCTCTCAGGTCCCGTGTTTGGTTGACTAGGCGCTTCGAGTCCGGAGGTGCTCTGGAACGGATGCGGTTGTAGTCTGGAGGCAGCTATTCTCAGGTCTTGTGGAGGTCCGCGGCTAGCCGCTGGGATCACCACAAGCTCCCTCAGCACCACACGAGTGGCATCAGCTCCCTCAGCACTACACGAGTGGCAGCAGCTCCTTCAGCACTACACGTGTGGCAGCAGCTCCCTCAGCACTACACGGGTGGCAGCAGCTCCCTCAGCACCACACGTGTGCCAGCAGCTCCCTCAGCACCACACGTGTGACTGCAGCTCCCTCAGCTCCACACGTGTGGCTGCAGCTCCCTCAGCACTACACGTGTGGCTGCAGCTCCCTCAGCACCACACGTGTGGCAGAAGCTCACCCAGCACAACACGAGTGGCAGCAGCTCCCTCAGCACCACACGTGTGGCTGCAGCTCCCTCAGCACCACACGTGTGGCAGCAGCTCCCTCAGCACCACACGTGTGGCTGCAGCTCCCTCAGCACCACAGGTGTGGCAGCAGCTCCCTCAGCACCACACGAGTGGCATCAGCTCCCTCAACACTACACGAGTGGCAGCTGCTCCTTCAGCACTACACCTGTGGCAGCAGCTCCCTCAGCACTACACGTGTGGCAGTAGCTCCCTTAGCACCACACGTGTGGCTGCAGCTCCCTCAGCACCACACGTGTGGCTGCAGCCCCCTCAGCACCACACGTGTGGCTGCAGCTCCCTCAGCACCACACGTGTGGCAGCAGCTCCCTCAGCACCACACGAGTGGTTGCAGCTCCCTCAGCACCACACGTGTAGCTGCAGCTCCCTCAGCACCACACGTGTGGCAGCAGCTCCCTCAGCACCACACGAGTGGTTGCAGCTCCCTCAGCACCACACGTGTGGCTGCAGCTCCCTCAGCACCACACGTGTGGCAGTAGCTCCCTCAGCACCACACGTGTGGCTGCAGCTCCCTCAGCACCACACGTGTGGCTGCAGCTCCCTCAGCACCACACGTGTGGCAGCAGCTCCCTCAGCACCACACGTGTGGCAGCAGCTCCCTCAGCACCACACGTGTGGCAGCAGCTCCCTCAGCACCACACGTGTGGCAGCAGCTCCCTCAGCACCACTCGTGTGGCAGCAGCTCCCTCAGCACCACACGTGTGGCAGCAGCTTCCTCAGCACCACACTTGTGGCTGCAGCTCCCTCAGCACCACACGTGTTGCTGCAGCTCCCTCAGCACACGGCGTGTGGCAGCATCTCCCTCAGCACCTCACATGGGGCAGCAGCTCCCTCAGCACCACATGTGTGGCTGCAGCACCCTCAGCACCACACGTGTGGCTGCAGCTCCCTCAGCACCACACGTGTGGCAGAAGCTCCCTCAGCACCACACGTATGGCAGAAGCTCCCTCAGCACCACACGTGTGGCAGCAGCTCCCTCAGCACCACACGTGTGGCAGAAGCTCCCTCAGCACCACACGTGTGGCAGAAGCTCCCACACTACCACACGAATGGCAGCAGCTCCCTCAGCACCATACGTGAGGCTGCAGCTCCCTCAGCACTACACGTGTGGCAGTAGCTCCCTCATCACCACACGTGTGGCAGAAGCTCCCTCAGCACCACACGTATGGCAGAAGCTCCCTCAGCACCACACGAATGGCAGCAGCTCCCTCAGCACCATACGTGAGGCTGCAGCTCCCTCAGCACTACACGTGTGGCAGTAGCTCCCTCAGCACCACACGTGTGGCAGCAACTCCCTCAGCACCACACGTGTGGCAGCAGTTCCCTCAGCACCACACGTGGCAGAAGCTCCCTCAGCACCACACGTGTGGCAGCAGCTCCCTCAGCACAACACGTGTGGCTGCGGCTCCCTCAGCACCACACGTGTGGCAGCAGCTCCCTCAGCACCACACGTGTGGCAGAAGCTCCCTCAGCTCCACACGTATGGCAGAAGCTCCCTCAGCACCACACGAATGGCAGCAGCTCCCTCAGCACCATACGTGAGGCTGCAGCTCCCTCAGCACCACACGTGTGGCAGCAACTCCCTCAGCACCACACGTGTGGCAGCAGTTCCCTCAGCACCACACGTGTGGCAGAAGCTCCCTCAGCACCACACGTGTGGCAGCAGCTTCCTCAGCACCACACGTATGGCAGAAGCTCCCTCAGCACCACACGTGTGGCAGCAGCTCCCTCAGCACCACACGTATGGCAGAAGCTCCCTCAGCACCACACGTAGGGCAGAAGCTCCCTCAGCACCACACGAATGGCAGCAGCTCCTTCAGCACCACACGTGTGGCAGCAACTCCCTCAGCACCACACGTGTGGCAGCAGTTCCCTCAGCACCACACGTGTGGCAGCAGCTCCCTCAGCACAACACGTGTGGCTGCGGCTCCCTCAGCACCACACGTGTGGCAGCAGTTCCCTCAGCACCACACGAGTGGCAGCAGTTCCCTCAGCACCACACTAGTGGCAGCAGTTCCCTCAGCACCACACTAGTGGCAGCAGCTCCCTCAGCACCACACTTGTGGCTGCAGCTCCCTCAGCACTACACGTGTGGCAGCAGCTCCCTCAGCACCACTCGTGTGGCTGTAGCTCCCTCAGCACCACACGAGTGGCTGCAGCTCCCTCAGCATAACTTGTGTGGCTGTAGCTCCCTCAGAACCACACGTGTGGCTGCAGCTCCCTCAGCACCACACGTGTGGCAGTAGCTCCCTCAGCACCACACGAGTGGCAGCAGCTCCCTCAGCACCACCCGTGTGGCTGTAGCTCCCTCAGCACCACACGAGTGGCAGCAGCTCCCTCAGCACCACACGTGTGGCTGTAGCTTCCTCAGCACCACACTAGTGGCAGCAGCTCCCTCAGCACCACTCGTGTGGCTGTAGCTCCCTCAGCACCACGCGTGTGGCTGCAGCTCCCTCAGCACCACACGTGTGGCTGCAGCTCCCTCAGCCTCACGCATGTGGCTGCAGCTCCCTCAGCACCACACGTGTGGCTGCAGCTCCCTCAGCACCACTCGTGTGGCTGCATCTCCCTCAGCCCCACACGTGTGGCTGCAGCTCCCCAACACCACACGAGTGGCTGTAGCTCCCTCAGCACTACACGTGTGGCTGCAGCTCCCTCAGCACTACACGTGTGGCTGCAGCTCCCTCAGCAACACACGTGTGGCTGCAGCTCCTTCAGCACCACACGTGTGGCTGCAGCTCCCTCAGCACTACACGTGTGGCTGCAGCTCCCTCAGCACCATACCTGTGGCTGCAGCTCCCTCAGCACAACACGTGTGGCTGCAGCTCCCTCAGCACTACACGAGTGGCAGCAGCTTCCTCAGCACCACACGTGTGGCAGCAGCTCTCTCAGCACTACACGAGTGGCAGCACCTCCCTCAGCACCACACGAGTGGCAGCACCTCCCTCAGCACCACACGAGTGGCTGCAGCTCCTTCAGCACCACACGAGTGGCAGCAGCTCCCTCAGCATCACAAGTGTGGCTTTAGCTCCCTCAGCACCACACGTGTTGCAGCAGCTCCCTCAGCACCACACGAGTGGCTGCAGCACCTTCAGCACTACACGAGTGGCAGCAGCTCCCTCAGCACCACACGTGTGGCTGTAGCTCCCTCAGCACCACACGTGTTGCAGCAGCTCCCCCAGCACCACACGTGTGGCTGCAGCTCCTTCAGCACTACACGAGTGGCAGCAGCTCCCTCAGCACCACACGAGTGGCTGCAGCTCCTTCAGCACTACACGAGTGGCAGCAGCTCCCTCAGCACCACACGAGTGGCTGCAGCTCCTTCAGCCCTACACGAGTGGCAGCAGCTCCCTCAGCACCACACGTGTGGCTGCAGCTCCTTCAGCACTACACGTGTGGCTGCAGCTCCCTCAGCACTACACGTGTGGCTGCAGCTCCTTCAGCACTACACGAGTGGCAGCAGCTCCCTCAGCACCACACGTGTGGCTGCAGCTCCTTCAGCACTACACGTGTGGCTGCAGCTCCTTCAGCACTACACGTGTGGCTGCAGCTCCTTCAGCACTACACGAGTGGCAGCAGCTCCCTCAGCACTACACGAGTGGCAGCAGCTCCCTCAGCACTACACGAGTGGCAGCAGCTCCCTCAGCACTACACGAGTGGCAGCAGCTCCCTCAGCACCACACGTGTTGCAGCAGCTCCCTCAGCACCACACGAGTGGCTGCAGCTCCTTCAGCGCTACACGAGTGGCAGCAGCTCCCTCAGCAACACACGAGTGGCTGCAGCTCCTTCAGCACTACACGAGTGGCAGCAGCTCCCTCAGCACCACACGTGTGACTGCAGCTCCCTCAGCACTACACGTGTGGCTGCAGCTCCCTCAGCACTACACGAGTGGCTGCAGCTCCCTCAGCACTACACGAGTGGCTGCAGCTCCCTCAGCACTACACGAGTGGCTGCAGCTCCCTCAGCACTACACGAGTGGCTGCAGCTCCCTCAGCACCACACGTGTGGCTGCAGCTCCCTCAGCACCACACGTGTGGCTGCAGCTCCCTCAGCATAACTTGTGTGGCTGTAGCTCCCTCAGAACCACACGTGTGGCTGCAGCTCCGTCAGCACCACACGTGTGGCTGCAGCTTTTTCAGCACCACACGTGTGGCTGTTGCTATCTCAGCACCACACGTGTGGCTGCAGCTCCCTCAGCCCCAGACGTGTGGCTGCAGCTCCCTAAGCACCACACGTGTGGCTGCAGCTCCCTCAGCACCACACGTGTGGCAGCAGCTCCCTCAGCCCCACACGTGTGGCTCCAGCTCCCTCAGCACCACACGTGTGGCTGCATCTCCCTCAGCCCCACACGTGTGGCAGCAGCTCCCTCAGCCCCACACGTGTGGCAGCAGCTCCCTCAGCACCACACGTGTGGCAGCAGCTCCCTCAGCACCACACGTGTGGCAGCAGCTCCCTCAGCACCACACGTGTGGCTGCAGCTCCCTAAGCACCACACGAGTGGCAGCAGCTCCCTCAGCACCAAACGTGTGGCTGCAGCTCCCTCAGCACCACACGTGTGGCAGCAGCTCCCTCAGCACTACACGTGTGGCTGCAGCCCCCTCGTGGTAGTTCTGATGCCGCGGGGTCGCGGAATTTATATATATATATATACACTGGGCTGCGCGACCTCCACTTCACCAGCCTAACCAACTTCAAGCACGGGTCGTAGCGCTGCTACTTTATTTTCAATGCATTCCAGGATTCATCTTTTCTATCAACCTATCTCCGGAGCATCCAAGGCTCGAATCAGCCAACAAATTCCAAAGACGTCCCAGGCTTCGGTACAGTCGCCGACAAAAAGGTTTACCAAAGCGCACCCGAGCACAAAGTACGACCGAACTTCTCTTTACCTCTTCGCACCAGCTTCCTGTTAGTTTCTAGACCCAAACTTATGGCGCTATTCTTAAATCCGGCCTTCATGGAAAACAACAAACTGCGAAACCTACGTTTATTGGTATCCACATTCAGGATATTACACTTTAAAACATACCACTTACGATAAAACCGGTCGGCATGACTGTGCTTCATGAAACTGTACAATCCTGCTCCATACATTTGGCGACTATCTTATGGCGGAGTCTTCTAGCACCGGACGTTAGCCTGTATTACTTGTCCTTGCTCAGACCCACCATATCACGCACAACGTATTCACCGATGAAAGTATACACGGAGGAGTGCAAGAGTAGCCAAACCGACCTCTACAGGCTTCAAAAACTAACTCCCTAACCTATCCTCGGCAACCCTCCACATGCTCTCGCTATTACGCGTAACAGGTCGCACGTGGATGTCACTTTCCAGAGTATACAAAACGCAACTACTAACAAACAAGACGCAACTAACAATAATAAGGATTCAAAATAGTAGCACACTACTATACCCTCAGCACCACACGAGTGGCAGCAGCTCCCTCAGCACCACACGTGTGGCAGCAGCTCCCTCAGCACCACACGTGTTGCAGCAGCTCCCTCAGCACCACATGTGTGGCAGCAGCTCACTCAGCACCACACGTGTGGCAGCAGCTCCCTCAGCACCACACGTGTGGCTGCAGCTCCCTCAGCACCACACGTGTGGCTGCAGCTCCCTCAGCACCACACGTGTGGCTGCAGCTCCCTCGGCACCACACGTGTGGCGTCAGCTCCCTCAGCACCACGCGAGTAGCAGGAGCTCCCTCAGCACCACACGTGTGGCAGCAGCTCCCTCAGCACCACACGAGTGGCAGCAGCTCCCTCAGCACCACACGATTTGCAGCAGCTCCCTCAGCACCACACGTGTGGCAGCAGCTCCCTCAGCACCACACGAGTGGCAGCAGCTCCCTCAGCCCCACACGTGTGGCTGTAGCTCCCTCAGCACCACACGAGTGGCAGCAGCTCCCTCAGCACCACGCGTGTGGCTGTAGCTCCCTCAGCACCACACGTGTGGCTGTAGCTCCCTCAGCTCCACACAAGTGGCAGCAGCTCTCTCAGCACCACACTTGTGGCTGTAGCTCCCTCAGCACCACACAAGTGGCAGCAGCTCCCTCAGCACCACACGTGTGGCTGTAGCTCCCTCAGCACCACACGTGTGGCTGTAGCTCCCTCAGCACCACACGAGTGGCAGCAGCTCCCTCAGCACCACACGAGTGGCAGCAGCTCCCCCAACAGCCCCCCCCCCCCTTACGAGTCGCAGCAATGACACTCTAAGGAGACAATGAGGCCAGTGAGAGGAGCAATGCGTTACCTGAACAGTTCTCGTCGCGCCTTAACAGTCTAATGAAGCGAATTTGCTCCCCTTGAAGTCAATGCCTAACCCACTTACGCGGGGCTGATGGTGAGCTTGCTCCCGGGGTCAGATGAGTTACCAGCTCTGAGAAGCCACCCTAAAAGGAAATGATCCGCTGCAGAGGATTATAACTAAGTTAGATAACCGAGTACCTCCAACTGCTTGACAATAATGTAAGATTATTCGAAATTCATGAAGTTCGATGCACGCGGGAGCCAGTGTACATGCAGCTGAAAAAGTCCATTGGACATTTATGTCTCGCGTTTATTCGGTGCTTATTTTTTACTGCATCGAAGTTGTGGTGTTGGTTCAAACCCTCATTCAACAGTCGCGTCTACATAGCTTGAAAACCATCTTGGGTCGGCTCTAATATTACAGGCAATGCAAAAAATTCCCAAACTTTGGGACCACAATTGGGTGGAACGACAGCGTACGGAGATACTGTATTAAAATGAAAGCACAATCTGGGACTTGTGCATGTAAATTTTGGATTAAAGATGTGATTGCTATTACACCTACTCTGATACCTGCGCATGACTGATGTTTGATGACACCGGCCTTGAGTGACAACCAGAGTATGGGCCACAATTGGTATGTGATTCGCATGAGAGATAAAATAATTGTTGCAGCACATTCCCGACCATTGTTGCCATTTCCGACTGTGGATTCATCCGAGGCCTGCTCGAGAGCTCGCCTCAGAGCTCGCGTCAACTATTCAATTGATTCGTGCTGGACTTCACGAGTCATCCCCGGCCAAATTCCTCACTCGGTGAAGTCCTCGGTGTCCCTGCCAGGGTGACTGGTGGGTGACGAGCGTCTCACTCATTTCATCTGAGACGATTTAAAAAATATGTACATAACAAAATAACCGCACGGAGATAGTAATAATTGTGCAGAAAAAAGAGCGCACAATTAAAATTAAATAAACGTAGAAATTGTAAGAAACTTCACCAAAACTTCGAAATTAATCACGTCTGTCGTAATTACAGTGAAAATACGACAGACGTGATTAATTTAGAAGTATTGGTTGAGTTTCTTACAATTTCTACGGTAACTTTGACTTAGGGAGAGAGATTTGTTCCCTATTGTATGCTGACACTGGTTTTATTCAGACCTGATAAAATATGCCAAACTAGATGTTATCGAAAATAGTGAAATTTATATCAAATGGGAAGCTTACTTTCATACTGAGAAATATCAGCTAAAGCTTCTTGTGTTCAACTGGGTAATCGACTTGCTCCTTAACATGTGGAAAATAATTTGGGTTGAGTTTTTAAAATAGAGCGTTACTAGGTGACAGAGCGTTACCAGAGAAATTTAGAGCCAGGTTAATTGAGCTTGCAAAGCAGTTGGACCTTAACGCTCTGTCACCTTGAAATTCTGTGTCACCTAGTAATGCTGTGCCACCTAGCAACGCTATGCCACCTAGTAACGCTGTGCCACCTAGTAACGCTGTGTCGCCTAGTAACGCTGTGTTCCCTAGTAACGCTGTGTCACCTAATAACGCTGTGTCACCTATTAACGCTGTGTCACCTAATAACGCTGTACCACCTAGTAACGCTGTGTCGCCTAGTAACGCTGTGTTCCCTAGTAACGTTGTGTCACCTAGTAACGTTGGGTTCCCTAGTAACGCTGTGTCACCTAATAACGCTGTGTCACCTAGTAACGCTGTGTCACCTAGTAACGCTGTGTCGCCTAGTAATGCTGTGTCGTCTAGAAACGCTGTGTCGCCTAGTAACGCTGTGTCACCTAGTAACGCTGTGTCACCTAGTAGCGTTGTGTCACCTAGTAACGCTGTGTCACCTAGTAACGCTGTGTCGTCTAGCAACGCTGTGTTCCCTAGTAACGCTATGTCACCTAACAACGCTGTGTCACCTATTAACGCTGTGTCACCTAATAACGCTGTGTCACCTAGTAACGCTGTGTCCCCTAGTAACGCTCTGTTGCCTAGTAACGCTGTGTCACCTAGTAACGCTGTGTCACCTAGTAACGCTGTGTCACCTAGTAGCGCTGTGTCACCTAGTAACGCTGTGTCACCTAGTAACGCTGTGTCGTCTAGAAACGCTGTGTCGCCTAGTAACGCTGGGTCACCTAGTAACGCTGTGTCCCTAGTAACGCTCTGTTGCCTAGTAACGCTGTGTCACCTAGTAACGCTGTGTCACCTAGTAACGCTGTGTCAACTAGTAACGCTGTGTCACCTAGTAACGCTGTGTCACCTGGTAACGCTGTGTCACCTAGTAACGCTGTGCCACCTAGTAACGCTGTGTCACCTAGTAACGCTGTGTCACCTAGTAACGCTGTGTCACCTAGTAACGCTGTGTCACCTAGTAACGCTGTGTCACCTGGGAACGCTGTGTCACCTAGTAACGCTGTGTCACCTAGTAACGTTGTGACAACTGGTAACGCTGTGTCCCCTAGTAACGCTCTGTTGCCTAGTAACGCTGTGTCCCTAGTAACGCTCTGTTGCCTAGTAACGCTGTGTCCCCTAGTAACGCTCTGTTGCCTAGTAACGCTGTGTCACCTAGTAACGCTCTGTTGCCTAGTAACGCTGTGTCACCTAGTAACGCTATGTCCCCTAGTAACGCTGTGTCACCTAGTAACGCTCTGTTGCCTAGTAACGCTGTGTCCCCTAGTAACGCTGTGTCCCCTAGTAACGCTCTGTTGCCTAGTAACGCAGTGTCCCCTAGTAACGCTCTGTTGACTAGTAACGCTGTGTCACCTAGTAACGCTGTGTCAACTAGTAACGCTGTGTCCCCTAGTAACGCTCTGTTGCCTAGTAACGCTGTGTCACCTAGTAACGCTGTGTCACCTAGTAACGCTGTGTCAACTAGTAACGCTGTGTCCCCTAGTAACGCTCTGTTGCCTAGTAACGCTGTGTCCCCTAGTAACGATCTGTTGCCTGGTAACGCTGTGTCACCTAGTAACGCCGTGTTACCTAGTAACGCTGTGTCACCTAGTAACGCTGTGTCACCTAGTAACGTTTTGTCACCTAGTAATGCTGTGTCAACTAGTAACGCTGTGTCCCCTAGTAACGCTCTGTTGCCTAGTAACGCTGTGTCACTTAGTAACGCTGTGTCCCCTAGTAACGCTGTGCCACCTAGTAACGCTGTGTCAACTAGTAACGCTGTGTCCCCTAGTAACGCACTGTTGCCTAGTAACGCTGTGTCACCTAGTAACGCTGTGTCAACTAGTAACGCTGTGTCACCTAGCAACGTTGTGTCACCTAGTAACGCTGTGTCAACTAGTAACGCTGTGTCCCCTAGTAACGCTCTGTTGCCTAGTAACGCTGTGTCACCTAGTAACACTGTGTCAACTAGTAACGCTGTGTCCCCTAGTAACGCTCTGTTGCCTAGTAACGCTGTGTCACCTAGTAACGCTGTGGTACCTTGTCACGAGAGAAGGTCCCGCCTCCTTATTAATTTGCATTAATAAGGAAACCAGGTTCTCGGAATCGAGGGATTGGCGTACCTAACAAATGACACAACACACAAGAGGGATTGGCGTACCAAACAAATGACACAACACACAAGAAATGCAAGGAGATATATAACAACACAGTCACTAAAGAAAAAGACGAACAATTGGTACATATATATACTAAAATTAGGGCTGTACTCACCGATGAGTGGAGTTACCACCTACAAAACGCGTTTTACAGTGCGCATCTGCAACATCTAGAGAGGTCGCCTCCAATTCTTAGGTTCATCAATACACTGGATGAATCTTGTGCTATTTATGATTTCGGCAGCAGGTTATACATTACGAGAACGGAGACTTACATACAATGAACATGTTATTAGAAAACAGTGCAATTTACGAACTGCCTCAAAGCCCTGACCTAATGACTTTCACAACAATTTTTATCCTGGTAAATTGGCTGGCCAGCCCATCAATTTACAATGATTAAATATCCTACAAACATAGAATAAGACGCAATCATTAGGGCTCTTCCACCGTGCTAGGCTCGGACATTCTTCACATCACAGGCACCCATCGCACCATCACTGCTTCAGTTCAGATCCCTTAGTTATGCACCAATTAGGAAATGTCTATTGATGTAGGTGTTCACAGCTTTGCGTACTTCATGTTGAAGTGTAACAAGACGTCGTGAGCCTCCCACCTGTTAAAATGTTTACAACCCATTACTTTTAACTGTACTGATTATGTTCCCTCAAATATTCCAATTTTTCTCTTCAATAAATGTCATTAAATTTATTAACATATTCATTTCAAGTTTTCATTTCAATAATTGACATTAAATTTCTTATTATATTTATTTCAATAATGACATTCCTTCAAGGAAAACTGCTTCTGCACAGATTCTCACCCGCCCAGCAATGTTGACATTTAATGCTCCATCAATGACTACCACAATATGGTTGGGTTTGTAATTGACCCTTATGAAACAAAAGGAGAAAATTTACTGAGTTGTTAAAAAAAAGAGTTTTGATAGGTTCAACAATATATATATCTTTCGACGCACACTACACTCAAGTATCTCAACGTGATATTTTCAGTATAACACTTGCTTCTACGCACTTCTTTGCCCGTCGAAGTTTCGCCTGAGACTGCCCTCGGGTTGTCAGCTTTGCGTAATTGTTAGAGAAGGTTATTCTTTTTTTTCACCAATAACCAATCAGGCTCTTCTGAGACTTCATGAGAGCTCTTTCGAGACCTCCTTCTTAGTTGAGATCGCTGTTCATTTGTTGATTCTACCCTTCGACTTTCCCTCCTGTGATCTTGTTTCCCATTGGCAGCCAATTCCCTTGACGTTAGCTTGAATAACTCCGCCCTCTCCCAAGGCCTATCGATACCCCTTCGAGCAACAATTGTTAGTTGCCCGCTTGTTCTCAGGGTCCTCAAGTTCAAATTTCGCGCCCTATATATATATAAATATATATATAAATATATATATATATATAAATAATAAATATATACAATAAATATATATATATAATAAATAAATAGATATATATATATATATATATATATATATATATATATATATATATATATATATATATATATATATATATATATATATTACTGACCATTCTAGCGAGTCCTAACATGAAATGCTTCCCACGTCTCCAGCCCTTGGCCGTTAGTTTGCCCATAAATTTTTCTGCCGTCTGAGGTCTGTGGTCACACCCCTTGCCCTCAGCTTTCAAGCTATTGATTACACAATCTTAGCTGAGCAAACTTTAGCCCCAAACTCAAGTGCACCACTCCTCATACACACACATTGTTCGCACAACAATGAAAGTTTTATCACGCGACACATTTTTTTACAGAAGGGTCTCAATACATGCTACGACGACGAAAATTTGCTATTAATTTCCAGAACATTTTAGCCCGTTACTTCTTTCTTGACAACCTAGTAACGCTGTGTCACCTAGTAACGCTGTGTCACCTAATAACGCTGTGTCACCTAGTAACGCTGTGTCACCTAGTAACGCTGTCACCTAGTAACGCTGTATCACCTAGTAACGCTGTATCACCTAGTAACGCTGTATCACCTAGTAACGCTGTGTCACCTAGTAACGCTGTGTCACCTAGTACCGCTGTGTCACCTAGTAACCCTGTGTCACCTAGTAACGCTGTGTCACCTAGTAACGCTGTGTCACCTAGTAACGCTGTATCACCTAATAACGCTGTGTCACCTAGTAACGCTGTGTCACCTAGTAACGCTGTCACCTAGTAACGCTGTGTCACCTAGTAACGCTGTGTCACCTAGTAACGCTGTGTCACCTAGTAACGCTGTGTCACCTTGTAACGCGCTGTCGCCTAGTAACGCTGTGTCACCTAGTGACGCTGTGTCACCTAGTAACGCTGTGTCACCAAGTAACCCTGTGTCACCTAGTAACGTTGTGTCACCTAGTAACGCTGTGTCACCTAGTAACGCTGTGTCACCTAGTAACGCTGTGTCACCTAGTAACGCTGTGTCACCTAGTAACGCTGTGTCACCTAGTAACCCTGTGTCACCTAGTAACGCTGTGTCACCTAGTAACGCTGTGTCACCTAGTAACGCTGTGTCATCTAGTAACGCTGTGTCACCTAGTAACGCTGTGTCACCTAGTAACGCTGTGTCACCTAGCAACGCTGTGTCACCTAGTAATGCTGTCACCTAGTAACGCTGTCACCTAGTAACGCTGTGTCACCTAGTAACGCTGTATCACCAAGTAACGCTGTTTCACCTAGTAACGCTGTGTCACCTAGTAACGCTGTGTCACCTAGTAACCCTGTGTCACCTAGTAACGCTGTGTCACCTAGTAACGCTGTGTCACCTAGTAACGCTGTGTCACCTAGTAACCCTGTGTCACCTAGTAACGCTGTGTCACCTAGTAACGCTGTGTCACCTAGTAACGCTGTATCACCTAATAACGCTGTGTCACCTAGTAACGCTGTGTCACCTAGTAACGCTGTCACCTAGTAACGCTGTGTCACCTAGTAACGCTGTGTCACCTAGTAACGCTGTGTCACCTAGTAACGCTGTGTCACCTTGTAACGCTCTGTCGCCTAGTAACGCTGTGTCACCTAGTGACGCTGTGTCACCTAGTAACGCTGTGTCACCAAGTAACCCTGTGTCACCTAGTAACGTTGTGTCACCTAGTAACGCTGTGTCACCTAGTAACGCTGTGTCACCTAGTAACGCTGTGTCACCTAGTAACGCTGTGTCACCTAGTAACGCTGTGTCACCTAGTAACCCTGTGTCACCTAGTAACGCTGTGTCACCTAGTAACGCTGTGTCACCTAGTAACGCTGTGTCATCTAGTAACGCTGTGTCACCTAGTAACGCTGTGTCACCTAGTAACGCTGTGTCACCTAGCAACGCTGTGTCACCTAGTAATGCTGTCACCTAGTAACGCTGTCACCTAGTAACGCTGTGTCACCTAGTAACGCTGTATCACCAAGTAACGCTGTTTCACCTAGTAACGCTGTGTCACCTAGTAACGCTGTGTCACCTAGTAACGTTGTGTCACCTAGTAACGCTCTGTCACCTAGTAACGCTCTGTCCCCTAGTAACGCCAGCACTTAGTAACGCTGTGTCACCTAGTAATGCTGTGTCACCTAGTAACGCTGAGTCACCTAGTAACGCTGTGTCACCTAGTAACGCTATAACACCTAGTAACGCCAGCGCCTAGTAACGCTGTATCACCTAGTAACGCTGTGTCACCTAGTAACGCTGTGTCACCTAGTAACGCTGTGTCACCTAGTAACGCTCTGTCACCTAGTAACGCTGTGTCACCTAGTAACGCTGTGTCACCTAGTAACGCTGTGTCACCTAGAAACGCTGTGTCACCTAACACTTCACTCAGTCCTTCACTCGAGCTCACCAAGAGGACGAGGCTGGAAGACACCTCACTGACGGGCTTTCGCTGCGCAAGACAACGACACTAGTTACTCTGTTATGAAACACTAGTCTCGCTAGTTACTCTTTCATGGGACACTAGTTACACTAGTTACTCTAGTTATCACACTAGTTCTCAGGCGACAAAGCGTTTGTAGGTGACATTGTTAATAGGTGACAGAGCGTTACTAGTCGAAAACGTTATCAGTTATCGATGCCTTACTAGGTGCGAGCATTACCAGGTGACATCGTTACAAGACAATAGAGCGTAACTGGGTAACAGCGTTACAAGTTGACAACGTTACTAGGTGACAGCGTTACTAGGTGACAGCGTTACAAGTTGACAACGTTACTAGGTGACAGCGTTACTAGGTGACAGCGTTATTAGGTGACACAGCGTTACTAGATGACACAGCGTTACTAGGTGACAAAGCTTTACTAGAGAAATTTAGAGCCAGTGATTAATCACGGCTAATTCTAAACACTCTACGAACAGCCGTGATGTTCCGAAATTCTCAGCGCCCCGCCACGTCGTTCATATCTCTGTTCTGGGCACATCGAAGCTGGGCGGAAGTAAGTCAACATTTCAGCAGTGACATTGTCAAGCCATTGCCAAAGCCGGGCATTAATGTTTATACGTTACCCTCATAAATGGATCTTGTAAGTATATCTAATAACATGATCTCATAACTAGATTGTTTTTCAAAACAAATAACTGGAACCTACGAGTAAACAAATAATGTTTTTCTGGAATTAACTTTCCTTAAACATCGATGAAGACCTAAAGTCTTGTGCATTTGTGCTACTCGTGAGTCGAGCTCTGAAGTTCACGAGAAGAACAAATTCAATATTGGCTTCAGCACTCGGAACCCATCCTTCCCGGCGTCTGCACAACATATGTTCTTCCATCTGCAGCGACTACAAACCCAAACATTTAACGCGTTTTTATTCATAATCTATCGCAAACATAATCGAAAGGAGGATAAACCTTTTATAAATCACAGCTCTAACAAGTCATAACCTTTTCTTTGGAGAATTATTTCCCTTGACTTCATTTTTTAACATAAACCTAGAGTGACTTGCACGCATCAAACAATGGCGGGCACGTAACCTGCAGAGGGGGGCACGTAACCTGCAGAGGCAGGCACGTAACCTGCAGAGGCGTACATGTAACCTGCAGAGGCGTGCATGTAACCTGCAGAGGCGTGCATGTAACCTGCACAGGAGGGCACGTAACCTGCAGAGGCGGGCACGTAACCTGCAGAGGCGGGCACGTAACCTGCAGAGGCGTGCTTGTAACCTGCAGAGGCGTGCATGTAACCTGCACAGGAGGGCACGTAACCTGCAGAGGCGGGCACGTAACCTACAGAGGCGGGCACGAGCGCAGAACATGCACTGTGGCAGCCAGACTCAGGAAGTGAGAGGACCCTGCAGACGGCTCCGTACCAAGCCAGAAGGATGGAGAATCATTTTCACAGCGGCTTATCACACATGTGCAATATCTTACACGTGTTTGATCACACACGTGCTCTGTCATACGTACGCTGTATCATACTTTTACCAGTGCATTTAACAGTTACTTGAAGTACTTCAGTCGATTAATTTTCCTGTGCTTAGTTCTCCTTTCGATACTTTCTTTCCAATTGCTTTTTTGTACTTACATAACTAACGACGTTGACTGAATCTTTTGATCTTATTCATAATAGAAGTCAAATCCGAAAGAATTACAGGTAAGAACACTTCGAAAAGAAGCTATGTGGTGCTTTCACAAGTGGTATTTATTCTGGGTAACGGGTGATAAATGTAAAAGGCTCATTTGCTCAAACTGGTTTTGAGTTGGACTTTTACAGCTAAACATTACATTCTCAGTGCAGGTCATTCACGTCGGAAATTGCGTGGCAGGGCAATGCGGCACAGTAGTTCCTTTAACAAGACGATTGAAGATCGGGAAAAGCCCTTCCATGCGCACCTGCTGCGGTATTGGAGTTATTGATATACTAAGTACTTAAGTATTATCAGAATTAGAAGAAAATTGGGTCTCAAAAAAAGTTGGGGGCATTCACAGTCTACTGTTAAATTTAAACCAACAACGTAAAGGAATGATTAAAGCTGTGGCCTACTCCATGGCAAAAATGTTCACATATATGGAAAATGTAAAAAATTTACTATTTATTCATCAATTAAAAGTACTAAAGAGAAAAATTATGCTTGCAAATGAAAAAGCCTAAACACACTCTAGCAGTTTCCATCGAACTAGAGACTCGAAGCAGAGTTAAGTAATCTTACGACAGATTTTAGATACGAACATTTTTAAGGTTTTCGGAACTCATATTCATACGTAAAAAGCCTACAGAGCAACTCAAATACTTCTACACTTTATTGCATGCACAAAATATGGCATTGTCAATGCAAAGCAATGACGGCTGTGAAAATCATACAAATTTCTCGAGTTGGACGTTTTATGGATTTAGTGGCATCACGAGTAACAATCCTGTTACCAAATTGAATTTCAGACCAAGTTTTTAGAGCGAAGACAAACATCCGAACTGTTTAGCTAGATTTATGGCAGCCATAGCCGTGATGGGCTTCTTTTATCGGATTTATTTCCTGAAGAAATAAGATGACCCTAAAAACGTCTGCTTAAAACTTAACCCACCGTTATCGCACTCCGTACTTCTTTATGGATCTTATAAAAAGTAAGTAAATTCAGCGTATTTAAAATACTTCAAATTAATGGAGCACAAGATCCCCATTGCACATATCTTTTAGTTGCAATGATGGTTGTAGAAGAAGGGTAGGATAATTTACGTTGAAATACTTAAATGATACAAGTTACATGAATGTCAAGTTGAAGTATTTCAATTTCTTATTACCGCAAGTTCAAAATTCATTAATAAATATATATACATACTTAAACGTGATACGTGATGATGTATACTTATATACATCACGTTCTTAACATATTATTCGCAGAATAAAGGAAACACAATATTTAGCATCAGATTTAACAGTAATTCAAACCTTGTTTGAAAATTTGATTTGAAAATTTTCGTAGATATGACAAAAAAGAGTAACTAAGAAAGAAAAAAATTCAACCGCTGAAATTGAGTTTGTATATAATAATTGAACCTACCAGAGAGCGTCTCCTTCGAGCAGTACTTCAAGCAGCCGTTTTGTTTGATACCTTTTTTTATTTGCAGAGGTTAAACCATAATAATATTATATGTAAAAGAAGGCTATAGCAGCTATGATTTTCTCACACACAGTAAATCAGTCGTAACTTTAATTTCATTGACTTTTTCAATCATTTCGAACATTTTGATTGCTTAATTTAGAAAACATAGTTTCAGGAAAAATTCTGCGCCAATGATGAATCAAAACCCAGCCGCAAGATGTCGGGTTACTCTGCACCGGCCCTGCGCTCCAGTGAGTTAGGCACGTCGCCACCGCCTCCAGCAATAGTGCTGACAATTTGGCAAGAAAATAACTAATGACAGTCATAACAAAGTTCATTTGCAACAATTGAATTTTGAGTTAATTTCGCGAATTCGTCTCTTCTATCAGGACCACTCAACCCGACAAAATCTGACCTAGTATAACACTGCCTCAAACTTAATCTTTGCCTCAATTCGAAAGACAATTTCAACTTTCACTTCAGTCTTAACAGTAATCAAACACAATTAATAATTATTTCCAGCCTAAGCATCAGTTTATGTTGTCCACTTTCACTTTTCTTAACGTAATGTCGTATAACATATTCAAACTTATAGGTTATGTGGTTTGAATTTGCTTAAAAATACTCAAGACATTGATCCTTTAGATCATAAAATCACACTACATATTATGCCATTAACATTACTGATTAAAACTTAAGACATCCGTACGCACACTTAACCCGTTCCTTTCTACTAGTCTAACATGTACGTCAAAATTCATTACTATTTTATAGAAAAATATTAAACCAAAACGCTTTTAAAACTCGACCACTGGCGGCACGGATGACAAATTGTCGCGTACTCAGCTTTTAGCGAAGCAAAACTGCGTCTCCGCCCTGCTGCAGTGAATGAAGGTCCATTAGAATCGAACATTCTGGAGCTTGGCTTTTCTATTCGCGAAATGTCAGCAAATAGGCGTAGAAGAACTATGAAGCAAAGCACTTGATACAAGACCGAACCTCAGGAAGCTCTGATACTCGTCCTAAAGGAAACCACTCAAAATATTCAGTTTTTCCTCATTTTGAGCTTTTCGAACTCTTTTTAATTGTGATCTTTTTAATCACGCACAAAGTAAAATAACTAAAATAATGTCCGAAAAACACTTGGCCGGAGGTAGAAGTATGATTAGGTATTTTATGCATTGTTTCACTGGTTAGAATACTTCCCTAGGGGAGCACATACAAACAAAATATTTCCATGAGTTTTCATCATTAAATTTTCTCATCATTCTGATTCTCTACGAATCGTCCTATTGGAAGTAGCATTAAAGCTTGTATCAGAATGAGAAAAGACAAATTTTACTGGAAGATAAAATGCTCGCAGGTTAATGTAACCGTTGAATAACGTACATCTGATAAATGTCCTAAACGTCGACCCCTCTTCTACAATTCCAGCGAAAATTCAGTTGGTTAAGTATCATTTTAAAGTCTTCCCCGATGAAACTTATTCTTAATATTTTATTAGACATGGGTGCCAGCATGTTGAACGAACCAACATGTAATTTTTGGACATATTATCCGGTTAATAAATTTTATTGCACTAGCGAAATGATTCAAAAATAGATCTATCACTTCCCCAAAAAGCGTTTCTGTGAATCGGATTGATGACAAATATAATTAATGAAATGAAGTGCAATTTGAGCATATGAATCGTGGTAAAATTATCTTTCTGTCCGTATGTTGTACAAGCTATGAATTTTGATGTTGAGTATATGTTTGTTTGCCCATTTCTGTCAATATTTTGTAGATATTTGTCAATCATGAGTGGTAACCGGCTTACACTGTATCTCCATTTTATCCCATGTACCCATGTCCGCATGATGTTGTGGTGAGTATCGAGAAGATATGAAATATGTTTTTGATGGTGATAGGGCTTTGCATATTTTTAGGGCATATTTTTCATTTCTCATTCAACTACCCTTGACAGAGATAGACTATTGGCACGCCACGTATGGTTTGTCTATTAGTACGCCTCGCATATTTTATCTATTAATATGCCTCGTATGGTCTATCTATTTGTACACCTCTGATAGCTTGTCTGTTAGTACACCTCGTATAGTTTGCCTATTATTATACCTCGTATGGCTTATCTATTTGTACACCTCGGATGGTTTGTCAGTTAGTACTCCTAGTATAGAACTTTTGTTAGACTATTAGCACACCACGAATGGTTTGTCTATTAGTACGCCTCGTATATTTTGTCAATTAATATGCCTCGTATGGTCTATCAATTTGTACACCTCTGATATATATAGTTTGTCTATTAGTACACCTCGTATAGTTTGTCTATTATTATGCCTCGTACGGCTTATCTACTTGTACACCTCGGATGGTTTGTCAATTAGTACTCCTCGTATGGAACATTTGTTTTAGGATGTCCTATATTAAGAAAATTTTAAAAGCCAATACGTTGGCATGTATCTCATGTGGCAACTTAGAAATAAACATTTTTTCTTTTTTCTTTTTTTCTTTATTCGGTACCAAGTAACAGCTGGCGGTATTTTGGCATTAGAAGAACTCTCAATGATGATAGTGAATTTCCTGTTTCGGTAAATCCCATAGAAGGGTAATATAATTCTAACTCTGGTCAGAAATTATAAGTCTGCTGTCAAAAGGGGCATTCTATGTCCAAAGTTAAGCAGTACTTAATTAAGTTTGTATTTAAGGACTTTTCTGTACTTGACCTGAATACTTAAGTACAGTACTTTCCTAAACCAATACTTGTGTTGTACTTCAATACATTGAAAGTACCTAAGCACATCTGTACTTTCAGGTCTGAGTCTAAAAAAAATTGTTCTGAATTTTAGGTTCCCATTTACCGTGCTGCAAATTGTATAGGAAATCGGGGGAAAATGGAGGCCTTCAAGGAATTTGGGGCAGAGGCAACGAAATATGTTTATATTGTAGAAACTGACCCAAATGAGGCAAATGATGATTCCGAGGAAGAAGACCAAGAAAGCGTCTTTCAAATACAAAAATGCGAAGTTAGGAACATTAGAAATAACAATTCAGCCTATCTAAACATATTAAATGAGCCTCACATACTTTGCTGCAACCACAGTTGCGAAGAAAGTTCTAACAACTTCTTCATTTCCTTCAATAAATTACACTACAATGAGAAAGTGTACGACCCTTTGGAATAAAAGTGGTTCACCAAAATCTGCAGAAGTGATCAACAACTTCCATGGCAGCCTGCTTCGTTTCCCATATCATACTCGGTGGAGCTCATTCTATGACTCGTTCGTCGTGTTTGTGATAAGCAAAGATAAACTTCCCCGATTTCTGACTGAACTAGAATTTTTACCCTTCAAATCAACCGAAATAGAAATTACTACTAAATATGTTAATGCACTGCATGGCACAGCTTATAACCGCCATTGATCGTCTTCAGGGTGTGAATAAAATTTACCAGTATTACGGCCAATGACTTCCAACTCTACTTCTTGTAGAAAACAAGCTAACAAATTGAAATGAGAAAGCAAATCTAACTGTGAAGGAAGAAAAGTATTGTGTGCCCCTTTTCAAGGCTATCTCCGAAGGTCTTCAACAACGATTTGAAACCTTTCTCAAGTTGGAAAATAAACAAGTAGTTCAGGAGGTGGTAATTGCAATCGGTAATCACCTAGTTTTCCAATTGAGGGTGGGGCAGAATCAATTCCAGATGGAACCACAAAGAGAATGAAGAGCTGGTTAAGAAGATACTCTTCCACACTGCCAACGATTTTTCAACCCACGTAGAGAAGGAAAATACCTATATCGGGGCATCGAAAGGAGAGGACTAGTGCAGTTTTGGGAACAAGATTTGTACTCAGCCAAGACCTGTATTGTCAGTCGACATGCAAGTATTAGAATACCTGAAAGATCCCGATCGAAGCTTGGAGCCTCAACAGGCACCCATTGATAAAAAAAATTATTTATACGGCGAGACAAAACGCTTCCATCATCCGCGCCTATTAAAATGCTCTTCTCTTTCGCTGGGATGACTTTGACACCAAAAAGATCATCACTTTCTGACAAGACTTTTTAAAGATTGGTCTTTCTCCGGGCTATTGACAAACTACCTGTTTAAATGATGTGATATATATATTCGAGAGTATTCTCGATGGGCTTAATTGAAAGTTACCCTCGTGGCACAAAGATTATAATAAACAGAGTATAACTATACTCAGTATAGTTGGAGAGACCAAAGTAGAAAAATTTCTGATCCCACAGAAGGTCCCTCATGAAAGGAAGATATGCATTTGACTAGATTTTACCTACAGACAAAACCAGGAATTTTTACGGAATTGTGACGAAAAGAAATCATTTATATCCTAGTAATATTTCCACTATTAATCATATTAACATGTATATATATGCACAGTATATTCTCGATCGCGCTTAACTATGCTCTTAGGAAACAGGAATATTATACTTTACGCTCTTTTCATTTTCCATTTTATTTGATCCTTTACCGTCAACCGCCTAGTTTTCGTTTTATCATTAGCAAGCATTGTATAAAGGTTCCCAATTGCGTATGAGCGATGACTATGAGGAAGTAGCTTAGGCAAATAGTTACAATATATTTTCACCTATCTCAAAACGACCAAAATTAAATCCAACGATGGATTAGAACTTATTATTAAAAAATATGGGTAAAAATGTACTTAAAATGTATTTAAGTACATTTAAAAGTACTTAGTATCTAATTACATTTCATGAAAGTTTTTAGTACTTAAGAACTTTCGAAGTACTGAATACCCAGCTCTGTCTGCGTCATTCATTCAATAAATATTTGTACATCTATTGTAGATGTGTGCTGCCAGTAGAAATTTGCTACGTCTAATGGTATTTATACTAACGTTTGGTTAATGGTACCACATGGTACTTGTCTATCAAAAAATAAAGAAGATTTGACGCAGATTTTGCTTATGTCAAATAGTTTTTTACACAAAGATCAGCTCATGGTATGGCTTGTATGAAATTCCCCAAATTTTTTTCCGACAGAAGATGAATTTCGCACCACACAAATAGACCGTAGATTTAATTAAAATAGCTGCACAACAGAAATTTCTGTGCTGCTCATATCCTTATCAAACACAACAATAGAAATGTGCTTAATACCAATTAGAATATCTATGATGATGGTAGCTGCATGGTCATGTCGTAATGAACCTTGGTAATCAAAAGCAAATTAAGGCTGAAGCGACCGTGGGGCCTGGCAAGCGGCCTAATGACCCCTCGAGCAATTATATCTGCACTAGTGATCAGACAGCAGCTGCTGAGGGGCTGCCTCGAGAGCCTGCTTGATGGACGGCTGTCTAAACAGCTCTTGGCTCCAGACTGATGGAAGTGAGACCAGCGTCTGACAAAGTAGACACAGATAAATGAGTAAAGAGCTGCAGGCGAGCTGGTATGTGCAGTTCCGGGAAAATAAACGAATGAAGAACGTCAGTGAAGCGGCTTGAGGTAGCTGAGTAGACAGGTAGGGGAGAAATATAGCGTCGCAGCTGTTGCCAGGCACAAGATGGTTATAAGTTATTTGAGTGAACTTTGACTGATCAGTTTGGTTAACCAATAAAAGATCAAATTTGTCAAGAAATGTTTTGTATTGCGGCAAGTAACGATGACATGTGCGTCCATCCCCATACGACAGTTGTGGGAAAGTCAGCAGTGCGAGCAATACCAACAACAGTACTAGCATGAGCAGCGATAGCAGCGTTGTCGAAAAAAAAACAGGCGCAGCAGCATTGACACAAGGAGCACTATCAACAGGGCTTGGAGCAGCACCGACAAAAGCAGTAGCACCATCAACAGCAACGTCAACAGAAGCAGTGTCATCTAAAAGCGCAGGAAACGGTTAGGAGTGAGTAAATAACAGCTGAAATAGACTCTTCGCCTCAGAAGCCCGTGCACGAGTGGGTCAAGACGGTAACATTCCTTTGTCTGTAACTCGAGATTCACGAAGAAAGCTGAGCCATTCCCATCGAGAAATAGAGCGCCAACAATTCCATCGACCCAATACGACGAAACTGGAGAGGGAGACTTCAAATGTAGATTTGGAAAAAACTCATATATCATGAACGAATTTCCGATGCATCCTTCGTGCTGTCGGACAAGAAAAAGTCAGAAATATAGAGTTGTGAGGTTGTGTAGAGCACGAAGATCTGGTTGTATCAACGGTATTCGTTGTTTCATAGAAGAATCGTGGAAGTAGCGAAATACCTGGAAGAATTAGTAAACAACGCTTGATGGCAAATAGGCAAACATTAAAACGAATTTTTCATTTTGTGAGTGCGCCGTAGCTCAGAATAAAAAGTTCATTACAATATAGAACTTCAGCAAACCTTTTATTCTCATATTTTCAGTTGAGAAAAACTCAGATATGAACGCTTGTGAATCTTTACTTTTCATCTTTTATGAAATGGCAGGAAAATTTCGATGGTTGATCGCAGCACACCGAGTTAGCCTAAACAAGGGTAAATTGATTGTAAGCTGAGAGGACGACGTTCAACCTTGCGAGTTCACCTGCAGAACCTATATTCCGATGGATTGAAAACGAACTCATGTTGCATAGGAACACACGGGTGTATGTGCAACTCATACACACATGTGTCCCTAATTTTTTAACTTAAAAACTTTAGGAATACGGTAGGAGATACCTAAAGTTCTGAGAAAAGGATAATTTAGATGAACATGCAAGAAACGTCAAAAGAAGAAGCATCACGATTGTGGAAACGAGCAGGATGAAAAAATGAGAAACTGAAAATTGTCCACAAAAAACTTTAAAGCAGAATTGGAATAGTGTTTAAGCTAGAGCGTAGGCAATAGATCCCAATCTTCGCCAACGCAAGCGTTTGGTCTTTCGAAGAAAAGGCGTTTGCCAAATTAAAAAAGTCCGAAGAAAGAACGAGTGCGCTCAAGAAACAATTTGAGTTTGCGTGAGAGCAACTGAAGCCGATGAAAAACTGCTGTTTGAGCACTTACCATCGCGAGTAAATTACCTGCGATAAAAAACAAAAACTGAGGTTTGAATTTTTTGTGTATTATATGAGAGTGCAAATGAATATTAAGCAAAAATCCGTGAATTTCTTTCGAACATTTTTAGATTAGATCAGGCTTCCAAAGATATTTTATTTTCTATATTGAAAAGAAAACTTGCAAACTACATATATCAAATACACCTGGTCAACCACTATTGTAAAATAATTCGTAAGAAATCTACTATTGTATCGGACGATGTGAAGTTGTGCTGCATTGTCTCATCAAAAACCATTGTTAATGATAGATCATGGATGAGTTTAAGGGTGAATGCATAAAGGTACGATTCATGAAAAATCATTGAGCTCGAAATTGGAACTGTAAATTTACGAGTTTTTTCTTACATACTTTTGTTACAGGCAGAGGGGAATTTTAATTTCGAGCTATAAAATATCAAAACTGAGATCCACCGTCACGGAGCTGGAGGGTCTCTTTGAAGAGCATATATAAGAGAGACTGGTCGCGTAGGAGAAATTTTGACCTCAGGAAAGACAGAATAATAGCCAAGAAGAAATGGAAAGGGTACACGGAGGAAAGCAAATAAACAAAGTAACAGGTGTGAAAGATATAAGTAAACTACAACGCATAAAAGATTACAAAAATTCTACCTAAGAAAAGTATTTTCAAAAATTCAAAATATAAAGTGATCCTAAGAAATGCGGTGAAAGTGAAAAGTAAAAAGAAACAGTGCAAATGCAAACATTAAATAAAATGAATGAGGAACAATATTATTCGTCTGAGAAGCCGTAAGCACGTTCATCTAGCGAAACAGAGAAAAATTCAAACATAGCTGTAACGAAGCAAACATCGCCCTCGAATACTCCAATTATAACTCCTCCTGATAGTGAGCTGCGCCTCGCAAACAATTATAAACTTAACAGAACTAATTCTGCGATGTTGTCGTTGAGCAACATATCAATTTTGATGAGTAGGCGTAACTCGGCGTAACAATTAGCACGCTCTCGGATAAATGCATAGCATCTATTACCAACTCCAGACCCTTTAGCAATCTTCACGCTCTCACAATAAAAGTGGCAATTAATATTCACGAGACATAATATTCATTACAAAAAATCTGTTATGCCCTTGAAAAAGATTCTCGCCTGACCTTTGCTGCCGTAGCTGATTACTGCAACTTTTGGTGGTGGACAAATCCTGACGGTAAAGCACTGGTACTCACACACCGTAATGAGCGCTTAGGTGGTTCCAGTGGTATAAATGTGTTACACGGCCTCTCCCTCCTCCCCCTCAGTGCAGACTCACAAGTGCCCAGCAGTGGCATAGTATCATACATACTAATGATCATCGCACCAGCCCTCTCGGGTGCGCACAGTCTGATGCAGCCCTGACGCCATTACGCCAGGCGTCGTAGACCTTTTGTTGCAGCCCCGCCTACACACGGTTCCCAATAACGTATACGTGCCTGAAGAATTTTATGCAATTCAAATTTTTTATTTAATTACCTCAGTTTTGGATTCGCACTTATGTGTTCAACTAATTTCACTAATTCTACTTTAGTGTGCTCAGAAAATTAATAAAACACAATGAATGTAAGATATGGCACCGTAGTGTAATAATAATTATTAATTATCTGGTTCAAAAATATTTCATTTAGATTTTTTATAAGGTCTTAGACTAAAAGCGACACAATTTTATGATCTGGAATTAAACTCTGATGCGAAGATTTTCGTCGCATAACTATGATTGCTATACATTTTAAATTTATACATACTTGAAAAATTTAGCATTTACTGTATAATGATTAAGAAAGTGAATGCACTTAAATGGTAATAAATACACTTCAACACCATCTATTCCTGAAGAACCTACTTCGACATTGATTCAGTTTACTGCACCAACTTGTGCGGCACTGCTAATTTGTCGTAAAAATACACTTGACACAGTTAAATTGCATACGTAATAGCCAAATAAAATAACATTTTTGAATCATAATTTTTTCCGGTTGTTGTAGTTTAGCCGTAAAGAATATATTAGAATTACAAACTTTACGTACCTCACGCCCCAGCGATGTTCCGTTATTATGCCTATGCATCCTGCTGTCGTACGTAGAACTGCGCCGACCTGTTTAAAGATTTTAAACTACAATTTATTTACAACGAGCAGCAGTAGATTGTTTCCAAAGTCTAGTAGTGCAATGGACACAGTTTTGAGTATAGCTACTTGTGGGCCCGTAAGTAAGTGAAGCAGTCACCATCCTTGCTCAGAGCCTTGGTGAACTGCTCTGTTAAAGCGGTGGGAAGAGTATTCTGTCTCTGTCCACCAGAGGGTCGTTGATGACGTTCCTTTCTTTGCAAGGCACCAATTCCTCCCGCACAGGCCAGTCCTTCTTTGTGTATTGCTGAGCACGGTCCCTACTATCTCACATGGTTTTATGACTTCAAACGGATCACTTTTGGACACAATCACCCAGAAATATTGGACCTGAATACTTCTTGTCATTAAAATATATATCGATATCAAAACAATTATTCGACACGACATTTTCGTGCCTTGTATTCTCATATGTCATTTCATGCGCGGAGGTGATGCCATTCCTCAAACCCGAGCTTTGTTTCTATCGTTAATGTAAATTAACGAGGGAAAAGTCATCTCATGGCAAGCGACATGTTGCCATAACTCAAAAAACTTGACCTGATTGAGCAAAACCAGTGGAATTTTTATATTCAGCTCATCAGATTCGTCCTAAACCAGCTGAAAAAACGCAGACAACAAATTTGTTATTGACCAGTGTTACTATTGATCAAGTTTCGGTTTTTTAGGTTATGACATAGAGAATTTATTTAATCTAACGATATACTTCACTGCTTTTTAGGTGAGTTCGTTCGTCTACCACAGCTTTCGAAAGGCCAGTCTCTCACGACATTACGCGGCGAGATGACGAGTTTGTCAGGCTCTATTGAACACTTGAACTCGTTGACGTTTGAAATGCTGCTTCTCTCATAGTTTTAAAGGCACATGAATTAAAAATATATTAATCGAAAAAGCTTAAAAAAGCTAGAAATTGGTGTATAAGTTTTATGAAAAATTGCTTAATATGAAAATGCTTGATAAAATATGGGAATATTAAAAAAAAATTGTTTCGTCCCAAAATTCAAAGAATCAAAATATCGAAATTCTACTCCCACGCTTCTTTAGATAATACATTTACTATCTAAAAACCATGTTGCCGGGTCTGTTACGTCAAAATTGAAGAAGATACACTTTCCGAAATACCCATTTTCCAGTTTTTCTAAAAAATTAATTTTCATACAAAATTACGAGAAAAAAATGAGTGAAAAAAATTGCTACATTATTTACATTTAACATGAAAATTTCTGAAAAATTCGTCAAAAAACGACGCACCTTCATTTCAGCCCAGCGGTCCCCATAAGGATATTATTATCAGTTGACTTTTATTCGCCCTCACCGTTCCTTAAAAGCACGTTAGTTCTCAACCACACACAAAGAGCTCGGCTTAGACGGTTTCATCGAACCAAAGCATGTTGTCAGGCGCGAGGCGCAGACGAGGGAACGTGATTAGAACTTTAGTTATAAGAGGGTATCCTCACATGGCGACACCTTCATGCTTTGTGGTGTTTTTGCAACACGAATGAGCATAATCGGCTCGGAGATAACGTCGATAATGTTGTACGCCATTTGATTAGAAAATCATGTGAATGGCTGCGAATATCAATCAACATCCAATCAAAATAAAATGACATTGGTTTTAATTACCGGGCCTCTTCACTTAAAATTCGACCAAATGAACTCGTAGTATAAATTCTTATAACGGCTAACTGTTCAATCTTGATATTCTCTCAACAGCTTTTGTGTTGTTTACGGTACCGTGGTTCGCGTATTTCAATAGGGAAATAAGTTGACATAAGTCTGCCTTGTCTTCAAATTTCCTTTATAATTTAGGAAGAAAGACAGCGAGGTATGTGAAACAGAGAAGAGAGAATAATTATGGAATAATATAAATAATATTTCTCGTTTACGACTAAATTCTTGAATTGAAAATGCTGCAAAATTGACGTATTTGGTAGGCTATCAAAATAATTACCTGATCACGGTTAATAAAATGACTCATTCAATCATAATACTCAGTAAACGAATATGTAATTACATCAATAAAATTTGTCTCGGTTGAAACCAGGGGAGGTGCATACCAAATATCTCATAAAAATTATTCGTAAATGAACGTAATTCTAATCGATTTTAAATTAGGGAACCTTGGCATCTGATGCTGTAACTGTTTGATCAAATGCGAAGAAATCAGGAACCTTTACAGGAAAGAGGAGGAAAGCTGCGTTCTCTGACGCAAAAAAATAAATAATTCAAACGACCGTAGTGGCGTCCAACGTTACTGGCGCGACAATGAGTTGCTACCTGAAACGTTTTTTTACGCGGCATGGTGGCGGAGGTTCCGTCATGGTGTGGAGTGCCTGTTCCTCCATAAGCGCATGTGAACTTCAGGTTGTGCAGGGAAGTCAAACAACGGATGATTATGATGACATCTTGCAGAGAACATGCATTGCAACGCCGGGGCCTCATTTGTGGAGTGATGGAGGGTTCTCCAACAGAATAGTGCAACCATCGACACTGCCCACCCCAACAAGCTGTTTGGGGATAATCAAGATCCTCTTTACCGCCAATCAGCCATTCTCCGGATGCAAATATGATAGAAAACGTGTAAGGATGAGTGGTATGGAATGTTTACGGAAATGGATAACAATTAGAGACTAAATGATTTTCATCATGCCATGTTCCTCACTGGGAGTAATTTTCCTTTTACCCCTTAGGAAGCCCTCGGTTCAAACATGCCTGATAGAAAGAATTGTTGAGCTTATCAACGTGAATGGAGGCGTGACTGTTGAGTTTCGTTATTTTATCAACGCCAACTTCGTCATAAATAGCTTGCCCATGTTTTTATTTGCTAATCCTAATTATTTATCAGCTGACAGACAACTAAGTCACTTAAAATGTGGTTTCCTTAAAAATTAATTGGGCAGAAATTGTTTGTCTTGCAATGAAACTATTGCAAGGGCGCGGGAAAAACTGCGTTGCTTAGAACGAAAGTAGTACTACACTGAGAAAAGAAGAAAGTTACCTCACGGCGAATGAAGGTGTATGTAAAGGGCAGCTTTGATGAGTGAAGGATGGAAAAGCATTCTTAAGCAGACTTTACGAGTATGATTAGCTTTTGAAATATGGGTGATGTAAATTCAATGCTTAATTGAGGTGTATACACTACTAAGAGATAAGGTTAATAGACATGCTTATAAAATTTAGATGTTGACGCGAAAGAATGTGGAGGTTTGAAATAGAGCTGCCTGCTACAGTGTTGGAAACCTCCTGGACCAGAGGGTGCGGACTGTTGAACGGCGCCGAGGGATGGGGAGGTCTTCTCCACAGTAAAACTTCCGTCAGTGTCGTGCACCGCTGTGTTGAGCAAATCGACACGATGTAAAACTGAAAGTGGTTAAAAGGGAGGTACCTATTTGTTAAAACTATTGAGTATTTCGTTTAGTGAGTGAATAAAACGAAATGAATATTTTGTGCATTATTGGAGACATGTTAACAGTTCCATTATTACCAACTGGTGAGAATGGAGATGCGATCTTGAATCATTTCAAAGTCAGAGTTCATGGTTTCAGTTAAGCAAGTTCGATTTCTCATTAATTTGTATTCGGAAACGTAGCTAAACCATGATCACTTTATCAATTTGCAGGCGAATAAATTATAAAGAAATAAGAAATAACGTTCAGAATTTGGCCGCGGGAAGAGGGCACCCCGTGGAAAAACAAAGGACGCATGAACAAGAACGTGAAGTTTCTCAATAAAATTTTGGAGAGGACGTTCAGCTCAGCGATTCTCAGTATCAGATTTGAAGAGGATGATCATTGTGAACGTCGCCTTTCCTGCATTGATGACTAGGATAAAACTACGCAGCAGTTCGAAATACTTGACATAGAAAAAGGCGAACTGTTATCTTGAAATACGTGGGAAAAGGTGCCGAGATAACAACTGGGCGTGCTAACTTACCAACGTAAAATCTGTCAAAAATGATGATAGTCTGAAATGAATGGTCATATTTTGCATGATGGAGATGCAGTGCTATTCAAGCGTAATACGTTAGGTGGTCAACACCGAAATCTTTAAGCTATGCAAGACAAATGCGGTAGCAAAGTGCTCAATTATTGTGTGTGGAAAATTCATAATTCAACGCGTATCTTTCACAAAGGGTAACTCTTCCTTTATAGGGTGTACCTGGTGTTTTAAACATGATGTGGTGATCTAGATATTGCATGCCCGAATTCAACATGGTACTGTGCGCAAAATAAAAATGATAGTAAAGATATGATTTAAAAAATCATTTCAATAAGTGAACGTTTCGGCTTCAAGCTCAAGCCATTATCAACACCTATAAAATTGAATCGAAATTTACAGAAAATGCAACAAGGCTAAAAGACAAAAAGAATACAACTTAAAACTAATAATACAAAAAATGGAGAGATATTACTGCACTTATTTTTTGACAATCAGGCTATTTCTAACTGGAATGAGGGCAACATTGAATTTAGAGCTTGTTTCAATTGTTTAATATAAAAAGAGATTCTAGTAAATGGTCTTTTCTATTTGCACATAACTAAAAATTAAAAAATCAGATTTGCTTACTATTACATAACACTGCTCTGCGTGATTCCTAATGGCAGAAGACGATATATATAGCTCACCAGCTAACCAGTGACGTTTCCAAGCTGGTGGAGAAATTTTAAGATTGCTTAGATTTTACTCCATAATTTACTAACAAGTGTACTATAGGATCGTTTTTTTAGCCTTAAAGACCATCTGCCTAGTGATCTGTGCTCTCGAATAACCTATAAGTATAGCTGCCCGCTGTGCGGGTTTAGCTACTGTATGTTGGTTGCGCCCAGCGTAGTTTTAGAACAAGATTTTTGTAGCACGTTGATAGGAGCTCCAGAACGGGTAGAGTTTTAGCTAAGGCATCTTTTTCAGCCATAAGGGATCACGCAGAGCTGTGTAATGTAATAGTGAGCAAATATGATTTCTCAATCTTAGGTTTCTGTGCAAATAGAAACAACCTTTATATACTAGAACAGTGGTTCCCAACCTTTCAAATATAGCGACCCATTTTAGAACGAGCAATCACTAAGCGACCCCAATCCTTCAAATATCTTATATACATTTATTTTTCCTATAAAAACTGTCATATATTGCGATTTATTCGTGAAGTAACTGAACATTCCGTAAATATATGATTAATTTAAAATTTATTCATAACAAATTTCAAAGCTCCGACAACACACGAATTTATTGCAAATCAATTCCAAATTATTCGAATAAACAAATTTCACACCGTTATGTAAAGTATGTTTATGAACTGACCTTAATGAGACGGCTGGCATTGTAGCTTTTTAGCTCGCAATTCTATCCTGGGCTCCGTTGTCGATATGGCACACCTCAAGTCATCTTCCACATCTAATTTATTTCGGTACTTGTTTTTAAGGATGAGAAGTTGGGCGAATGCTGTTTCACATAAGTAAGTTGTTGGGAACGGCAATAAATTCCTTATTGAGATTTCCTGCTATTACTGGGAATTTTTGGAAATTTCTTACCCAAAATTCTTGTAATTGCAGCAGGGTTGCGGAATCGGAGGAATAAATTTGCGACTCCGACTCCGACTCCACCTTTTCAGAATTTGGCGACTCTGACTCCGACTCCGACTCCACCTTTTCAGAATTTGGCGACTCCAACTCCGACTCAGACTCCACCTTTCCAGAATTTTGCGACTCCAACACCGACTCCACTTATTCACAATTTATTAGATGAATATTTTATTTCTTAATGTTAGCAGGTGTTGCACCCTGTACATATGTTTATTATATTCTTTATTTACGAACGACTTTTTTACGAACGACTTTATTTACGAACGAAGAATGCTATAAATCAAGTTTTACTATTATTTATGTTTACTTGCGTACATGGTCCGTCAAAATGACGGGATTCTATAGTTTCATTTTAAAAAGTCTCAGGACATAGATGATAAACAAATAGATCCATCCTAATAGTACCCGTGGTTAAAATATTCTTGTACTTATGCTCTAGTGAAACTCGTACCCCATATACGGTCAATAAGCATCCTTAAGAGCGTCACAGACGCACACATCAATCAAGCAAGCAACAACTGTGTATTATAATTTAAATTATTTTTGGCCAAGAAGTTTTTAAAAAAATTGGTAAATCTGAAGGATATGACAGTTTTCGATTTTGTATATTTCGATGCCTAAGCATAGTTAATTAGATCGAAATAAATAACTTTTCTTCTATGATCTTTCCGTCTCAAATGAGTATTTTATTAGTTATAGCGGTAGATGACTTACCGCAACTCCAGTGTTTGAAGTGGCAAGTAATTCAAGGAGCACGTCGGACAGCAACACTGCAATGCGCACTCGCTTCAGCGCGATCGTCATCAAAGACGAAACCAAACCTACCGCTATACCTCGTTAAATACTCATTTGACGAAAAAAGTGTATGGAAGAAAAGTTGTTTATTTCGATGTTATTACCGTGATTCGAGCAAAAAAAATAAATAATCGATGAGTTGCGGTTTATTCAAGCGCATTCGTCATCACAGACGAAACTAAACCTACCGCTATAAATCGTAAAATACTCATTTGAGACGGAATGTGCATAGATGAAAACTTGTTTATTTGGATTCAATTAATTAGGTTCAGGCACCAAAAAGTGGAAAATCGATAACTGTCATATGCTTCATATTTACCAAAAAATTATATTACGTTTTTAGCGCAATAAGCTGCATTTTATTTAACAATAGATTCAATTTTCACGCAATATTTTTTTGCTTATAAACAAAAGTGAGCAGATGCCAGGTTTTTCATATTATTTGAATGGTATTTATGATACCATCCAAGGAAGCAGATTCCCATTGTAATATCAAAGGAGAAATTACGCTCAAAACATATACTTATTTATAAATAGATAGAGACACCTGGCGTTTTATTATACAGTGTAGATTATTCTTATTCAATAAAATGCCAAGTGTCTCCTGAAATAAATAAGTAAATTCAGATATTTCCTGTGCATGATTTCTCCTATGTTATTACAATGGAAATTTAATTGAACAAATAAAATTGGTTGGTCCGCCTTGGTTGGTTGGTTGGTTGGTTTGTCTCCCTTTCACGCTTTTAAAGGTTGCTTGATGATCGTATCTGTGATACGAGTTTTACCAGTGCATAATTAAGTACAAGAATATTTAAATCGCTGGTACTATTAGGATGGATATATTTCTTTATGATCCACATCTGGAAGATTTGTATGAAGACAATATCGAATCCCATCGTTTATGACAGGTCATGTACAGTTATACAGGGTGTCCGACACTTTTGTTGCCAAACTTTAACATAAGGTAGCGATCGTCGAAATGAACACTTTTTTTTCTATTAAGGTATGGCCTAAAATGCTTAGTTAAAGAGTTACAAGGACTCGAAGTTGGACAGTTATTAAAAATAATTCGTACACTCTCTTGCGGAGACGAATCCAAGGCGGTAAACTGCGGCACATCAATGGCAAGGATACGAAATGAGAAGTTAGGCAAGTATGTGAAACATTTATAATTAATATTATTAACATTAACTTTTTAATGTTGTGATAAGGAAAAAGCATTTTCGACAATAATTATTATGAGCACAACAAACGAAACCGTAAACTAGGTTACATGTTTACAAAAATTGTTCAAATGCCTCCCATATGTTTCGATGCAGGCGTTCAAACGCCTCTCCAATAATTGGCGGACGCGAGCAAAGACACCAGGAGTTTCACGAATCCTTTCCGAGGCTTCAACAATCCTACCCATCAGGTCCTCTTCGGATTGAATCGGTGTTTCATACACTAAACGTTTCATATGCCCCAGAGAAAGTAAACTAGGGGCGTAATATCAGGAGATCTTGGTGGCCACGCGAAGTGACCGCCACGTCCTATCCAGCGATTGGGATATCGGGCATCCAATAATTGCCTAACAGCAACCGCAAAGTGTGCAGGAGCACCATCATGTTGAAAATACATTCTTCTGATGTCAGCTAAAGGCACATTTTCCAGTAGTTCCGGCAAAACTTCATTAAGAAAAATGTAATAGGTACGTCCATTTAGTCCCTCTGGTAAGATGTATGGCCCAATCAGATGGTCACCAAGAATTCCAGCCCAAACATTTACGGCGAATCTAACCTGATGTCGACATTGTCTTGTAACATGTGGATTGTTGCCAGACCACATGTGCAGGTTATGGAGATTAAGTATTCCTTCTCGAGTAAATGACGCTTCGTCTGTGTAAGACTCGTGATGGGAAACGAGGTTGTTGATCTGTTTTCTGTTGAAACCACCTCGCAAATTCAACACGACGTTCGAAATCTCCACCGTGCAATTTCTGCACACGCCGAAAGTGAAATGGATGTTGACCATTGTTATGTAGTACTTGCCACACAGTAGTTTTGCCTAAATGTAAAGCACGTGCACAAGAACAAGTTCTTGAAGTAGGATTGTTTCGAAAATATTCTAAGACTTCTTCCACCTTATCTGGATCTGCTACTCTCCTTTGGCGTCTTCCTTCAGGTCATGGTCTGTGAAATGATCCGTATTCGCGTAATCTCCGGTGTATGGCTGTGAATGTTTGACGCGATGGAACATGTCTGTTAGGATGCCTTTCTGCGTAAATTCGAGCAGCCTCCCTAGAATTTCCATTTGCTGCACCATACACTAGGTGCATATCCGCTTATTCAGCATTGGAAACTTCCTTCATTGCCGGTGATACATTTGCAGCCGAAGAAGTGCTAACAGTAAATAAACTAATCTTTGTCGTTGATGTCGAGGAGCACCCAGAATATCGGATGAAAAGTAACTTCATGTATTTGTAACTTTTTAACTAAGCATTTTAGACCATACCTTAATAGAATAAAAAGTGTTCATTTCGACGATCGCTACCTTATGTTAAAGTTTTGGCAACGAAAGTGTCGGACAAGGTGTTGGAAAATTCAGTGTAAATATTTTAACCAAAATTGAAGTCATCAGAGCAGTACACTGTGGTGTAATCTTTTTTTAGCAAAATTCAGTTATTTAAAAAAAGTTACAGCGTTTTTAGATATCATTCTGATAAACAATTTTCGCTTTAAAAAGTTTATTCTTCGACCGATTTTAATGAAAATCGGTCACAAAGTAAATATTTCAATGCTCTATGCGCACATGTTGTCAAATTTGAAAAATAAGTAGGAAAATGACGGTCAAATTCAAAATAGGCTACACAAATTATTGGTCTCAAAAGTATAAAACGATATGATGCCGTTGAAGGCGACTGCGGATCGGGGATGGGGAAACGCTGGGCAAAAGACGGAGCTTTACTGGCACTTAGTGCTGGTGCGGTCAGAGGGAGGGAGACGTGTAAAATGCGCCACGATCCCGATGCTGAGGAGGTAAGAAAGAGAAGAGGTAGAGTTTGGCACAGAGTGTGCCGAAGGAAAAACTGAATAGAGAGGGAAAATGGGTAATAGAAGACAAAGGACACAACTCGTGTGCATGACTGTGTTCGTTTGGTTCTGTTCATGTTAGGCGGTTAATAACATTATGAAGGAAAACCTGTCAAGGATTTGTTGAGTGTTGTGGGGTTGTGCAGTGTTTGGAATGTTTGTTTGGTATCACCGACAGCAAAGCACGCCGCCGGTATGTACATATATTATATTGTGTGTTGGTTTGATAGGTTCTGCTCTTACTAATAAATAAATTTTAATGTAATAATGTGATGGGAGGAGGCCTTGGGGTCCCAGCTGCCCACCCTTCCTAATAAATGGAGACCAGGCCTACCCACGCTGGTTCCCCAAGAATAAATAAATAGAAAAGTATTATTAAGTTATGTTGAAAATCTTAGGCCTGGTCTCAAGTAAATACTGGGGTCGGAGGAGGTCTCCAAGCTAGGAGCCTTGAACTCCTGAACCATGCATGTGGTCTGTCATAGTAGCCTGAAACAATATTTTCGAACACTTCAGGTAAATTGTCTTGTATGTGCCTCCAGGTATTGTTTGTTTGTTTGTGTTTGTAATACTGTAATGATGGGTTGGAGACGGCATTGCTGATGTAGTTATTGAGATGTTATTCGATCTGATCGAGAGACATTTGCGATGAAACGAGTGGCATTATTTTGTACTCTTTGTAGTTTTGTGAGTGAGTTAGTAGAAAGTGTGTGCAATGGAATGGCCGGGTTTATTAAAGCTGACCTAACATTCTAAGTTGAGTTTCCTTTTAATCTTGGTGCTTAGCTGTCTGAATCTACAAGGTTTGGATAGATTTGCTCTTGCTATTGCCCCTCTTGCGCCTACCTGAGATGTGTAGCCCCTTGTTGAGAAGATTAAGGACTTAGACCCAGAACTTTGCCTTTTGTTTGGTACGGAATATGCACTTCGTCAATATGAACCGTGTTTGATTTTGTTCCTACTATCGTTACTATTGTAAATTTTTGCATATTTGTCTTTATTTTCCATTTGTTTTCGAACTGGTTGATGTTGTTGATTGCTATTTCGGTGTTTTTTGCTATATCCCTGATATTGCTGGAACGAATTGCAACTATTTGAGTGCAGTAATCAGCTTATGCTATGTATTCTGAGTTTGGAACTGGATCTGGTAAGTGATGAGTGTAAAAGTTGAAGAGAGAGAGGGTGAGAGGCACTAACCCTGCGGTACGCCGGCCTCTAGCTCAAAAAAGGGTCCTGTGATGCCACCTATCCTGCATGACTGCTGCTGCTCTGTCTGTTATGGAGTCGCAAAGTGTTCTTGTGAGAGATGGATGAAGGTTTACATTGACTATTTTGTATTTAACGCCTAGATGCCAGACTTTATCGAAGGCTTTAGCCACGTCTCGGAGAACAACATCAGTCTTGCATTTGTCTGATAGGTGGTTGACTATGGTTTTTCATGGAAAATTGCGAGTGCTGTATGTGTCCTGTGACCTGCTTTGAATCCGTGCTGTCTTTTGTTTAGTTTATTTTGCTGTATTAGATGGCATGTAAGTCTGTTATTTAGAGTTTTCTCGAATAGTTTTGCTTGGATATCAAGTAGTGAGATGGGGCGGTAATTTTAGGTAGAAAAATTATTGTTCCTCTCTTTAGACTGTCCGGAAAGTAGCCAGCTGATAGGGCATATGATAGATGTTTGTCAAAATGTTCATCATATTTAGCGGTAGATTCTTCAGGTGGTTAAAAGTTATTCCTGTCGGTCCGGGGGCTTTCTGTTTGAATGAACGGAGAGTACTGATGGCTTCTAGTGTGGTAATTTGTGGGCATTGCAGTGGATCAAGTCTGTTGAGGTCGCCTGTTTGGTATGGTATTGTGCGTTGATTGTTATGGTTCATTCAGTTCTCTATTGTTTCAATATGCTCTTGATCGAATGCATCATCGTCCCCATTGGTAAATATTTGTTGCCAGTGACTTCTGAAAACCCTCTCTTTGTCTGCTGGTTCAGTTAGATCTTCGTTGTTATGCTTGATATACGATGCGTGTTGTTTGTTTCTGTTTGCTCTTCGAAGTTCTTTGACTGTGGTCCAAAATTTCTGTATATCTGCCTCGATGTTCATGTCATTTATGATATTATTCCATGATCTAGTGTACAAACCGTAGTAGATGGTATTAAGATTGTTTCTGAGATTAGTGATGTATGTAATTAACTGTCTTGATGCATGGGCCAAACGTTGACATGTGATCAAGAGCTGCTTTGTTTATTAGTTGCATGTTGAGTGCTTCTAGGTTAAGTTTGATGCCTGGGATGGTCCTGTAAGCTATGGTTGGAATGTGTTTGTTTGACGCCGTTTGAATTACGATGGTCCAGTCCTCTATTGCCACATCTATTTCCTCAAGTGTAGGATTAGGGTCTATAAATTGTGTGTGCCGTCGTAAATCCGCTCTGTATTCCTTCCAGTTTGCTCCATGAAAACATTTCCTAGGCTGTAAGGGGATTTGTACTGGGTTTGCACAAATTTTTATCATTAGTGGTATATGGTTGGGTGGAGTCAAGGCTCCAGCTGTGAGATATGTATTCATGTAAGCCCTGCTGTTCTGTAACATAACGTCTGGAGTGGAGGTGTGATGCCCGGAAATATAAGTCGGAAAGAATGGCCCCACATGAGAACAAATGCCTGACCTTACTATGGGTGTGAAGGTTTCTACCTCTAGTGTTTGAAATGTTATGCCCTAAAAACGGATTCCGAGCGTTAAGGTCCGCGCGTTATCATGTAGGTGGGGTGGTTTCTTCTGAAGAAGGTATTTGAGTCAATTATGTTGAGGTATTGCGTTCGAGGGGGGTGTAAATAGTGGCTATTGTGATTGGTCCTTGCAGTGTTTCCAATGTTACAGCGAACATATCTGAGTAAAAGTTGTCTATTAGTCTGTATATAACGTGTTTTCTGGTTCCTATTGCAGCTCCAGCGTAGCGTTTGTTTGCGTGATTGACTGTGAATACGTTATAGTGGACAATTTTGGTTGATTGCCCAGTTGTTACTGCTGTTTCATTAAGGAGGATGATATCTGGATCGAATTGATTGTAAATGTTCGAGAGGGTGTTTTTTTTGTTGTTCCACGTGGTTACGTTGTGCTGCAAAATTGTCAGTGAATGCATGATCAAGCTTGGATTTTTTTTGCTGTGCTTGTGGTGGAGTGTTCGGGTAGTCGTAGATATTTGACATGGATCAGAATGTGTATTTTGGTGCCTGTGAGTTCCAGTCTCTCTGTTCTAATTATTTCGAGCATTTTTCTTGAATCTGCGTCCTGTACTGTGAATTTTAAACCGAAATCTTTCTTTGCTAGTTCGTTGATGTACAATTTTTGAGTTGGGTTGGGAGGAATGGGCTGTTTGTCATTGGAGTTATACGGTAAATTTAAATTGTTACTGGTCGTGTTTCTGAGTGTTCTCTTTCTCTTTCAGTTGGTGGATATTGGTCGCTGATTTTCCTCTTAATTCGTGAGTATGTTGGTGGTTCAAGTTCTATTTCTGCCGCTATCGATGTTGGATCCTGTGCCGGTTCAATATTGGCAATGAGTTGTTGGGTTATTTGAGAATAGGTCTTTGGCCTCACCGAAAGACCCTCCTCCTCCTCAAATTCGCTGTCACTGTTTGATTCGTCCACAGAGTGCATGCTCGAGCTTGATGGTTTTGACTGTTGTTCCTGTTGCATGTGAAATTCAGTATCCGGGTTGTTGTAGAAAAAGTTGAAAATGGTTTTTGAGTCTCTGTCCTCAAATTTAGCATCGATACTATAGTTCAGTTGGATGTTTCTAGAGAAGCCAAAGGCAAAGCTCTCTTTTCCTGCTAGACTGGTGATATGGGCTTCGAGGATGAGTGTGAGTAGCTTAAGCTGTATGTTGTTGGCAATGGTGAGTGTGTGCTTTGGTATTGTTGATTCTTTGAGTGCAGTTCTTGCTATTTGTGAATAGGTTTGCTGAGTTCTTTCAATTTCTTGTTGGGTGAATCTTTGTTCCTTTTCATTAATTGCTTTTTTTCTTGTGGGGCAGCTGGCAGCGAGTGTTCTATGAGCTCCTCCACAGTGTAAACACTTCCTGTACTCGTTTTTGCATTGGGTATAGATGAGTCCTACGTCTCCACATTCTGAGCAAACTGTTATGGTGGCAGGTCATTGATGGGTGGCATGTTCTTCTATCTTGTAACATTTGTAGCATATTAAGAGGTCGGTAAATTTTTCTGCTTGGCATTGATGTGATGTTATCTTGGTGTTGAACATGAGAAATCCGTCGCGCAGCATTCTTTGGGCTGTGGTAGTGTCGGTTGTTACTATTTTAATGAAATGTGTGTAGTCCTAAATTTTGATTATGTCGGCAATTTTGAACCAGGGTTGGAGTCTTTGAATTTCCTGTTGAATTTCGGATGGTTGTTTCTCTCCTATGTGACTGTATATCTGTCTGACGAAGAAGGAGCGTTTAGCTCTCAGGTCCGGAGGTATCACAGGCTGTAAGTTGATGCGTTTGAAAACTTCCTGAGCATTGATTGAGGTGAGTTTTTCAACTGCATTTGGATCGTCCGTGACGGCATAGAAGCCGAGTTTATTGTCATTAAGTCTGATGAGAGGTGCTTCCAGTTCCGAGAAAGCTGCACACTGAAAACACTTTGGCGTTGAACTTCCTTATTGGGGTCAATTCTCTTCAGTTGAACTCTGTAGGTGTTTGCTTTTGTTTCTTTGTAGTATAGTGAAGTACTGCTGATGTCCGGAGGTGTAGCAGCTGGATGGCCGGTTTGGGAGGGTCCCCTAGGCTGGCGGGTGGACCCACCAGGCCAAGGGGGCCTTCCCCGTGCGGCAGGATTAGACAAGCACAAGAGCTGTGATCCAGAGAAATGAAAAATAACGTGAGAAAAAGAGAAAAAAGAAAGTCTCTCACCTCCCCAGGGACAGGCCTGGAGGCACCTCAAGCACCACACCGAAAGAAAGCAAGGCTTACCGATGAAAAGTAACTCTTACAAAAACCAAAACTCCGCTACTCCAAAAAACACCAAGGCAGGACGAAGAACGCTTCCAGAAAAGCTGAGATATTCCGCGCACTGCTGAATACTGTCACCATGAGTGACCAATGCGCCACTAAGAACGCGGTGTACTTTTTATAGTCGGGGTAAGTGGGTCAAAACGCACCACAAACGCGCTGACAACGAGAAGCCTACGATGAAAACCCATGTCAAAACCTTTCAGGTGATATAATGCATGGCAAAAAATAATCAGATTGAGTGCATTAGCAAGGAGGGAAATTTATATAAGTTCAGCAGTATTGACGCGCATCCACATGTTGCCCTGTCACTGCACCAGATAGGCATGGCTAGAAGAACGTGAGTGCTGCGGTAAGTGGGTTTTACTACGTTTTAGGAGAATGTTTGGATAAAACACAGGTTGTACTATTTAGAGTTATTAAGCATGGTTAAATTTACATACATTATGCATGTCGATTAAAATTAAACGATTAGAAAACCACAGTTAAATCTTGTCTAGGTACGTATTCTCTTATTTCGTCACTTCATTGAGTAATCAAGGCTTTAAAACATAAATAAGGCTTATAGCATTTGCAACCATGTAAATAATATTCAAAGAGATTGATATTTGTAAGTAAATGAAGATATAACAAAAAGTTTCTAGACAGAAATTTTGAGAGTAATTTCACTCGACAAAATATAAACTTTTAAAGTCTACAGACCGCAACAAATTTTTAGCTTCGAAGAATGTTTTTTTACACTAGACCATTGGTTGCTTGTCATTTCGTTTCTGGACTTCATTGCGTTAAGGGTAACACTGTCAACTGCCCAGTCATACAACGATTCACAAATGAAGAAATGGCTGACATTCATTTGACTTACGGAGAAGTACAAGGAAACTCGAGGCAAGCAGCAATTATGTACAGAAATAAGTTCCCGAACAGAAATGTGCCAAATCTCAGGACCTTCACTGCTGTTCACAGGAGGCTTCGAGAAACTGGTTCTTTTAAGGTTACGCGACCTGACGCAGGGAGAATAGATTGAGTCTTGAACGGGACAAAGAGGTTCTAGAGTAGATTCAGGATCATCCTAATGCAAATTGTCGTTGTGTTGCTGATGCAATGGGGATCAGAGATCATGCTGAAGTGTGGAACGTTTTGCGCGCGAGCGATCTTCACCCCTACAGATATGAGAGTTCAAGAATTGCTACCAGCAGATTTCCAACCTCGGGTTGTCTTTTCAAGATGGTGTCTTAGTAAGCTACGCTAAAATTTAAATTTTTATTCATTCATTCTTTTTACAGATGAAGCCAATATTTCAAGAGAGGGTGTTTTTAACCATCAAAACCGTTACCACTGGGCAGAACAAAATCCCCACAACATTATTGAACACAAACATCAACATCGGTACAGTTTCAAAGTTTGGGGCAGGTATCCTAGGGAATCACTTGATCGGTCCATACATTTTCCCTGCTGCACTCACTGGGGACACTTACAATGTTTTCTTCCCGTATTACTTGAACATGTTCTTTTTGATATTCGCCATGCTGCTTCAATACGATAGTGCCATGCCTCACTTTTCTAGAGCACCAAGAGACACACTGAGCATTAAGTTCCCAGACAGATTGGTAAGACGTGGAGGACCAGTTAACTGTCCTTCTAGGTCTCCTGATCTGAACCCATTAGACTATTTTCCGTGGGGACACGAAGAGTCTCGTGCATGAAACGTCCGTGAAATCAGAGGAAGATATAATTGTCAGGATTGCGGTGGCTGCTGGAGACATAACAGCAAAGAGAGAAGTGTTCGAACGAGTACGGTAGTCTTTGGAGAATCGTGCAGGTTGGGCATAGAAGAAACTGGGAAACATTTTGAACACCTGTTGTAACTTGAATCTTAATCCTGAATGATGATACATCATGTGCTAAAGTAACGTAACGTGCTTTGAGCTTCAGTAACTAAATAGTTTCGTATTGTAGAGTCACACTTTAATTTTTTATTTCATATATACGTTCATGGGAATTTTTCATTTACATTAAGCTAAACTAATGAAATTCAAGATGTTCACAGTACCATAGTCAATACCATAAAACAGGTGAAAGCTGTCAAATTCAAATCTTTATCACAGTATTCTCCTCAAGCGTTGTAAAACCCACTTACCGCAGCACTCACGTTCGTCTAGCCATGCATATCTGGTGCAGTGACAGGGCAACATGTGGGTGGGTGCGCGTCAATTCTGGTACACTTATATCAGTTTTCCTCCTGGCAAATGCACTTAATCTGATTATTTTTCGTCATACATTATATAATTTAAAATGTCTCAAAATAGGCTTTCAACGTAGGTTTCTCGTTTTTACAATTGTAACTATTAATTTGCTTAGCCTATTTTGAATTTATACACTATTTTACTAGTTGTTTTACGCTTTCTACAAATTTTGACAACATGTGTGCATTGAGCATTGAAAGATTTACTTTGTGACAAGTTTTCATCAAAATCGGTTAGGAAATTATTTTTTTATAGCAAAAATTGTTTTTCGGAATAAAATTGAAAACGCTGTAACTTCTGTAAAAAACTGAATTTTGTCAAAAAAATATGCCACAGTGTAAGGATATGATGACAACTTGTGGTTTAAATATTTGCACTGTATTTTCTAACACCCTCAAATCTAACACCTCAATAATACTCAGTTTCACGAGTATTATTGACAGGTGTCTTCTGAGTAGGCAGTGCCTACCCTGAGAAGCATAGAAAACTATCAACAGCTTTTCCTATTACCGAGTATGCACCAATTCAACGAAATTTTAATAGTTGATTCAATTACTATGCTCAAAATCCCAAAAATTATGAAATAGTCCTACATGTACATAAGGCAGTTAAATTTGCACACTGCATTTTTTTTCTCTTTATCTACACCATGCAAGATCAAAATGCAGAAAGGGTGTTATATTATTGGTCAATACTATGTTTTATCTCGGTTATAATACGAAAAAGTTTTTCTGCTTTCGTCCCAGGAGCCTGACGTTTTCGCAATGTTTTCTATACGAATAAAAGCCACTTTTAGCTTCGATGTGTGTGATATGAAACTGTCTTTTATTCTCGTCTGACTATTCACTACGTATTTGACACTTTCTTTTTTTAATATACGCCCTCGTTCTCTTCATTTCCAATTTTTGGTGCAAGTTGGAGCGCTTTCAGTAAGAAAATTTGTACTATCTCATAACTACATAAATCATTGCAGTTGAGATAGTTCATTGCTTTCAGTTAAAATATGTGTGTGACTAAGTGAAGTTTTTTCTAGTCTTGTGTCATTATTTTCACTGCTGTTCGTTCATATTGTATTTTATTTTTTTCATGTTTCCCAATACCGATATTGTTTACATACCTTACAACATTTCCAAATCTTCCTTGAGAAGAAGAAGTAATTAACTATATAATGCCGAGAAACAGATATTATTTCAGTTTTTAAAATCGTAAAACATAATTATAAAAATCTACTTTTCAGCGTATGCTTACTTAGAAACCATGGAGTGATCAGAAGATAAAAATTGAAAATAATAAAGACATAATGAAATACAATATAAATCTTAAAGGACCAAACAACATTCGAGGAATAACTTTAGAAATGAGCAGAAATGTTCATTTTTAATACATGTTAACTTGACCTAAAGACAAGGAAGTAAACAAAACAACCCAATTGAAAATCAAGGACGTATCGCCGATGTGTTATGGTCGGGTAAGGAAGAACCTAAGGGACGTAACATGGGTAAATCACCTCCGAATCGTAGGCGAAATGTCCACTTGAGGACGAACTTTTGGCTCAGATACGTACGCGGCCGTCCGCGATGGTCATACAAATCAAGTCCATGTTACGTCCCTGCTCGACCCATTTCACCGGCGATACGCACATGATTCGCAAATGGCCATCCTTGAATTTGGCGTTAAAAAAAAACTTTCGGCCGCGCACAGACGAGATTTATCGCCTCTAAGCGACCCTCAAATATATATATTTATATATATGCATAATCACATATATATATATATTTGTATTTTAGGATCGCTTAAAGGCTATGAATCTTGGCTGTGCGCGGACGAAAGTTTTTGTCGAAAGTTGTAGTTTTTTAGAGCAACACTCAGATATATATATATATATATATATATATTTGAGTGTTGCTTTTCAAAACAAAAACTTCGCTGAGCGTGGCAGAGTTTCTAATGAGAAAGATTGGTTTTAAATCACTCAAATGTTTACCCCCGCCCGCTGTTAATTATGTTAAGAAACAAAAATAACGACTCATCTTGGCCGATAATTAAGCACACCTGTCCAATTACAGCATAGACTGCGCTGGTCTTATTTCTACGATCACATACTTGACTCGCAGTTATTAAAACATGTTTTGACATCTAAGTTATTCATTGCTTATATTTTTTTACGAAAATGCAAAGCACGATCGGCATTATAAGCACTCAAAAAGGTATAAATGAAATATTTCATTAAAATTACTCCTTTATTTAAGCTAAATCTAGAATTTTAGGATAAGCCTCCCTGTCCAAATTAATGCGTTGTAGAGAGTGGAAGATGGAACGAATAAATTTGTAGGGAATTAAGCAAAGGGGGAATCTATGAACAAGGCGTGAAACACCTTGTTTTCAGAATAAACATGATACACAGAAGTTTATGAAACATGATAGAAGTTAAAGAACGTAATAAACAGCGAAAAAGTCAGCAGTAAGCTGCAAAAAAAGGAATCTCAACGCCAGCACGTTTGCTGACGCTTTTCTTGCGGCGACCAACTTTCATGACATAGAAAACATAAATTTATTCCGAACCAAGAAAACAAAAGTATATGAAATCAAAAGGAATGCATGCATACCTTACCTTCAGCTGGGCCTCAGAAATTCCCCTGGGATCGCTAGATCCCATTGATATAGTAGTTCTATGCTCTGAAGGGTCTAAACCTTCTGTGACACTTCATCTTAGAATACACCGTGTCTTTCCGTTTAACTCGAGTAAAACTGCATGGCTTCAGATTTTGGCAAAAACAAATCATTATCAATGTGTCATAACCTAAAGACTAGAAATATTTTGTTCACAACATAATTTTAGGTTTCTGTAAAGATTATTCATTCTCAATCTATACATCAAAGCATAACCAAAAGAATAGAAAAGATCGTTATAAGGAACTACGGGTATAGAATATAGACACGTTAAGAGCGTACAGAGTTACCATTCTTTATGTGAGTACAATGCATTGCATCAGCTGAAATATTCTGCAAGTAACTTGCAACACATATACTACTAGTTTCTACTTCCTATGTATTTAATTGAAGGGGAAATGAACTAAACAGAAATAAATAGAGTGAATTTGCAATGCTTTCAATTTCTAATTCCTGCTTCTTAACTGTTAAATATCCATTATATTGCTCCAGGACGAAAATCTTATTTGCACTCGTAGGTATCTCATATATATGTTTATGTGTGCGAACCCACAATGACGAGATATCAAAGACAGTATTAGGTAATAGGTATAAATACTCTGTTTCGGACTTCGGACAAAATAATCAACAAAAACATTGCGTATTTTTATTTTTCAGTAAAGTATTTTAAATGTTTTGTTTAATTTTAGTTTTAAACAATCAAATAATTTTTATCAAAAATTTGAATCGAAGATACCAAAAAATAGTGACTCCAACCTCGACTCCACTACATTCGAATGAACGACTCCGACTCCACCACATTCGGAAAAGCGACTCCGACTCCACCACACTTCAGAGAAGTGACTCCGACTCCGACTCCGGCTCCACCCTAAAACATGCGACTCCGGCGATTTCCGACTCCCGACTCCGACTTCGCAACCCTGAATTGCAGTTCACCAAACAATGATTTAGCTTCAAAGTTGTATTTTAAGTCGATGAACTCGTCATCTGCTGCTTCAGGTACTTCAGATACACTGGCATTGAAACGGTTGATTGTAAGGGAGAAAGATTTGGAACATTCATCAGGAAAATATTTTCTTACCTGAATAGCAAGATTTTTCAAATGCTCTTGTATCAAGCCATACAAGCCTTCGATGTCAATTTCATTTACCGCTTCTTCAACCAGTTGGGCAAGTGTTGGGAACGTGTATAATTTTTTTGATGAAGCGGAGTGATAGATGCAGTCCGCTGTTACTTCTTCAGCTAGTTTAGGTTGTATTTGTTGGTTTTTAGTATGATGTTATTTTTTTTCTCAACGAGTAACTTCTTGCTCGAAATTTGAAGGGATTTTGTGATTTTCTACCGACAGGAGTTGAAAATGACCTTACGGGTCGAAACGTTCTTTTCTTAGTATTAGACAGTCTTAATAAGAATGTCAAATTTAAAAGCGATTTTCTTGGCTCTTTTATTTATAATTAGCCTGTATTTTATTCTATTCATCTTCCTTCGGCTTCTATCACCGACTCAATTCAAGTCCGAAAACTACTGCAAGCTTTGATCAGGTGGTCTTTGTTTATGTCTTCCATTGCTCGAGCGATTGCTTCCATCAGGGGGCATTTGGTGTTACGGGGGTGCTTATTAACTTTCTTTTCAACGACGCCCCACACGTACTAATTAAAAGAATTAAGGTCTGGTGAGCTATATAGGAGGCCATAAGCTTGGTGTGACATCATCATGAAAATTATCGGCCCTCCAATCCTGAGTTTTGAGAGCTTTATGGGATATAGCCGAATCTTTTTGTAAGACATAGGCCCTTCCATTGGCTACTCTGTCTATTCAAGACTCAACAGTGGTTTGAAGAGTCTCGACATAGGCGTCTGAATTAACTCTAAGGTCCTGTCGAAAAAAATGAGGAGGTATGATGTGCTCTCACTGCTATAACAACACCGAAAACCATCACAGTTGCTGAGTTAGTCAGAGCGTTGACATTGCTGTTTTCTCTGGCTCGTGGCAAATTCATCTCCATTGTTTACATTCAGCTCATTTCTAACTTTGCAAACAAAAGATCCGGCGCCTCTAAGAAATCTTGCAATTTTTATAATGCTGTGTTTCGTATATATACACTGTTATAACGTGTCTTTTCATTTCAATAGTTATAGTAGTATCTGCCATGGGATCATCTGAAATAAAAGATACACTAATTATTATCGGGATAGTTCAAAATTACTAAAATATAACTGTCCTCTGATACCAAGCTTACGCACCCGGTATTCGTGGTTTGGTGCTGATTTATTCTAACTTTGAGAAGGTGACTGCCTAAATCAGCTTTCCAAACAGTTTTGGTTCCAGTTTGTTCGTTTGTTTTATTTCTCGGAGGGCACGAGGAGCAGGCGCCTGAGAGAAATGAAACGCGACGAAGAAAAATTCTGACGATGGCTTACTAGAACTTTTCCTAAATTCATTTGCATGACGCTCAGCTGTTACCCTGAGAGCAGAAAGCAGATAATTCTGCCACTTCGAGATGCAAAGGGGCTCTTAGCGTAGTCCCCTCAACATACTTCGTATAAGCATAAGGAAGTTTTTAATTTGCAAGTAACTATCAGGGTATTGGCTGAGCAAAACCCTCATCAGTTCAGCGCATGTTAAATAACATGCTTGAAATGTTACGTATTCGTTAAAATCACTTCATTTACACAATCTTCAATAATGTTCCATGAGTAATTAAGAGCGTTTGAAAAAAATGCCTCTTTCAGAGAGAAATGAAAAAAAAATCCTCTTGATTCATAAACTTTGATAAAAACTACGGGCGACGGTAGAGTTCAAAAAAGTACTGCTCACTTTGCGCAGCAGAACTTGCCTATTATGCTGAGAGAATAGAAATTGAGTTGGTCGTAATTTTCCACTAATGGTAAATATTTCTTCGTTCGATGGTACAAAAAAGTCAAACCAACCTCCAATATTGCAGGGCTTTGCTCAAAGTATGGAAATGTTCTACGACGGAAAATATTAGTCTCGTGTACTCGAGGAAAACATTAAAGACTCATAGCACGCTAAGGCTTATTCTGTCGAAAAGAGCCACGTTGACTTGCGTCACACAAACCCCCCCGTAACAGTCTAGTCCCACGGGGTACTACGAGGTTTCAAAGAACGTCTGGCCCTCTGCTCTTTACCTATGCATGAGGTGCCCCTGCGACCAGAGTGTGTCGGTCGCATATCGCCATTGCGCACACATCCGCATTTCCTTTGATCTGCCCTGCTGTGACGACCTTTCCGGAAGAGAGTAAACAAACACCGAGCGAATTATGTTTTGTGTAAAGAACAAACTTAATTTGAGGGCGTCTTGAAAAAGAAAGAAAAACTGCTAACAACTGCCAATTCACGGCCTCATATTCCCCATTGTGAGACTCCTAATTAACGTAAAGATGGCATGGCAGTACGGTATTATCAGACAAGCATGTGGCCGTTCAGCAATCGCATATTTTGATCAGCCAAACTGTTATATAGCTCATCAAGATGATGTGTACGTAGTTTGGACGCTTGACACATAGTGAGTTGAAACATGTCTTTTGCAGTCCTAGCTGAGAGTCAGCGTTACTGTGTTGAAGAAGCAAAGTAAATAAAACTTTACTATAAAATCTAAATTCTTTACTGCGTTAAAGAATCTAACGATGCAAATACTTAACCTTTAAAAGAATAGTAAAAGCATTTCAGTTCGGGGACAACCAATAACGCATCTGAAAATAAATTACATTTCCTCTGTATGTACGTATGCTTCGGTAATGAGACACCAAAGTTATCTCACAGTTGATGATATACAGTAGTTGTATTTATGGGAAATATTAAGTCTAAAAAGTCAAGCAGAAAATCTGCAGCAAGAAAAAATAAAAAGGGACTATCGAAATCATGCAGACATCGAATAAGCTCCCCAAAACAAGCACGAGAAGCGAACACACCATCAAGCCAAATACCTGTGAGCTTGCTCCATGCATGTCCTTTAGAATTAGCCGTCCAATCGAGGTTCTCGAGCAATCGGGCGAGATTAACTGACATTTTCGTACGTATATAATGAGCTCGCCAGGAGGTGAGAGAGCGTCATTCACTCCCCAATCTTTGCTGGCTCTTCAGTTAGGAAACCATTTTCCCGCTAGATTTCATTTGTGCTGAAGTTCTCGACGTCACTCAATCATGTAACATTCGATAGAATCTTCGCGCAGTATTTTAATCGACAACTTTGACACTGACCGACGGTCGAATGAAAGGAACGTTTCACCCTTACATTTTCCTTATACAAACGAATATCAACAAATGGTATCGTGAACTTTTGCTTGCCACAAACGAAGCCGGTTGATGCTTACTTCAAGTTCGTTTCCAATGTGGTTTGTGCGAGTCTTTGCCAGTTTACTAACAATTTAGATTACGCAGGTGTCGGCCGCTTTGGCTGGTGCTTGATATTGTGTTCTCCAGTCGAGACGTCAGTGCATAATCGTATCACTGCTCTACAGTGAATACTTTTGATTATTTGTGAAATATGTGGAGTATGGTGGTCGTGTGTGCTACTTGATTAGTATTTATGAATGGCAAACACTTGTATTTTTTGTACGTTCTATTCCAATGTTTATGACCTAATGGTAGTTTATAAAAGAACTAGCTACCCGTGCGTGAAAAACTGGGAAAATTCAAATCGAAATATTCGTCAAATGTGAAGTCGGTACTCGAACTAAATTTTGACTTCGAAGCTTTGCCGATATCGGTTCAAAATAGTCCCCACAGTATACCACCACTGAACGTCTGTTAAGTCACACATTTTGTTACGCATTAACTGCCCTCAATTACAATGTGGTGAGTACGAGTTAAGAGTCAAAACAAAACCTGAGAAGCGTCAAAATACGAGAGGAGTTCATTGTAACCATTCCTCTTTTTCTCCTTATATTCAAGTTCTTCCAAATACACTGTATCATAGAAAAGTGTACTCAAGTTAAAATGTTGTGCGGCCATTGTCCAACGAATAAACCTCTCATATGCATCATTGCTGGAAATAGAAATTTCGAAAGTTGAAACCGTTATACAAATAGCGAATAGATTAATCTCGACATTGATAGCTATCAGAAGTTCCACCTAATCTTCGAAATGGTACTTCGAGAACTTCTAGCTGAAGTAAATATTTTATTAAATTTTTAGAACACAGTAGAATACAATGCATTGAAACAGTTATCTGTTGAAAGTTATCTCGTGTCCCGAAATTATGAAGAACAGCTTATAATATTTGCAAAAATTAAATCTTCAACAGCAACATTCTGATGAAAAAATCAAGCTCCTTCAGCCAAGAAATGAAGTGCAGCTTTAAATCAAGCTTCCATAGGCTAAAAAATAACCATGAAACCGTTACTACACACTACGAGTAACATATCAAACCAATGTAAACGTTCTAATTCATTATACCCTTCTTTGTCCTCTTCAATATTTGCAAAATTTGCCCTCTTGCATCTCTTTGATCGGTTGAATGACCATCAGTCAAAAGTTGTCAATTGGAACACTGGGAGAAGATTCTGGCTACAGAGTGCGGATTGAGTCCTTTAACTTCAGCGCGAATGAGCCGAAGGTCGGGTAGCTAGGTAAAAGCGTAGATAGTGTTTCATACATAGTGTGTCATAGTGTTTACAGTGTTTTATAAAACCCGAACTCTCCGTCCGAATGGTGATAACTTTCTAACTAAGCATCCGGTCTAACTGTTTTTTGGTAAGACGCAGAAAATTTTCTGAAAAACAAACAATACAACTGTTTTATAAACCCCAAACTCTGGTTATAGCTTCTTCAAACGTTCAAAGTTATCCATAACACTTTTCGAGTAAAAAATCGCAAGAAATAATGCAAACCAAACAATAATTTAATAATACCAAACCATAACACCAAATAAACAAATTTGTTTGGTATGATGATTACAAGCAAAATTAATTTGGAAAAGAAGTCCTACGATACCTATAAAATGTTAACAACAATTAATATGTAAATAAATGTTAAATAAATTATCCAAAACTTCACCTGACAACAAACAAAAGGTTTTCATCGGCTCTGTTCGTGCTCAGACCAGAAACTATGAGCTGGTTAGGGAAAGATTTGAAGAAAACTTCCCAGAAATAACATCTCTTCCTTTAAGGATTTTTACAAATTTCCCAAGTCAACGGACTGTTGTGAGCCAAAATAAAAGCAACAGCGAAGTATTGAACGCTGCAAGGAAAAGAGATATCATTAATTTCATTAAGATCCGACTGTCTTCAGTGAAAGAAATACTTTCGGCAAGACATATTTGGTCGTAAGTAGACCTAAAAATCCTTTTGATCGCATTATAAAAAATCTGCATTTTCATCTCTATGAAATAATAAACAAAAAAAAAATACTGATACAGGCTTCCACCGACGACTAGGTTTCTGTAATTGGGTTCTCAACAATGGTGGAAAGTTTTTTCGGCGATTGTTTGAAACAGATAAGGTTGCTTTCCATTTAAATGAAAAAAATTAACGAGCAGAACAATGGATGACACTTCTAAGAATGCTGTATATGTTCCCTTCGAATGTGAAAAGGTTTCTGTGTGGGCGGGGTTATGCGGCAACGGTAGAGAAATCAACATAGGTTCTATTTTCTACGAGGGCCATTTTGACAGTGCGAGGCACCTTCAGTTCTGACGAGGGGAAATCGTCCCACACCTTCAAGAAGCATAAGGTCAACAATTTACCCCAGTCTGCTGGATGCAGGACGATAATCCTAGTCATCGGGAAATTTGCGAATAACGTTTCAGAACCGTGTCATCGGCGTAGGACGTGGCCAGGAGTGGCCGCCTAGGTCCCCAGACCTCGCTCCATGTGACTGCTTTTTGTGGGACATTGAAAACATGGTCTACATAACTCCTTCGCTGAATGTAAAAGCTTTAAGAGAAAAGATGATGACAGAGTTCAACGCTATCAGCTAATATCCGTGTATGATATACCGCTTAATGAAAAAAATTAACGGAAAAATTCAATAGTGCATCGAGAAAATGGTCATCAAGTTAGAAGTAAATAAAAATCCCACTTTTATTCTAAAGATTAATTAATACTTTTGTAACTGAAATTTAAATAATGATTCATCCAAATTTAGCTTCGCATTTTTTGGGGGATTTCTCATACCAAATAAATTCAGATAGTTTTGCTTTAATTTGTGATTGTTTGTTCCACGGAGCGCTTAGGATACACTCGCATGTTTTCATTAGCAGCTGTAACCAGAGTTTTGCGTTAATAAAACATTGTCTTGCTGTTATGCCTAAAAACAATTTTCATCCTCTAATCCAAAAATAACATTTAAATTGAATGAATAATTAGCAAGTTATTAACATTCTAACTGAGGGTTCGGGCTCTCGTGATACACCCTGTGTAAATTCAGAAGGCAGTCGATGGGAAATGAAACGTAGTTCTTCGAGGAATAAATTTGGCGATTTCTTGATTGCATAGCACAGGGGCATAACTTTTGATGTTTATTGCCGAAGTAGACCAAAGGGTGTATGGTACTATGTCTCCTCTAACAAACACTCAGGTTTGCAGTTTATTTTCTTGTGCCAAAATCATGTCATTGTTTACATCCGTCAATATATCGTAATTCGAATTTATTTCAGTATGTCGTAACCATCTCTCATGTTTAGGTTTCCTTGTTCCTTGAAATGAAACTCTACAACTGTATCCTCGATACCCAGAAGTTCGACTTACGTCTGGGTGTTTCAAAATTCTGATGATAACCCGCAAAATTTATGAAAGATAGGAGTAATAAAGCAAAGGGGTCTAGTAAAATTTTTAATTCAAACCTTTAATATAAAACTTAGCTGTGGGTTACATACTACGTTATTATTTTTCCCCTCTTATGTTACATATACTTCTTTATGCTTTCCTGCTGATTTCAGTATCAGTGCGTCTGTTATACAAGGAACACCAGGTGCCTGCCGATGTTTTCAATGACAAGATCCGTGGCACAGATTCACGATTTAACTAAAATATATCGAAAATATAATTTCCTATAAATGCCGCACCCCTCACCCCGCTTGCTGATGATCACATAACAGCGATCACCGTGTGTTTAAAGGGGTATTTGAAAGGTGCTTTTACCCTGAACAGCAACAGTCCGCCATCCTACAAACCTTTGTTCTCCATTAAACGTTACGCTTGGGACCAACTTTATCTATCCTCGCAGCTTAGATTGGACAGAGCCACAATTCAGGCTCCTGGGAGACCACATTTGGTGACACATCCAGTTTTATTGCGTTCTCAAGAATGACATATCCATGTATAAAATCACGTTTCAGAATAAATAAGGTTCGAACAGCAAATTTAATCAGTCAATGATCTTTTTTGTATGCTGTTGTAACTAAATTAAATAATTTATACACACTTTATCGGATATTAGTTTTGAGACAACTTGTTCATAACGTAGGAAAATTCTAAGTCCACACCTGAATAAGAGATATGAGAACAAAAAATTTTGGTACGTCTATTTTAACTAAAAACCATTGCGTTAGAGTATGTAATTGATGTCGTCATTCTTGACGAGACAGACACGCTAGCAAAATAGAAATAAGACTTGGACAAATGCAAAACTAGGCTGGGGCTACTATAATACATTATGGTCAAAACACAACTTCTTGCAACAACTTCGTTCCTTCTTTCCAGATTTTTTAGATACGCCCCGGTGGAAAAGCGACCACAAACAATAATAATTATTTGTAGAGATGTTCAATAGAATTGTAATGTGATATAGCAACATTTTGTTGGGGACAACAATCCTATCAGACATCCTGTTTGGAGAACAATGTGTTTTAGTTAAATTTTGAAGGTTCCAGATATTAGTCACCTCACTTTTGTTGCTATGGAATATGAAATTATTTAACAGAAGATCAAAAGTCAATAGTTGTGCTGGAAAATACCAACAATGTACCTCTTCAAGTCGTGATGCAACAGCTGGCATCATTTTAGCACAATCAGGAGTTTTCCTCCTGAACCTTCAAGAGTATCGAGATCCGATGCTGGGTCTTCAAAGCTAAAAACTATACGAAATATGCGCAGAATACTTCCTGTTTGGTGGCGATGGGTGGAAGATACGATGAAACTTGGGTGGCGATGATATATTTCTTATCACAGGAGTGCCGTGTGTTCTCAAATCTATCCGTAACAAACCCCATTATGAAATGGGAAACAACTTGAAAGCCTTCTTTAATTGGAAAACATCGAGAAAATTAGTCAAAAGAGTCAAAAATGCATGGAACTTTTAAAAATTTGTAGTGAAACCATGGCAAAAAACGGAGAAGAAGGGTGAAATAATACACAGCGCTTGGGGAGATGGGATGAGAGTTGCGTCATGGCTTAAGCTCATTTTACACTAGCGGTGTGGAGCGGCGGTGTGGGGCGACAGGGAACTTGCAATAGCTCCGCCCACGAGAGGATTGAGCGTCAGTGCGCACAAACTTGCTTTTACATTGCCGCTCAATACAACGCTCCTTCCCGAGAGACAGCAATCGTCACGCAGGGCTCCCCCTCTGTTTTTTTTCCACCCAGATCTTTTTTTTATTCCTCCTGGGTTGCTAGGTTAATTTTTTATGTATTGCTAAATATATGTGTTTTTTCAAGTCAGACAGTGAATTCATTATTCCCTGAAGTTAATTTAATAACGCAGTTAAGAATTATTGTTTCAACATCGTGTGCAAATTAATATTTAACTTGTATCAATGCGGGAATTACTGTATCTTCAATCGTTATTTAACTCATTTTCTAAGACGAAAACATGGATCAAAAAAATTAAATTATGAAAGAATGTTGTTAGAAATTAGAACGGAATTTCTGCCCCAAGTTAAATAGGTGTATCAGTAAAAATATTGAGTAAAAATACTACGATTTTTAGATCTGTAACGTAGATAAACTATTTTAACTTTTTTGATCTACAGGAAAATAAATTAAAAAGGAATAGGTAATAGCAATGAAATTTTACCCCAGGCGTGTGGGCAAGAAAACTCGCAAAACCTCAAGCATGCGAGCAAGTTAATGCCACCACTCCGTAAAATTATATGGCAATATTTAACTCAGCTATGCCCAGTAATATCACATAAGATGGTAATCATCGCCTTTCCTGCGTAGATGACGAGGGTTACGACTACGTCAGTTCGAGATACGTAATTTATGACATCTTGAAGAGTCTGGCCGAGTCGACGACGGCACGAGCTAGGCGTGAACGTAGAAATGCGCTAAAGTGTGAAGTACAGAGTGAAATTCAGGGTTGTGTTTTTGAGTCGAAGTGATATCTCGAGTGCAATGGTCAATCAGTGCCGAGTTACTAAATGCAAAAAAGGTGTGTCCATCTCGAGGTTACGCAAGAAAAAGGCACCCGTGAAGTGCTTAATTATTAAACTCGGAAAAATGTGCAATGCTTTCATAACGGATGATTCCTTCACAGAATGTGTCGGATGAATAAATAAAAATACAGTGGTCTAAATTTTGTATTCTCTATTTCCATATTCTCTTGTGTCCAAGTTTGTGCTGATAAATTTTTTCTGATGTCTGGTATTAATTAATTACAAATTGTTTGGTTGTATGATGTTGCACGCTCATTCGCATTATAGCCCCTTATTAACTCACATGTTTACTTTAAATAAATTAATTTAATCTTCCAGTTAGTCATTATTGTCCCCAAGCTCATCAAGCTAATGCAGTGTATGAAGTTCTCTTTATCTCTTATTTCTCTGTTTCTGTGAATCTTTCTTCTCTGATTTTTCCTGTTTTTTCTCTTTCTGTCGAGGGTTTAATAAGATCATCCCAGGCCCCTGCCAGGCCCCTGTCGCTCCGATGGTCATTTCTCATGTTTTTGTTGGAAAAGAAGCCTTAGGTGGTGGACTATTCGGTCCTAAAATTTTATGGCGCTACGGACAATAGATCCCCCAGACAGGGGGGAAAGGGACCAAAATCTTTCACTGGTATTGATATTTCAAGATGTATCTTCTCATTCAGTTATGATGCTAGAACAAAAACAAAGACAGTTTTAGAATCCTTGGAACATTTCTAGCAAACTCAAATTTTTTTTCCATTTCCTATTTGTTCTCTTTTTATATGGGGTTGAAATGGGCTCTATAATTAAAAATTTTGATCCTTTAATTTTCGAGCCCATTCAACCCCATAGAAAAAGAGAACAAATGGGAAATGGAAAAAAAACATTTGAGTTTGTTAGAAATGTTTCAAGCATTCTGAAACTGTCTTTGTTTTTGTTCTAGCATCAAAACTGAATGAGGAGATACTTCTTGAAATATCAATACCAGTGATATATCAATACCTAAAAACCAATATGTCAATTTTTTATAAAAACTAAGGCCTAAAACAAAAAAATGAATGAAATAATATGTGTTTCTCTTCAAAGGTTACATATCATAGTCAAATTTCATAAGAATCAGACTGAAAATAATAAATTTCCAATTTTTGAAAAAGTAAAAACTTTTTTTGTGGGTTTGGAAATCACAATTCACAGTGTGAATATGAAGTTATGTATGGAAATTATCGAAATCAATCAACTACATGAATTGTCCATTATATTACACTTCAACAAAAAATTTAATTATGGCTCATACACATCAAAAATAGCTTTCAACATTCAATCCATATCTACTCATTGAGTTTTGATGCTAGAACAAAACCAATGACAGTTTTAGAATCCTTGGAACATTTCAAACAAACCAAAATAAGCTTTTTTTGAAATTCAAATTTTTCGAAAAAATATACGGCTCTAAACCCAAAAAATTATTGTTGAGTTTAGAAATTTTAAAAAATTGGAAAAAATGAAAAAAATTTGAATATGAAAAAAAGCCTATTTGAGTTTGTTATAAATGCTCCAAGGATTCTAAAACTGTCTTTGGTTTTGTTCTAGCATCAAAACTCGATGACGAGTCCCGCTTTGAAATCCAAAAAATATACCACAAAACCAATTTTTCGTAAAAAAAAACTAAGGCCTAAATCGAAAAAGTAACGTGAGTAAAAAAGGTTTACTTTCACAAAATACATACGAAACTGGCCAATTTTCAAACGAATCGGACGAAAAAAATTGAACAGCCGGGATGATCTACCTTCGACATCTGACTTTTTTTCCACCAGTGTGAAGGGCTCTGCGGGCCGTGATAAATGCATGACTTGTTTCATCTGGTCCTTACACCAGTATGGAGGGCCACAGGTGCCGTGACAAGAGCATGACATGTTCACTAACCAATCCAGAGCTACTCTTGATGGATCCGACAGCAGGCCAGAGAGCAATGAGTCCTGTCTGGAAACTAATGACATCCGTATTCGTCATCAGCAAGGTGGCGGTGGGTGAGGATATGAGCGGACATAATTGCAGAATAACTTTTGGGCTTGGTCCGAGTGCTTGAGGAAGGTAAGTTAACATCAGCTATTTGTTGTAGTGTTGTGAGACTGCAAATTGCTTCAAGATGTTTTGCAGTCTGGTGAAAAGATCGTTTGTGTGCGTGACTATGCTTTGGTCGGCTGGTGATGTTATCGCAACGACAAGTTTCAAATGAGATCCTCTGACGGCTTGGCCGGCCTCTTCTCCCGACCTACATCCAATTGAAAATTTGAGGCCATCGTTAAGTGCAAAGCTGATCTTCACCAGTTTTCGTCCAACGAAGATTTATGGTTGGCGATTCAAGAAGAAATGAATGTTATGAAATTATTTACCTCTAAGAAAATTTATGATTCACGGGGTAACAGGCAGTTTTTGAAATTTAGAAAAAATGAACCTGTATAAATAAAGAAGTGTATATTGATTAGTGTTAAATATCTGTTCACTATCTTATCATTAAATTATCATAAACTAGCATGGGTTATTGATTGTACTAGATTATTCCTACCAATTAGGTTTCATTGGTCTTTTCAACTTATTCATTATAATGGATTATAATTATTATCTCGAGCCTTTACAAAATCAGTTAGTTTACTACAGTTCACATTTTCCATCCAATTCTAAAATAACTAATTTAAATGAACTAAGAAGAATCTATACGATCGAAAAAAACTGAGAAATCAATTTATTCAATTATTTTATTTAAAAAAAATACGATAGGGATGAAAGTCTTGAGCCCCACTGAAGAAGATCATAAGAGTAAAGCACTCAAATCAACAGTGCTACTTGCTGCAAAAACATGCATTTAGCGCCCTTCCGTCCAACAAATTTGTACTGAAGCGTCACGTGCCTTCTTCCTATAATTTTTGTCCCAGAAATTGCTGGAATTTCATTTTCCTCGACATTATTTATTGCAACTGACCAGTTGTGCAGGCCATAAGTCTAAGCTGCACCAAACCTCCTTCTAGAACCGTAAAGTTGCGCTAGGCCCGCCGAGATGCAGACAGCGATTTGGCGGCTACTGAGCTGCAGAAGACACATTTTAGCTTTCTCAAGCGGAATGTGCGCAGCATCACTGATGCAAGGGTTCATCCAAACTAAATAAGTACGCACTCAACTCATTCAAATCTGTTCAAATATTGACGAAAAAACGAAGAAAAATGTAATAATTCAACGAAAAAATATCCAACCTTGATAATCCGATACGCTTTCCCTAACTTCCACAAGGTGGTGACTGCAATCACAAAGCATAAGCGGAGAAACGCTAAAAAAAATTGGCTGACAATACTTCCTATTCTGAAACTAATGATTTCCTTATAGAAAAATAAGAAAGTCGCACCTATTGTGATAAATTTTCTAATCCTTGGGCAATGTTTTAACAATATTCAATTCAAATTTAAAGTCAATTGTGGTAATCAAATTTTAAAATATCAAACATTAATTGGATCGGGCCTTTATTTAGCGTTCCTTTAATATTGATAAAAAATGAGTTAGTGACTGCAGGTGGATCAGCAGCATTATGAAAATCATCTAAGTGACCACCGGTGGGTCGCCTCGAAGGAAATGTGATAACGTGAAGTTATTGGCAGTATCCAAATCAACGACTGAGCAACAAAACATTCCCGAAGAAAAGCAAGAAACAAAAACAGATTTGTCTTACCCTTGGCCAGCAGTAAGATTAAAATAAATCTATATCAATCGGCAAATGAAAGCATACGTTGGTAACGAAAATCACGTATGGCGGATAATGACAAAACAGGAAATGGAATTAGTTTATTATCTTGCATCGTAAATTATGATGCAGCAATTAATTAAAACAATTACTAAAGATGAATAAACACTGAAAATTTCGACCATGTAAATAAATATTGAAAGTCGATGAAACGGAAGGACTGTCGACCCGTAGAGAGTGAGGGGGACAGCGTCGTGTCACCTTCCGTCTACCCGCCAAGGACTCGTTCAATGAGAAGCAAGTAACCATCTGTTGAACACGAAACCGTATTCGTTAACTACTAACTTATGAAGAATGTTACGATCAGGCAAAAGGTTAGGAGATACCCATCTTTAACCTATTTAGAACGAACTATCCGAAATCAATTCCTATCAATTATCAATTCCTATCAATTATCAATTACTATAAATTATCAATTACTATCAATTATCAATTACTTTCAATTATCAATTACTATCAATTATCGATTAATATCAATTATCGATTACTATCAACTACTACTTACTATCAACTACTTAAGCTGGGTTTGTCCAGGCTTCTCATCTTTATTTTTCTGCAGGCTGTGCAGCTAACACCTCGTCACTGACAACACCTCGTCACTGACATTCACTCGACGACATAAATGTGTGACTTACGGCGTTAGTATCGGAGAAGGGCCTTCGTCTTGGGTCCAATGAAACTCCCAGGGTGAGGCGCCTGCTGTTGTCCATGATGTCCCAGTCTCACGGGCGTCGGCCGCTGTAGTCTACTCTGTTTTTTTCAGGTCATAATCAATGAATCTTTGACTTGCATCAATCAAATTTCATGAAGAAAAAAGTAAAAAATTACGATGATCGCCACGAGGAAACCACTGATCAGCTACGACGAAGAGCACCACGATGAAATTACTGATGAACGATTGCCGATCCCCTGGCAATGAATTGCTTCGAACCTACAGCAGCGTAGAGACTTCATCACAGTCTTAGTGAAGCACGATCATGATCAGCACCGCTTTCCTCAGGAACCAGAAAATAATTTTGTCCTTCCTCTTCCATCGCCGCCGTTCACAGCTTGCGTTCCATTCTGTAGCTCAAGAATTTGTATTGAATGGAACGTAATGATAATGGAACGCAATAAACATCACAATTTATTGAATCGATAGAATGCAGTGACAAATAAATGAAATTTAATTTCCCTGTGATTTTTATTATCAAAATTTATTAAATGAATAAGGAATTTTCTACAATTGGTCATAACCGAAAAACGGCCTCATTCGACTATGGATGAGAACTATTAGGTCATAAATCAAAAAGTGTTGAAGGCTAAATGATCATCAATCTAAAAGGCTAATATCACGATAGCACGTCCATTTGGAACGAACATGAATGAAACATTCGAAAACAGATACTTACCTTCGAACTCATTCCGTGGCTGCTTGCAGCGAGATAAAAAGAGAAGTTGTAATACCAACGAATATCTCGCCCTTCATGGTTACTCTAACGTGTATTCTAAGAATACCAAAGTAAATTTTCCTTGCACGCTTAGAATTATTCAAACTTTCGATGTAAACATCAGCGTTTTTTTTACAAGACCAGCTGGGCCAAACACAAAACTGTAAGCAATTAGTACATAGTTGGAGCTACGTTTATTTTACGTTTATTACGGCATGGCGTCTCCTGTGTTTTTTTTTTCTTTCTATGGATATCAACTTTAATACGGCAATGATTATAACCGTAGAACGTGGGCGCATCAATCACAGATAGCTCTTAACCAATGTTTAATGTTTCCAAAGGAAATGTACTTCTGTTTCTTTCACCTTGCCTGAAATGTAGTTTTAGTTATGCGCATTTATTACGAGGTGATGTGTGTACTCGCACTGCTCTGTATCACATTTTTGTTTACTCAGTCTACCAACTTTTTTTACAAATTTGCTTAGATGAATGACTGATGAAAATGAAAATATCGACCCAGATATCACTCATTCCAATACTTTATTTGCGAATCTATATGATTTCTGAACTCTCAAGTAAACTGTTATTCCCTAATTTATAATAAAACGCTATTAGCAAACGATAACTTGCATGCTGTACTTCACTTGATCTGTATATCACTCTTTAAAAAAATTTCAAGATACAAATTGTATAAGAGCTGAATTAAACTGTACCTTTACACCGCCTTATGTTATGCGGAAAGTTGACAACAGCTTTTTAACTTTAATTTAAAAAAGCTCAAGTTCAATTTAAAAAAGCTCAAGTTTAATTTAAAAAAGATCAAGTTCAATGTAAAAAAGCTCAAGTTTAACTTAAAAAAGATCAAGTTTAATTTAAAAAAGATCAAGTTTAATTTAAAAAAGCTCAAGTTTAATTTAAAAAAGATCAAGTTTAATTCAAAAAGATCAAGTTTAATTGAAAAAGTCTCAAGAAGACTATATTTAAAAAAGGGTCAATTTCAATTTTGAAAAGCTTATGTTTCTAAAATTGCATACTTATGTATTAATAATAGTATAATTAAAGTTTATTCATGAGAATGCATATTCAATTAAAAGTACTGGCACTGAAAATAGAGTAAATCGAATATCAGACAAACTAAGCTGCTGTAATTTTGTACTCAATTTGACATTCTTTAAGTTTTACCTATGAATCATTTGCTAAACAGGTCATCGGTACTTTTAACTATTGACAAAAATGGTTCGAATAAACGTCTTGTAATAAGTAACTGTAGGACAACTAGCAAACTGCACTGGCTGAAAAATTGAACATTACTGAGCTTCAACGTTTCAGTCAGTGCAAATTGCTAATTGTCCCACAGTTGCTTATTGCATAAAGCTTATTTGCATCATTTTTGTCAATAGATATAAGTACCGATGATCTGTTTAGTAAATGATTCATTGGTAAAACTTGAAGAATGCCAAATTAAGTCCATCACAGCAGCTTGCCTTGTCTGATATTCGATTTACTCTATTTTCAGGGCCAATACTTTTAAATAAATAAGCCTTCTGACAAATAAACTTTACTTATATTATTATTACATGTGTATGAAATTTTAGAAACATAAGCGTTTCAAAATTGAAATTCATCTTTTTGAAATACTTTTTGAGACTTTTTAAATTAGAAAGAAAGGCGAAAATCGCTACAGGTAAAGTCATTTTTATTAAAAATGATCAAATAAAACTGAACGTTTCTAACTAACTTTCCATCTTCAGCAAGAAAATTTCTGTAAAACGAAACCAAATAAGAGAAATTAAAGCACTAAAGTAGTATATATGCAAAATCTAAACTTTGAAAAAACACAAACAACGGTAAAAAAAATATGTAAAAGATAAAGGAAAAACTAAATTACGTGTTGGCAACATGAAGCGGGAAAGCACTTTGGGTGTCACTGAGAGCAGGTTTCATTCTGTAAATATACAAAGATTCGAGAAGGTGCAGATCTGTTCTGTAGGAGGTACTGTTCTGTAAGAAGTGTTCTGTAAGAGGTTTCATTCTCAAGCTGAGAAGCATCAATGATGGACTTTTCAAATTAAACTTGATATTTTTTAAATTAAACTTGAGCTTTTTTAAATTGACCTTGAACTTTTTTTAATTAAACCTGAGCTTTTTTAAATTGAAATTGACCTTTTTTAAATTAAACTTGAGCTTTTTTAAATTGAACTTGAGCTTTTTTAAATTAAACTTGAGCTTTTTTGAATTGAACTTGAGCTTTTTTAAATTAAAGTTAAAAAGCTGTAGATCACATATCAGAAAATATTATTCAGCTGCAGAAGTTATACTTTAGCCTTTATTCTCTGCCGAAAATTGCGAACGTGATGATGGCGTAGGTACGCGCATGTACAAAGTAGGTCTGCCGATTGAAAAAATGTATCCGATTTAAAAATGCAGTAGCTTGCAAAATATTAATGCTAGAAGGCTGCAGTGAGTTTCTTTCAAGAGAAAAATTTAACGTTTTATTTTACCCAAATCTTAGTGATCACAGATGCTAGTTTAGTCTTTTCTTCCACGACAATCGCCTCTGTTTGACTCTTAATTGTGCTATTCCTGGGGCTAATGAACAGCGAATGAAATTAAAGTTCTACAAGTCATTATCTTCACAACATCGTATGTATGATACCAAATAAAAATTTAAATCCTGATCTTTTTAATGGAGCGTCTTTCAACCATCAAGCACTAATATTTTTCCAACTACAGCGTTTTTAAATTAGCTACTTTTGTAGAGGACATCATATTTATGTATGTAAGGAAGCTATAAACTTATTTAAAGTAGGACGTTAAAACTGGGTACACATCTAAATATCATTATTTAAATTATTCAAAAATCACGAAAAGTTTGCCCCAAAAACTGTTTATAGACCTTATAGACCCCATATAGTCAGTCTACAACTGTACATCCGTTTGGACTGAGCTCAATGATTTAACAGGGCCATTCGGTGAACCTCAACACTCCAATGATATTCGGGAGCAATGATACTGCGGAGAAATTTCAAATTTGTCAAATGCAATATAGTGTTCTTCGTTAAAGAAATCCACTTTCTTGCTCGGGGAATTATTATTAAGGAATCTTTCATTTAAGAATTTTGTTAAATAGATTTAGAGTATTAGAGGACGTTCGGTACAGTGTGCCCTTATTGGCAAACCAATTACGACCTTTTACGAACGTCTCGTAACCATGCTCAGAACGTCGTGCCTGAGCAATCTCAGACACGCTACAACCTCCATCGCATTAAAAACTTGCTTTCCTATGGAGAACTTTCTTGTTCATCTATAATTCTTCATTTATTGCACGAAATAGTCTTCAAGATGAGCGTTTTTGGCTAATAACGCCCGTGACCTGCACCGCGATTCACTATGCTTGACGTCATGGAGGGCTTGTGCCTGACGGCTGAGGCATGATGACGGCCGCCACTACGGTTTCGCACCGCTTCGAGACTGCTCCGCACTCAGCTGCCTCTCCGACCTCTTGTCTCCGGGACTACGGAGTCAACCTTGATGGGGAGCCAGTGTCAACTACTGCAGTCCAGCGCTTCAGCGACCGGGCAGTTTGTCGTCGACCTTCTCTTCTCGCCGTCGTCACGTGGACTTCAAGGGATCTTTTAGTGAGGGTAGGTTTGGAGATAAGTAGGTGCATTTGTCCCAAACGTTCCTCACTGGCCTACATTTGGCTGTAGTTTCCCGTTCTCGAGCCGTATCCAAAATTAAAAGCCGTGACTTAAAACGTAAATTCAAATGTCTTTAATATATTCCAGGTAGAGTGCATTGCCTTATCTGTTAACTCAGAATCTTTAATCTATTCTCGGCAGCTCTCAATCTTACCAGTCAAATTATTAATGTCTTGTTCAATTTATCTCAACAGGCCACGGTTATTGCCAAAATTGATGTGGGCGGCCGTCGGATGCACCAACTTCCGACTTCTTTACTCAGCCAAGAAGTCTCCAACGTGCCTGGACATGAAGACGTCCTCTGCTATTTATTTATTACCATTTTTAATAAATGTGCTTTCGCATCACTAAAATAATTAACAGCATTGTGTCGTCCTTTCCCCCACTCTGTTTTTTCAATATCCTCAATGTTCTTGCTTCCGATGGTCACTACAGGCCTTCACACACATACCTTGTTTGGCTCTGCCATGCTACTCGATAACATATTCTTGTCGCATTTACCTGACTTTCCATCAGGAATACAAACATTTAATTAACCTGATCGTTTTAAGTGCACAGAACTACTGTTCACGTATTATTGATCAGCCAAAGAATTACGTAACAAGTATTAACAACAGAAAATTAAAAATAATTAATGATAGGAAGACGTAATCAATAACATTAACCGTATATCGTCGCATATTTGCTTCAAAAAAATGTGCGAATGCTCCTGGTTACGCACAACGTTCATATAACGTTGAGGAACAGCAAGCTTATCTCCCTTTAGTATTCTAAGGTATTAGACATCAAAAGAAGTGTGTTATAAGTTCAGAAAGGATTTAATAAATTAAATGCAAAATCGAACAAACATTATTTCAATCTCAAATTTTCCGAATTCAAAAATTGAAATGGAAAATCTGACGCTAGCTCAGTTTTGTTTCTCAGATGAAAAACAGATGTGGCACGGAAAATTGAATTTATTGTTAAAGATTACACAACGTATCACGAGAGAAATCGCATTTCAAATCTCTTCTACAGCTTCTTAGTTGATGTGAGCAAAAGCATTGCTGACAATATCCAATATATAATAAAAGGAACTAATGAGGCGAAGAATTTTTTAATACTACCCCTGCCTCCAATGCCTCCGATGTTTATGACTGTACAACCCCTTTCTGCAGTAAATCATTTGAACTGACACCTTTCTCGTTAATAATGTTCAAGTGCATAGCTGATTTAACTTTTCCGATACTCTAATATCTCATTAAGCATCAATTTTCCCTTAATATTCTCCAAACTGTCTACCATTTACTAGTGTAAGTCTGAGTTTTACAACAGAGGTTAAATTGAAGTTAGAAATTATAGATCTGATTCCTAGCAATTGTTCATGAAGTTTTGGAAAATCGACAAAAATGTCTGGTAAAAAAGGTACACTTACATAAATAGAAAATCATTTCTGTATGATGAATAATATGATGTCCGATCTGCAAAAATCAAGAAGCAATCAATTCTGAATGGTATATTTTAATCTTATCATAAGATCGATGAAAGAAATATTATTTTACCAGTGTTTTTAAAATTAATCTCCTAAAAGCATTCGAGTGTATTGAAAACAGTATTTAACTTTGCAAGCTACAATGATACTGCGGTAGATGAATTGCTCATTCATGATTCAGGTTATACCTGACGAATTGTAGACAATATCTTTTAACTGACGATACTCAATCGAATCTACTCTATATTGCGGCAGGGAATCATAGCTCACTGCGCTCGATTGGGATCCATTTTGGGTGCTTTGTTGTTTTCTCTACGCATCTATAATTTTATTATATCTACTTCATTTTTCCAATTCATACTAGTGGCTGACGATAGTAATCTCCCTTCAGCTTTTCTTCTTGGAAACTATAGTACACTAATAAATAAAATAAATAGCAAGCATGAAAAAGTACATATATAGATCAAAGCAAAAAAATACTTGCATCAATGTTGAAAAAACTGAATAGGCCTTATTCGTCTCTCGTATTTGAAGAAATTATCTTTTCCGCACTGTAAATTTGGTGGTGGTTAGTTCGAGAAAACTTATTTATTCGAATTCATTGGGATAATCATAAATTAAATCTCAACTTTCAAAACACATATCTCAAAAATATCCACCAATAATTTAGATTCGTTGGCATTCTCAATAAATCTGGAAAAATTCCCCTAAAAAGCATTAAAGTTCTGTGAGGTATATTATTCCATTATTTTATATAAAACGTAATGTATAATTGCCATGACACTGTCGACAATAAAACAGATATGCTCTTTAGACTCTCCATAAGGAAATCATTTTTAGCAATTAGAATGTTGGAATATTTTGCTCTATCAATGTTTCATACAAATACCTTAAAATTCGAAAGTGTTCTTTAAAAATATTAGAAATATCTTTTCTGCTATGCAGTCCAACTATTAAGGGTATAGCAAAAATAAACTTTAAAATCATTTTAATGACACGTTTCAAGCCTCAGCTCATCATCAGTAATATCTGCAAGTACAAAATATACATGCATTGAATAAAAACAAGAAAAAATCATGAAATTGCCAATCCTTCATGTATTCAAACTGTTAACGAGGCTCCTGCGTGTGCGGTAGGTACATTTAGTCAGAGTTTTACCTTGATCTATAGCACGTCAAAATCGGTAACAGCCCGAGTCGTTTCACTCGTTGTCTAGACACGGAAGAGCATGTCGAAAGGGGCTAATAATTCGGTAAGGTTTTAATATTTTGTCATTGTGTCATAAACTATTTTATACCGTGCAATCATCCCGAAATTGATTTGTGTATATGATAGGTTTTAGCATTTTCGTTGATTGTGTTAATTTAGTTTATTAAAATGTATAATAAGTGAAAGTTGTGAATTTGAAGTGCAATTAACAGTGTTTTTAGAGCTAGATATTAAGTTTGTTTGTATCATATTGTTACAGAAACCGTTTGGATAAGCCTACGCGTTTTCGAATTCCTTATAAGCACCCAAAGAACCACGAAGTTCTTTACACAAACAAATGTCTAGTTAAAAAAGACATGACTTAAAATCTGATGAAATTTAAATATCAAAACTTCACTAACTTGAATCGTGAATGTGAGTTAAAACGGAAAACAAGAATACAAGAATACAACTAAAATGCGGAACGGTCATATAAGGTCAGCTTACTAGCATAAAAAAAATCTAACCAAAAAGGGACAGAGGGAAAAAAATGAGTAAGAGAGAGAGAGAGAGAAAGAGAAGAGAGAATAAAATAAATAAAAAAATAAATAAAAATAATATGTACATTGAATATTGCTCACTAAGAACCTTTAATTTTTAAAGGATAAGCACTCTGCATATCATTCAGTGCCGGTTTCAATTTGTGTATATACAGAGATTCTAGCATGCGCAGTTCACAAGAATTAGAAGCATAATCTAAAATTTTAAATTGCTCGTTACTGATAATTTGTTCGCATTGACCCATACAGGGCTGCCTTATATTAGAATGGGAAGATGCCCCTAACGGGCGTCCTGTGCGATAACTCCTTCCAACATGCTCAGCAACTCTCCTAGATAGTGCACGGTGGGTTGATCCCACATACCGCGATGCGCAATGCGCTCAACTAAATTCATAAATGATAGATGATCGCAAGCCCTTGGGAAGGTCATCTTTGAAGCGAAAAAAAGATCCTATTGTGAATTTGTTCAATGAAATTATGCGAAAGAGAGTCGTAGGAATTAATTTACCGAGGACATTAAATAGTTCATTTTTCAACTTTTCGGACTGATAGCCAAAATATGGTAAAACGCAATATATAATTGATGAAATTTGTTCAGATCCTCTCTAGGGCTATACACATTTGAAATAAAAGTTTAAATAGATTTATAAACAGCAACAATAGAGAAACCGTTGGAAGAAAAGTAAGATTTGAGGAACTCATATTCACGTTGAAGATTATCATAAGTAGAACAAATTCTATAGGCTCTGTTGATTAAAGTGAATAGACTGTTTGTTTTAAAATAATTGGAATTGAAACTAAAAAAGCAGAGACCTAAACCAGTAAAACTTTGTTTTCTATAAGCTGAGGTGAAAAATTCATTGTCTGCCATGCAAACTTTAACGTCAAGAAAATTAAGACAATCGCCGTGCTCTAAATCTAGTGTAAACCTAGTACTAGGATGTTGAACATTCAAATATTGCAGGAATAATTGCACATCAGTTGCACGTTTGCACAGGACAAAGGTATCGTCTACATAACGTTTGCACAGGATAGGCTTAAAAATGGACGGACAGTTTTGGAGCCACAATTTTCATGGAAGCACATAAAAATGTTCGCAAAAGTAGGACCGAGCGGAAGGCCCATACCCAAGCCCTCAATTTGTTTGTAAGCAATAGTTAAACAGAAAAAAGGAATTAAACTCGGCAAGTTCCAGAAGATTCTTGAAATAATTCCGACTTAATCCTATGACTGGAGAAGCCGGACTAGTAAACAGGGAACTGAGACATATGTTGATAGTTTTCGACAAAGGAACGTTGGTGAATAAATATTCAATATCGAAAGATGCCATATAAAATTTATTTTCGCATTTTCGGTTTGTAATACATTCTACGAAATCTGATGAATTTGACAGAGAATACTCATCAGACGTTAAAGGACTCAGTATTGGTACTAAAAATTTTGCTAGTTTGTACGTGGCACAGTTGTACGCAGCCAAAATTGGACGGAATTGAAAAGAATTAAAGAAATCATGTTTATGGATCTTCGGTAAACCATACATAATACCAGGACCTGAGCCAGAACTATCTAATGTCCTCGGTAAATTAATTTCTACGGCTCGCTTTCGCATAATTTTATTGAACAAATTCAAAATAGGATCTTTTTTTCGCTTCAAAGATGACCTTCCCAAGGGCTTGCGATCATTTCTCATTTATGAGTTTAGTTGAGCGCATTGCGCATCGCGGTATGTGGGATCAACCCACCGAGCACTATCTAGGAGAGTCGCTGAGCATGTTGAAAGGAGTAATCGCACAGGACGCCCGTTAGGGGCATCTTCCCATTCTAACATAAGGCAGCACTGTATGGGTCAATGCGAACAAATTATCAGTAACGAGCAATTTATAATTTCAGACTACGCTTCGAATTCTTGTGAACTGCGCATGCTAGACTCTCTGTATAAACACGAATTGAAACCGGCACTGAATGATATGCAGAGTGCTTATCCTTCAAAAGTTATAGGTTCTTAGTGATCAATATTCAATGTACATATTATTTTTTTTCTATTTTAGCCTCTCTTCTCTTTCTCTCTCTCTCTCTTTCTCTCTCTTACTCATTTCTTCCCCTCTTTCCCTTTTTGGTTAGATTTTATTTGTGCTAGTAAGCTGACCTTATATGACCGTTCCGCATTTTAGTTGTACTCTTGTATTCTTATTTTCCGTTCTAACTCACTTTCACGATTCTAGTTAGTAAAGTTTTGATACTTAAATTTTATCAGGTTTTAAGTCATTTCTTTTTTAACTAGACGCTTGTGTGAATGCATGAAGAATTAGCAATTTTATGATTTTTTCGTGTTTTTATTCAATGCATGTTTTTTTTTTACTTGCAGATATGACTGATGATGATCTGAGGCTTGAAACGTTTCATTATGATTTTAAAGTTCTTCCTTGCTATAACCTTCATGTTCTTATAAATATCAAGTTTCTTTTTGTTATTTCATGAATTAAACTCTGAATAATCATATTGATAGGATTTTGAAGTATTTTCATATGCTAAAATTAGCCATTAAATTTACTTGAATGGAAACCAAAGGAAATTAATTTTATGTTACTACCGGGCTCCAGTGTAGTTTGAAATTAATAATAGTTAGGCAAGCGACTCATTGCTTTTTGATATCCTTGAAAAAGAATCTTAGTGAGCATATAAAACGAGTATTGGATGTCATTTCTCATCAAGCTGCTGATGGAGCTCGCCATTCAGAATTACCTGTCTCCTCTCAAATAGACAAGTTAAGTTAAGTTAAGCCAAATGTTCATGAAAAAAAGTTAATCCGAAGCCTTTTAGAAGATGGCGTTTCCAATTGAATCATAATACCGTCATAATACTCGTATTACACAAGTAAACATCATTTTCCATTCTTTCAAGATACAGTTCGATCAGTCTACATAGTATCTTTAGAATAAGGGCTGTATTTTCTATATGACTGTATAAACTTCATGCTTCAGAATGAGGTTGCTAGTGGCTGCCCAAGAAAGCACAGAACGAGTTCCATCCCACTTAAGTAGTTATATATTCAATCTGTCCGATATAAAGGATTTATAAAATAATTTTACTGATTTATTGTACTTAAAAGATGGGTTTGATGGTTTTAACTTATTTTAGAAGCTGCTAGAAGAAACTAGCAAAAGCTGATCTATAATTAGATAGAATGTTACTTCCGTTATTATTTTTAGGATCGACATTACGTGTCGAATTATTAACGAGGTATCATTACCTCAATTATGTCAAAATCTAGGTGATGAATTTACAGAATATTTTCAGTAAATGTTGGCACTCCTGACGTACGCACACTGTGAAAAATTCGTATGCGAAGCTGGCAAAGAATGATTGCATTTTTTCTGAATAATTTTGAAATCTTAATGTGCGTAATCATTAGCGAGAGTTATGGAAACTCATTAAATTTAAAAAAATGATAACTTTTACAACTGTTTTTATTGTTGAACAATAGGCATTAGCGTCGAATAAATTAAAAAAATTAATCAATTTGCAGAATTGTAGTTTAAATAAACATCTATTAAAAATCAAGAACACGAGCAAGAAATGTGCAGTCAATTTTTTGAAATAAGGAATTTAAAAACGTAGAAAGCACCACGAGTTGAAAGCATGTTTAATTAAAATTTTACACTAACTATAGATTCAGAACTAAGTTAGTGCTATAAAACTTTTCGGGGACCAGCTCCATCTTCAGTTGACAGTCTGCAAGTAAAAAACAGAGAAAATCAGTCTTCTATACAAAATGCGAGGGAGCAATAAAATCTACAAGTAAATTTGCAATGGATAAGAACTATTGGCGCTTCTAAGGACTGTTTTTTTTATAAAAAGAATTCTAAAATAGGTAGATCTAAATCATTGGATGCTGTGCGTAAAATAGAAAAATTTCCTCTGCTATTCGGTCACAACACTGCTCGCTGTGAAGGCGGATAGATGAATGAGGCAGTTGGGTTAGTGGTCTTCCGCTACGGTAGCTGATTCCACGGTGTTGGGCAATCCTATATAGAATGGCAAAGTCGTCATGCCGACATAGCCAGATGTACACTATACACAACTAAACTTATACACAATGAATGCCCGCATCCATTTAAGAATCACGTGCTTGTAGCGAAAGAAAGCTAACTTTACGTGAAGTGACAGACACAATTAATACATAGTTTTACAGCCGGAAAATGACGATTAAAAAAATTTCCAAATCTCGCGACATTTTATCAGAATAGTCTCCAAAATAGGGGAAAATGCAGTACAGACGTTGCAATGGTTCTATCTCGGTTTTTATTACGGAGTATTTTTTAGCCAAAAACTTCTCAATATGAACATTGACACTAGACGTAGGGTACCCATTTTTTCGTAAAAATTTTTCGTAAAAAGCGAACTCCATATGAAGATCGATGTAATTAGAAAAAATATTGAATGCACGATTTAACAAGGTTTTTATAGTATTAATCTTGAATCTATAGTTACAGAAACTAAAAAAGCTTAAGCCCAAACCAGTGAATGTAGGTTTGCGAAAGACAGATGAACTGAATATATATGGCCGATTTTAGTAATTTTAGAAACCAAAAAAGATAAACTATTATTGGTCTCAATTTCAATAGTGAACTATATTGACGGGTGTTTAGAGTTTAAGTAATCCCTGAACAGAGGTGCATGGTTAGGATACCTGAACAATAAAAACGTATCGTCAATATATCTGCGGTAGAATTCAGGTTTAAACTCTGTCGGAAAATCTGCCAACCACTTTTCTTCCCAATGGCACATGAAAATATTGGCAAACGTAGGCCCTAAATGAAGACCCATACCGAGAGACTCAACTTGCTTATACATTTTTCCAGCAAACATAAACACAGAATTCAACACGGAAAGTTCAAGGATGGTTTTAAAATGAGTTTTTCCTAGACCTAAAACAGAGTCTGTTGACGTAACAAAAGGGCATTTATAATTTTATTTATAGTTTCTGATAATGGAATATTAGTAAATAAATTTTCTACATCAAATGCGGCCATTGTCATTTTATTTGCATTTCGAAAAGATGTAATCTCCCTAACGAACTGGGAAGAGTTTTCCAATGTATAATCATTCTTGGCTTGCTAATATTTACTAATATTCCATTAGCAGAAACGATCAACATAATTATAAATGACTTTTTTTTACGTCAACTGACTCTGTTTTAGGTCTATGAAAAACTCATTTTAAAACCATCCTTGAACTTTCCGTGTTGAATTCTGTGTTTATATTTGCTGGAAAAAATGTATAACCAAGTTGAGGGTCTCGGTATGGGTCTTCATTTAGGGCCTACGTTTGCCAATATTTTCATGTGCCTTTGGGAAGAAAAGTGGTTGGCAGATTGTCCGACAGAGTTTAAACCTGAATTCTACCGCAGATATATTGACGATACGTTTTTATTGTTCAGGTATCCTAACCATGCACCTCTGTTGAGGGATTACTTAAACTCTAAACACCCGTCAATAAAATCCACATTTGAAATTGAGACCAATAATAGTTTATCTTTTTTGGTTTCTAAAATTACTAAAATCGGCCATATGTTCAGTTCATCTGTCTTTCGCAAACCTACATTCACTGGTTTGGGCTTAAGCTTTTTTAGTTTCTATAACTATAGATTCAAGATTAATACTATAAAACCCTTGTTAAATCGTGCATTCAATATTTGTTCTAATTACGTCAATCTTCATATGGAGTTTGCTCCTTACGAAAATTTTTCACGAAAAAATGGGTACCCTACGTCTTTTTTCAATGTTCATATTAAAACGTTTTTGGCTAAAAAATACTCCGTACCAAATACCGTGATAGAACCACTGCAACGTCTGTATTGCATCATCCCCTATTTGGTGACTATACTGATAAAATGTCGCGAGATTTGGAAATTCTTTTTAAACGTCATTTTCCTGAGGCAAAACTATGTGTTGTGTGTGTCAATTCACTTAAAGTTGGCTCCTTCTTTCGCTACAAGCAGGGTTGCGGAGTCGGAGTCGGAGTCGGGAGTCGGAGTCACCGGAGTCGCATGTTTTAGGGTGGAGCCGGAGTCGGAGTCGGAGTCGCTTCTCTGAAGTGTGGCGGAGTCGGAGGCGGAGTCGCTTCTCTGAAGTGTGGCGGAGTCGGAGTCGGAGTCGCTTTTCCGAATGTGGTGGAATCAGAGTCGGAGTTGGAGTCGTTCATTCGGATGTGGTGGAGTCGTGGTTGGAGTCGTTATTTTTTGGTGCTTTCGGTTCTTATTTTTACTAAAAATTATTTATAATTGTTTAAAACTGAATGTAAACGAGTTAGAATACTTAGCTGAAAATATAAAAAATACGTAATGTTTTTGTTGACTATTTTGTTTTAAGTTTGAAACAGCGTATTTATACCTATCACTTAATACCGTCATTGTTATCTAGTCATTGTGGGTTTGCATACCTTTATATATATATATATATGATACATACAAAAAAGAAATATTATTGTACTGGAGCAATAATGCGTATTTTACAGTTATAAAGCAATAATTAGTAATTGAAAGCATTGCACACTCGTTCTGTATATTTCTGTTTCGTTCATTTCCCATTCAATTAATACATGGGAAGTAGAAAATAGTAGTAAATGTGTTGCAAGTTACTTGTAGAACATTTCAGCTGATGCAATACATCGTACTCGCATAAAGAGTGGTAACTCTGTACGCTCATAATGATGCATTGATTGATAATGAATAGACTTTGCAGAAACTTAAAGTTATGTTGTGATCATAAATATTTCTAGTCTTTAGGTTATGATTCATTGCCAATGAGTAGTCTTTGCCAAAACCTGAAGCTATGATCTGGTACATAAAGACTTCTAGTTTTCAGGTTATGCTATCAAAATTGATATGGCTTCCTTGTCTTTTGGCCAAGTTAACATGTATTTATAGTAAAAATTTCTGCTCATTTCTACAGTTATGCCTTGAAAGTTGTTTGGTTCTTTCAGAGTTATATTGTATTTCACCATATCATTATCATGTTTAATTGTTATCTTCGTATCACTCCTCACTTTCTAAGTTAGCATACGCTAAAATAAAGAATTTTATAATTATATGTATACAATTTTAAAAACTAAAATAGTATCCATTTGTAGCATTATATAATCAATTGCTTCTTCTTAAGGAAGATTCAAAAATGTTATAAGGTAATCAATATCGGCATTGAGGCACTTGAATGAAATTAAAATACAATATAAACGAGCTGCAATGAAAATAATAACACACACAAGCAAAAACTTCACACATAGTCACACGTATTGTAGCTGAAAGCAATGCACTATCTCAGCTGCAATGGTTGTTGCATTTATGCGATAGTACCAATTTTCTTACTGGAAACGTTTTAAATTGCTCCAAAAAACACGAAATGAGAAGACATGGGCGTTTATTAAAAAAATAAAGTGTCAAATACAAAGTAAAAAGTTAGACGAGAAAAAGAGATAGTATCATATTACACCCAAAGAAGCTGACTTTAATTCGTAAACAAAACGTTCCGAAAACGTCAGGCCCCTGCGAGGAAATCAGAACAACTTTTGCATATTATAGGCGAAATGTAACATAGTGTTGAGCAATAATATGGCACCTCTTCTGCATTGTTGCCCTGCAAAGTGTAGATACAGAAAAGAAAAGGCAGTGTGTCTGGCGAAAACTGAGGGTTTCACTAAATAAGTCGCCATAAAGAGATCAGGTGCAAATGTCAAAACAGGAAAATTAGATCATAATTTTATTCAAGGAACAAAACACGCTTACAATTAGCGCTTCTTAAAACAATGTTAAAATAGCCAAGTCGAAGGAAGGCGATCCTGGCATTCAACACAAACACAATTTTCGACGTTAATTAAATACCAAGTTTATACAATAGGTTTCGTTAAGTTTATTCACTTTCATAGTTTGCAGGACGTTAACAAGTTTAAATTTTTACGATTAACACACAAAACAGTACGTCAGCGGCACACGGCGGGCCCCGTAGCACCTCGTGCCGACTGCGCAGTAAGTTAAAACCTAAAAGAAGTGTTATTCAAAGGTAGGTCGCTTGCCAACGGCCTTCAACACTTGTAGCTTGAACACCTGCCGGCCCCTCTCCAAGTCCGTACAAAACGGACAGCCACGGACGGTTAGCGTCTAGCTGACTGGCAGACGCTATGGCCCCTCTCGTCCTACGACGAACGGACGGACAGTGACGACGGTAACGGACGGTCGTCGTCCTCGCCGTGGTGTAGCCGATCGGAAAACGGCTTGGCACAATTACTCAGCCGGTCCAAGGGAGGCACCACTCGCGAACCACTGGGCGATCGCAAGAGTAGCTGGAAAAAAAGTATGAAGGTTTATGAAAACTTGTAATGATGGTAATAATAGTAACGATGAATTTAATTATTGGTCGAATAAAAAATAAGCAAGGTTCAAAGATAAGACATTAGTACCTTTCAAATAGCGGCTGCTGCAACCGTAGACCCAGTTGACCAGCAGAGACAGCTCCCAAACGTATACTAAGGAAATGGTGCCCTCAGTGTGATAACTTGCAGAACAGAGTGATGGATGACGATGCAATTAGCCAAGAGGTCAAAAAGTCAAGATGTCAAGTAATTCAACGAGATCAAGCGTCCCAAGGTTGAGGACAGTCAAGTCGTCCCCCAGCAAAACCAAGTGCAAACAACACTCTTAAGCAAGAGAGCCGGGAGAACGAAATAGAGAGACAAGCTCAAGTAAAGTAACCTAATTCACAACCAAATACCCCAATTACCAATTCTAAACCAACTTCAATAAATAATGACAATATAAACAAACAAACTCCAGCGACTCCGCAATCAAAGCCACAGCGAAGGAACGTACGTTACGAGGACGAGCAACCACCAGCGCCACATACGAACGCCCTTACAAAGTGAAGGTCTGACGATCAAGCTAGTACGAACAGGAGACTACAGAGGCCAGGAAGCGTCCGTTCTCGGCGATGGCAAGCGAACCTCTGAACCAGGCAAACCACCTCTGAGGAAACACGCATAGAGACAAAAAACCACGAATTCAATTTAAAATGTTAACCTCGCGTGATCCCTGTGGGGATTTTTCCCACATGTGCAAATCTTGCCTACCTTATCTACATGTATATCATATTTTTGGGGATTTGAAGCATAGTCATTGAACTAACTGTTATAATTTCACTGAATTAATGCATACTTAGTAATAAAAAAACTGTTGATACATATTTATGCTCCTCAGTGTAAGCAGTGCCTACTTTACCTACTCAGAAGACACTTGTCAGTAATATACAGGGTGTTTCAGAATAAGAGGCCAAAAATTGCACACCATGTAGAAGATGTCCAGATAAAAACTTTTTCTCCAATGAAATTTTACGAAGAAAGAGACATTGAGATATTAGCCTTTTATTGTTTCAAAGGATGAAATTTAATGACTAAATTACTCGCAATATTTATTTTGAATTTACGTTGATCGGGCGAAATGTTCTAGGTGCATGATCTCCTAGATCTCCTGACATGACTCCACTCGATTTCATTTTTTGGGGACACGTGAGGAGCCTTGTTTATGCTACACCCATTGAGTCTGAGGAAGATTTTGTGGCCAGAATTGCAGTGGCTGCAGGTGAGATACCCTAATGACAGACGTGTTTCCTCATATCAGGCAGTCGTTAAAGCTAACATTCGAAAGGTGCACTGACGTAGGTGGGCCACATTATGAACAACTTTTGTTAAGTAAATCCAAAGTAAAATTTGCGAGTAATTGTGCCATTAAATTTCATCCTTTAAAACAATAAACAGCTAATACCTCACAACCCCGATTTTTTAGGGAAAATTTCATAGAACAAAAGTGTTTATTTGGCCATTCTCTACATGATGTGCAATTTTGTACCTCGTGTTCTGAAACACTCAGTATACATAATTGTGTACACGACCCATCATAAATGACGTGATTCAATATTGTCTTTATACAAGCCCTCCAGATGTGGATCATAAAGAAATACATCCATCCTAATAGCACTCGCGATTAAAATATTCTAGTACTTGTGCACTGGTGAAACTCGCATCACAGATACAGTCATTAAGCATCTTTAAGAGCGTGAAAGGGAGACAGACCAACTAACAAAGACGGACAGGCAATTTTCTTCGTTCAATGAAATTTCCGGTAGAAAATCATCCGTATTTATGATGGCGGCTTTGTGGAAGTAAAAGTCTTCTTGAGTTGGCCTCTCTTAGTTCATAGACAAGAATTTGAAATTGTTGAAATTAGTTCTTTCTGTTATTTGTTTTTTTGTTTTGCAGCTGCATCTTTTCTTTTCGTTTTTTGTGTTTAAATTTAACTTTCTATAATTAAGCATGTTTGCGCTTCTAGCAGGCTTGCATTAACCTTAAATCGCTTCAATTAACATTACTCGTGACGCTGTGGCGTTCACTCATTAAATTATATTTGAGCTTGCTCTGCTTGGGCAGCATGTCGCCCTTTTAATAAAAGTGGGTCTGGTACCTCTAACTTATTTCTCTTGCGTAAAAAGCAGTCTCTCTCGGCGACTTGAACTCCTCGACCGGCTCATATACAGCCTCTTATTATTCAAGGTATTTAGTTGTCAATTAATTGTTAAAATTTTAGTGCTATATACAATCTTGCAATAAGATACGATATTCAGCTAGTCGGCGACCAGACATCTTAAAACTCTGTCTATCTACTCAGAAGGCTTCTAAAATTTCCTACCGGAGTACCGTGCTGATGACCGGCCACATCCATTGGTTGTCTTCTATTTTTAGGGAGCTTCGTTTTTAAAACTAACCTTGCTTCAAAGAAGATCTTCGGTTTCCATTTTAACGGAATTTAATAATAAAAAACTACAGAGGAGGCTGCTGTGCGTACTGTTGGAATCCTAAATATACGCCGAACTTGGGTGCTGGTTCTATTTTTGCGCATCTCGGGAAACGACTTGCTGTTGTTCCCTTGAAGTTCTGCATTTGAAATAAATGTTCGAACAGTTGCCCTTAAGTTTTAAATCCTAAAATTCCTTTGTAATAACATAGGAGAGATTACGCACACGAAATACCTACACTTATTTATATATTTTTTTAAAAGAAACACTTACCCTTTTATTGTATATGAACAATCAACACTATGCTGGGTGTCCCACAAAAATGTCCCCCGACTTTTTAATTGATTATATCTACGCTTTAAATTAACATATTTTAATTGTCTTTATTAAAAACGGAATAAATTTTGTTTCTTTTCGAATAATTTAACTTTAAACAACATTTCTTCATTTCATTTCTTGTGAATCAAACATTTCTTCACATTGACTAACATGGAATTAGAATGGATGACAACATTTTTATTGCTAATGCAAGAATGCACCTGGGTAGTAATGTACAAATATAAATTCTAATTAAACGGAATCGTACATTAGTACTCTGTGAATCGCACTTGCATATTTCTTTTAAAGATTAGATCTACATATCGTCCAATGATAATATTTTGTTCTTGCATGTATATGATTTCAAATATGTGGTAAAGTGGAATTTCACGTACATAAATATCTATGAGTGTAAATAAATCCTCGAAACCAGTCTTGCTTATAACATCCAATGGATACATATTTAACACAAAAAATTCAAATTAACAAATTATTATGTCATTTTAACACTCAACTGAGGGTTGGATTAATTAGAACTTGACTTGGATTAATTTGAACTTGACTCGGATTAATTTGAACTTGACTTGGATTAATTTGAACTTGACTTGGATTAATTTGAACTTGACTTGGATTAATTTGAACTTGACTTAGATTGATTTGAACTTGACTCGGATTAATTTGAACTTGATTTGGATTAAATTGAACTTGACTTAGATTGATTTGAAGTGGAAAAGGTGTAGTAACTTGATCTAAAACTGAATCCGCATTGATCCGTCTTATTCTTAAAATGAAAAGTAAGACGAAAATCGCTGTACGAATGACCATTTTATTATTACAAATAGTAAAGCCTAAATGAATAAAATTGAACGTTTCGAACTAAACAGCTCATCTTCAGCAAAAGAAAAAAGAATTCTACGACAAAACAAAACGAATATGAGTAAATAAAACTACACTATGCAAAATAATAGTACAAAATATACAGAAAATAGTCGTAGATCTAACAATAAAAAATAAAAATAAAAACACAAAACAATTTAAAAACCTAAACTAATGATCATGTATTTGCAGCGAGAGGAGGAAAAGCACTTTGAGTATCATTTAGAGGGGGTCTGAGCATAAAAATGTTTTGCGACTCGAGGATTCGTTAATCAATCATGTGAGGGGCACCTGCAAGGATTTTAAAATGATTCACGGAAACAGGGACGTTACAGTTTTCCGCATGGGATTGAACAGAGGACAGTGGAGGAGAACCAAGTGGACAACCGGTAGGCCGTTACAAAGGCCCCGACACTGTCGGCCCTCAAGTTCAAGTTCAAGTTCAAGTTCCGGTTCAACAGCTGCGCTCAGCGTGCTCGGCTACTCTGGACATTAGAGTACCACAGGTGGAACCAATGTACTGTGATTCACAACGTGAACAACTAAACTGGTAAACCACAGAGGAGCTCATAGCAGGGGGCAGCTTAACCTTAAAGCGGAAAAGGGAACCGTTTGTGAAATTTTTGACAAGACTTGAATGAATTTTAAGTTGTGGAAAAAACTTGCTGATTAGGAGTTGAACCTCCTGATTTAACATAATAGATCGGTGTCCAAAGAAGGGAAGCTTTAAAAAAAACTTCTGTTGATAACATGATTGGAGTGCCGGCGTTTGATCATAAATTTTAGACAAAAATTTACCAATGTGTTTATCGATAGTAAACAAAGGAAAACCATTTTTAAGAAAAAATTGTCGTAAAAGGTCAAATTCTTGATGTGAAAATCGAAAGTTAGAACAAACTTTGAACGCTCTATGGATGAGAGTTCGAATGTCACAGAGTTTAAAAGGGGTCGCACAAAAACTAAAATAACTAGTACTAAAACCCGAGAAAGTGCCTTTCCTATAAACAGAACATTGGAAAGTATTATCAATTCTGCTAATATTGACGTCCAGAAACGGCAAACGGCTTTTCGTTTCATCTTCCCTGGTAAAATTAATATTCTTATGACGTGAATTCAAATAGTTGAGAAAATGGTCCGCATGAGATCTCTCTTTGAATAGAACAAATGTATCGTCTACATACCTTTTGTAAAAAACCGGTTTAAAAAGATTAGGACAGTCATTTAATCAACTTTCCTCATGATGGCACATAAAAGTATTGGCGAAAGTTGGACCGAGAGGTAAACCCATGCCCAATCCGTCTACCTGCTGGTAATATTTGTTGTTGAAGAAGAAAAAGGAATTGCACACAGCCAGTTCTAACAGTTTCTGCATAATCTTACGGGAAAACCCCATGAATACCGAACAATTTGAGAATAATTTGGCTAAACAGATTTCAATGGTTTCAATCAACGGAACATTTGTAACCAAATTATCTACGTCAAACGAAGCCATGAACAGGTCATCAGTGTTACCAAAGTCTGGTAAGCTTTCTACGAAAGATCTTGAGTTGTCAACGGTATAAGAATTCGTAGTAAGGGGTTTTAAGATTGGAACAAAAAATTTAGCTAGGTTAAAACTCGGGGTGTTAAACGCTGCAAAAATTTCAGTTTAGGCAAATTTTTGCAGCGTTTAACACCGCGAGTTTCAACCTAGCTAAATTTTTTGTTCCAATCTTAAAACCCCTTACTACGAATTCTTATTCGTAGTAAGGGATGCTTCGGAGTTTTATGAGCAGCATGCGAGGAGGCATTATCTTGAATAAATATACCGTTTCATCTGAATGATACTTACTGAATATTTCTTCTGAATATCTGTCTGTTTAAAAACAGTTCAAGATACTCTTCCGGTCAAGGTAGCTATGTGTGCATACACATGGACCAACTTAGGTTTTTTCGATAGTCCCAGCTCAAATCATAACCCACCACCTCCTAGGTGGTGCCTCAAACGATGACAGCGATTCCGTCTGTTTACCGCCCATCTTTTGCTCTGACCATAAGAACCCTTGAAAATAGCACGCGTTTCGTTGGTGAACGACACTTTCGAAAAGTTGCCCCTAATGCTGTGCTCTGCCCATTCCATTCGATTTTCGTGACTTTTGACAATGGAGGTTTTGACACCGGTTTTAATCATTTAGCAATATCTTTCATACGACAACATCAAGTACTATGCGATACATTTATCAGAGCAGCACGCATGAAAAATTTTCCACTACTCAGTCCAGGACTCTTTACAGCTCTGTTTAATTTGTAACATAGGACGGCTTGATCGACTCATGATTGATATTTGTCAGCTCTCTGACGTTCTTTCGTAAGATCACCGGCAAAATTTTTCACGGTGTGTTGATATTTACCTATCATTTTAGCTACTTCCGCCGTAGTTTTACTTCTACCAATTCAGAGGCTATATTATCTTGTTCACAAGAGACATTTACAACACATTTAGTCAAGATACATTTACTACCCATATTAAACACGAATCAAAGCCTTTCGCTATTAATTTGGCACTCGTGAAATGACGTGATTTGAGGAAATACGGAGTCAGTTTATATTGCGCATATCTGCATGATTTCTTACGCCATGCGCACTCCAGGAACCCCAATATTCAACGAGACTTTCACGTAACCTTATCTCTTAATTTTGAACATTATTGAAAAACTATCATCTCGTTAGTAGTTTGACACGTAGTGGATTTGAACGTGAGTGATTCCTTCGTTACTAGCACTATACTGTGACGGAATGAATGGTCGCGATCGCCGGAGAGGTAGGTGGTCATGGACAGCAACCTCTTCATAAAAGTGACCTCTCAGAGCAGCCCAGCAACAGGGCAATCCATAGCCTTGCTGGCAACACTGAGTTGTGTTTTCCCTTCAGAAAATTTTCTCCCGTTTCCTTCTGTGTTAGCAGAAAAACGATGTATGAGACTGGGGCGCGCCGAGTCCCCGCAGCCATCGACTTCCAATAATACGAGTAGCTAAGGACGGTCTGGGCTTCTCTCTAACCGCTGTTTGCTGTCGACCGCAGCTTGTAAACTGCCGGCCGACACACGCAGCGAGCACACACGCCTCTGTCAGGGCTAACCCCCGCAGGGCACAGAGTAATAGACAGCGGTTGGGCGCTTGGTTTCGACGTGGTGCGAGGGCTGGCGTCACGTGCTGTCGACGGTCTTTATTCTATTAGCTAATGAAGCTATAGAATATCACCGAGCACATATACTCCTTCTACAGTACGCATTTCTACCATATCATAAGCACAACATCGCTTCTGCGTTGTAGACTGACAAAAATGTGCATTAAAATAATTTCATCAGTAACTCACTTTACTCTCTTGCGAGGAAGTTTGCAGAAACTTATTTTATCATCTCCGTGGTCCTCTAAAGTCGAATGCGAGAATTCCGTTGAGATGTTCAGCAAGTTCATTTCGAATCAGCATTCAAGTGTGTCTATCTTGAAATAAATAAACAACCAAATGTTATCCCTAAGACAACTCTGATTTGGGTGTATTTTCTACTTTAAAAAACTCAGTATCAAGAACTCTTACACTTCTGCGAAATCTCTTGAGTCCAGGACGCACCGTCTACATCGGCCACTTGAACGGCTTCGTGTGAGAGGGAAATAAAAGTCTAGCTTAAGACGCACAACTTTCTCCGAATCCATAGACATAAACTTCTCCTCTGGCTACTGTTTACACTTGAGCAATGCATGTTGAATACCAATAACAATCTTAAGAAATGGAGCTTCTAAACTATGCTACAACAAGTCGCTAGAACAGAGCCAACAGCTTAGCGGGAAAACATGACAAATGGGAGCCTGCATGCCACCTCAGGGCCTAATTCTCTGAGCGTCCGCTTTCGATTAGAAATTGCAACCTTAGAGGTCGCGTAGTACGAATTGATTATTTGATACGATCTTCAACTAAATTTGCAACTTCAACTAACTGATGTACGTTTACAGGCGGATGAAGATAGATGCTATGAAAAGGTAGCTCTAACTAAAAGAAGACGTTTACAGAATCTACTGAATACAATAGCTATGTTTCAGTATAAATAAAATATCCATAAGGATGTATACTTTAAAAACCTTAAATAACAATTCATGCAAAAAGTAGTATGTTGATCATGATTTGATATCTTGCTACGAATTGACAGTATGTTATTGATAATTAGACATACCTATGTTCGATGTATGAGAAGTGGCGTCACTTATTAAGCCCTAATGTATGAGCATTTCTACTCGAAAAATATTAGGAAAGGAAACTCACCAGGATGCAATACGTCAGCACGTTCAGGCGTCTTATTTGACTGACATTGTGTTATTCCGAGCTTTTGCGCGTCTTGAGCTACAGCATAGCATGGTCGATGATTATTTCGGCTGGAGTATATCAGCTCGACTCTTTTGCATTAATTTAAAACTATGCTCAGTTTTGTATCTTAGTAAAGATCAGCATTCTTTTCTATAATTAGTTCTGAATTAAAATTTTCAAGTAAAGAACACCAATACTTAGAAAAAAAACTTGGAATGTTTATAAAATGACCGATAAAGTAAGGTGAATATTACTCTTATACCAGTATATAAGTCAGTTTTGTTGAACATAAATTTTAGTATCAGTTACACTACACATGACAAATATAATTTACATGATGGCATTAAAAAGATGAGATACAAATATATGTCACTAATCTCGGTCAATATGCAATTTAATGCGCTCACGGAAATTAAAAAATTCCGTTCCAAAGAATCACTAAAGGAACACATTTAGAAACGTTTACATGAATGACATTCTGCTCGCTGATGCGTTTTTTTCGAGTTATTCAAGTTGTAAATTTTCGTCTTCCATAGCAGTTGCGTTGCGCGCTTGAGCCGTTAGAGTACGCTTGGATACTATGTAATTTATTATTAGCCGACACCCGCCGAGCCTGCGGAGCCTGAACCCACTTCTAGGATGTTTTAGTTAATAACATAATAAAGGGTATCACTAAAAATATTAGCGGGACAGGGGTACTGAAAACTGAAATCGATATGCAGTTGACATCAGTTTCGAAATGGCGGCCACCGTGGAACATTAGCGAAACCGTAGGAGTGACTACTGTAGATTTAAGTATTCACTATTCCAGTCCCGCTAACATTTTTGGGTGATAACCTTTATTGTGTTATTAACCAAAACATCCTAGAAGTGAGTTCAGGCTCCGCGGGGTCGGCTAATAATAAATGACAAAGTACCCAAACGTACACTAAAAGCTCCAGCTTAAGCGCGCAACTGACTGGAACTGCTATGGAACACGAAAATTTCAAAGTTGAATAACTCGAATATATCGCATCAGCGAGCAGAATGTCATTCATGTAAAACGTTTTTAAATGTGTTCCTATAGTGATTCTTTGGAACGGAATGGTTAATTTCCGTGAGCGCATTAAACTGCATATTGACCCTAATCTCGACTAAAATGTTCACATGTAACAAACGTGAGCCCGAGAATGAGTTAATTAATGCCTAATCAACAATTAAATAAATCCTTTTATCGTACAGCAAAGTTAGGTCTACTGAAATTTTTTGCTCATTAAGAAAAAACAGGAAATATTTCTAGTGAAATATGATATAATTTATTGGAAAATTATCCTTATGCGGTATAAAAAATTATTCGACCTAACTTTATAAGATATTGAAAAAGCCAAACAGAAAATAATGCATAAGCAATACAAATCATCTAAATTTTTGTGACTGTTACTCGAGTCTTGTAGTGTAATTTTTTTAGATTTTTCTCGTTGGAATTCAAGAACGAAGTCTGTAAAATACGTGTGCGTGACTTTTTTTTAAATACACACTCAGGCGCGGGTAGATACCTCAACTGGAGCTTTGAGGCACACTGACAGTCTTATTTGAGCATGTTGAACAAACTCGGTGAAAATAATCTTAGATTGCGTGTTACCCAAGGTCCATAGCAGAAATGAGAGATCGAGCCATGTAGCTAAACCTGCGATTTTGGTGACCTCGACCGCAAGAAGACGGACAATTCCAATTCGCCACCCACACAGCCGGAAAGAACTTCCCATCATGAGAAACTTGCACCTCGAGTTCGCCACAATGTGCTGGCAAGACTACAAGAATGTCAAATAATATTGGTTTTCCCTTTATTTTACCGAACAAAAGAGGAACCAGAGCAGCCTGCCTACCCACGTCGTGCCACTTGACACGAACTTCTGCATGAGCATTTGTGAACGAGTTCAGACGACAATAACTCAGCATTTTACTTTAGCGTTGCTTGCGTAGCATCATGATCATCTCGCAGAAAACTCCCGCTATTTTTTTATTGAATTATTCAGACGAACCATTTAAGCATCTGTCTTTTCTTCTCTGAAATTTGCACGAGTCACTGCACTATTCAGATTAATGTTAGAATCTAATACACTGCTCCGCCAGACACTTATGAAGTATAGTTTCATTTGAGATAAGAAATATCTGTCACGTCACTCGATATCACTCATTACTTCAGCGTTCTAATTTAGAATCACATTTTTTACTTTGGGAAGTGTAATGAATTTAATTTCAATACCCAGGCGACACAATGACTGTAGTTTATTTCCAATAAAAAAGACAAGTTGTAGTACGCAAAATGAACGATTCGCTAAATGGATGGATAGCACCATAGAAATTTAGGATATTTGTTTGAATTTCTTTTTTCCACTATTGTGCTTAAAAAATACTACGAGCTATTGTAAAATGAGAAAGAGCTAACATTTAACGCTCATTTTTGGCGGAGTGAAAGAAAGACTATACGTGTTCCTGCTGCAAAGTTGGCGGTGAAAAAAACTCTGAATAAGAGTGTGATGAGCACTGGAGTGTGAAGTAAAATGCTCTTGTTGCGTAATTCTGACCAAATATGTATATATACAAGACCTAAGATCTTCAAAAACCCTATGAAGAATCGCCACCGAGATAGAGGCAGGCCCCGCCAATCAGCTCCGTATGACCACGCCGAAGTTGAGCGGTGGCTGCACCAAATTGTCCACTGCACTGTCGAATGACGTAGTTTTGACGTTATTTTGCACATCCACATCATCCGGGGTCGCCACTTGAAATGCTGCAGTGACCTGTCTTAACGCACACGTTACTGCGCTAAACTGCACCGCTCTTACTGCGCTGACCTGCGTAGATGCCGACGGCGATTTTTAAGCGGAAATATGTAGAAGTTATGACATCGCACGTGCGCTACAGGTGCACCTGGGTAGGGAAGGAAGGATGTCTACACTCTGCAACGAGTGCAGTGGATGCAAGGAAGAAGCAGCGGCAGACAGAAGCGTATCTACTCCACTTCTATGGGGCGGACGGAGAAACAGACACAAGCGTTCAGACAGGTAATCACTATCACTAATGTCATGTGCAAAGTGAACACGCCTAAGCATATTGTGTAGACGAATAGATTGAAGCAGCCCGTTGCCTCGTAATGTTGAGTGTTAGATACAGATGATTCATCGGTTGCCGTTGAAACCTGTCACCAGGATGTTGAATAAAAACAAGCGTACGTATCACGGGGAAAACTGGATCTATAGAATTGTTGTTTGCATTCTCTGTGTTGACCCGTTTATTATTAATGTAATCAAATAGTTTTTCATGTAATGGGGAGCATCTCTCAGCTGAGACAACGTCTGACTGTAACAAGTGAAGTGCCGATGACGAAGCTGCCTCTCTCGCTCACCTGTAGCTCAGGCTGTCGTCTCATAGATACTGCGAGTAGCGTCACCTAATTTTGATTGGTGTAGATGCTTCAAACTTATAAAACATCCCTCAAGACACGAAGAGAGTAGAGAATCAGTGGAGACCTGTGAAACTTGCATTGAGAGCTTGCGTTAACGATCTCCTGCCATCAAAACATCCCTTTCTTGAAGCCTTGGAAGTGTCATTTGATCGTAAAAGTGCGATGTTCAGCATGCTTGTTAGCGTGTGACATTTCGTAAAATTTTAGTAAAAGACACGAAAGAGTAGTAGCACTCCTAATTATAACAGATTTAAACAAAGGAACAATACCGATAGTCATGATAAATGAATTCGCGAAGGCTCAAGTGCTGGTGCCAGGCGTACATCAAGGAAGCTATGGAAACGAGACACAAGAATGCGTACTTTTTGGAGCAACCTGCTGCCTCGGTACGGCAAAATCTGATTATATGTATTCTTGCACAACAGCTTCGGTGCCTTCTGGTAACACATTTCTTATTTCATCTAAATCTGTCTTGCTATAAAAAGTTTTACGGTAACTTGCATTTCACGTACTGAAAAGTTTCCTCCACAGCAAAAAAAAAAGAAAAATAGGTCAGGGAGGCTGAAGTGTCTGTTAGAGCGTAAGTGGCAGAAATGTCTTACAGATAGTACAACCCGATAATAGCGTTCCACGCGTAAGTTGACGTAGAGGTACTGGAGAACAGTCGAAAATGTTTGCTATATGCTAGCAAAACGCGAACGCCGATTGTCTTTCCGATGAATACCCGTCGCTTTCTGGGCGCTAGCGAAGAATCGAAGACCTCCACACTGCTTCAGCGCGAACTTTTATTTAAATCATTTACTCTTTCTAAACCACTCATTACTTATACACCAGCTATCCTTTCACATCAGAAATATACTACTGCACAAGCTCCAACTCATATCCTGGGATCAGAGAGCAGTAGACAACTTGCTGCTTCATCAGAAGGTGCTGATCAAGAGACGTTCATTGCTGAGTATGAAATCCTCAAGACGATTAAAGTGTTATTAATAAAACAACTCGCTAAGTACACCTATGATACAAACTACTGCAATTGCATTTATAAGCGTAAGATTTTCAAGTTCCTTACGAAACTTCAATATGATTGAGGCTAAAAATTTATACAAACACGCAGCTTACGTAGTGCAGTGATCCTTGGGTTAAGGTAGGAGATTTGGCGTGACGCGTCCTCGCCAGAGATGTAATCGAGCGCTCAGACAGCTTTGTGCGTCACTCTAGCGCACGTAAATGGGTGTTAAAATATGCTTCGAGTCTAACCATGAAAATTCCATATTCTACCATGGGCTTATGGTGCCGTGCAGTATTCTCTTGATTTCTTTACGCCATTAAAAACCTTTTTCTCATTTCCCTACTTTTACAGTAATAACTCAAATACGGGGACGAAAGTAGCGCACAAAGTTGCGTGAGCGATAATTCCATGTTCAAATACGCTCTGACAATCAAAACGCAGAAGATGATGTGTCTCCTGCTTCTCTATGCCTCTAGGTCGGCAGAACACTCGGGGAGCTTCACGTTACCATATCTAATTCATCAAAGAAGAGAAAGATATCTCTTTCAATACTTCATAAAAGATATAGATACAGTATTTACTAGAGCAAAAAACTGACATTGGCGAAATAAATCGACAAGGTATTCACTAGAAATCTACAAATTTAGGTACAGCGCTCCTCATAAAAAATAATGACCACGTAAAACATTTCCCAATCTTAACTGTACAGAAATCATCTCTGCTATTGAGTACAGGGTAACAGGGACACCGAATGTCGATCGTGTGAAGTTTAACATTTCAGCATGGAATTCAGATCCAATATAAAAGCATAATAATGAATTCAAAATTAAAATAATTTAATCTCTCCGCTCCACGTCACACGAAAGTAACAGCCAATTGTACTAAAAAAATACCGATATCGCGTCTTGGACACTAATTTATTTACCCTCTGATAAAACCTTCGCAATTTCAAATAAAAACAAACGCTCAATTGCTATCCGATACTGACAATTTCTCTCGTTTGATAATGTGCATTATTCGTGGCATCAAAATTATTTTCATTCGGAATCACCACCGCAGAGCGAGACGGAACCTTGATTGAAACTCTACAACTCTTACAATGAAGGCAGTAAGCAAAAAACACTTAATACTAAACAATGATTCTTTGCTACACTACAAACATACGTTCTTGGCACAGGTAGATATATTTTTGATTTGATTGTTTGACTGGAGCGTGGTGTTCTCTTCGAATATTTAGGAACGCTTAACTGAACAGTTGCTTCATATAACACCACTCTTCAAGCTCATTCAAGATTCATCCTGAAAAGGTATTAAATGACTATGGAACTCAACTTATTTCAAATTTTCTCGGCATATTAAGTTAATACTGCATTGCAGGAGCTGAGTGATGTGTGTACTCGACATATTCATCATGCGTGTGCACATAAGCAAATTCTGCAGATGGTTTCAAATGCACAGTTATTCTCGAATGAGGAACGGCTTGCCAAATTCAAGCTATGAAACGCTCGTGAAAAAAAGCTAAAAAGAAATTAGGGGCCTGGCGACCTTATTCCATTAATCGATGCGTTGTAGAAGAGATTTGAATATGAGCGAGCTTCCAATTTGACTTCAACATCAGAATATCTTTCATATATTAACGAGGGGACATGGAAGAAAGAGAAAAGACAACAAAATGAGGCAAAGGGGAACAAAAATGGCAGCAACAGCTGCTGTTGCCGGCCAAAATGCCACAAGTGCGCCAGATGATCCGTGACTTCACTTATTTCTCAAAATTGGGCTCTTCACACTCTAAGACTACAAGTAGTGAGCTATGCATGAAACTATTTACAATTACAAAAGCGTAGCATGGCACTCCACATTGTCTTAGTTTTAAGATGGATGATATCGATGGTGGGACATACACAGCAAAAATTTCCGTTGCATTTAAAGTTACCATACAAAACATTCCTGCAATACGAAATGAACTGAACTATTGCATCACCGATGGAAGATCTTCTTCTTATTGCAGTTAGATAGTAATGTACAAAGCCTGAAAAATAGCAACAAAAGCAACTGCACCAAATTTTATTAATTTTGACTGATAAATTTTTTACAGAGACACATAACTCGCAAGTGTGCCAACTTCATCACGGGCTGCCATCAAACTTGAAAAATCTAGTCTTACATTTGTGCTGGAGACTGGAGCCGAGTTAGTCAAGTTATCCTTACCAGCATTCAGCACATTGTAAAATTCAGTATTGAGCTCCTTCAGGTATTCCATACTCTCTTGCAACGTTAAATTACTCATTTGAGCGAATTTGATGAACAGTAAATACACGTCCTGGCTTCGAGCTACTTCGCCACTCGAGAACAAACTATCTCCTGTGAACTCAAATTCAACTTATGAGGTCAGGACGAGACCTACGGCCCTCAAAAACTTCGTGTCAATAAATTATTGCAGTTACAGTTGTGTTCTTGGGTATAAAGAAAAAAAAAAGTTCTCGTGTAAAACGCGACTTTGTTAATCATCACCGTTGCGTACGCCAATTAAAAAAATTCAAGCACTGAATGATGTTAAAACAAATACGTTGCTCGCATTGCTCACTTCAAAGGAGCACGCCTTCAATTATAAATCTTCCATAATGGTATCTTTTTGAGTTAAAATGGCACACTGTGCTGAGGTGAGTTTCAACAGAATTCCTCATAACCGAGTTGCTGCTCATAATTGTGGACACCGCTGAGAATTGATTTCTTGAATATTATTTCATAACCTGATGAAGACTATCACTCGAGAATACTCTAAGTCATTGTCATACCAGTAAAAATTTTTACGTATCCATATGCCAGAGGCAAATTATTTCACTCAGACTCCCCATGACGTTCTGCTTCATGCTGCTCTGTCGGAGTTACGTATTTGTTAGCTGCTAATGGTGGTAACCAGTCGCATCTGCTGATTCTTACAGAATATACGGGCCTCAATTATGCACCGAACAAATGTTACAAATGGCCAATAGAGTACGGTACTGTCATTGATTGCAGACCGAGTAAATATATCCTCAAACACAATCTTTTCGGTCTACAGTAATATCTATACGAGTATTTTTGCTCCGCACATCCTAAAACAGCCATCATTTTCGAATAATTAAAGCAAATCACGCGTACTTGACCCTGTTGTCCGACTTGGGTGCGAGGAGAGTGGCTAAGCAACACAAGCAGCTCTGCATGCAACGCAAACACTCAATTTGACCAGCTCCTCAGGTCAAAGGTTGACGGCCCTGCAACAGTAAGACAATGACTCCAAATTATTATTGAAATAATTTAGTCCACCTACATCGTGGAATTCTAGCTAGTATATTTACACAAAACAAGAAACTACCAAAAGACGTTTGCGTTTTTTTACATTGAGATTTGAATATAAAGGAAACGCCATTCAACAAGCGTTTTTCCGCAACACATCATTTCGCAACGTGTTTTCCTATGTACGAGTATAAACTCTGCTTTCAATATTTTACGATTTTTTCAATGGCAGACATTTGTACCGTGAAGTCCATAAACTTACTAAAGGGAATTTAACATCTGACTCAATCGCTATGAAATTCAGTCAACGTCATAAAAAGTTCTAAAATGGAAATATAGAGTTCAAGAGACTGATCAGAAGGACTTGTTTCAGTAATTACACCGAGTAGCACCAAATGATGACTAAAAGTGAGGAGAAATGCTCACCATCAAAGCACCTTTGCCATCTTTTAAATCTATGACCTTCTTTAAAAGAATTTCATTTTCACATAAATGATGACGACTTGAGACAATTTTATGAAATGCCAAAACATTTGTCACTGAACTGAAAATAGATACATAAAAGTAAATTCAAATAAATGATATTTAAACCCTCTGAAATTCATCTAAAATATTGCAGAGAAATCTTCCAATTGTCGACAACCGTAATCGTTTTCTCAGGATCGTGACAAAATGTGTCGTATGACTACCGTTTCAACAATGGAACCACTTTACAGTACTGGAAATGAGGGACCAAATTCCGAAAATATTTTTTTCCTATTCAAATTACATGACACCCGAGTTCACTTTTGGAAGCCTACAAACCACGCTGCTAGATGATAGGTATTACAAACTTTCCGCAGCCTTTGTAGCATTTTCCAAGCATGTATTACTTGCGAATGAGCAGTACTTCCCTCATAGAGCCATAGCGTCAGAGCGAATTAATCTCTGCTAAAGCTATCAATAGAAAATTTCTACGCTATAAAATAGTCCTCAAATGGGCACGCCGAGGTCGTCAGTGCCAATAACGGCCCGCGCCACTTTGCTGATCTGTACATCGATGGGCTGCGAGGTATCGAAGAGGTAGGGAGACTCCAGGAAGATGAGCAGAGTTCCGATGAGGGAAGTAGAGAAGAAAACCCACAGCAGCAGGCGATCCAACACCATTGCTACGAATGCCCAGTCGTCATCATTCTACGTGGAACAAGAAAAATACGCATACATGAGACCCTAATACTGGCTAGATGGTTTCAAATTACTATACCAATAAATACTGTAGGATAGCGATGCTCACTTGATTTCCAGGCTCTACTGACAGAGGTCTGTGCATTTTTTATGATAAAAATTCACATTTTCAATAAATTATCAAAAACTAGTCCTTGAATATTACAGAAAATCGAATTCAAGACGAGAAATAATATAAATTATATTATTATCGAACACTTGTTCGGAAATAGCATTAAAGTATATTTATAAGCATGAAAAGTTGAAAAAATTGCTTAATGCGCAATGATATCATTATTGAGATTGTACTCTGCAGAGACTATTTACGATACTGTTTTTAAGTTTTCTTTTTACGCTAACTAATATTAGTGTATGAAAGCATGTGCTGTTAATCAGACAATAGAAGATCGTTATAGTACAAATCATTATATTTCATTCTCGAGTTCAGAAGCAAATAGGTTGATTAAATGGCTAGGGGCTCATTTGTGGGCACTTTCATTCATTTTTGGTCTCACAGTCAATTTTTATACGTGGTTGGTTAGCTTTGATGCGTAATTAAATAAAGGATATTAGAAAAAAACTTTAACATACTGTAAAGACTAAAACTCTTCAATACAACCAACAGAAAACGTCTCTCAGAATCGAGCGTAATAGGTCAAATATTAAATGAATGATCATCCATCCCAAAAAATCATGATATTAGTTGCAACAGGAAAATATCAAAGAACGCTGAGTTATCAAATGAAATCAGAGAAGTCAGACGCTGGACCTCCAGCACCGCAGGCGTAGGGCACAGCTGTTGCAAGGTGTGCGCACCATTGCATAGAAATTTTTACAAAGATATAGAGTTTCTTAAAATACAGGAAAGTATGCATCAGGAAAATACAATTTTGCCCTAATATCTGCACCTTGTTGACTTGGTTAACTATAATTTAATATAAGTTTAGTGTGCGAGTGTACATAGAATGGAGGTCTTGTTGCTCTAGGTAATTTGACAACCAGACCTGGCGCTGGATTCACGTATGCCATGTAGTTAAAACTCGATTTGTAATAACAGGGATCATATGTTTTCACGCAGCCAACGATTCATTTGATTTAGAAACAGTACCCACAGCCTACAGCATTATGTCTCTAAAATGAACAATTCCAGTCATGTAATGACCGTACACTAAAAACATTGAATTTCAAGACTAATTGCAACTAAAAACTAATCTTGATCAATAATATTGGATTATAATATATATTACACGTTCGTTAGTGTTTTCGAAATCATTTGGAACAACATTCAAGATCAAAGGTTTTTGATGAAAGTAAAAATTTTATGATGAGAAATGTGATGGCAGACGACTAAAATCAGTTGAGACTGTCGTTTCTTTAGCAGTCCTTGAGCTATCCATTACTGATGGCTGCTCTAGCCTCAGGTGAACACAGAGAACCATCAAAACTCAGAAAAACTGACATTCAAGACTCTGAAAAACGCATTGATGTAGCGATGCTATCACGCTATCAGTTGCATCGGGTAACGTGGAACAGAAAGGTTTCAAACTTTGAAAGTTTTTTACAATTTGATAACTCCACTTATCCTGCATCGAGAGTTTAAGGTTTGAAAGTTTGTGATAAAGCTAGCTTTTTCGTTGTAAGAATTAGGGTTAAGCCTCTGTAATTATAAACAAAAATTTTAATTTTCTGCCCGATAGTCAAAAAAAGGACAATCTAAATTGTTCTGACAAGAAAAGCTAACATTCAGTAATTTCAAATAAACATTTTAATTTGAAAAAAATGCACCTTTATTATTAATATTTTTATGCCCTCCACAGGGTAAAGCAAAAATAGTTATAAGAGAACTACAGTGAGTTTTGAATGTCGACTGGCCGAGTGAAGGCTTTAAGTTTATCGAATTGGATCTCTGTATAAATACAATTTTCATTAACACGTCTGCAAACTCAAAAATTTAATTCAGATAGATGCCTTTATAGCAGGGGCTGAAAAATACCAAAAGGTAATGTTTCACATTCATGTAAATACAAAGGTTTGCTTTGATTACAAAAATTGCAACAATCAGTCGCAACGCTTATGCAACTGAAAAACTATAAAATATTTCTGACATGACAAGAAGAGTGCCCTAAATGGACTTTGGGGAATACTTCCTCAAGTAAGCTCAGTCATTGAGGTTATCGAATATTGGTTAAGAAATGCTACTATAAAATAATATTATACTAGTAAAATTGTTTTCTCTGCGTAAACTAATGATTCAAGCCCTAGGGAAGAGTGTTAATAATTGTTCAACAAAATTATCTTTTATCAGAATCTCAAATTTGAAAAGTTATTTCGAAGGAAGTTTTTCATGCACGGGATTATATACAAGGATCCATGTTGCTTTTTACGACGTTTCTCATAGCATTAACTTATATAGAATAGATATCTGCCGCTTGTTATCAGCCCCTACTTGTCTTACATCTAGTTCAAAATTTTTTATTCGGGATTCAAACCATTCTAAATCGTCTACAATTGCTCTATTCAAATATCGATGGAGGAAACTTAGGACATACTTTCTATTTTTCATGGTACTTTAAAACAGCATTTCGAACATGTTTATTACAACATACTTTTGTCTACGCCATACCATCTTGGTTATTTCCAAGTGTGTACCTTTATTGGCAGGTAACCACTTTTAATTATGATAGTTTATCGCTGATATGCTGCATTTTTTGGCTTAAAATTTTATCCTGGACATTTTAGTTGACATCACAAATCTCTAATCGTTCGCCCCATTTAAATCACTTCAGCCCCTGATTTTGATAATACGAAGTATGGAGAACGCTGTTTCACACAGGTGTATTGTTAGGAAGGGTAACAAATTTCTTATTGCAATATCCGATAGCACTAGAAATTTCTGGTAATTTTTTAACCGAAACTCCTGTATTGGTAGGTCACCGAACCTAGCTTATGTAACAAAATTGTTTCGTAGTTCAATAAACTCTTCAAACCCGGTCTCTGGGACATCAGATACATTGACATTATATGTGTTGATTGCAAGGCAGAAAGATTAGCTTCATTCGTCAGGAAAATAGCCTTTTATTTCACCAATAAAATTTTGCGAAGGTTCTTTCATCGTGATGTGTAAATCATCAAAATTAACATCATTAACAACTTCTTCAACAGTTTGCGCAAGAGTTGGAAACAGGTATAATTCTTTTTGTGTTATTTTTGTGATCCAAAGTTCGAGCTTCGATTTGAAAAATGCAATCTTTTTATATAATGTTATTATCTTACCTTCGTACCCTTGTCATGATGTATTAATGTTAATGAAGATATCAAATGCTTATATTAAGTACGCCAATTTGTATTATGTATGTAGATTACTCTGTAAGTTTAGATTCGAATTTATGTAAGCTCATTCGTAATTCAGAAAATCTTTTCAACTTTTTCCTCTCGTGGGTCGTCTTAGTTCAGCGTTGAACAGTAATATATGAAGCATGGAACCCAAATCTTTATTTAGAATTTTGAAAAATCTTGCGAGCGAGCGGCTTTGGTTTTGCAACATTTAGTGCTTTAATTACACAATTTAGCACCTCCTCAAATGGTACAGGCAATGTCGTGGTGGCTAATATTTTTCGGTAAATCATACAATGAGTTCCATTTACTGGTGGAGCAACTTTTTCAACTAAAGAATGGAAGCCAAACTCATAAACATGCAATGCGGGGGCCTCATTGGGATCTCTTGTGGGTGCCTCCACACGATCTCTTTGATTCAGTAGTGTTCTTCAAAGAAATCAATTATTAAATTAAAAATATCAGCTGCGCTGGTTATAGTTTGCAAAGGCTTACAAAACAAAAAATGTTCTTCCATTTTTACATCCCTAAAATAACGAACATACACAAATGGTAGGGAAAAAATTGTTGTATCTGTAGTTCCATTAACCTGAATGCTGAACAGCCCAGTTGGAGTTACTTTCAGTGCTTGTAAAATTGGAGATAAAATGTCAGTGGACTTATCTGTAATTCTTCGTTTTATTGTATGATATCACACGGACAGAGGCTACAGATTATTTACTGCGTCAGGACAGATCATATGACGTACAGTATCTTTAAAGCACAAAAAAATGTTTTCAGCAATTGAGGGGCATTTTTCACCTGTGCCGTAAATGAAGCTTCAGTTGCGACTAAGTTTTTGTTGCGAAATGATTCACTTGCATCAAGCCGGCGACTATTAACACCATCAATTTTTGTTTCAAAAATAATAAGTATCTTCATCTTTCAAGTGCCCTAGTACGTAATTTAATTTGTTACACAAACCAAACCAAGTGTGGCATATCTCTGCTTGTAATAACTCCGCTTGTAATAACTCCTTGTTCATTTTTACCCATAGACCTCAGTTAAATAATGATCTAAGTGCGATGAAATTAAATATTGCCCCAATTGTGTAAATTGGTGTGTTTGAATGTGTGTGTGTGTAGGTCTGTTCTGTTAGTTTATGTAGATGTTATTGTGCGTTGGTTTGATTGCTAGAATTTAGGTGCATGTGTACGTATGGCTCCGAATGTTTAAGGAAATTTGTTTTTTCTTTTAATGGTTAGACATAGCTATTTTTCGATGTAGGCATAGTGATATTAATTTCTTATGGTTTTTTCGAAATTTTGTTCATTAGCAATTTTCTTCTTTGTTTTACAGCACTGATGATGGAATCAGAGATTCCGGAACGTTTGCCATTAAAAGAATGTTCCCTTTTATATTGGTTCTTCTCTTCATTTTACCGAATAAATGAGGTTAAAATAAATATTAAATTAAATTGAAAAATCCAAACAATATATTGTTTCTAAACTCTAACCTTCACCATGGACAGTGGTCGAGATAGACCTCTAACCATAAAGCTACAATTGAAAACCGGGACATCTGATGAAGGTAAACATCGACTAGAATATCAAACTGTACATTCCTGTAGCTGGACCTAAGCATATTTGTCTCATATGCTTAAGGAGATCAACTCAGGCCCAAATAAATTTATTTATTGAACTTGCGTAATGATTCAAAAATAGATCTATCACCACCCCAGAGGGCGCATCTGTGAATAGAAAAAATTAAGAATATGAGCAGACAAATGAAATAATAGCGCTCGTGAAAAATTATCAGCTCTCTGTACTTATGCTGAACAAGCCATGAATTTCTTTTTACGTGTAAGTTTGTTTACGTGTTTCTTTTCTAGGTGTGCGTGTTGTGTTGCGTGATGTTCTTTATAAATTACTTTGTGACTAACTTTTTCTCAATACTTGATAGTCATTTACAACGGTGTTCCGAGCGAATTCGGTATAGCGTATTTTGTCTTTTCTTACTTTCGGTTCAACGAATAATTTAGGAATTCTGGAGAATTCTCTAGTAGTATTTTAAATTATTTATAGTTGTCAGCCATCTCTTGGGACATAAAATATCCAAGAAATGATATTTTTGAATTAACTAGCCCATGACAGGGTTAATCTATTGTGCACAGGGTTAATCTATTTTTTGGCGTGTCTATTAGTACGCCTCGTAAGGTTTACCTATTTGTTCACCTCGGATAGTACGCCTCGTATGGTTTACCTATTTGTACGCCTCGGATAGTTTGTCTATTAGTACGCCTCGTATGGTTTACCTATTTGTACACCTCGGATAGTTTGTCTATTAGTACACCTCGTATAATTTGTCTATTAGTACACCTCGTATGGTTTGTCTATTAGTAGACCACGTATATTCTGTCTATAAGTACTCCTCGTATAGTACGCTTAACTAATGACGTCTTATATTAAGAAATTTTTAAAAGCCATTATGTTTGTCCTGTATCTCATGTGCCAACCTTTTTGGAAATAAACGGTTTTTCTTTAAAAAAAAAATGTCGGTCAAATGACCCATTTTTTTGTTATTGTTGAAAAAGGACCCTTAGGTGGTGAACTATTCGGTCCTAAAATTTTATGGCGCTACAGACACTAGATCCCACTAGATCCCCCAGGAGGGAGTAAGGGGACCAACAATCCTGAATTTTCGACCCCATATGAAACCCATATGAAAAGAAAACAAAATGGGAAATGGAAAATTCGCTATGGTAACTTTGTTCACAATGCTTCAAGGACTCTAAAACTGTCTTTGGTTTTGTTGTAGCATAAAAACTCAATGAGTTTCATTCTTTTGAAATATCAATAAAAAATGAACTAAAAAACCAAACGTCCAATTTTTTCACAGAACTAAAGCCTGAATCGAAAAAATGCATCGAAGAAATTGTGTTTCATTTTAAAAATTACATGTACTAGTCAAATTTATTAGGAATCAGACTACAAATATAAAAGTTCAACATTTTTTTAATTGTAAATAATTTAAAATTTTATTTATTTATTTTTTTTGAAATTACAATTCCCAGTGTGAGTATGAAGTTACGCATGGATATTATCGAAATAAAATTAAAACAGCATTTAATTACATAAATTTTGCATTATATTACACTTCAACAAAAAATTTTGTTTTTGGCTTATACCCAAAACCTCTTACTTTCAACATTCAAAAAAATAGAAGTCGGTGAGTTTTCATGCTAGGAAAAAACAAAGACAGTTTTAGAATCCTTGGAACATTTCTATCAAAAGTACGGTACCAAACTTCCAAAATGTACAGAAATTGTTTTTTATCTAGCTCAAAACCCAAAATTAGTGTATATTTGAGGTAGTGATAAAATATTGCATATAAAAGACGAAAAATTACATATGTAAATATTTTCTACAGTACTTTAGTGAGAAATGCTTCAAGGATTCTAAAACTGTCTTTGGTTTTTTCTAGCATAAAAACTCAATGACTTCTATTTTTTTGAATGAAATATTCATAAAATGGTACGAAAACACTAATTTTTCAAATTAAAAAAAAAGGCATAAATCGAAAAAGTTACGGAAGTAAAATATGTTTTTTTCAGCAAATGCATATAGTGGCCAAATTTCAAACGAATCAGATCAAAATTTGAAAATCACTGGGTTGATCTCCTAAACTATGTAGTTTTAAGTTGCAAACATAAGTAGATTAAATTATCCACCATAGTTTCCCGCAGAATTTGTTCATTTCCTGAAAGGTGTTGGAGCCATGGAAGCCTCGTAGCTTATTTGGCCTATGATGTTGGTGTTGTTGACCGTTAGATATAGGTATGTATAGTCTTACCTCCTAAATGTAAGAACGTATGTATATGTTTGAGGTTGATGGCTCTGTAAAATCCTTGGCATCCTTTAAAAGATTCACATTCATTCACACTAATGAAAATTCATTGAAATTGAAAATGCATTCGTTCCATTGCATTTTCTTTATCTAGACTCCAATAAACTGTGAAATGATAATTTTACACCAACATATGTGTGCAAGTTATCCTGCATTTTCCTTCAGTAGTTATACTGGCAATAAAAACACTCTACAGGTTCTTTTAGAAACTATTATACTGAATACTGACATGCAGTTTTCCCATGTCATTGTCTTGTGATATTAGTACGTGAGTTCCACTCAAGCACGCTCTTCACAATCAAGTAACCCATAGATTGCTGCAGATTTCTCCGCATTCTATGTAAAGCAAGGCAGTACCATCCAAATACTTCGGAGAAACAACATATGGGTAATATCATATTCTGAATTTCAAATTCGTGCTCAATCAAATCCTATTTTCTCACTCTCGAGCCTTCAATAATAGACGCATCATATAACTGAATGCGGAGTGCATACCCTGAGAATTTTTCATTCATTTTCCGTTGCCATGAACGTATCCTAGATACTTTTAACGCTTTTTTTATTTGTTGGGTATTTTTTTGCTTTCTTCAAATATAGATATATAGTTGAAAGTTAACTAAATTTCTAAATGTTCCAGGTAAATACGTTTAAGACGCTTCTTTTTGCCACTCACATTAAAGTACCTACAGCGATTTATGCAAGGTCTTACCTCATCAAACTTGTCCTGCTGCACCATGTGACTGTGAATGAACTGGACGTTATGAATGGCTCTCCGTATTTCAGGTGGGTAGAAAAATTCGGGGTTATGTCCTATGTGGAAGCACTCCGGTAACTCATCATACGAAGCTTCCAACACGAGCCTGCCGCTGTTTATTATTCTCTTGGCACTATGGGAACCCCCATTTCGTTTTTCTTGAACATTAGAGAACCTTAAATTGCTCTCTTTTTTTCCCCCATCGGGACTTTTACGCCGACCACCGCCTGTAGATTTTTGGTTGTTGGGCCGATTATTTTTTGGGCGACTTTCAGGATCCCGCATATTAAATCTGTTTCCTTTCCCACCGTCGCGTGTGCCGAAGCTCTTGCCGTTAATAGCAAACCGACTGCTCCCTTTGGTGGCGCATGAGCCCTCGGAGACCGACGAGTCCTCGTCTCGCCCCCGCGCGTCCTCGCCGCTTCTCTTCTCCACGATGTAGCTGCCGATGCGGCCTTCTCCTTTTGCGGGGCGCCCGCTCCCGTCTTTGTTTGGCGCCGTCAGCAGGTTTTTGAAGTTCCTGCTCACGACGGGGGGCGGGGGGATGCTCGGCACCTCGATGGACACGTCCTCCAGCGAGTGCGAGCGCAGGCCTTCGTACGGAGTTTCTGCTCGGGAACAACACACGCACAAATTATTGAACAAAACGTGGATGCAGGCCTGTCGTTCATTGATTTCCTTCCTTGTTATAACTTAGTGTTAACTTTACTTTTCGAAATTAACCAGTAAATACTACTGAAAAATATTGAACTCATCAGCTATTCATTTCCCATGTGAATTTTTCTATAACTTCTAAGTTTGTATGAACTTGACAAGCGCTAAGAAAAATTTGACTTCTCTTCTGCATTCCTCTATATACGTATACTTTGATTGTTTTATGAGTGACGAGAAACAGTTCATCTGCAACAAAATTCGAGGATGAAAGAATATTTGACCCTTAAAAAATTCAAAATCTCCATCACAAAAGTTAGGCCAGATCAGGGCTCAAAAATATCCCAGGATGCTGTAAAGCTTCGTGATCTGAAAAGCAGCTCCGACGGCCTGCCCGTCGACCTGCCAGGGTTCGAGTTCAGCCAGTCTGTGGTGCGTCATCGTGAATGTAGCGCAATGGCGAGAGGACTTTTCCTTTTTGGTCGGGACGTATTGAGAACATTCCATGTTTGGTGAATGGTACTGAGGGTAACATCGCTCGTATTAAAAACACAATCTTTAGTTGTTATTTAGGCCATCTCTTGTCCTGAAATCTTTCGTATTAACGACATTTTTCGAATTGAGACATCTTTTGTGGTGCCGACAATAACTCCCGTACTGCAGACAATATCTCCCATATAAAAAGCAACATCTCCCCAATTAAGGTTAATATTTCTCCTTTGGACGATAACTTCATCCAGGAGCAGGACTAAAATATGCGGTCATCCCACATACTGTATTCTTCTCATGCCTGATTCAAGAATTGCTATTTTGATGTAACATCGCCCCTGTCCAGGACAACAGCTCTTCTGTAATGGACTTAGGCTCACTTATTGCAAGTAACTCCTCTCAAATGACTGCTGCGAGAAAAATGCGAAAAAGACATGCATGACTGATTTCCTTTCGTCGAGAGAGAAAATAGCTTTCTCATTATAGGGTTTATAAAATCGTTGATAACTTTGCTTCTTAGTTCCTAAATACAATGTAGAATAGTGTCTAAGATAGAGAAGAGCATAGAATAAAAACGATTGCTGTAAATAAGTACCAAGAAGAAAAGTTTTGTACTATTCTTTAATTGACCGTTAAAGGCTGAAATATTAATTAACGGTCAGTAAAATAAAAAATTCTCAGTTGTGAAACTTTTGTAATTTCAGTTTTGTGAACTGTTTTGACTTTTTACTATTAGAACATGAAACCCTGTATCGACGAATTTTCAAGTAATCAATTGTTATGCAAGTACTAGATCATTAATTATTAGGCCTTTTTGAGACATGATCATATTCTCCCAAGCAACAAGATTTAACTTTAGAACAGACAAACTAAATTAATGCTGCTAAAAGTAGGGTAAAACATGAAAAAAACGAAGCAATAAAAATAACAATTCATTCATTTATAAACATTTTACTCTATTTGTTTTTATTTCAGTTGCATGGCCTTACAATGTTATGCAGTAGTGCATGCACCTGCTAAGTAGATACGTTCTGCCTACTATACGAGTGTTCCAGTTTCTACGCCAAATATCCTGCAATAAACTTTGTTACTTCCATAGTAGAAATAAAGAAACAGGTTTCATTCAGAGATAAGCATTTACTCAATATTTGATCTGCGCCGCGTGGCTCTTGAGAATTTTATCTATTGGGGATTTGCACAGTGCAAGTTCATGCTCATCAATTGCTGTGAAATTCGTTTTCCTGTTCCAAATATTTCGGTGAAAGAAAAAAAATAGTTATATACTGAAATACGAGTACTATTCAACCACCACTACAGTTTTTAGCTAAGTAAACAGAATCTCAAAGATCGTATTGCGGTGGGCCTTTACTTAATGCATCGCTCTTTAATCAGGAAACACTCGAATATCATTGATTCCCTAACGAGTAATACAGTATGTAAAAATCGTAAAAATAACTATCTATCCGATAATGAAATAACAACTGCATATAATTTTTCATTAAGTTCATCTACACTAGCTCAGAGATGAATCAGAGCCTCAAGAGATGAAATTTTTTCAACTTCCTAATCAGTACAAAAAACTCACTGCAGATGAATGAAATACCCTGGAGAATCAACCTTCGATAAATCAATCGCTAAAAGAATCAATCTTCGTAGAATCAAGGGAGCTCTACAAAGGTACTGGCGTTTTATAGACAGGAAAGTTATCACGTGATATTTTAGTGAGCAGCTTCATAAATGGCTCTGAAATATAATACTGCTATTTGCTCTGTTTATTGAGCTGAACGTAACGTTTTTCATCTGTGAAAATATGTTTGCACAATTTTTGTTAAAATATCAATTGTTTTCCTGTACAATTGATGAATTACTGAGAGGAATAGGTAAGAAGCGCAGCAAAGTATATCAAAAGAAATGCAAGATGAATTTACTGTGTGCGAAAATTTTCTACTAATAATGCAAAGATGAATAATCAAGGGTACCAAATTTAATCATGCGTCCACCTGCAAGGCATGGATCATCAGTACACCATAATGGAACGGAATTTAAAGAACAAATAACCAAACATGAGTCTACAACATGCGAACAGGTATCAAAACATAACATGCCTCGAACGAATATAAATATATTATTGATTGAAGTTGCTCCATACTTCCTTCATACTACTAAACTTCATAATTAATTCTATGCCAGGTAATATTCACGAACTAAGGACAACTCAGAGATGGGAAATGCACTGGCTATATCTGTCGATGCCACCCTATCCAACGTGCATGTCTTTTTTTAAAACAGTTTGCAGAACAGCTAGATTATTCTCCACAGCTATTCTCGGACGTTGGGCGAGAACTTCTGTCTTACTGACAACAGTTTCCTAATTAAAGATAACTTCTAACCAATTTTAAACAACTACGACCCCATTTCTGACAGCAGCATACCTATTTTGGACTAGAGCTGATCTATTTTTAGGAACTGTCCGTTCATTTTGGACAACCACAGTATTCATACAAGGACTCATCTAACTACGCAAGCGAAAGCTCTTCTATTTGAACAAAAAACCTTTAACGATTCAGTCTGAGTCCTAATCCAACAGTAGCAATAGAAAATAAACAGAAGAACCAAAGTGCATATATACATTTCAATTAAAAGCAAACGTTTCATAAAACATAAATTCCATCTTCAGTGCTGAAACAAAGTAAAATACTGTACATGAGAAAATGTTCGCAAACTGTAAAAATGAAAAGTAATTCACATATTAAGAAACTAAACTACCTAACCCAATACTAAAATTCATCAGAAAATAAGCAAGCCTAAAAATAACGTATATTTACAAATTAAAAAAATGAGATACCTAAACAAACCCAATTATTCAAAAGCCATTTATTCACACGCTCATATCCCGGATTCATTCACACACTAAGTACATGCAACCTTATGCTGGTAAGTAGGGACAATGTTTAGTTTAGTGGCACTGTGATCTTTATTCAATTGAGGTCTATGAGAAAATATATAAAGTGATTCTAAGATTCGAAGATCTTGTTCATTATTAGTTTCACAAAGCGTTGAAAAGTTACTGGTTTTGAATGAATGATCTGAATTTTCACAGTGCTCCCTGATGGAGGATTGCGATGGTGAAGCTAATGGTCGGCCTGTTCTATGAGAAATACCTGCATGTTGGCTGTGTCTGATGAATTGTTGGACAGTAGTACTCCCAACATAAGATTGCATGCAGCAATCACACTTATACATGTAAACACATCCACTCCACAGACACTCCTCCAAACATTCCTTCCTATTAAAAAACGATACAATTTTAAAATTGTTTCTATAAAAGATTCGCACGTCCACAGAAATAAAAAAATTCCGGAACAGAGCTGACAATTCCTTCCTGAGACTGGCGTCCAAATAACCTAAGAATGGTGTTTCAATATACGACGTCTGCTTTGCTGCACTTTGGACAACCGGTGGCGGACAAAATTTCCTATCTAAAAATTTTCTTACTACGTTGTCGATCAAGAATTTAGGATATTTGGTCATGGTTAAAATTCGATAGATTTGCTGAATTTCATGATGGAACAGTTCATATGAACTGGAGATTTTAAATGCTCGATGCAATAAAGTTGTAATGCATGATTTGATGTATCCTTCATAAATGCAGCTAAAGTAATTAGTTCCGAGTCCAGTAAAAGTAGGTTTTCTGTAAACTGACGTGATTGCTTGCACGTGTGACTTTTTTATTACTCTTTTATTACGTTTATTTTACGCATAAGATTCCCTAAGAATCGTCCAATAAGTACTATAGCAATAGAAAGTGTTAGCACGAAGGGTCATTAATTTTCATTATTTCAGTGAACCAACGATGTTTAAAAATAAACGCTTGTGCAAAATTCCCTCGAATAATGGTTCAGAGTTAATTTGGAGTATTGCTCATACTCCGTGAACACAGCACAAGTTCCTCTTGCTTTCCCGTGGTTCCAATTGATCAACGGACAACGATAAGTATCTGTAGCATCACTCAAAGTCTCCATGGAGCGTTTTACCAGGAACAGAAAAACAGTCGTCTTTCTCCAATAAATGTCGCTTGTAAACCGACCCTCAGACTAAAGTATAAACCTCACTTGTAATAGACTATAGTTTTAAATATTTATACACAATTTTGAAATTTTTTTAAAGTTTGGTGCCCATTCCAACATCACCTAGAGATCTTTGGACAAATTATTTTGTCGTTTCGCAGCAGCTGCTTTTAATAGGGGTAGAGGTTCACCTATTTAAGCAAAATGTTACCGAAGCAAGAAATGGGTCAAAAATTTGAGAAACAGCTCGCTTCTTCAGATGGTAATCATATATTGGTGTATAAACATACTTATTTGAGCGCAATATTGCCGATTTGTTCAATTATTTTGAATAAAGTTTAAGCTCACATACGTGGAGATACTCTCACCTATTTGGATGTAAGCTTACCGACTTAGATATAAACCGCTCATTTAAGCAAAGATTTGTAAGCCAGGGTAGCAGCTAATCTATTTGAACCAAAGCTCGCGTACATAGACGGAAGCTCGCTTATAGAAGCTCGCAAGCTTATATAGGCTCAAAAGTTTGGACGAAAGCTCACCGATTTGGAAAAGGCTAACTTATTTAGACACAAGCTCACCTACTTGGATATAAGCTCAGCTATTTGATAAGCTGAGCTATTTGGATCTAACCTCACCGCTGCAGACATAAGGTGTAAGCCGTGACCAGAGCTCACCGATGTAAGAGAGCTGGTCGCGCGTCCCCCGGCCCTTGCACTGCGCAGGGCGATTGCCGTTCTGGCGCGGCAGCGTCGACGCCGGTGTGGCTGCCCGGCCCGTGTCTTCCTCATGGCGGTCGTCATCGTCACGGAGTGTGTCATCGTCGTCGTCCTCGTCCGTCTCTTCCTCCTGCTGCTGCTCCTCTTCCTCACTGATATTCTGGCTCGGCACTCTCATCAGCAGGAACGCTGGCATCTTGCAGATGAACAGCTGGGAACGCGAGACACTCTTTATATATATAAGACACAGTTAGATACTCATGCTTCCAACAGGGTGCAAAAGTGAACAATCACGTAAAGTTATCTTAGAACAATCTTTTCTCTAATGGTTTTCATACTGCTTACACTGCTTCACAAAAGGAATCACGCTTTTTTGGAGCAAAGTGTGTGAATTTTCAGTGTGAAAAGTTTATTTTGAGAGTGAATGAGAAATTTGTCAGCCCCTTGCTCGCATACCTTATTGCCCCGAGTTTTTCAGTGGAAAAACTCCATCACGGCCAATTAAAGAATATTCATGCAGTCAAAGACTTTTAACTAATTAGTGTCATATCTTAATGTTTCACAGGAGTTTGATACTAATAATAAAATAGAAATGCGATATTCAGGTCTTATATAAACTGGAGTCGCTCACCTTCTTGACCCACGGAGCCATGCGGTGCGTAGACGGGTTTCTATAATGAATGTTGAGCACAATGATGGTGACCAGCACGCTCAGCCCGACGAGGATCATTGAAAAAAGTAAGTACTTCCCTAAAAGTGGCAGTGCTAAAGACGTCGAGGGCATGATTTCTGATATGAGAAGAAAGAACATAGTTTGTGAGAGGAGAATGCTAATGCAAAGGGCGACTTTCTCCCCAGAATATGCAGGCAGATAGAACACCAGCACTGACAGGATTTCGAGTCCAACGCACGGGATGATCAGATTCACGGTGTAGAAGAGAGTCTTGCGCCGCAGGGTGATGTTGAAGTAGATGTCTGGGGAGAACAAAATAAAACTTATAACTAAAAATCGAACGTTTCTTTTTACACCTTTGTCTCATTGATTATTTAGAAAGATACTAAGGCATTTACCTACCCTCTTCATAAGCGAACTCTTGCATTTGGAATATTTTTAGAACTGATTTCAATTTTAATTGTAATTGGTAAAGGAAAATGACTCTGGACATAAATGATCCTAATGCCATGCTTCGCCTTTTTTCGTTTCAAGAGTGCATGCTACTTCGACGATCTTTGGATTCTATGCAGACCGATAAGCGTCGCAGAAATGTTACCTCGTCATTGTCAAACCAGGGCAAAAATGACATGCGCCCGCTTTTATATCGCAATTGAAAGTGCTTATCACTTCGTGCATTAAACTATGAATTGCTTCTTCTTTCTGAAGACTTCAGTCTAACCTGTGAAAAATATTCAACATGGATGTGGAAAACAAACATCCCTAAATTAGGAAGTTAAAGAAAAAATAAATTCTGCAGATTATTCCCCGCGCAATTCCTCATTGGAAAGAGTGAGCTTGTGTGCTATCCATTTCAACGTTCACACTATGCAGCATACAATCAACTGAATTTTATGCTCATGGCTTAAGACCATGTAATATTTTATAAAACGTAACTATTTCTAATATTCACGATACCTTTCCACTCAAAACATTTCTTTCATCAGAATGACCAAAAATAGAAACAGTAATTACTGTCGTGACGATATGACTCTTCCATTCATCTCACTGGTGCAATAGAAAGACATATTCTAAGCCCATTCAACCACTGGCTCCGGCATTTGCGCGCATTGAGGCCCTCGTAACCCGATTCAGCGCCGCAATGTTCACGTGTGCAGATCTCCGCATGAACGCAGCAGCAGAGCTTGCTCAAAACCACACACTTCACGTATGCGATTTGAGCTCCAGACGGCTGCTTCTTTACAGTTCAGATTTTTGCGCAGCCGCTGGGCAGCGCCGGCTCTGCAGGCCACGCGTGAATGATGATGCCCTGATGTCGACGGCCTGACCGGCGGGGATTTTTAATCGAGGTATAACCTGTTAAAAGTTCTTTGAAATGTGTATAGAAATGCATCTAAAAGCTCTAAATCAAAACTAATTCATCATCAAAAATCTTATTTGTTGCGCTCAGTTTCAGCCGTTAGTTCACCTGGATAAGGTTCCTTGCAGCAGGGGTAGAACTTTTCATTCCTGATGGCCGGCACATCCATGATGTCCCACTCGACGGAGGGGTAGTACTCGCGCAAGTCTATGCCCACCTTCACGGAATTCTTGCCGGGACGGGCGTCCAGGTGCTTCAGGTCAATCTGAAACGGACAAGAACAAGACCGTCTACTGTAACCAGCAGGCCGGTGCATAAGAGGCTGCATAACACGAGCCTCCTTATTGTGTATATGAACTTTCAGAATTTCTCAACAGAATGGTTTGATTTGATAGTAATATAAGTATTAAGTTTATCACCACTTTTCAGATTCTGTAAAGATTTGTTACAATACATTAAAACTTCAAGAAATAAAAAAAAACTGCAACTTTTCCAGCCGAGATAACGAAATTTAGAAAAAAAATTGAATGCTCTCAAGAGCGTCATCGTAAGTAATTTGGTGAATCTGCACTTAGTTTTTCATTGGATGCTTCCAAAAACGTCATCCCCTCGGTCAATCATTTATAAAACTTTTACATGCTGTAATTTTGCTCCCAAATATTCTGTAACTATTTTTAAGATGAAGAAATATTCTATGCAACATGACTTATACAGACTAGTTATGCATTTTTGTACCATCAGGTCTGAGAATCAAACAATAAATTTATGTAAATATTGATATTAAATACAAGCTTCATTGGACTTAAAATTATTTAAAGTGATTGTAAAATAAACTGCTAAAATGTCCGTGGGATTTCCAAAAAATATTTTGAAATCCGAACGTTGAATAAAGAAATGCCTTTATCACTGTACAACGGTAATTTTGACATGACGAACTAGGAAGAACATTCCAATATCGAGACTGGCTGCATTTGTTTCAAACCCGCTACTCTCCTGACTATAGATCTTAGGTGCATCGATTGCCGGGCATATTATATTGCAACCATAACAGGTACAGAGTATTATTTGACTAAGTAGCCTATACTCTTTTGAAACATAACCGGAAAATATTCTTCAGACCTCACTTCACCGTATGTTTCCAAAACATATTATCAGAGATTATTTCTTTGTACTAAATTTCTTTGTTATACAAGCGAGACAAAGGGTCAATTTGAGAGGCCACCACTAAACGAAGGGTGTTCGTGTTTGCGTTGACTGTAGCTCGCCTGGTCAGCAGGTGAGGGACATCATGAATGAGAGCTGTACTGCAGCAGCACAAGAGAGAACAGCAGCAGCACAAAAAAACTGCAAGAGCACGAGAAAGAACTGCAAATTTACAACTGAGATTTGCAGGCACGCGCGAGAGCACAGCAAAAACACAAGAGGAATTTACAAGACCGGAAGAGAAAGCTGCAGTAGCAAAACAGACAATTGCATCAGCACAAGAAAAAGCCGCAGCGTAATAAAGAATGCTAGAGGCGTACGAGACAAATGCAGGAGAGCACTGTAATTCGTCTCTGGTTCTAACTTAAGAAGCTGTGTTGCTGACTATCATAAGTAAGACTAACAGCAAAAAAAAATTATATTTCCCATAAGAAAATGAATTTACGTCCCATTCCACTCGGGAAAGAAATATTCCATGAGAGTGGCCACGATGAAAGCGAAGTGCAACAAACGCAGCCTTGACGTGAGTGTCGGAACACGACCACCGCCGCATACGCTATTGATGCTGCACTGGTACTGCGGTTGTACTACGTCAAATTTAAGAGGATACTCATGACGTTGATTCAACTATGAGCGGATTTAGGCATGAGCTAATTTAACTACGCATCATTTTAACTATGAGATAATTTAACTATAAATTAATTAAACTTTTAGGGGATTAATTGGTATCAAAATGCGATTAATTTAATCCATAATAACGTTTGGCATTTTTCATCGCATAAAAATTCTAAAAATGTTACAAAGGTTTGTGATAACTAGTAGCAATTCTCCAAGAGGAGAGTGTTGAAAGAAATGGAAGCGATTTACAGTATAGACGTTTGAGCGAGACCAAGAAAGAAAACAATGTCTGTAACATCTGAGTTGGGTGAGTTTAACAACACAAGAGTTGACCGCAGTGCTAATTTATAGAAATTACAGAAAATTCTTTCAACTCATGTAATGTTTAACTCTTCTATATATTGAGCTTCAAGAAGGAATTAATAAAACAAGAAAAAACTGACACGGAAATAAAAATGCGAGCGCAAAAGCTACAAAAAATGCTCATGGTGGGAAAAAAACACATTCTACGCATATCTATCACTCAAAATTCATTGAGCAACACTCACGCACTGATGAAAAGTTTGCCACACAACCAATGCACTTTTGTGTATCCACCAGTCACAAAACCGACTCACGAAAGTGGGTTATCAAAATATTACTTTAATCCAGGCATTGTGACACACTTTGGTGTGTCATGGACCGATACGATCCACGTTTGTGTGCCAACCATGACATGCTTAGCGTAAGTCAGTACTGTTCCTCATAAATGTTTCAATTTTTCATAGTAGGCTATGAACACATAGAATGACGGACAATATCTAAGAATATGTATGAAAATAACAAATATTTTAAGATTTAATTAAAGAATTATATTCTTTTAAGAAATTCAAAAATCATACGAAACGTAAATATGTGATTTACATTTCCCGATCGCTTGAACATGAGGTCAGAGATGCTATATCAAGATGTACAAAGATTCACCGAATAACCATTTGACAATTCAAGTGAGTCCAAATTTCTCTGAGTGTATTACACATAAGACTATTGACTTACCAGGAACCCATCATAAGTCCAGGACCCGAACTTCATGAAGCAGTACTGCTGGTCGAAGGGAAAGTAGCTCACGTCGATCTCACATGAGGACTTGAAGATGGCAGGAGGGTTCCAGACGACTCGGCCGTCGTAGTGCAGCACCGCCTTCGTCATTGTCGTCACAATGTACTCTCCGTCGGCACTGGGGACATGCACGCACCGCTCGTCATACACACCTCCAGTTTACATATTGGCTTCCATTTATTATCTTATACGTCTGTAATCAGTTATCATATTGGCCTCATCTTATTATTTTATACCTCAGTTACTAATGATCATATTAGCCACATGCTATTGTACAGGTCTCCGGGCATGACACATGCCTCCAGCGTTCGTGCACGCCATTCGTCTCTTGTGCGCTTCAAGCAATGCTCGCCTCCAGTTATGGTGACCGCATTTCAAATGGGTCACTAATTATGTAAAAAAACAGGGTGCCGAACTTTTAAAAGATATTATGTTGGCGTATCGGATAGCTGGTACAGAGATAAAATCATCTTATTTACCCTTGAAATGTTTTATTTATAAAGAAATTCTTCATCAGCCACTTTAACGGGATTTTGCAAAATGCTCGGGTTTGCTCTAAACTCATTTTCATTAGAAACCATGTATTCTAAATTGTTCTCCGTCGCTCTGTGACTATCTCGTCAACTGGACAAAATCAAGTGGTTATTTTTTTAGAGAACTTTATTTTATATTTTCAACAGCAAAATTTCACGTGTAACCAACTCGCATTTTTTACTTAAATTTGACGAGTTTGAATTTACTTGATTTTTTTACTTAAATTTAAGTCAACTACTGCATAGTTGACTTAACTTGACGTTTGTTTATTTGCTGATAGTGGAGATGAAATAAACGGCTCGATTGAGAACTGCTGTGCATCCGATAGAGCAATATTTACGCAGTAATCATATTAGTTATATTAGTTATTAGTCGGATATGAGTTATTTTTGATCAGGTATGAAGATATTCGAACTTTTATTTGTTTTGATTCAGAAGTAGCATTGATTCAGTTATCCCAGTATATTGACAACGATAGGGTATATTAAATGCAATTAAATATTCAAATAACATGTTTCACACGTCATACGCGGAGAACCACTTATTTTCAAGGTTTCTTGTATTAATTTAAAAATTTTCCTTACAAAAAATGTGTGCACACGTATTAGAGCCACGATAAATACTTTTAGAATTTTGTTCATGTGATTTTTTTAAAATTTCTTGCTAATTGTTCCCATCATATGTAGGTACGGCATGAAATTAAAAAAGCTCAGAAAATTATTTCGTGACAATGAAAACAGAATATAGATTGGCAATAATTGCTGCATTCACTGGCAAATAGTTTTACGAAAATTGTCTGATAGAATATCAGCTATCAAACAAAATTATTTACGCGAGCACGATTACCAGCAGTCGTACGTCGCGAATCGTGCGAGTTGTAGCAATGTATTATTGTTGGGAAGCGAAAGATTGACAATTTACCAATAAAAATTAACTTAGACGCTCCGCACTCACGTGAATAAATACTTCATTCTACTTGCTCTGAATAATTAGTGCATCAAAATAACACACAAATTAAATTTTGAAATTATTTTAAATTATTCGCTATTTTACATTAATACATAAATCTGGTAATGATGAATTCGAAATAAATCTTCTACCGGATTTGTAGAGAAGTAGCATAAGAAAATACAACAAAACTTTTGAACATCAATTTCAAATTTAAAAAAACTATGCACTTCGGGATAAACTATATTGCAAAACATACTGTTCTAATGAAAATCCCAACAATTCCGAAAGCAAATAAAAACTTGGGGATAGCACCTTCTCTGATGTTGAATTTGTCTAGACCAAATTCGTGTTGGATGCCCATTATATACAGTTATTATAGAATAATCATTTGCTGCATGCTTCCACTATCACTTGATCGTCGTGTACTAAATTCGCAGTCGTGTACTTAATTCGCAGTCGTGTACTAAATTCGCAGTCGCGTACTAAATTCGCAGTCGCGTACTAAATTCGCAGTCGTGTACTAAATTCGCAGTCGCGTACTAAATTCGCAGTCGTGTACTTAATTCGCAGTCGTGTACTAAATTCGCAGTCGCGAACTAAATTCGCAATCGCGTACTAAATTCGCAGTCGTGTACTAAATTCGCAGTCGTGTACTAAATTCGCAGTCGCGTACTAAATTCGCAGTCGTGGACTAAATTCGCAGTCGTGTACTAAATTCGCAGTCGTGTACTAAATTCGCAGTCACGTACTAAATTCGCAGACGTGTACTAAATTCGCAGTCGCGTACTAAATTCGCAGTCGTGTACTAAATTCGCAGTCGTGTACTAAATTCGCAGTCGTATACTAAATTCACGCCACTCCACGGTAGATGTTTATGTTAATTGCAGCTACATCAGTGAGGTGGAATTTTTGCGGTTCCGCAGCGCAGAGCCTGCGATACCAGCCGCGTGAATGCGGCGCTAATAGTAGATGACGGCCTCCTTTGGTCACAGCAGCTATGTTTAACGTGGTCGGGTCCGCTATGAGCTGTCTTTAAGTCACATTTTAGAATTACTGCAAACGGCATTTCAAAACTTTTAGTAAGGTCGCTCGTAACAAAGCCGAGTTATAAGTACTTACGGTGTCTGCTGTTGGGTACGCTAAAGTTAAATGTTTTGAAAATCCACCTTCTAAAGTTTTTAACCATGACATTATTATGAGAAGGCAACCAACTAGTGCCAGGTCCACGGAAATCAAAATTAGAAACATCTTCAGTACTCTGTATGATCATGTTTTGAACTCCTTTGTAAAAGAACAGTAAAAGTATGGGCGTAAAAGTTGGTCAATACCTAGATCTTGAAGTCAGACCAACATATTACAAGTTTTCTCGTAAGTTCATCTCTAGATCACAGATTGCAACTCACTTCACATTTTTGATGCTTGGTAAAGATCTAAGTTCAGGAATGGAGCACGAACTGTGTAGGACCTGATGTAGGACTTAGTTCTCGACTTGGACTTTTATCAGAACCGGTGCCACTATTTTATACTAGAACTAGACTTGCTGATATGCAACTCAATGTGATATGCTTACAATTCTGATGGTTTTTGCTCAACCTTTAGTCTAACTCATATTTATTTCGTTTAACAGTTATTTTATGAAGTTAGTGAAGTATACTTTTTTCTTCTGCGCGCTGCCATAGTTCCGCCTAAACTGAGAAAAACATTAGTTCCGAAAACGCTTCTATGAAATAGATGAGATCGTTGGTGGTATGGTTTTTACCCTTCTACTCAGTTTATTATTCCAATCATTCTTACTTTCACAGTAAGAATGATTGGAATAACACAGCTTCGTTTGCTTATTTAAAAATTTTACAACATTATTGTAAGTGAATTAGCAATGGAATTTACTGAAGAATTTGAGTCAGGTAAATCAATGAAAGGCATATTTGGAAAACCCACATTTATTTTCCTTCTGTCTGGTGAGGAATATATTTCATCGCAAAACTAATTTGTGTAGTTTCATAAAGAATTTTCGGTAAAAGTTCAATAAGTAATCTGAAGAACTTTTGACATCTAGATATGTTTTTTTGTATTTGCTATTTTCTTGCCTAATAGGGAAGAAAACCATGACAGTATTAGACATGGTTGAGAAACTTTTTCAAAGCCTTCAAATAGTTTTCACTTTAATTAGATGACAAATGACGATAATAAGATGCACTTTTACTGCAAGTTATATTTTGCGAGGTGTTGTGTATTGGACGAATTTCACTGGGATTTAAGGCTCAGATATTTATCTTCTGGCACTATATTACGGAGGCGATCACTCCTGTCCTCATAATCATTCATTACATTCTTATGTTTTCATTTATTTATAGATTTATTCCATCAGCTAATCGTTATCCTTGTTATTTATTCATACATATATGATTGCATGCTTTTAAATTTATTATATCTTTTTATTCATTAATTTACATTTTGTTTCATTAATTAATTAACATGTATGAGAATTTATTTATTAATTTTTTTACTCATTAGTTTACAATCATTCACATTGGTGAACTTTTATTTTGTGCTTAATTGTGGTTATCAATTTCAAAATTGTGCGAAATTTTGAACCTTCTCGTACATCATTGTTTCTTACCCATTGGAGTCGTATGGTCGGGTGCGCTTCTTTACACTCATCAATTTTTTAACTAGGTACTTTTTTTATTTTGAAACCATACCATTTGCTCCAATAAAAATTATTTTCTCAATTTGTATCCTGAAAAGCTTTTTTATGTTAATTCTTGGGTTCCAGATCAGCTGCAAAAATATTTCTTGGATCATTTGATGCATCTTACAAATACTCCCCTGATGAGGGTACACCTGTTGTAGTTATGGGAATTACGCTCTCAGGGGGAATATGTAAAGTCTTGAGCTAAAGGTTAGCTAGTCGTTCCTCTTGTTGAAACAGTAGAATTTTTTGTTGGTTTTGTTACGGATTATCTTTTTTCAGTTCACTTCTGTCCTGTTTATCATCTTCTACTGCTTTCATCTACAAATTTTATCTTGTTTCGTGAACTTCTTTATCAACTAACTGTTACATACACCTTCATGTGTATAGGATTCCACGTTCCCTTAACCCCATATGAAAGTGTGCCTTGCTTATTTTCTATTGGGAACGCGTTTGTTGCAATTAGAGAGGCTGAAACTAGCATCTAATATATTGTAATCTAATCGTACCATTACTAATTTCGTACTATTCCTTTTATACAAATCTTTAACGTTTATGTCATTCGTATAGTAAATATTAATAATTTACCATTAAATTTACCTCATCCATGTATTTATTATGGAGAAAAGAATCTATTTCCAGCTGTTTTATTATAGATACGAGTGCACACGGCCCGTCGAAAAAATGACAGGATTAGATATAGGACCAACTGAGCTTCAACATGGCTTTCCCATGATTTCCCATGCTATTCTGTGGCTTTCCAATACTTTCCCGAGTCTCAACCGCTGGTATATTATGCAACCTAATCTTACCTACCAATACACGTGATATTCATTCCAACTCCCGATCTGCTGTGGAGTTGATGAAGCCTGTATCACAGATACGCTCATCTCACACTTTCGGCTGGTGGGTGTGACACACAGACGGACGGACGCGGCTCCTTTTATAATATAGATTGGAAATCATATCCCAAAAGTTTACTTATATTTAACTTATAAATTTTTCTCTGACTGAATTTTAAAATTGTAAATTTCTATGCATATATAAAAAACTATAATAACGTCTGTTTATTATTTTTAAATCACATTTTGCATATGCAACTCCTCAAAATTATTCGGCGAGGTAGTTATGATCTTATTTATTTTACTAATAAAATAGAAATTGTAGTTTACCGTCTCCGTGAAATTATCGTTGAAATTGCAGTTGATCACATCCTTGAGCTCATTTTTCGGGTACCATCCATAGATTTCCGTCAATGTATCCCTGTCTTCTCAGTGTATAAGCTGCTTAAGATCATACCATTTGTCTAGCTTCATAGATTTTCAGTGCTCAATTTTATACGCAATGTTTTTAACACTGAAAGAGTTCACGACCTACGTTATGAGCTGCTGATTTCTGCAACCCGGTACCCTTCAATGAAATCCTTCTTCAACTTACTTCACTTCTGCCTTGATGTTGAGAAAAAATCTGTAATTTTCTGAGCATTTCCACGAATAACTTGTTCCACAAAAGAACCTACGTCTCATAATTCATTTAAGCGCTCGCTCGAGAAGTATTCACTTGAAGAATTGTTATAGTACGAAGTGACCTTTCTACATTAGACCGTTGACCTAGTGGATATAATAAAGCTTCTTACATTTTTTGACTTGGACCAACTTTTACATTTATCGAAGGGATTTTATCGATTTTTTCTAGCACCTGTGCCTGAAAGACCGAAGCTTATTTCAAAATAGGTAACGAAGTGAGGTATTTTCTTGTGTATTGCAAATCTTTTATCCTTGCCCTTGAATTAGTAACTTTTTTGGAAATGAGCGGCTAAGCGTCAAAGCGCCTAATCATTTGTAGCTTTATTGGAAAAAAAATATTATAATATTCAATAAATTTTGATGAGCTTGAACACTCGAATTTCAACTTGAAATAGAAATATTTTCACATTTAATTCAATAAGTCATGAATTCGTTTACCTCTTCTTGAAGGTATTCTACGAACTTCAATGAGCAAACTTTTTCCACTGGTGGGTTATAAATTTTGATTATTTAACTGTTAGGGTATTTGACGTAGAAAAAAAGCTAGTATTTGAATTATGAATCTGTATATTCAAGCTAATATTATATTTGAGTTGAATTGCTACTTCATCTTCATGTTTATTAAAAATTTGCTCAAAGTATATACGTAACAAATTTTTTGACTCAACTTAAGTATCAATGCCCCATCATCAAATGCTTATTTTATTGGAGAATGAACTGAACAATAGGGTGGAGAGAAAAATAAATTTTTGCAGTTTAATTTATACCAGTGATTTCATGATACAATGTTCAATAACATTATCCCATTAACGCGCTAGAATACCGTACGGTTATTTTTTGAAAATTTCGTGTTAAATTTCTCCCTTAGTCCCTTCTTCGAACTTTACTACTGAGTGGTAGTTTTTTCTTCTTTTTCATTTCGGTGAGAACTTATTCCAGTGCAGCCGAATGCCGGTTGCTGTGATAACGGTAGTATCGGGTGGGGGGTGGGAAATTGCTTATTTGAGGAATGAAATAAAAAACGAACACTTAGAAACTAAAATTTTTATTTTTCTTATATCGGACAATGATGGAGGTTTCTAATTACATGGAATTAAACAGCGAATCTGGTAAATGTCTACCTTCATAATCCACACACACTGCTGCACACGTTTTCTAAAATTCTCACACATCATGGAAGACCTACATAACAATATTGAGGCTAAAACAGCAAGAATACCAAAAAACATGCTTGAAAGGGTGCTTGAGAATTTAAAAAAAAGTGTGTAGCAGTGTGTGTACATTATGAAGGCAGATATTTGCCAGATAAACTGTTTGAAACTACGTAATTAGAAACTTCCATTATTGTCCAATATAGAAAAATTAAAATGTTTGTTTCTGAAGGTTCATTATTTTTTATTTCAACCCAAAATCAGCAATTAACCGCACTCCATTCTGTATAGGTATAAAAATATTGACGATAAAGTGTTGAATACGTAAAAACAAATTTTGATCAATTCATATTTGAGGGGCACCGCTCTGATAACAGCCCTCATAGAGTAATATTTTTGCCTTAATTTCATTTTCAACACATTTCCTTTCAAGATGGTTGTAATGATAGTATTAATTTAGCTAGAATATTTAAGGAATTAAGTGTGTTCAAAGCCTTCCAATCACTAGAACGCATGTGGAGGAGTTGCCGTCAGCATATATTAAAGAAAAGTAATTTTAATTCCACATCTCGCATGGGGGTGCCCTCTGTAGTCCTCTGTTAGCTCTCAGCTGCTATGAAGAGGGAAAGCGTAGTCACTCGTTGATATCAACTTTGGTATTATTCTCTTACGCATAATTTTGTGAGCTTTGTATGTGTCTTCAATTCATACATTATTTCCTACAACGTTCTAAATATAGTTTTTCTGCTCAGGAGCTCCTTGGTTGTGATCTTTCTAAGATGTAAATTATTGAGCCAATGACGTAAATATTACAGACACTAAAAATGTTCCCAGAAAGAAATAGTTTTGCCTGCTTAATCAGATGCAATGAAATGCTATTTATAACAGAAACGACTCATTAAACAAAAAAGTAGAATGAATCCCTCCGTGACTGAGATTTTACAGTTGATTATTCTGCGAACTAAAGGATATTAGTTAACGCATCAATTCTGCGGGTTTCAAACAAGTTAGAATAAAGAAAAGAATTTATATTCGGCGTATAAAACATAGGAACCTTTCTACAGAGGGAAGGAATATAATGTCAAGTCCAAGAAAACAGTTACAAAAATACAAGGCCACGCGGATAAAATCTCATTTGGCATTTACACTCATAAGTGTCAGTCATAATGCAAAGAATACTGTGGAAAAATAGAGCCTCTCCCCTTCATATACAAGGAGGGCAACAAACATTTTTAACCGATCAGAGAACCTTGATAGAAATGGCAATTGGAGGAATTGATGCATCTGTTTCAAATAAAAATATGCCATGAATAAAAGGAAAAGCAGAGTAGAACTATTCATGAAAAAACAGTTGACATCTCAAGCTGATAAATTCGTTGCTCTAGAAGAAAGGACCGTATCTTCGGATTCCTCCACAGACAAAGCGACTGATTCTACACGAGATCACGACTCTGGAACCTCTATCACAAAAAAAACAACCTTTCGAAACTCTACCGACAAAGCGATTGAACTTTTCTGAATAAGCTTCAGATTGTGATCAAACCAGCGTATCCAATCGCCCTTCATCTATCAGTGTCAGCTCCGTATTGCATCACAATACGGGACGTTCTAAAACAAATTGATTTTCAGTACTTAACTGATCTAAAGTGAGAAGAAACTATCATAGACACTGTTATCTTTCTCATGATGAGGAAGCTGGACCAGCAAATAATAAAGATATTAGCGCTCTGTATTTCGATCGCATAAAAATCAGACACTAATAAAAAAATGACGTTAATTATTCTGAAGAAAACGCGCGAGAGGATCACCTATTACTCGTTGATAAAAAATTTTGATAAGAAATGTTTTGGTCACTTAGCGATTCAGACAGCTTTTGTACATGCAAGAACTGAACAGTATTAATGACCTTCTGTGAGCAAGTCACTCGTAAAAGAGTAAGATCGTCGTTATTGAGGGCTATGTCTTGTCTTTTAAGGAATAAACTTTCGATAGCAAAAAGCCTGGTCCTAAAGAAATCTTGGGTAATATCAGTAAAAAGTTTGACGAATATGCACAGCTTAATCTTTTTTGACCTAAAACAGGTTCCATTTAATATGTTCGAACAGAAATCTAAGCACCGATCACAGATCTGTATCAAATTCTCAGATCTGTATCTGAAAAAATAGTAAGGGAATTATTGGTGAATTAATAGCTCTAAAAAATGTCATTTGATAGTTAACTATCGCGAACCGTAAGATAAGATTATGTGTATCAACGGATCATCCTCAAATTCTAAAAGCAATTGTCATGAGCGAAATGCGAACATACGCTACTGAATTATTCGAAACATAAGTTGCTTCTTCTTCACAAAACGAGGCTTAACATCGCAAGAAGCCATGTCTTGCGCTGAAATGATCTCTTGGTACAATTTAAATGCTATTGAAATTCAGTTTACAGGAAATTTCAATGTCGAAGAAATCGATCAAATAAGTGTAAAAGGCAGAAGAATTTCGCGCATCTGTCGTGTGCAAGCTGTAGAGAGAGTTTTGAAATCCGTTGCTACAGTTTTATCTTTGGTGTGTTGACAATATTCTGGATATGCATATTCTGGATGTGGTTTCATTTTTTCATGAATCGAATCACGCCAAAAGATGTCCAATTTTGATACAAAACAACAGTTTGAAGTTTGATGGTCGCCGTGGCCGAGTCGTTGAGAACGTGCCCTTCCGAGAAAGTGTCTGCAGTTCGAACCTTGGCGCTGTGCATTGATTTCTCCCCGTTGGGTAGAGGGAGAACTCAAATACAATTCCCCACCTTAACCAGATGCCGGAAATGGGTACCGGCTTGTCCGGAGGTAACCGTCATTGCGTCCTGGTGTTAGTTATAAGGCATATGAAAAACCAATTTCGAAGATGATATGTATCAGGCTTGATTGACTGGAATGAAGCATCCTTTGAGCGCTGTTCATAGACTCAACAGGAAAGGACTGCGAGTGGGACCAGGGTGGGACCCGCAGTACAGCTGCCGCCTCGAAGTACATAGGTTGCGGCCTGATTCTCAACTCTACATATGTCGCTGTTGGGTTGAGCTGAACAAAGATAGGTTTTGATCAAATTCTGCCTGACTTTTGTAGAATATTCTCAAATCATCCTTGAAGTAAGTCTGGATTGCTGCTAAGATGGAGGACTCTGCCATTATTTAGATGAAACTTTAATAATTTTACAGCAGTACTAAATGTTCAGTAATTAATCTGAGCGTAATTTTACAAATACAATTCAATGCACATCTTAATAGGAACGTTGCTGACACAAGCCAAGACTGTGTGGTTAAATTCCTCACATAAAATAGATAAGTCCAATGTTATTTTGTAACTTTGTACGAAATTAGATATCCTATCGCTATTTCAAGAAATCAACTATACGAAGCATGATTTTTGCTAATGTGTTTTTTAGCAATACAACACCATAATTTTGCAATGAAGGAATAATTTTCAAAAAAGGGAAAACTCAACATTTTCACTCCTTCTAATGGACATTAATCTTACGATCATTTAATCAATTGTCCACTTCAATAATTGACAAGCAATGTACACAGACTTCATCTTTAATAATTTCATGTTTTAGCTGATGGATTTGAACACTTCATTAGTATAGAGTATATTGGCACCACTGAGCTCAGAAATTCCTAAAATCATACTGCATCTTTTTTAGCATTCGTCATTCAATAAAAAATATGGTCCGTCTTTCGAATTTTAACTGTGACGTTTTCGGATGCACACGAATCCCAAAAATTCACCTGTATCCTCTAACTCGGCCAGAATTTTATATATCGCTGAAATCCACTTCTTCCCTATCTGCTCTCGTTATCTGAAACCATATTTTTCATCTGTGCAATAACAGCGCTCATAACCTCTTCAAAGCTCATATTTCTGGCAAATTTTATTTGATAAGATGAAACTTACAATCTCTGAAGTTTTTAAATAACTGCACGTAGCTAATTTTCGATTAGATTTTGTTAAACTACATTTTATACTTTAACATAATGTTAATTAATTATTGTTCTAGTCAATCAATTATTGTTCTTGAGCTTTTAATTTGAGCTGAAGTTCTATACGTCTGTTGCTCAATCCTTGCTTTTGATAAATGTTTCAATTTTAGGTATTATTTTTCCAGGGACTAGAACAAGGTGGTCCGAAATTCACAAAGATGTTTCAACTTCTAATAAATTTAAATTTTGTAACGTTTTCCTTTCTTCTTAGGAATTGAACGAACGAAACTTGGAAAAAAAATAGTAAAATATACCACTGAGTTGCGCATTTAAAGTCGTGAAATTTTATTCTTATTTTGAGGTATCAATAATTCATCCCCATGGAACAAATCAATGAAACTATCCATTTTGAAATTTCACCATTCACTAAGTAATTATAAATTCGATTAACCTTATCGAACAGTGAAAAGAAGTAAGTCCCCTCCATGAACTGCGAAGCCTGGAAATAAAATGATTTGTCGTCATACTATGAAAACAATCAAGGAAATCATGCATTGTGACTGAAGCGCAATACTGAACCGTGATTGAGAACGGTTAAGTCAAGCCCTTCGAAATAAGCCTGACCTGTTGTTAACAGGATATGATAACCGTTCATGCCGCAAAACAAAGAGAGGATACAGTTGCTAAGGCAGTGCTCGGGGGAGAATAATCTCCCGTCACGACAATGTCACCGGCCATCGCGTCCCCCTTCCTCTACCAGCCCTGACTTCCTCGCGATGGGCACCTAGAGGAGAGTGTTGGTCAACAAACTCGTGACCCTTGATTAATGGAAGACAACATCAGTGGAAGCGGCAGGGAAAGGGTACCTGACACAATTGCAGCTGTAATGATGGAGTACGTTGTAGAAAATGCACGTTGTGCCAATTCGAGAAGTAACATCATTCAAAAGAAGTAATTTTACATCAGTTGTGTTGAAATTCGAAAAAAATTGATCAGATCTTCACGCCCTTTAATTGAGTCTTCACGCCCCTCAATTCGTCATAAAATTGCATACGGTTAACTGTACAATAATTCAGGTTAGAAAAATCTAAAAACCTTCTGTGATGTTTGGGAAACCCTGTACAAGGAAAAACATGCACTGCTAATTTCCTAACTAATCGAGATAGTATATTAACTTATTTCTTAATGCTATTTGGAATAGTTTTTACGAAAAAAATCATTTAGAATGTTGTTATTAAAACATAAAATTGTTTAATAAAAGTATTTAAATACTCCTCGGCTTGCTATAAAATCATAATTTGAAACTACACAGATTCATCATCAGTTACTTCTTATTTTATCGTAATATTATGGCGAGCTATGAATTTCAGCGAGCTTCTGGTTTATTTCATTTTGCTAGTGTTTCATTTCAAAACAATTGGTAAATTTTCGTTATTATTGGTCAATTTCGACTCATAATTAATTCATTTGGCTTCTCTTTATCTGTGATCTGCTGCGCGAGCAATTTTTTACTTTGCTTTAAAATTAGTTGATTGGCTTGCGAAAAGCTTGGTTTTTTCTCATAAAATTGAACAAGGTATGTTTAAAGACGAAGGCGAAAAACTGTGCTTAGGTCTGCAGATGCAACATGTGGTAGTATTGTATTGAAAATCTTTTGTCGATGCTGGTCAGAGAAAATGTAAATTGTCGCCTTTCCTGTCTCTAAATCTTCATGTCCGTAAAATGCTGAGGTCTGAATTCCCGCAAGGAATTATCTCACAGAATTAAAGATTGATTCCACCGGTGTTATTATTTTTCTGTATAGATACTTTGTATTTTGGTGTTGATTGTGCAAGTTATATTCCATTGTTTGTGTATTTAATTCTTTCTCCGAGAAATAAAGTGTTGAATATAGCCTCACAAGTTCATGAATGGGGTCCTGTTTTTCTTAATTCAAGCGAGCTGTGGTTGCCGAATAACATTTGAAGATTTACTTACATTGTTCTGTTTCGTTAACATTTTGTTCTTATAAAATTAAGAAATTTATACTTAAAGATGAAGCTAAAAGACTAAGCTTAGCTTAACAAATGCCAGTCGAAAATTTTGGTAGAATTTCCCAGCAAATACGGATTCTATGCAACATCTCAGACCGAATCACATGTTACAGGCGAAATATGAAGCATATGGCCATTCATGTTGAAAACTTTTTATTTTTTTTATCATAAAAAAGGACTAAGAACATTAACGACTTATTTTGCATAAAAAATTGGTATAGTTATATGCTGCAACACTAGTTCGGTAGATTGAACGAGACTATTTAGATGGTGCACCACCGCACGCCAATTATTACACGAATACTAAAATAGTAGAACGTGTAGTAAAGTGACAATAATTATAACTGAAGTGAACTGCTATTTGATATTTACCTTTATTTTTTCGATTTTTACTTAATATTAGCATCGTAGTGTTTAAAAAGGGGGTATTTTACTTCTCTAGAATATATGATTTTTCCAATGAGCAGCATCATGAGAAGCACGAAAATATACTACTCCTGTGTGAGACATTTTTTAGAGATAAGCTGAGGCTATTACTTTGACCAATGAGGATAACTTTCACAGTTAGCGGGAATAATTTAAATCTTTTTTGGGAGTTGAATGAATAGCAGGCCAAAATACATCAGCAAGACAGCTAAGTGGAACGAAGGAAACAAGCCGAATTTATTACTCAACATAACAAACAGAATGAGATACAATGTGCTCTAAATTGAAAAAACATAGCATTATAAAATGGTCAGTAGTACATTAAAAAGTCAGTAGAGCTAAAGTTGCTCTCTAACAATATTGAGTACAGTAACTAAATGTACATGTATATTGAAAAATTATTAAAACTGTGCGAAGAGGTAGAATAATATTATTGAATGATCCTCCCTAATAAACGTTCCATTCAGGGCTCTACATTATTCTTTTTCATGAATATGATTCTCCATAACATTCAAGATCTTATGAATATGGATAACAGAAGGTGAAATCATAATGATGAGATACACGATGGCCTTCACTTAGTTGAGTCAGGAAATCAACGCGCAAGTCGCTTGTGAAACTATTCCTTTTATTTTTTTGAAATATATTTGTCATTAATTCAAACCATCCTGTAATTTTACTTCAAACATTCTTTCGCCTCAATAACTTTAAACTCAAAACCATAAGCATTTGGAAATTACTTCAAATCTATTTCACGGCCATGTACGTATATAATTGCTGCCCCTTTTTTTAATTTCTCAAAATAATCCCTACGTGTTTCAAAGCAATATAACTCAATATTAAAATATTACTGATCTCCTTTTCATCTTATTAAAATTTCTTGCATTTATTTTCTTCAATGGTGATATAGCATGCATTCCAAATGCATGGTTTGTTTTATCCATTTTACAGCTTTTTGTCTGTGATTATTTTCATACATGGAAATCTTACAGTTATTTAATATTAAGTGAAATATCTGTGTTTCACTATGTTTTTAAAGTTAATGTGTGTGCATTTATTCGACGTTTCATCATATATTGATTGCATCGCATCGGAACGTAAAGTTCCGATCCATCAATGAACGGTAATTAAACCATAATTAAAAAATTAGGGTTTTTGTCAGTGAATGTGAATTCCATACGTGTAACTTATTCATTTTCACTTTATAGTCCCAGATAGTTAAAATTTTGTTAAAATGCTAACTTCCACTAACATTCATGTATAGTTTACTATATGAGTTACAACTTCGATATGAAAGTTTTTAAGCACATACGGTAAAACTGTGAAACATCGATTGATCAACATTCGAATTTCCTTCAAGCATTCTCAAGAGATGGCTTGAATAAGACAGGTTACTATGTTAAACTGCTAAGCCCAATATTGGCGTCACCAAAATATCCTAACAATATTCAACTGATTACGACAGCCCAGAAAAAAATGAACACTTGCTTCAACATCATTTCACGTGTTGCAACCCACGGCTTACTTTGCGCTCTACTCAGTGATATCAGAACGGCTCGCCACCAAGCCAATCATTCCATATAGGTTCCTTCAATATGTGCAGCATGGCAGGCAATGTATTATTATTTTATGAAATAAGCACTGTACTACTCTGATCACGTGTCGTGAACTAGGCATGAAATACAGTTTTTCAGCCATGATCTGTTGAAATATAAAAAACTTGAGATGTTACTCTGAGGATTAGTTCAGTTTTTTCAATATCTCTGATAGAAAATAAGGAGGCCGATTATTTTGCTTCTTGAAATAGTTCTGTTTGAGTTGAGCACTTCAAATCTCTTCATTACGTTGAATTATCACCGATCCGAGGTTTAAGAATTGAGTTGCATCTTTCCAAATATACATTGCACAACACATGTTCATATTTTACTCACAACAATGCATAAGTACATTCTCTTTGTTTTACTTCCACATCGTCCGCAGGGAATGAGAGGAAGTAAGTACTTGACCACTGCGAAATTTGTCACAAACTACGTGGTGTAATCCTTACTTCAAACGTAGAAAAACAGAGTGTAATTTTTGACAAAATGCAATCAAACCCATCAACAAATGGAAAGTATGTGTAGTTTCAAATGTTCAATTGAGATCGTTATTATTTCACCGTTCTTCGAAGCGTTAAAGCTACAAGCATCTATGGTGGATTGGTGGTAGTGCGAGCAACAGCCATTACGCTGAGATGAGTTAATTAAGATAACCCGCTGCTGCTGAATGTTTGCTGCTGTATGTTTGATAAAGTCGGCCTAGTGGACGACATTTGCTGTTAGATAATCACTCGTGACAAGATTTTCGCTGGTTCAAATTATTAAGGTAGCCAATGTACTGATAAAATATTCGTAATTAACGTCACTAGGACAGATCAATCAGAACTAACAAAACTGTGTCCGTTGACATCATTATTTCACGCAAATAAGCTTAGACAAAATAATCCCAATTGACCTTATTAAGGCAGCCAAAATGGGGCTGACAGAATCAGCTTAATTGACATCATTAGGGACGAATAATCAGTCCTGAATGCGGGCACTCCATTGACATCTATAGGTCACACATCAGTGAACAAATCACAGCCCTCTAGGCTCAGAAGTGCACTCGGACAAGTGCTCGTGCTGATGAGGTCTGGGGAGGGAGGCGCGTGTTGATGTGCCACCAATTACTGATGCCACGGGCGGATTTGCAGCTCGGATTAAAGGCTTTCGTTGAGCTGCAGCCACGAATCTGTGCTTCACAATTATGGCGAGGCCAGTGGCAGCGACGTCGAATCAACATCCACTATGCGGTGTTCAAGTGGGTGGTGCACTGTGCTACGAACAAATAAAGCTATAACGCACTTCGTAAGTAATTGAAGCGCGAACGTTTAGAAATAACTACTAGACAGATCCTAATAATGCGTTAATTGTTCATCATCTCTAAAACATGATAGCGGGAGAGAAAAGACGTAAAAAACTTCGTGAGAGTTTTTCAGTTACTAAACTATAGAAACCTTCCTTTTTCATTACGTAGGGGTGCGTTCATGAGTTGCGACGAATGCGTTCTCAGTATACACGCGTATAGCAAAGGCAAGGATAAAAAGCGTACTTGTTGCCGTGTTTCACAGAATGCAGTTGTTGCTTGCGCAGTGTTCCGCGGTACAACACCGTCGTCGCATGGTAAAATACTAACGCTATCTGTTGCGTAGAATACCGAATCTTCACTGCTACCGAGATGCTTGAATACAGAAATCATTGAATACCAACCTGCTGGAAAATGCGAAGAAGGTACGCTCACATGATGCAAAGAAGTGTGATGAGAGAACGTTTATGCTGTTGTCAATTGATCCTTCATTCGTTATCCAAACCAAAGTTGTGTGAAAGTAAAAATCCCATTATTTGAATTCGTATTTCTAAGTCATTTGCAATGAAGCAATAAGAACAAAGTGCTCCTTCCAGTAAATCCATCCCTTCACAAAAACTGCAATTCTATCCCCTCGCGGAAATGTTAATGACGTAAAGAAAAAATTACAACTTTGATTTACCTGTGCGAACGTTTCAACCACGCGTCAGTGTAAGAAACTCGCACCACTTTACAATCGTTCGTGCTCAAACACATTTGGTCGCCTAAAACTATACTCGATCTCTCTTCATGCGAGTTATCGGCAGCTTAAGAATTCTAACAGGACACTCACTTGTTGTACAAGACGATATCGGGCAGCCAGATGATCTCGGACGGGACGTAGAGCTCTGTGACACCTCCGTACTCATTGGGGTCCCACTGGAATTTGTGGTCTCGCCATTCCTGAACACAAGAAAGAGACGGACCCTTAAGGATAAAAAGTTATTCTTATACCGTGCAGCACTGTGCTTGTACTGCCGTGTTTTTATAGCATTCATGACCCTAGTTTTCGATACGTCTATGATCCCTGGTGCTCAATGTTTAATTCATTTACTATTCTTATTTCCTGGGAATATTTTCTCTCGCTGGTGCTATTCTTTATTCTTCTTCCCTTCTAACGTATATCCTCTGTTGATACCTCCGTCATTCATCCGTCCGTCAATTGTTAACCAAGGAAGCAGAAGAGACCTTGTTCAGCTGTCTTGACTTGCTGAAATCGAGATCTTTTCGTACACGGCGTGTTCTATCATTTCCGAACAATGTTCAAAAAAGTTGTCTAGGCTCGACAAAGCGATCTTATTTTAAATTGCCAGCGTTTGTTTCTCTATGGCCGTCGTTGCGTCAAGAACACCATTTTTTTGCTATAACTTGATCACACGGTTCAAATTTTATTGTACTATCCCTGTTCAATAAATAAAATTAAACAATATATTAGAGTAAGATTTCTCTGCAAAGATACACGCAACATATGTAAGAAATGTAAGGATATCGATTGTCATGATGTTTGAATTAGAAGAATCTTTTTAAAAACTTTACGTTTTAAAATAACAGCTTATATTTCATTTTATTGTACATTCATTAGTCTAGTCCTAGTTCAATGTATACGTTTGTATTTGAACCTGCTTATCAATTGGTGAGTGTAGAAGATTAGCCAATATATCTGCAGAATTTCAATACCGAAGCGGAGTTGTTTCCAGCTGAAGTTGGCCGTTGTAAATCCTTGAAGTTTCCTTTGTTTGCAAGTACTTTTTCAGAGGTTCGTTTCTTTAGGTGTCCTTTCTTAGAGCTTTTGCAGTAGTTGCAGCGATGTGAAACGCTGAGGAAAAAAGAGCAACGGAGCCATTCATTTCCGAATAAGTTTTCTTCTGCGCTATTGGTATCTTCAACAATCGCAGTGGAAGAAACTAAAATGGAAAAACTTGGGAGAATCAATATATTAGAAAGTGCTTTAGCTGAACATGTGGTGCGTCCCATATAAACAGGGAGCGAAGGTACCGCTGCCGTAGTGAACAAAAAAAAAACAAGAAAGAATGAAATGAAATTTCAAGCATTGAAAGGGACAAGAATTGGCTATTGAGATGTGTGCCTCGACATAGAAAGAACTTGTAAATGAGCAATACCCCGGCAGCGAGGGTCAGCCTCTGTGTACGGTTTGCCGAAGGAAGCTTGACAACATCGGCCTAACTTAAGCTAATTTCTCACCGACCTTAGCCTAAAGCCTCGGTGAAATTAGCGTTCCTCAACGTAACCCAAAGATCAACTCACCGCAGATTAAGATCTTCGAAAAATCTTTCTCCTCCCTGTCTGGGTTTCGGCGCCCTACGGCTGTTGAGATAAATGTCTGTCAGCAAAAATTTAGAGCAACATTTTCCGTTGATAAAAGCATTATATTCTCATAGGATCGATGTTGTCATTACACTTAGAATTCATGGAAATTTGTTAGGAGCAGGTAATGTACAGCCACGATTGTTAGGTCGCTTTATAAAGGGGATGAACAGCGCGTTTATTTATTTGCAGATGTCTAAGCTGTCACATTTCTATCGAGCTCTTTTTTACCCGGGGCTTCAGAGACTTCTTACAGGTGAAGATAATTGAGCTTTGGTGTGGACTCGAACCTGTTTTTTGTATAATAATGATGCATGTTCAAACATTCTTACAATCTGTTAAAATGATTCCATTTTACGATTTGTTCATATTTGTAACGTAAAAAAATATTACTATTCTGAAATTCTAAAATTAATCTGTTATCAATCATTTTCTATTTGAATTGCGTGCAAGCAGCAAATGTTTTTATAAAATTACGAAGCGTGTTACCAAATTTAATAAGCGTTTTTCCCCATTTTTTCAAATATTTAAAAAAATATATTCATTCTATTGTTGAAGCGATTATTAATCGAATGCATTGTTGCATACAAAAAGAAATGCATGAGCAATACGACTACAAATTCAACTTGTTCATCACGATAACTTCAATTCCACCCTAGGATAAGCACCAGCAGTAGAACGATAAGTCCATTTATTTCACTGCAACATTACGACAAAATCTTAAAAATCAATGTAGCATTCATGTTACTGAAAACATCAAGAAGCTGGAGTGTAAGTTACTCCGCTCAACATATTGGCTCAGAGTAAACAGCAATAGGGTCACGTATCTCAGCAAGCGAGGAGCGGATGGAGAAACTCATGCCCAAACTGAACCTCAACGCTGCATTCAGAGTAGAGGTGAGGTGTGACTAGAAAAAAAATTAATGAGATTGGGGTGAAGTGCACATATCTGCACAGCACACAAACCACTGCTCAGCGGTTCTTGATAAATGAATCACACACCATCAATTGCAAGCTGGTGCCTTTTTGCATTCAAGCAATCTAGAAAATCAGATCAGAGTAGACAGGCGCCTCGCGTGGCCAACGAGCCGTAGTCCATTTCTCTCGCTTATCTGAACAAATCCAATCATCCAATAGACACAAAAGCGTTTCTGGCTTTTGTAAGTGGCTCCAATTTGTCGATTTTTTTCCTGGGTTCGAGTTCGTTTGGCGGCCGTCGTAATTGAGTGACTTGCCTCTGCAGACGCGGCAGGAAGAACACCGGTACCCCGGTAACGGTCCCATATGGCAGTCAGTGCGGGAAAGTAAAACTAATGCCCTTTAGTTTATAGGGTGGATCACTAAAAAGTAACCTGTGAATTATATTAAAATATTATTGATCAATGTATTTCTCTGATATGATAACCGTATCAAATAACCAGGAAGCATAAAAGTAACCTGTTTTTCAAGCATAAAATATAAGTTTCAATTAGATAAAAGTTGTTTGAAAATGATAAAAATTCCTAACATTTCACCCTACAGCTTCCAAATATGCTACGGATTTTTATCAGCAACGTCTCTTCATTAGCCATAGGTCTAATGCAAGATCAGAATAAATTCAGACTAAGGAAAACCTTCACAGACTATGAAATCATTGAGCATCTTCATGAACCGATCATCGAAAGCCTAGAGGTGAACTAAACATATAAAAGCACTGGTGTCGTATTATCATTTTTTAAGGCGAATCGTTTGTGATGATTTGCAATTCTACCTACCAAATCTTAAATCATTCAACAAATTTTAGCAGAAGATATTCCTTGCCGTATAAAGTCAAAGTAGAGGTTTATTGAATGGTTAAATTAGTTTGCTACGTAAGGAAGGGATGATGATGATACCACATTTAAAAAAAATCAAGCAAAATAAACAGAACTCTGGCCAATAAGCCTTCAAAAATCAATACCTAGGTAATGAGAACGGAATAAACTTGTAAAGAAAATATTCCTTTGGCCGCTTGCTTGACAAAGTATTTCCCGTGATGGAACTCTAGGTTGTGACCGCTATTCCCAAACTTTAATTGAAGAAATAATTCCGTACGCGTCAGATTGCTTACAGAAAAAACTTGATCCGATTTGGAGGGCATAAAACGGAGTTCCCGCGGAGACTCGCAGCAAAAAATTGCCCGCAACACTAGTCCAAACTCAGAGTCGGTGCGCTTGGCCCTAACATTGAAGGGCTACAAAGAAACTCTTAGTCTTAAGCCATGTGATTTTTCGTGTGGGGTTACTTAAATTAGGTTTACACATCACCACCTCAAAATTTGGACGACTTGAGGAAGTGAATCGAGTTTGACATAATTGCCGTGAGAAAATTTAATGAAGCTCTCTTAACGTATAATTTATTAAAAGAAAATACGGCGAAATTGATGTGAGTGCGATGTGAAAATATACATTGTAGATCTTACCATTTTAATTGTAATAAAAATGTCGATTGGATCTTATTTAAGAAGTCATCACTAACCTTATTAAATAATTTTTAATATCAACTTTTTTTTTACATTCGTGTTAGAAACGTTTAGCGCAATCTACAATCGTACCATTTCCATTTAGCAGAACGCTCTAAACATAAATGTAACCAAATTCAACGCTGTTAGGTACTGTATACTCACAGAAAAGTTTCCCTGCGATTAATGCAACAAAAAGAGCTTAAATATCTTGATTCATTCCTCGAACAGTAAATTTTATTTATAAGTTTTTGTATTCTCCCTATCCCAATAAATATCGTGAACTATTAGTGAGAATTTACGTTGTCTTCCATTACATCTTTTACGGGACTTGTTTTATTGACACATTCACAGTAATAATGAAGATCATTTTTATGATTGGCATCATCATTAAGAACTTGGCTAGGCGGGCGGCCTAAAGCGGCCCACAGACGATCAATATAATTATCAATATCATTGACTCAATATATTAATGACATTTTTTTTTGCCCACTCAGTCAATTAATTGACGGTCGTCAATCAAGCCCACAGACGATCAATTAAATTGTCAATATTCATTATTGTCAATTATATTTACAATAAAATTGACCGTCTATGGGCCGCTTAACTTGCCTATGAAAGTGCACCATACTATTCACGTTCACCCGTTATGTATTCAATTAACAATACAAACAGAGCGGAAACCTAGATATTGCAATTTTTATTTCTGATATAAGCACGCAAAGATTATAATTTTTGGTTTTAGATAGGAGAAAACGATAAATAAAAGTAGTTTTAATTTATTTTCATACAGCTGTGAAATGTATGTATTTATATAAATCTCAACAAAGTCACTTGTGGGAACATGGCTATAGTTCAACATCTGATGCAAAGCTAGATTTTGCACTCTGCAGTTATGACGTTAGAATATGAAAATATGGAAGTAGTGAGGAGGCAAGCAGTTAAAACATAAATGCTGGGGAGAAACATGAATTCATTTGAAATTGCCCAGTCTGTGCGTGGTGAGTACTCGTATATTCGAAGAATTTGTGAAAGGTGGCATATCAGGGAGGAAATAAGTTTAAAATTCTCATTCACTCATAATTTTTAATGAATTTATTACAAGTTGAAATATGACAAAGCTAAACCTCGCCGTGCAATATGCGAAGAAAACTTCAAGCAGCAAATGCGCCCAAGATGATATGCTCTGCCCGACGTAAGATGTTAGAGGCAAAATTTCATAGGTGGGTTCTCTTCAAAAGACAACCTGACTCAATTTCATTCGCATTAATAGGCTACAATGGACCGGAAAAATAAAAATTGGATTCTAAAATGTATTTTTTATAAATGGGTCCCGATCTACCTGTGCTTACAATTTCCAAGACGGCTCATCAGACGTTAATAGAAAGCCGTGAACCACAAGGCTGGCTCGGACGTCAACAGGGAGGTAAAGGAGTGATATTTTGGGCATGATTACACGAGAGTTAGGTACTCGTGATTAGTCATTTTCGAGCACCGCAATGGATGAATATCAATTTAGAATTCTGTGGCTAATATATTTATTAAATTATACTTGTCATCATGAATGTATGCGCAAAATTTCAATACAGAAACATCTTGACGTCCATCATGAAATCGCACTTGCTCGTGAAAGTGCTTTCGTTACTAAATGATAAAATGCAATAGGATTGGCTAATAATTTGGCCTCACAACGACCCCTTAAGACATCTGGCACTTGAACAATAAGATGGATTTTATAAATTGCAGCCAAAATTCAGAAAAGGAGTTTTCAGAAAGAATAAAAATGGTTACTGAGAAAATCGAAAATCAAACAAACTTTTTCAATAAGAAAATAAATCATTGAAATACAATTCGAGAAATGGTGTTCGGTTAGAATGAGAAAATTATTCAAAATAACTGCAGAGTACAAAGGTATAAATACCATACTTTCCTCAAAGCTCGTTCCCATCCAGCGTAGGGCACATACACTTCCAGCTTGTTTCTCCGTGAGCGTGATTGCCATGCTGCTGGCACGCACTCCAGTGAACTGAACTAACTTTTTTTTCTGACCTTATTACTCGATTTGTTGAGAGGGAATGGGCTTTGATACTATAGCATAATTTTGAACTGAGAATCCAGTTAGTGAAGATTTCTGTTTTTGTTCTGAGTATCTGCTTTTCTCACCCGTCCCCTTTTATATACGATATTCTCATTAAGTGCAGATTTGCGCATAACCAGTGAAATCAGTGTTTGGGGCATTATTTTCTTTTGCAATATTACGGAAGAAAAAAAATTCGACTCCGCATTAACACAAAAAATTAATTAACTCACGTTCACGCGATTATTTCGTAAATTTGCGCTTACTCAATAATTTAGGATTTATAATACTCCTTCATTTATTCATTCGTGTGTTAGTATCTCATTAATGAGACATTCATCTTCTCAATGAACTAAAGACGATGCGACCCTAACAGTGAGTGATAGAATTATGCAGGTCGGTACCAATACAACACGTCAGTGCTTGTTTTCAAAATTAAAATCCCTGATGATTATAAGTTTTCTATGCATAATAGTCGTATTATTCAGGTCCTAGAGATGGCTTTTGAAGCCCCATCTTCAAAAGGAAGTAATGAAGTGAAAAAATATAGCCCCCAAATTGCTCGAAATATGTGACGAAGAAATTATTCGTACAAAAAGAAACATTTAATGTAATTTCAATAATATAAACAGTTAACGTTGAATCGTGTGGAAAGCATAACAACACAAAATAAAAACATTGAGCAAGGCAATAATTTTTTTGTTGTAGTAAATTTGTACGGAAAACATCGCAGCATTCCAGTACAACGTTACTCATCAATAGTTTCAGAAGCGGAATTGCACATCTGTTGTTCTATTATAGAGATACTCAGCTATTGCTCAATTTTAATGCATTTCTACCGTAAGATATTGTGGGCTACCGATAAATCATGTTCGTTAACTACGATTTAATTTTTTTAATTTAATCCTTCGAGTAATTCAAGATACTGCGGTTATGCTGCTGATCACAGCTGTGCAAGAGACCAGAACTGTTCCATGGTTAAGAAGGTCATTATTGAAAACATACAAGCTAATTTTTTGTGAGGAAGGTTCGTGATCACCCAGATGATATATACGTACTGACACGTACTGATACGTACTGACTGATGCGTGAAATATAGTGACGAGTAGTAGAGCTACGATAAGCGGCACCGGACTGACTACATTCGTTACGCGCAGCACAAATTCCAGAAAAAGAGAACATCTTATGTGTAAGCTCTTCTAATATTTGAACAGCTTCAGAAAATAATGTGTAGATAAATTTTGCTATTGTATTTCAAAAATAATTGGTAATATATCGGTAGTTACTAGCATTCGGGCGAACGAAACATTGAATCAAGATACATTAAATTTAAAAATTACCGAAGGTATTATGTTTGAGTCCAGTCCAGTTCCTCGGTAAAGTTCCATTCCTATCCAGACTTGTGTCGAATAGAGTTTTAGTTGTAATGCATGCACCAGGAAATTTGATTTTCCTCGCTACCTCGGAAGCACCACGTAAATTATTATCGAAACACTTCAACATGGTTTTCATTTGAGAACAGCAAAACACATCAATTACATAACTATGACAACAGTGATCTCTAAACGAGTTACGGCAGTTATGATTCCAGTTTTGGTTGCAAAAATGAGGAAGAACATAAGCTAGCGCGTCAGATTCGCATCTTGGGGTTCCATCTATTTGCTATTAAAGCTGTTCAACTACAAAAATAAATAGTCCTTAGTACAGACTTTAGCTCATATCAAGAAGATTTTCTGTCAATAACATGAAAATTAGTCACATCTTGTATCAAACCATTTGATCGTATAATATTTACAGCCTTATTAATAGGGACATTCGTGAAAAATGAGACAACATCTAAGAAGGGGTAAATATCCCAGAGAAGGTGAAACAGCTGTTGTCTTAGGGAGTTAGTTGTCCCCGGGGCACTTGTCCTAAGGAGTTAGTTGTCCCCGGGGCAGTTGTCCTAAGGAGTTAGTTGTCACCGGGACACTTGTCCTAAGGAGTTAGTCGTCCTCAGAGACTTGTCCTAAGGAGTTAGTTGTCCCCGAGGCAGTTGTCCTAAGGAGTTAGTTGTCCCCGAGGCAGTTGTCCTAAGGAGTTAGTTATCCCCGGGGCACTTGTCCTAAGGAGTTAGTTGTCCCCGGGGCAGTTGTCTTAAGAGCAAGTGCTCTAGGGCCAGCGTTCTTGACCTGAAGTCTATAGATCATTTAGGGGACCATGAATGGGCCTCAGGGGGCCCGTGAAGTTCAAATTAAAAATTTGCGTTTATATTCGCTTTTTCATATACAGAATTAAGTTATATTCGTTGACGCTACGCACGTACCTTTACTTACTGAGGAAGATCAGTAAACAGTAAATCTATAAGATTGAATGGAATGCTATTGTACACCTTCAACTCGTCTAACATGCAATCGTCGTCGTCGTTAGGTTTGAAGAAGGTAAATTTTGCTTAGTTAGCAAGTTCAATAAAAAGTTAATGCAAAAACCAAAGAAGTCCACATGATTTAAAATTGAATTTGGTCAAACTAAAAAACGAGCGCTTCGGGCCTCGACCCGTGATCAGCAAAAGTTTGCAATTATAAAGGGAGAATTTAACATTCACACCAGGTAGTTGCACGCCCTGTATATTACCAGAGATATTAAAACACTGGTGATCACGGACAGGCTGCATACCCTATAAGCTGCATACAAGTAATTGAGAAAATGAATGCATTGCGTAATGGGGCGTAATGAAAAGCAAATACCAGAGCGTACCTTTCAGCTATAGCTGCCCAACCAAAAGCAAGGGATGCGAACCCTGCATATCATTAAGATTGGGTTTGTTCTTATGGATATAAAGAGATTCAAAAATTCTAAGTTTAGTTACACTACGAACAGACTCTAAAATTAAGAAATCGAAATCTGAAATTCTAACATCGCATTGTTCCTCTCCATGAGATCTTAATTATGGCAGAGTGTGTAGGGTGACAAAGACGAGTCCCAGTTCTAGAACTAATTCCAGCGTGTTCCGCCTGTCTGATACGTAATATACAGGTTGTTGAGCCGACATACGTATATGCACAGTGTGCACAACTGTATTTATAGACAAGACTGGAACAGAGACGCAAAGGAATTTTATGCTTGAACCGGAAAATGCACCAATTGAGAATGTGTTTACAAGGACGTTTCTAAAAAATACATGAGGGAGGGAGGACGATATCAATGGCAACAATTCACGCTTCAATTGCTCTGACTGCTCCACAAAACACCGAATACGAATAAATATTTTAAGTTTATTAGCTGTTAAGGTAGGTGAAGAACATTCATATTTCTCGTTCAAAAAATGACCAATTTTGGCATTGACGAGCATGAGAGGAAAGCTCGTCATTGTTGAGCATTAGCTTTGAAAAAATACCTACAATTCAAATTCTGAAAGCAGTGATTTAAAAGATGAGCAAATTTTGTATGCTCGGAACAAAAGAGTTCTAATACCAATAAATTTAAACGGAAATGGACAATAACTGAAAAACTGTATCCCAATCCAGAGAAACGCGTCTAACGGTAAACCGATGTTTTTAATTTGCCGTTTTCTTTAGTTACAAGAGCGTCCAAAAAAGAAACTTTGCCATCATTCCACATTCCATTGTAAATTTAATGAAAGGATGGCGAGTGTTCAAATGTTGTAAAAATTCAGCTATAGCTGAAAGGTGCGCTCCGGTATTTGCTTTTCATTACGCCCCATTACGTAATGCATTCATTTTCTCATTTACTTGTACGCAGCTTATAGGGTATGCAGCCTGTCCGTGATCACCAGTGTTTTAATATCTCTAGTAATATACAGGGCGTGCAATTACCTAGTGTGAATGTTGAATTCTCTTTTTATAACTGCAAATTTTTGCTGATGACGGGTCGAGGCCCGAAACTCTTTTTTTTAGTATTGACCACATACAATTTTAAGCAATGTAGACTTTTTTGATTTTTACTCTTGACTTTTTATTAAACAAGTGTTTGTATTCTCGTGCTCCGCTAGGCATCTGCGATGGCCCATCATTGTCTGCACCACTGTCATCTTGTGCCACTCCACATCCAGTGTTATTCCTTAATTGTGTACAGTTAATTTATCACGGTTCGGGAATATCATCATATCATTGGTAAGGTTACTGAAGGTCATAGAAACTACAAATACGTACTTTAACTAAAATACAGTGCTCGGTGTAGTGTGTATGTGTGTGTGTTTGTGATTTCTTCTGTGTATGTATGTTTGTGTGAGGGTTGGGGGCGTGTTTGTGTAATGTGTTGTCTTCAGTCGTGAGGGGCAGACCAACAATTTTAAAAGAACTGAGTAATTCGGCGCTGATTACATTTTAAAAACAATATACCGAGTGCTAATTTAATTACTGATTTGCATTCAGCTTGTTTGTGCTGTCGTCTGCTCATTGCCCACGTTATGTGCATCACAGACATTATATCTGTCTCTGCCAAAGTTTTCCTGTCTTTCTGTCGTCTTTATTGTGTTCGTGAGATGCTGTTTTTCATATAATTTATATATTTATTTTTGCTTTAGGTCTAGTTCAATCGTAAAATATTGAAAAAAGTACAACGAAGATTACTTAGTATTGGTTTTACTTTCATCTCTGGACGTGATGGGACACAAAAGCCTCAGTGTTTTCTGTGTGGCAAGGTTCTTGCCACTGCAAGCATGAGGCCAACAGAACTGAAGAAGCACCTCACGTCTGTTCGTCCTGAAAATGCATCGGACAGCGCTGATGTATTTCATGCGAAAAAGGCTCGATTTGAGAAACTGGAAATTCACCAAAATTTGGATGTGTCCTGGCACCAAACCCTTATCTTGAAGCTTCCTACAAGGTAGCTTTTCGCTTTGCCGAGCAAAAGAAACCACATTCGATTGGAGAAACCTCGGTAAAAACGTGTGCCCCGAAAAAGTCACGCTTGTTTGTAGTTGGGAGCAGAAGAAGAAAATAGAAGCGCTTCCTATGTCAAATGATATAATCCACCCAAGAATTTTTTATATTCGTCTAATATTCTGTAACAAGCAATGGAAGAATTGGTAGCTATAGCCTATATCGTTCAATGCAATTGGATGAAAGTACTGATGTATCCCAGTGTATAGCTAGCTCCTGGTTTTTGTCCGTTAAATTAAATTGACGCCATCGAAGATTAATTCCAATTTTAAAATAAAAATGATAGTAAAGATAGCTGATTTAAAAATTATTTTAATTAGTCAACGTTTTGGCTTCAAGCTCAAGACATTATCAACACCTGTAAACGATAATTTAAATACAGAAAATAAGACGTGGCCTAAGAACAAAAAGAATACAAATAAAAATAGTACAAAAAAAGTGAATGGAGAGATTATACTGCAATTTATTTTTGAAAATCAGGCTATTTCTAACTGGAATGATGACAACATTGAATTTAAAGCTGGTTTCAATTGTTTAATGTAAAGAGATTCTAGTATATGTAGGTCGATTTTATTGGCACAGAAACTTAAAATTGAAAAATCAGATTTGCTCACTATTACACTACACTGCTCAGCGTGATCCCTGATGGCTGAAAAAGATGGCTTAGCTAAAACTCTACCCGTTCTGGAGCTCCTACCAACGTGCTCGAAAAATCTTGTTCTAAAACTACGCTGGGTGCAACCCACATAGCTAGACCCGCACATCGGGCAACTATACATATAGATTATGCGAGAGTACAGTTCAGTAAGCAGACGGTCTTTAAATCTAAAAAACGATCTTATATAGTACACTTGTTTGTCAATATGATTAATTCCAATTTTATGAGCCCGTTTTGAAAACCACGAAAGCTATCGGCATTTTAGAACTAGAGAATAATTTCTTTTCAAAGTAAAACTTAAACTGGAAGAAAAATCTAGATGCTCTGGTCACAGAATTTTGATACTCTGTACAAGATCTTGATTGTTGATACAAATCTTGGTAGAAAATCTCGATACTCTTTGCACATGCAGTGCTTGGCAACACGTCTGGTTTTGCTGCTTTGGTGCAGAAAGAAGCTCAGGTCATTATGACCCATCACTTCTTGCATCGGCACGCATTCCTATCAAAGACTTTGTCTACAAAGCTGAAAAAAAAAATCTTCTCTTTACTGGCGTGGAAGTCGTCAACTTAATCAGAGCCAGGCCCGTGAAGCATCATGCTTTCAGGAGGCTTTGTCACGCAACGGGATCACTGTATGAAGTTCTTCTCTAGCTCATAGAAGTCTATTAGCTTCACAGAGAACAAATCTTGAAACGTCTTGATTGAAGTTCGAGTAAAAGTTCACTATTTTTGAGGGAAAAACAAAGCCCACATTCAGAACAGTTTGATAGCGGAGAGTTCATCCATGGCTTAGCCTACTTGACAGACATTTTTGGCTTTATGAATGAAGAGACTTTTGCGATTCAAGGAACTGAAGTTACCATTATGGATGCTTCAGATAGACTCCATGACTTTCTGGCCAAGCCCCCACTGTAGAAGGGGAGTTTAGAGGCAGACAACTATGCAAACTTTTCAATGTTAGCGGAAGTGCTTTTACAGCATGGAACCGAGAGTGTCCGAGCCCTGCCTCTCTGCGGGGGCAATTCTGCAGACATCTGGTTACCCCGCAGAACTCTTTCAAATGTTACTTCTGCTTAGGTGGGCTTGCAATTGAAAAGTGAATTCGTAACCCTTTTCTTGCCAACACAGACTGCATCAGTGATGAGGACCTAGCCAAAGATGACCTCATTGACCTAAGGACAAATGAAATGTTACGAAATTAATTCAACGAGAAGAGCCTTGGAGAATTCTGGTGGGCGTTAACAGAAGCCTACTGATGTCTTGAATAGCAAGCTATGTGTGCCCTGATTCCGTTTGCTACTACATGCCTTTGAGGGTCAGGGTTTTCAGCATTTATTTTGATTAAACCGACGAATCGAAATCAATTGTATGTCAGAAATGACATGAGTGTTACATTGTCAACGACCACTCCATGCAGAGTTTATATTTTCTTACTCAATCTAAACAACCAAACCTTCTCACTGAAATAAACCTTTGAGCAAAATGGAAGTTTTAGTCTTGTTTTCTCGTTTAGTTTGCACAAGATGATTGTATTCCAATTTTCAGGTTGTTTAATTCATTGATACTTTTTTCATCTCATACACTATACGACGCTTTCGTTCGAAGAACGACGTAAGCGTCATTTTATACTTTTTCCACAATGAGAGGTAAATTAGGTGGTTGAGCTGTAAACTTACTTGCAATTAACTAAAAGTTGAGCTGTAAGTGTGGTTTAATAATTGTGTAATGGAAGAGTATTATTATTCATTTAAATGTAATCATAACCTTACAATATCTGTTTTTCCTTTCCACTTGTCCACATTTCTTGTTCTATTTCTTCTAGTTATATTACAAGGGTGATTACCAAATTGAATTTCAAGATGTTAGAATTCAATGATCAATACTAATGTTATTGCACGTCGATCTACAAGTCTGGAAAAATCAAGAACACTTAAAGAATAACCCCCCAGGGGGATACAACTATTGTATCTATTGGAATTAGCGCTCCCAGGGGAACCATGTGAGGGCTTGAGCTAAAGGTTAGGTAGGCTTCATTTTTGTTGTAATAAAATAGGTTTTTGTTTTGTTACGGACCGTCTTTTTTCGGTTCACTGCTGTCCTGTTTTTCAGCACCTACTACTTCCTTCTTCAACTTTTTTCTTGTTTCATGAACTTCTTACCTAGCTTACTGTTTCTGTGCACATTGTGCATAAATTCCGCGTTCCCTCAACTCCATACTAAATGGTACCTTTCTCTTTCCTCTCTTAGAACATCTTTTTCGTGGTTAAGGGAGGCTAAATCTTTCTTATATAATAATAATAATAACTTAAAGAATAATTGGGTAGGGAATTTAAGAAAAATCTGTTGTCTTTGGTAGCCACATTTCAACACACTTGTATCAAATGTAAAAGTACCTATTTTCGCATAAACACTTCGAATTCAGCATTGACATTTAACGATTAGATTCTTCTTAATATTCTACGCGTTTTGCGGCAAAAACCTAAAAATTCAAATTTTTGGCGCTTGCGTCGTTCCTCCACCGAACGCGTCATATGAGAAAATAAATTTTAAATAAAAGTACATTCACTGCTTGTAATGTTATGCTCATTTGCGTTTCTCTAAGAAAAAGGTCCATAATTTTCACTAGATTCCCAGAGGGGTCCTTGGCTCTAAAAAGGTTTAGAACCCCTGCTCTAGTGGGTAGTTGTACAGGGGGAGTTAACCGGGAGGGTGTTGTAAATGAACCACTAAGTCAGATTGGCTCAAAATTTGAGCACATTATATTAAGTTTACTCAGTGTAGGTTTTAGATTCCATCATTCTATCATTGAAACTTCTTTTCACTCAAACTTGTGCTATAACGCACACACCAAACCATTACAGATCCGCTTCCATATAATTTACTGTTTTCACTGATCGCCTCGCGAGGTAAGGGTCCATTTTCCTCTGATAAATTCTCCACGTGTTGTCTGCGTCTGTATTCTACATTACGAGTATTCTATTCAGTAGCTTCCAAAAGCATTTTTCTCATCAAAGAAAGGATTAGTGAATTTGAAATGAGCAGCAACGCGAAATGGTTTTGTGGAGAAGCGTCTATCGTGATCGGTTTCGAATCAATCGATTTAAACGCCGCTATGTTGAGCGAGCACCCACACTGATGCCCAACGTTACTATGTTTTGGTGATATACTTCAGCAAAATAATTGAGAACTCATTACCTTCGTCCTGAAGTTTTCGTTCAGTTGATTCTGTTAATTTTGATTTTATTCTATGCCCACAAGAGCTCAGTGTCACGCCTCATTGTTTAAATTTTTGTGCAACTGATGATACCGAACAGATTAAGGAATAGCTTGCCTAATCGAATAACGCCTCAACAAATTCACAATTTGCTTAGTAAAAAAATTCACTGTTTGGAATCCCAGCTAATATGGAAAAGTACTGAATGTATCATTCAGGGGTTATAATTCTAGTTACAGTTTTCACGTTCCAGTGCATTTCTTATTCTATTGCAGGAATAAAATATTCTTTTGTAAGAATAAAGTTAGACATTCTATTGTAAGAATGTAAGAATATTTTAGAATCTACGCCGTGTAAAATTAAACGGTAAATTCAACATAGTTATTTCAATCAATACATGGAAAACGATATTCCCTGATTTACCAACTATGTATTTGATTTCTTGCAAAGTTTTCTTCTTTTCTTTGTATTGTATGATTTTTATACCGACTTTCACCTCTATGATTATGAATTCACTATAGTTTGAAATGCTTAGCATTATAAAAACAATGAATTTCAAAAAATTAATATAAATACTGAAGATCATTGTGTGTAAGGATAATTTCATCGCTAGCTGCTGTTTGCAAGAATGGAGTTACATCAAGACATGAACGATTACATGTTGTTAATCAACTGTGGTTCTATTTAGTTAGTCAATATTTTACCAAATTTTTATGTTTAGCTGCCTATAATTTTGCTATTCATTCCTGTTTCCATTCAAAACCGTAGAATTTTGCCCGGAATTAGGAGTTGCATAATGAATTAACACCAGTTACGAGAAATTAAGAGTTGCATAATGAATTAACACCAGTTACGAGAAATTAAGAGTTGCTGTACAATATAACCATAATTTACGAAACAAATGCTAACGGGGTCAGACCGATACAGTTCTATTGTCATTTGCGACCTGACCTTCTGTCTTTCGCACACCAAAGAAGTAGATCTCCAGCCTCTCCGCACTGAAAATAACAGTTCACGCCCAACCATCAGCACGTTTTACACCATTTTGACCTCTCTGCATTCTTCCGTCAGTGATCCCTTTTGATGACCATTATCAAGACTGTTTAGCGGCGCCATGGCTGAGTAAGAGGCGGTGGCTCCTTGGGCTGGCGGCTGCGGTGGGCGCCGCGACTGCTCACGCGCTCTGCAGAGGATCAGTCGTACAACGCTGACTCGTCGCATGGGGTGTTTGGGCTGCGGACTTCTACAGCTACCATGAGCTGTTGGTCACCTCAACAGCATCGCACCGGTGGCAACGAGGGCGCCTTCCTTGACGACTTCCTGCAGACCATCGCGGCGGAGACCACGGAACCAGTTCGTTTACGAGGTGGATCGCATTGACATATAGCGCTGTGTACGGTCGACCCTTCGTAGCGAATCCTCCATCTAAAAACGATGTCGGTTCCCCACTCCATCTTTACTACAAATTAGTGTTGGTCGGTGCGGGCTTTAGGTTTCCATAGAGGGAAGCGATTGAGCTGGGGCAACGAACCTTATTGCTAATCTATGAATCATACCTTATTGCTAATCTATGAATCATACCTTATTGCTAATCTATGAATTATACCTTATTATACCTTATTGCTAATCTATGAATTATACCTTATTATACCTTATTGCTAATCTGTGAATTAAACCTTATTGCTAATCTGTGAATTAAACCTTATTGCTAATCTGTGAATTAAACCTTATTGCTAATCTGTGAATTAAACCTTATTGCTAATCTGTGAATTAAACCTTATTGCTAATCTGTGAATTAAACCTTATTGCTAATCTGTGAATTAAACCTTATTGCTAATCTGTGAATTAAACCTTATTGCTAATCTGTGAATTAAACCTTATTGCTAATCTGTGAATTAAACCTTATTGCTAATCTGTGAATTAAACCTTATTGCTAATCTGTGAATTAAACCTTATTGCTAATCTGTGAATTAAACCTTATTGCTAAACTGTGAATTAAACCTTATTGCTAAACTGTGAATTAAACCTTATTGCTAAACTGTGAATTAAACCTTATTGCTAAACTGTGAATTAAACCTTATTGCTAAACTGTGAATTAAACCTTATTGCTAATCTGTGAATTAAACCTTATTGCTAATCTGTGAATTAAACCTTATTGCTAATCTGTGAATTAAACCTTATTGCTAATCTGTGAATTAAACCTTATTGCTAATCTGTGAATTAAACCTTATTGCTAATCTGTGAATTAAACCTTATTGCTAATCTGTGAATTAAACCTTATTGCTAATCTGTGAATTAAACCTTATTGCTAATCTGTGAATTAAACCTTATTGCTAATCTGTGAATTAAACCTTACTGCTAGAATATTTCTTATCTGTAATTGTAAGAGCTGCTAAAATATTATTGATATGCAACTGTAAGACCTGCGGATATATATCACTATATTGCCGTTCTCCTAAATTTAGTAATGCTTAAAAACTCCTTAAATCTAATCGTCTTTCTGGTTAATCTCACGACATCTATAATATAGTAATCTTTGCTTCCAGCTCACACCCATCCGCTTTCTTGGGATCCTTATTAACCCAATTATTTGTTTGCAGCCCGATCTCGGCCTTCCGATTCGTGTGTGCGGGCGGGTCAGCCGTGGTTCTGCGCTACCAAACCTGCGTGGCTTGGTCTTCCACGACTGGCGAGGGCAGTTTTACTGCCGGTGTTAACTCTTAGCTAAACTGGAACCAACAGTAAAGTTGCATTACACCGGTGTTATATTTCCTTCACCCGCCGTCATAATGAATTAACACCAGTTACGAGAAATTAAGAGTTGCATAATGAATTAACACCAGTTACGAGAAATTAAGAGTTGCATAATGAATTAACACAAGTTACGAGAACTTAAGAGTTGCATAATGAATTAACACCAGTTACGAGAAATTAAGAGTTGCATAATGAATTAACACAACTTACGAGAACTTAAGAGTTGCATAATGAATCAAAACGAGTTATGAGAAAATTTCTCGAAACTATCATAGGCCAGGTTCAAACTGTTAATAAATTGTTTTGAAAATTGAACGGAAAAAATTTCCCGCCGAACATATCACTTGGCGGCTTCGAAAGTACTACTTTACAGAACAAAATTTGTTTAATTGCTTTCCATGATCAAAGTCCATGTCGTGTAGAGCAAACATGCCGAGCGTTCGTTGCATGATCCAAACTGCATTCATTTATTCAATAATTATGGATATATCTAAGTGGTTTGCTTTCTAAACATTTTAATTGTAAATAGAAGTGACAAGATACACGTCTTAAATGTGATCGTTATCTATTTAGGAAAGTCTATGAAAATCAGTATTCGTGTTGCAGAGCATGCCGGCAGGAGCTTTAGAACTAATCAGTTACTTTCCCCACCTTCCCACTCTTCAGTCCGCTCTCATGCAGAGAAGTGCGACATTCCTGTTAGATTAGGCGATTTTATAGTAATTTCCTCTGCATCAAACCAAATAAACCTCCGCATTTCTGATTCTATCCCCATTTAAAATTTTTTTAAATATAATGCAATCAGCTTTTCCTCTACAACAAAACGTAATTTTTATGCTGAAAGTTTTAATATTTTGTTCCTTCCATGTGTTTTCTTCTTCTTCCATGATTGATGTAAATTTGATATTTGACTAATTTTTTCTGCTCGTTTTCAGGTTGATAATGGCCCTGGAATTCGAAAATTTTAAAAAAATATTCATTCATTGACTTTCCTAAATAAATAATGATCTCATTTAAGACGTGTATCTTGACACTTTGATTTATAATTCAATAATTAGGTTCATACGTGGCGCCTACGATTAGAAGATTATGCCACTTGGAATATAAGACAAAAGACAAATGTGGGTCAGCGTCCTGACAAGGGTGAGGAAGTTAAGCCAGACAGCAGGACACACGTACTCGCGTAGGTGCAAGGCCTGCACCGTGACTTATAAATTACGCATGGACTTCATTACATTTATTCAAGGCAATTAAAAAGTAGTTATTGTTTTAAACACGGTCTAAAATTTCTCACAAAAATCGAAGAGATTAAAACAAAATAGATTTTTATGGAATTAGAAAAGGCAGAAAGTCTTGTTGAAATTACGCAAATGAATATGACACGACGGAAGTTTGAACAGTGGAAGAGGAAATCATGCTCTCATGCTCTCATATGCTCACAAGGTCTTTATTCTTCAACTTTTCATCTCATTTCAGCTTTAATCTCACTGATGGGTACACCTTCTATTACCAACAAAAACTTTTGACTCCTCATTTCTCTACACCGAGACTCTCGTGTTGTGAGCCCTCGTGATGCCCCTTGAACTTAAGCTTTTGGGTTGCTCTGTGGTCATCGCTTGACAGTGCTGGCACAAAGGGTGAACCTTGTGTAAAGGAATAAAAAATACGTGAATTTTATATCTTCTTAAACACTGTAAATAAACAAATTCAACAAGGATACTTGGACGTCGTATCTCATAAAGAATGATAAATAAACAAATAAATCCAACACGGCTGCATTGAGTTTGTATCGTCTGAGGAGCGTATCCTTAGAGTCTTTCGCACCGCTGAAACAATTTGAAGAATATGAAAATTTGTTACAGAATACGCCAGACTTGCTGCCGACAGCCTCTGCAGCGCTGCTGCAGCCTCCAGGGCGCCGTGAAGCTGTGTACTCTCCCTCCCACGCCTCTCCCACACTCCCCTTCTCCATTGCTTTTCTTCGCTCCTCTCCCGACTCCTCTCTCCCACAGCTCTCCCCACGCCTCTCCCCAACTCCTCTTCTCCACTCCCTTTCCCCATTCCTCTTCCCACTCCTTTTCTCCACTCCTCTCCCTACTCCTCTCAATCACAACTTTCCCCCACTCCTCTGCCAACTGCTCTCCCAACTCCTCTCCTTACTCCTTTACCCTACTCCTCTCCCCTCCTCCCCGCTAGTGCATGCTATCTTCCTCTCGCTGTGGCCTCCATTCACTCTCACATGTGCCTGCAGGCAGCACTGACAAGCACTCAACGCACGTTGGAGCACGGCAGATGAGCGGCTAGCACCACTGACCGAAATCAAGCACCGCTGACGAGCTCCGAGCACTCACGAAAGCACCATGTGCGAGTATCAGACATACGTGCCAGCTACACTAACGAACAGATGCCACTGAAAAACATCAGGCTTTCCAGCAGCCTCCACTGACGAGCATCAAGCAAACCCTGAGCTGGAAGGAGCGTTCAGTCTCAGACTGCTGCTGACAGTGCTGAGCAAACGATAACGTCTCGTTACACCAAACCTGAACAACAGCATACCCGCTACACAGCGTCACCTGAACTAACACAGCAGTACACCTGCTACACAGCGTCACCTGAACTAACACAGCAGTACACCCGCTACACAGCGTCACCTGAACTAACACAGCAGTACACCTGCTACACAACGTCACCTGAACTAACACAGCAGTACACCCGCTACACAGCGTCACCTGAACTAACACAGCAGTACACCCGCTACACAGCGTCACCTGAACTAACACAGCAGTACACCCGCTACACAGCGTCACCTGAACTAACACAGCAGTACACCCGCTACACAGCATCACCTGAACTAACACAGCAGTACACCCGCTACACAGCGTCACCTGAACTCACACAGCAGTACACCCGCTACACAGCATCACCTGAACTAACACAGCAGTACACCCGCTACACAGCGTCACCTGAACTAACACAGCAGTACACCCGCTACACAGCGTCACCTGAACTCACACAGCAGTACACCCGCTACACAGCGTCACCTGAACTAACACAGCAGTACACCCGCTACACAGCGTCACCTGAACTAACACAGCAGTACACCCGCTACACAGCGTCACCTGAACTAACACGGCATTACACCCGCTACACAGCGTCACCTGAACTAACACAGCAGTACACCTGCTACAGCGTCACCTGAACTAACACAGCAGTACACCCGCTACACAGCGTCACCTGAACTAACACAGCAGTACACCTGCTACAGCGTCACCTGAACTAACACAGCAGTACACCCGCTACACAGCGTCACCTGAACTAACACAGCAGTACACCCGCTACACAACGTCACCTGAACTAACACAGCAGTACACCCGCTACACAACGTCACCTGAACTAACACAGCAGTACACCCGCTACACAGTGTCACCTGAACTAACACGGCATTACACCCGCTACACAGCGTCACCTGAACTCACACAGCAGTACACCCTCTACACAGCGTCACCTGACCTAACACAGCAGTACACCCGCTACACAGCGTCACCACAACTAACACCGCAGTACACCCGCTACACAGCGTCACCTGAACTAACACCGCAGTACACCCGCTACACAGCGTCACCTGAACTAACTCAGCAGTACACCCGCTACACAGCGTCACCTGAAATAACTCAGCAGTACACCCGCTACACAGCGTCACCTGAACTAACACCGCAGTACACCCGCTACACAGCGTCACCTGAACTAACACCGCAGTACACCCGCTACACAGCGTCACCTGAACTAACTCAGCAGTACACCCGCTACACAGCGTCACCTGAACTAACACAGTAGTACACCCGCTACACAGCGTCACCTGAACTAACAGCGCAGTACACCCGCTACACAGCGTCACCTGAACTAACACGGCATTACACCCGCTACACAGCGTCACCTGAACTAACACGGCATTACACCCGCTACACAGCGTCACCTGAACTAACAGCGCAGTACACCCGCTACACAGCGTCACCTGAACTAACACGGCATTACACCCGCTACACAGCGTCACCTGAACTAACACAGCAGTACACCTGCAACAGCATCACCTGAACTAACACAGCAGTACACCCGCTACACAGCGTCACCTGAACTAACACAGCAGTACACCCGCTGTACAGCGTCACCTGAACTAACACAGCAGTACACCCGCTACACAGCGTCACCTGAACTAACACAGCAGTACACCTGCAACAGCATCACCTGAACTAACACAGCAGTACACCCGCTACACAGCGTCACCTGAACTAACACAGCAGTACACCTGCAACAGCATCACCTGAACTAACACCGCAGTACACCCGCTACACAGCGTCACGTGAACTAACACAGCAGTACACCCGCTGTACAGCGTCACCTGAACTAACACAGCAGTACACCCGCTACACAGCGTCACCACAACTAACACAGCATTACACCCGCTACACAGCGTCACCTGAACTCACACAGCAGTACACCCTCTACACAGCGTCACCTGACCTAACACAGCAGTACACCCGCTACACAGCGTCACCACAACTAACACCGCAGTACACCCGGTACACAGCGTCACCTGAACTAACACCGCAGTACACCCGCTACACAGCGTCACCTGAACTAACACAGCAGTACACCCGCTACACAGCGTCACCTGAACTAACACAGCAGTACACCCGCTACACAGCGTCACCTGAACTAACACAGCAGTACACCCGCTACACAGCGTCACCTGAACTCACACAGCAGTACTGAATTTATTCATATTCGGCTCCGTAATGGATAATACAGAACGCATGTTATCATAGAATAAAACTCCCGGAGATATACCTGCTGTTCAATGTGCACTACTTAGTATTTGCACCCATCCAATCAAAGTACAGAGCGATACAGAGTTACGAAATCTGAAAACTGCTGAAAATATCAAGTTGCCTTATATTGCACTCTCTACGCGCTACAAAACCTTTGGAATTGGCTTGCGGCTAACAAAACAGAAAACAGGTAGAAATTCCAACACAACTTCTTGTCCTTTTTTATGAGATTGAGAAATATAAGAATATTTTACGTTCTATATATTATCACCGAGTAACATTCCATACAACTACAAGTGAGTACTCTTATTGCCATATGAGCATCAAAAATCGGAAATTCACCACATTAATCTTCATGCTGGTCGTCAAGCTGCTCTCGTGGTTTATTGACCCACTGGTAGTCGCAATATATGATCTGTTCACAATGTTTCAACACGTCACTTCCATCATGATACATCCATAATACATTTTACTTATGACACTTCTATTTACACATTGTTGGTCAGAGAACTCTTACATTCCATTCAAACATTGGGAGTAATCATGCACGTATGACCTGCTCGTTACTGGTAGTATGAATCTGTCCACACAAGATGCTCACTTGGTTCAACTGTGCAGTGACAGACACAACTCTCTCACGGTACACTCACAAATGGATAGTCACGGTACTCACATGGTCCACCCATACGTTCGTCGTCATGATCTGCTCCCGCAAGTTCTGTAAAGGAGAAGATGCACAAATTTAGAAATCCTCTCTACCTTCCGTGCCCTGTTACTACATTGCAGAGCAGTGGGAGAAGTTGAGTCGTTTATGTCTATACTTAATAGCTTAAAATATTCCATGAGATCAGAATTCGAAGTGCATAAACCTTGATAACGGAGTTCTTGAGAATTTGGAAAACTATAGCTTCATGTTCATTTTGAAACAAAAACGCACAATTTTTAATGTTTATACACAGTTGCTTGCTTACATAATTTTCAATGTTTTATACGTCAGAAATAAAATTGATTTCTAGAATTCTATGTCAGTTATCGCAACATATGGTCACAGTTTAACATCTGGTATAAAGCTAGGTTGTGCACTCAGCAGTTAAAACGAGAAAATATGAAAAATGCAGCGAGAATGAAGTACAATTATTTATAAGAAAGTGAAAACTACTCAAATAGTTATACTGACCTTCAATAAATTTATAAAAGGTGGTTAGCGAATCCCCAGTTTGAAACATATCACGAATTTTATATTTTGAACGATGAGAACGATGCGTGTCTCATTAAACCTAAATTTTGCCCGAGTCACGCATCAGTTGCAGCATGAAATCTCAAAGACACTCAAGTGATACGACAACATATATTTATGCCTCAAATTTGTCTGAAGTAAACAGAATTGCCTGATGTCAGATGGTAAACTCCACAGTAAAGGTCCTCTCAGCTCGAAACGAAGCTGTTCTCAGTGAATTACACAAGCACAATTACACAAACGAGGTAGAACGAAATGAAATAGTACGGCAAGCAAAAAAGGCTCCATGCACTGCCAGCATAGAGGTGGAAGTAAAATATTTCGGGCAGGAATACAAGGAAGAAATGCTCAAGACCTTATCGAATGTCACAGGTAGTGAAAATAAGTTCAAAAATCTGCTGTCAACTTCAGAACGAGCCTTTGTTACCATAGTTAAACGAGTAAACTTTCCAAAAGGGAAAATTTGCTTCCCAGTAAGAGAAAGTTCACGCTCATAAATTTGATTTCGTCAGTATCATGGTTTGATAAATAGGAATTGATAAATATGCAAATAATGATTTAGTCTCCTATACAACACTGGTTTAATTAAATTGAAGAAGGGAACGTTATTCCGCAATAAAGAATTTTTATCGAACTAGAATGGAACATTCATGTTTTGAATGGTCATTGAAAAATATCGAACACGCAGAGCTACTGACAAACCAGTCGAAGTTGCAGAAAAAAAAAATTCATGAAAAAGTCAAACACCGGAGTCGATTAGAAACCGAGGAGGTCACGTGAAAAATTGAGTCACCATACGTGAGGATATATTGTAGTGGAATTACTCGATATGCCCATAAGATTAAAAATTTAACTTATTATCATGGGTCACATTTATGCACAGCCTACAATTTTTATGCTTGTATCCATTGTGTGACAAATAAGAAGCAAATTTGAAAATTTCATTATGTCCATATTTTGCTTAGAATACTATTTTATAGAATAAAACATGTTCAATGTACATCATCTCAGTCGATATTACACATCAAATACGAGATTTCTTAGATTTATTTCTACACTACCAAGTTATATAATCAATGTTTTCTATTTTCTATTTTCTATTCTCCTCTATTTTCAGGTTCTCCGAGGCGATTTAGCTTGAACGGATATATCTGCCGTTTGACAGAGGAATACTACAAAGTTCAGCAATGAAATGAATTACATGTCCTTTCCTCGCGGTAGAGTATATAATGGTGGACGAAAAATTGTCTGACATTAGATTTCAAATTAAATTTTAGGTTTATTAAAGAGTTGGTAGACAAACATACACAAAATTCTCACAGATTTTTCTCAGTTTTTAATCACTAAACTGAAAATGTTATATGAAACATCAAGGTTTTAGGCATACGAATTAATGTACACCAAAAACATATATGATACATGACTAAAGTATTCAACCAAAATGTTGCATTTAATACATAGTTGGGAAGAAAGCACTCATCTTTACTGCTCGGAGACGATTTCCAAAAGATCAAATTTGTCGTTCGCAAGTTTGTAGGGGTGAATTCGCCCAGTCGTCACAGCACATTTTTTGAATACTGCAATATTCTTAGAACTTTTTCACATTGTCTGATTCTTTAGTGTTCTCCAAATATTTTCAGTGGGGCGAAATGACGTCACAAGATTGGATTGGCCACTGATGGATATTATTTTGCGCCTCTGTGACCGTTCTCGGGTTTATATTCGCCGTGTGTTTAGGGTCGTTGTCATCACGGAACGTACAATTTCGATTATTAATAAACGCTGTGTACTCAGGATGTGATTCTACTCCAAACTATGACGAAACGTGAAACCATCTGGGTTTCTTTCATTGATGTAGAGAGCGCCACATCTATGCGAGGTGAAGCAACTCCAAACCATTATGATACCGCCTCCCTGCTTCCCAAGTGGTGTGGTAGTTATGAATATTTTTAAGTTAATAGACTGTCTCCTCCATCCTCCCAACAAGTCGAGTAATATCACATCCGAACAATTCAATTTAACTATAATCAGACCAAAGAACAGTTTCCCAAACCTAATTTCCTTCACCGGAATGTCATATCACCCATTTTCAACAGCTTGCAACCTGATTTTTTGCTAACATTGGAGTTTTAATGAAATTTAAACTTCTATTGTTGTTCGTGTGAGGTTCTCTGCTGAAAATTTTGACATTTTATATGGGAATAAATTTTTTCAAACTCAATTTTCAATTTTTTCGAGAAAACACCGGATTAAATTTGAACTTCTACAGCATTTTTTTTGACGCTCTCGAACACTGACCTCCTGAGGGGAAGCTGACCTAGACAAGTTGGTAGTCGTGCCGTGATCCATAATTTCAAATAACTGAGCCTACGGGAAGATATGGTTCATTGAATCGGGCAGAAATTTATTCACGCGAAACTCTCGTCGAATGAAGTTGGATAACTTGCATCCAGGAAAATTTTGGAAGCTCTTCTACCTTCGGGCATGGCATGTAGACGATTTCCGCAACGATGACTTCCTTGTTTGTAACCAACCTCGTAATTTTCACCTAATCCGTTACATTCTGATTCTGTGAAATTCTAGAATGTTAAAAGATTTATTTGCAAATAAGAGCCAATTAAAAAGCTACAGCTATGATTTCAAAATCATTTTAAAACAAATGGTTGAAAACTGTTTTCATGCACCTGCATATACTTCTCCGCATACTGCAAAAATCAAATATTTTCTTTCTAATCTTTAGTTTAACTATTAAGATCTTCAATCTTCGGGAGTCGTGAATGACGGTCAACCAAGAGCTTAATAATCGTAGAATCTACTGGGCACAAATTCTCCTGTGTATCCACTGTAATATAGCTAATAACTCTCTTCTTGAAGTCACCCTTCCATGTGGTGGAGGTTAGCAAAACTTTTGATAGATCTTTTTTAGATAAGCCACTCCACTAATGCAACACATGATTGCACTCACTCGTAACTTTCGATATAATGCACCTATCGACATCAAATTACTCTCAAACGAAAGCTTGAATCATTCTTCCTTTCTACGTCGTAAACGGTGCGGAAACGATTTTCAGTAAACTAGATAAACTTCTCGATACACCTAGCCGACTCGCGCGTCGTCATAGCACGCACATAAGTTCACCCACTTGTAACTTTCGAAACAATTCATCTATCGACTTCAAATTCTTTTCAAGCGAAAGAATGTTTTAATCTTTCGTTTGAGGGTAATTTGAAGTCGATAGGTGCATTATTTCGAAAGTTACAAGTGGGTGAACTTATGTGTTGCATTAGTGACGGGGATTATCTAGAAAAGATCCCTTTTGAATAACAAGAGTGAAAAAAGCTGCTGCTAAAGCTACGTAGTACGACAAAGAGGCAGAGAAAGAGAGATGTTCTGAAGCTATCAGTTGGGCTGTCACGAAGAGAGGCGCTGCCGTGTGCTGTCATGGCAACTGCAGCTGCTGCAACGGAGAGGCAGCTTCAAGAAGCTGCCTCAGCAGCTGTATACAGTACGTCAGAGCAGCTGTAATGCACAAGTTGTAGCTGCAGCTGTACATGATACGTTTTGTCGGATTTTTCTCCAGGCTTCAGAAGGGATTAACATTTTTTTTGTGATGACCATTTTAAAAAATTAGTATTTCAGTAGGAAAATTTCGTGTTAGTATCGTTACTAGCGAATGAAAATAATGATAAGCGATGAATATTGATCGATATTTTTAGTCATTTTTCTATTGACAGCAATGAGGTAAAATGTCCAGTACAGTACGACGGTACAGGAGACGAAAGAATAAATATTCTCAGATAACTCTGTATTACAATGAGCCGCGTCTGTCTGTCCGTCACGCGTCGAAAACATAATAAAATAATTTCCATCCGACAAATACCCAATTTTACTCTTTTGCATTCGTTTATGGTAGCTCTAGGATGGGTTGCCTGGAGCACGTTTTCTATTTTCATTTCAAAACTTCATTGCATTTGAGTGTGTTATCGAGCATCGCTGTTGCGAATGATGACATTTTTGAATAGTCGCTCACCGTAGCAGTTACCTGTTTTATTCTTTTCTTACAGTCGAATGTATTTACTTTGGTAGTATAAGGTTGAGTCCTGCTCGTAGCACAGGTACACGATTGAACTACTTAGTTCCAGATAAATATTTAATGTTACGCACATGTAACCGCGCCTCATCACCGATGCACCTTATCAATATAGTGCTCAATTTTAAAATGAATCGGTTGATATGCGAAGTTTTACTTGCTTTATCTAACATTAGTTCCGAAGCAACCTGTTCGTTGCATCGCAACATACCGTCGCCCGCATTTGATTAACTAATACAGAGTAAGGGATTTTCCTCTAATAAAAATCCAATACCGTCAGGTTATGGAGATATTGTCACACATTTGACAGTAATAAAAGTTCAGTTCAATAAAAGTTCAATTACCGACGAACAGGCTGATCTAGTCTATCAATATCAATATTCCTAGGACCGGATGCATACAGCCTCTTAGAACACGTCTCTAACATTGGAAGCATTTGCGTGGTGTCCAGTGTAACGCCACGCGTGTTTGCTCCGTCTCCGGTGCGCTGTAGCCACGGTAGAGGAAACAAGGTAGAGACATTTCTATGGGGGAAATACACCTCTTCTTGTTCTGCTAGCCAATAAAACGGTTTCATTTCAAACAAACTTTATGCCGTCACCATTGCGACATGTCGTTAGGCCAATAGTGGTGCCAAATTTGGGGCCAGCAGGGTTGTCAGATGCAATATGAACGCTGCTATTGGTTCGTTGCCATTACGTCAGCATTGCCACATGGTCGATGGAAAAGGCTGGTTTGAACCAACCTTGCATCTCGTACCGTGGCTGTAGCTGTAGCAGGGAGGAGGAACTGGGCTCATGCATGACTGCGCGTACAGCCAACGCTCAGGTATCTTAGATACCAGCGGCAGGCAAGCTAGGAGCACGAGTTAGGGCTCAGGCAAGAACAACAACACGCTACAACAATCTGATGCTTGAAAAAGGGGAAATCCCTGTAGAACGATTTTGCTTTCAAACAGCTTCCTCACTCTGAACTACTCGCTTTTAAGGCAGCGCGGTTGCAGAGTCTCCAGCTTGAGCTGCAGCGAGCATTTAGTACAGCTTAGGTCCAGACGATTATTTGCCCCAGCACAGCTCTTTATCAACCCTGCCTCTTCCTGGCTCACCTCTGTGCCCTCCTCGTTTGGGAGTCCCTCTGTCGAACTCTATAGCCAACAAGCTTACTATAGCTGTTGCTTACCTTCTGTACAAAATTAAGCAGAGTGCCGCTCACTGCTTCGTTCTCCCTGTATAGAAAACTCCACTCGTTTTTTCTCGGGAGTTTTCCTTTCAGAATCAGGGACCCAGGAGCCAGCCGCGCTACACGTCGCTTTGAAACTTCATCGGCTTCGCTTTGCGATCATAGCACTCTTCAGTCTTCTGTTCTGTTAGACTTCCCTACCATTATTTCCTCCTGACTTTTCTTCCATTCTAATTTTTCTTCTACAGATAAAAATTATATCCTGCAGGTACGTACAATCTTATCTTTTCTGGAGGACAGATCTCATATTTACCCAAAGACGAAGTCGAGCAAGGCTCTCATCAGAGACGACTTTGATTGAATATTTATCATGGACAAGTAGTACAAATCATGAAATCTTCTACTACGTAGTTTACTGCCTTATACTTTAGCAACTTCCGGTGCATTGAATCTTGTAGAGGTCGAAGGATATTTAACTTACTGAGAGTTGAAGGCTGCAATGCATAAATATAGTTTCAAAGAGGCATGCAGGCTTGGATGTTATTCAAATTACTTCTTACATCACAGCGATTATGACAAGAACCAAACGTTTACGTTAAATGAATCACAGGAGCATTTGCTGCAACGAAATCTGAGGGGACAGTAACTGATGTTCCAACACTTTGGCATGGAATTAACTAGATTTATCATCAATAATTTTTCTGTTGGGCCATCTTTCTACTTAAAAAATGATGTATAAGTTTCACTCCATTGCATTAGCAAAATTCATGCACTATTCGTAAATGCAACCGGGCATAGTTTGGCATATCAAAAATGGGATACGGACAATCGTGTGATTTGTACTTTCAAATTCAGTCTACCTCAAAAAAATGAACACAGCATCCTGGGAACTGTTCCTTAAGGGACCATAAATGTGAAAAAACTAACATTGTCGGCTTCTGCTTTGAGAATAAGCTTATTAGGTTTGTAGTCAAATATACCCGAACGAAGAGAAAATGGGAAACCATGATGCATAAAACTGAATGACTGAAAAATTTAACGCATAAAACTCCTGCAGTTCTTCTAAGACGCAAGCTCTTTCTCGGCTTCACATTTTTGCTGCGGCGGTTTCCTGCACGCAGTTGAGGCAGTAAAAGGGATCCTGAAGTTTAAGATGCGAGTGCTTGCAAAATGACCAATAGCGTCCCCTATTACCGTCGCCTTGCGCCAGATAGCTGGCGAATGAATGAATAAATGTTTGCCAAATAAGCTGCATAACACCTGGGAGTTGGCATACCCTCGCGTTGTTTTGGCATCGCGCTTTACCTGGCGAAACGCCTTCCGTGCACGTGAACGCTCTAACACGTTCGTCTTGCTCCTTATTTCTTCCCCTCATGAAAGTGTAGAGAGAGAAAAGAAAGACCGTTTTGAACCTTACAAGAGTTGTATGATCACGAGCAATTTCGAGAATTCATGATTTAACCTTGTTGTGTTTTACCTCACCTTTCTGCTCTGGAAATTGCACCGTAATATCTATTTTCGTATAGCACGAGGCAAAAATATTTAGGTGCCAGAAAAAATGTTCTTCGAGCCAAGAGGACTAGGGCGCATATGAAACCCGAGCAGAAGGGAACTGAGAGCTGCTCTTATGAACGAACGTGAAAACAACGATCAAAGCCATACAATGAAGGAAGGGACTAAGAAGCACTATGTTGACGAGCAGCACTGCCTTGCAAAGGGTACAAAATTCCTTTAATTATCATGCTCGATTCCCACAGGGTGTTGAAAACGAATAGTCCAATCGATGACAACAGGCAGGAACAAGCAAAATAAACACTTTTTCATGAATATCTAATACATCGAAACTCATTTGTTTTCAAGGCACTTAAGTTTAAGTTTAACCCTACTCTCCAGTTAATGAAATTTTCGCTTCCGAAAAATGTAATGTGGGAGAAAAGAACGAATGACAAAGTAACAGATGTTTTATCCAGAAAACTTCATAATAACTGTTCGAAATGTTTGCCCCCGTGTCAATGCAAGTCTGGTACCTCTACCGAAGAAATTGCTGGACGCGATACAAAAGTCTCGAATCTACGGCAATGTTACCCTTGCGACCGCTGTCCTTGGGAAGAGATCCAACCGAGACTTCAAATCTGAGGACTAATCCCCTATAGAAAAATTAGAGGACCCACGTCTGGAGATCTTAGAGTCCATAGAAACAGTCAATTCAGCCCTATTCACCTATTCGGAAAGGCGTCATTCAGAGATTGGAGGACGTTCCTTTTTGAATGAGCCGGAGCTTCATCGTGGTGGAACCACGTGGATTCGTCGGCATAGTCCCCAAGGCACGTATTTCAGAAGTTCATGCGACACGTCCCTTAGGAACGTGACTTATACTGGTCCATTCACACGAGACGGTAACTTTGGCCCAGCAAGATAGTTGCCGACTACACCAGCCCACAATTTGACCCTAAACCGATGTAGGTAGTTAAACCAATGCAGTTTATGAGGGTTATCACCTGCCAGTGGTTCAAGTTCCGTGAGCCCAACGTTTCATTGCCCGTAAAAGTGACTTCGTTGGTGAAAAGAACATGCTTCAAAATATTTTATTTCTCTAGTTACTGCATCTGAAAAACCTTGCAAATTGTACACAAGAGATATAATTGGTCAGGAGCAGATCATTAACTTTCTGAAAATAGCAAGAATACTGATTGTTATCATTGAAAACAAACTATACGTCAACGTGGTGTGATATTCTGCGCCACGGTCTCGAGTGCTTGTGAAACCTCTCTCACAAGCCATCATCACGTAATTTCCTGCGCCGACCATAACAGTTTCTGTTCACGTTTGAGCTTCCAGGTTTGCGAAGACGACAATTATGTTTGTAAACATGCAATATCCACAAATATTGTTAGGGAAAACGCTCATGATACAACCTAGCAGCGCCTCTAGCATCGCCGTTGGCTATTAACCTAAGCAATATGCACATTTGCCAAACCTTCGTTTGGCAAACGTGCCAGATTCAAAGGCAACCATTTATAAAAAAAATTGCATTTTGGAAACATGAAAATGAGACAAACTGGACCTTGAATTTCAAACTTTAAACCTCAGTATCAAGAAAATTTCTAAGTTTTGAAATATGTGTAATTCGCGATAAGGTGCTCATTTTACTTAAACACCCTTCCCTACAGTCAAAGTTAGTACCTCTCCTGTTGTAAACCTTGTACGACTCAGAATTTAAAAGCTATAAGTAGATTTCTAATCCACATCTTACACTGACAGACTTCATTAGAACTAAGCCAAGTCAAGAATTACCAAAGGAATAACATACAACGCTGATACCCAGCTGATGTGGCATGCGGATGCAATCTTATTGTTCATCATGAAGTTCGTATCTTAATTAGCTGAAAGGTAACCGAGATATTCGTCTTAGTGTCATTATCAACTAATTCCTTATAGCTAATTAGTACCGAATAGTGACTAATTGGGTACAGGAAGACAGTTAATACATAGAATTAGATAGAATATATCGTATGACACTTGAATCTAAGACAATACTACAGTAGTTTTCTTCAGTAGCCCTGAAATACTGAAATTTTGCATTAAAGCTGGCAATTTCGTCATTGATATTGTTCACTTCAAAGCCTTTCTCTGATATAAGTTTTATTTTTTAACTCATTTACGTCAGTGAATGAAAGCCTGTGTTGTCTTTTGGCATTTGATAATCATTGGTTTAGTACGAGTGAACTATTATTTATTATCTACCCTTATCCACCATGTTAAACTATCAAATCTACCAAAGCAACAATTTACCTTTCTTTTGTGCACTCATACTTAACTAATATTGAATATTAATTTATCAAGTTAGTAAGACACAGGCTAAAAACAGTAGTTTGGTTCATTTAATGCTTACTTCATCTCATGTCAGAGTATCAGAGAGTATCAGAGCATCAGAGTATTACAGAGTATCAAAGTATCAGAGTACTATTTCAGCATCAAAGAAAAAAAAACGTTATGTTGAGTGACTGTACTGTACTGTACGTATGTCCTACACCTACTGAACTATATAGTGTTCCTACGACTGGTTTTGTCTATTTTCTAAGCTAAAAAACATCAGTCTTGTTTTACGCAGGGAAATATGAATGGAGTCGGAAGCAGGATAATAATTTGAGGAGCCTTTGACTCGCCATGCGTTTGCTACGTAATATGCCAGGCATTTTCCGATGGTGATATTACGCAGCTTATCCCAATTAAAAATCGGCGCAGTGTTACTGCAGTGTAGGCGCAGGGTTAGTGCAGCGCTGAGTAGCGCGGCTGCGCAGAGGCTGCTCTCGGCCGCCACCTGAAGATGTCCGCCCATTTGCGCCAGTCGCGCCAGTGCAGCGCTGCTGCACTAAACCTCCATTGAGCAGACTGCGCTGCCGCAATGCAACTAGTGGCCACCACTCGTAAGCCGTTAAAAAAATAACGCGCGCAGTCGAGGATTACTGCGGTGAACTGCTCTTAGTAATTTACTGCAGTTCACCGCAGTAACCTCGACTACGCGCGGTAAAAAAAATTAGGGTAATAAAAATACTGTTTTGTTATTTTCACAAATTTACTCGTTCTTCGCTCACACTACGAAGAAAACTTGTTGTTGCATATCCTTTTTGCGTAAAATAATCGGTCAGTATAACGTTTCGCCGTCATCATCGAAAATGAGCGTCGTCCATGTATAAAAAAATTTGCGTAGATGGCGATAATTATCGAGGCTGACTGCAAAAATGTTAGTGGGATATGAAACATACGCACATTTTTAGCCTACCTACTTAGATTGAGTTTGAAAAATAACAGGACGGAAGTTCAGTCATTTGGTTACTGGCCCTTATAAATACTTCACCATACATCGGAGTTACTCTAACTGTCAGAGCAACTATGAACTAATTCTAAATACATCCCTAATACAAACCGAAGTAATTTTTGACAGGATATTTTTATAGTTGGAGAGTGGTTAGAAAATTGTATAAAGTTGTTTGTGTTCCATGAAAATATTAAAGAGCTATTGGATTATGTATTCAAGATTCGATAATTAAGTCACAGTATTTCCGACAGTCAGAGTAACGCCGATTTATGATATATCTGTCAATATTTTAACAACGCAGATACCTACACTAAACAATAAAATTCATTCAATGGCCCCAAAGCTACACATTTTAACAAATCTACAATTTATGCCCATTTATTTACGATGGAGGGCACAGAGTATTTCCGCAAACCTTGGTTACGAAATGGTAATATACCACGTATGGTTAGGTAAGCAGCTGTATTAGATAACTTGGAAAATATTATAATGATAGTTCAATTTCGGTAATTAGTAGTTACTATAAAGAACCTCACACCTCTGAAGAATAAAATTTTTATGAACCCCTACCGATGGCCGGGATTAACAATATGTACGCGAATTCAAGCAAAATATTTAACACCGGCTATTCAATGATAAAATTCATCAATTGAATGTTTTTGATAGTAGAATTTACTTCCACGAATATGTTGTTTGGATGGGGAATGGCTTCTTTACTTAGTGCTCATGAAGTAATCATAAGTACAGATTAATCCTTGAGGCTCATTTAATTTATTTATTAACATTATTATTGGTAAGAATATTGGCATCCTACCTACAAGAGTATCAATTAAATGCATAACACATGCATCAATGGAACGTTCCAACTGCAAATAATGCTTTCGCGAAAATATCGCATTACTCTCGAGAATGAATCATAACGATAGCAATGAAAAACTCATTATTAGGAATTATCATGCGCTTGGCGCGAACTTCATTTGTCGAAACTTTATTTGATTTTAAAAAGCCTTGCAGTCGGAACACTCCTACCGCCATTGAATCCACTGGCTCATTGAAGTATTCGCATGCAGAATAAACATCTACTCCTAGTGAATCTCCATCAATGTATTTAATAATCCCAAGTTCGCCACTCTTAAGAATAATCCCGTTATCTTTAGCACCAAGAAGTCCAGCTTTGTAACCAGTGTGACCAATGAAAATTCTTCCCTTTGAACTTTCGTTCTGAATTTCGGTCGTGTCGATTTTCTCATTTTCAAGACTCAAATGTTTCGCTAACTGTTCCAGTACTCTATTCTTGCCTGTGAGCCTATATTTTATCATGCCGAAATAATTTTCGAATGAGAAACATGAAATATTCCCTAAAGGCCCAAAATTTATATAATCGTCAACAAGATGGATAACACTGTGAACGTTATACGATAAAAAACTATCACCGTAAATTTTTTTTGAGCCTTGCACAAAATTTTTGAGCATCTGTTCTACAGCTGGGATGTTATCCTTTTCACCGTCTACCAACAGTAGTCTCATAGACAAACTCAAGTAAAGAAAGTTTACATATTGAGAAGTGGGTAGTACATCTTTAAACAAAACAATGCCTACGTAAAGCAATACAAAACGAAACTCTGTAGCTTTCCAAAATGAAACTGTGCGCATTCCTCCACTAAGTTTTCTAGAAAATTCTGAGGGAAGGTGTTTTTGAAGTTCTTTTATGAATCCGTCAAGCGCAACAATTTTTTCGTCAGGCAAATGACACTTATTTTGATGCTTCTTACTAGATTTCAGCCTTAGCATGATCTTTTTTACAATCCCTAAACACACTAGGTGCATTTAATCCAAGGGTACATTTGAAACCAAGCCAACGTTTAGATTTTCAAGCAATGACGTCACACCTGGTTTATGATGAGAAATATCGTACTTTGAGCGGAAGCTCTCATTGGTTCTTTTCGGTGCGTTCAAATTGGGTAATATTACATGCCCACCTGAGTACTGGCCTTTTTGAACGCATCGTTCACAACTGTTATAGCTATTATGATTGACGATACACTTCAGGTCTGCTCTAGCAACAGCATCAGCTACAATAGCATGCACTACAACAGGGTGACACTTTCCTCCTATACGGATTCCGTTTCTCTCTAATATTTTAATGTCTTACAAAGTCTTTTCAAAAAGCGTATTGATGTGCGGCATTTTGTTGGATTGTTCATTTTCAGACAGATAAATACCCGCACAAATTATTTTATTCAATTTGAACACTTTTATTAGTATTGGATATGCGTGATGTTTCCTTGAATCGTTAAACAATGGAATTCCATCGATGTTAATCAGCAATTTTATTACATTTGGAGCTTGGGTCTGAGAGTCGAGATGAGCTTTTAAAGAATTCGGCCAATTTTCAAGGTGAACGTAGCGTCCATATTGCCAGCAATTATACGAAATGCCCGAAATATCCTTAGCTGTCAAAGTTTTTGCTGTTAGTGACAGTCCAGGAAAAAATTCATGAAGATTGTGCAGTAGTTTGTGACTGTAAGAGCAGGAACATTGGGGCAATCTACAGTCCAATTAACAATTGCAGCTTCTATTTTGTCTTCAGTGCTGAGAATTGTATCCGCCATCAGTTCCTTTGTCTGACATGAATTTGAATTGACCTTAGAACTTGCATAAGGAAGATCTTCAAGAGTATCCCTCAACGAATTTTCATCAGCAGAAGCCTCCAACTCATTAGCTGATATTGAACCTGTAAGATCTGAAGAGGTACACTGGGCTTCATGGCTAACAAATTCGTTGTTTTTCTTATTAGTAATAGCCAGAGGATTTTCAGGCGCAAAAACTTCGCACTCGTACTGCTGTGGTTTATGAATGATATTAGGTAAAGGGTCCAGTGAAGTATCGTGACGAGGAACACAGTCATGCTCAGAAGGCACATTTTCAATCGAAGAAATATGACCATCTTGGCTTGCATGCTGATATTGACGATCGAGAGCAGTTGTTAACAAATTTTGGTTGCCAGTAGAGAGCAAGGGACCTTGTCTCCGCCGTCTCTTATGACGAGCTGACAGCGTGAGATAGGGTTTATATTTTTTCCCCATTTAAGATCGGTCTTAAATGTTCGGATAAACTCTAGGAAATAAATTCAATCTGAAAATATATACAAATGAAAAAATTAGACAATGTAACAAAGCACGTATGTGCAAGTGACTTAGTTTTGAATGCAATCGGCAACATCAACACAAATACACTTGGTGCATAAATTAAAATAATGTGCTCTAATTTTCAACAACCTCGGTAGTAAAAAATATCTTATATTCAGCCTAAACCTCGAATCAATGACTAAAAATGTGTTAGATGTGATATTCCAAGTTGAATGAACAGGCTCAATAAAAAACACTCTTCATTCGCTGCGTTTCTAGTAAAATATATCAAATTTCAAATGAGTTCAAAGTATTAATCGAAATCAAAATAGAATGATTTTGAAAAGCAATAGTGAGGAATACTCACATTAGGTTATTAGAAAAGACAATGGTTGTTTACTTTGTAGAGTACTAGCAAAATGAAAAAAAACTTCAATTAGACCAATTTTTATCTTTAACGGTTGATTTGAGGAGTAATAGTGACGAGAGTAATAGTAAAGGAGAACCCTCGATGAAGATCAAATCATTATTTGCAATGGTTAATATTAAGAGTAATACGGAAGTGGAACGGTGTATAAAAACTTTTTCTTTCAATAAATGAATTTCATTTTCATTGGTGTTGTGTACGATTTTCTATTCAGGAAGTAATACTTCATATTTCATACGTCGTGATGTTATTAAAATGAATCGGATATAATTACTTGCAATAACATTTTTAGAGGGGTCTCTCACATCGTATCCTCACGATCAACCAGACAATGAAGAGGATGGATTGGTTACGCATAATGAATTAGAAAAAAATTTAAAATAACTGCTTGTATCTCTGAAAACTGTCCGTAAATAACCATAGAACACCATAAAACTTTACTGTTCAAAATTTAAAAATCCAGATTCCGAAAATGAATTATAAAATCCGAAAGATTCCAGCATAACTTTCTCAATGCCGTATCGGGAAATTTTATTTGCTACTGCATTTTATACCAGACTGCAAAAATTTGATGCAACAGCGAAAAGTTAGCCTAGAATTATTCACTGCTCGTTTCTCGAACTTTCATCAAATGCAATAGTTTTCAAACCGTTAAGTTTGGAATTGCTGAGCATCATCGGGACATGATCGTAACAGTTTAGAAACCTACCAGTGTGCTTAATTCATCACACAGTGTGACTGCCTGAGAATTTCCTCACATCAGGCGCAATATTGATGAGGATGAAATGCTTTTCATCGATATGTTTATTGTATTCTCCGCCTGATTTTATCATATGGTATGTATACAGCCTACAGTCTAACACACACTGCGTGCAGTCACATATACTGCCTATGGTCTAACGCACACTGCCTGCCGACTCACGTACATTGCCTGCAGCCTCAAAGACTTCAAGCTTAAAAGACTTCATAAAGGAAAAATTATCTACCTCATTTGGCCGATATCAAATTATATATAAACTGATTTCAATATGCATTTTTGACTATAGAATCCGATAATCATAACCATTTAATCGAGAAATCGAAACATTTTGAGTCATAGGTGTTTGAAGTTATTTATTTTCTATCTATTGCTAAAGGATAACAGACTTCAGAGATATTTATAGTCCTATTCTAGAATCCTAGAAAGAACGTGAGAAAAAAAATAAAATTTGGTGATACATATATTGTGCAATAATGACATCGTTTAATTTGACAATCAGCAACTTTTTCTGAATCAATACCTTCGGGAAGGCTCAAGTAGATTCCTGGCATAGGCAGTTTCTTCAAAAATGCATTAATTACACCAGCTCCTGATTTGATTAAATAGTTACGTTACGTAAAGTGTTAATATGTTCAACAATTTCTGATATTGTCGTTTTTCAGAAGGCCTAGTTCAAAATATTTTTTAAATTATAAACTATCATTTTTAATAAGGCAAAAATTTTACAAACGAGTAAATTAGGCCTAGTTGTTAATATTTTTTTCGCTGTAAAAAATGGCAGGCTTAAATATTTATTCTGACAAATAAAATGTCTAGGCCCTAACGGTATAAAAAATGAATTATTATTGACTTAAAAGTATTTGGTATGATTTAGTGGTCTGCTGTAATTATTTAGTTGCCTTTCATCTAAAATAGACAAACGTTTGCGGTATGCGCAACTGACACCAATACTGCTACGGTGTTTGAATGTTGATACCACAACTACCAAAGGACGAACGGATAAAAACATAAAAAGACGCACTATGTGCAACTAAACTGGATTAATAATGCAACCTAAACAACTCAAAAACCAACAGCCACCACAAACGAACCGGGATAAAATTTATTAGAGAAAGGTAAACGAGCGATCTTTCAGACTAAGTTGAGTTGCGCTGAACTCTGACGTCACCTTACTTCCCGCCAGCCTTTCAACGGTCGCAATGCATGTGCTCGCGTGTACATAATTCGATGGACTCGAATGCACATACAAAGGAATGCTTTGGGGATATTCTACGATAAAAAGACAAAATATATACGAGGAAAAGGTTCTCAAACCTCCAAATGTCAGTAAAATCCTAGTAATAGGATAAAAACTCAGTACATCTGACGTTAACATGATGCATGAAAAAAATACGAAAAATATGCTTACGATTCGAAGACATGGATCATGCAAACCTACACTAACAATACAAAACAGCTATAGGTCCGTATATGATGAATCAATGTTAGAGTCTGACGTAAACAGCAATAACAACAACGACTTCCCTTCGCAAAATATCTCGCAAAAACCGAAATTTTCAATTTGTTACGACTTTTTAGCCTCTGACGACTCTATCAGTAAATTCGTGCTTAATCCACTTTTCAACACCTAACTTGTACGTTACTATAAAAAATCACTCATCTAAAAACTTTTTCCTTCTGTATGTTGAATTTCACTTCAGACAAACTAGCATTTCCCCTTAATCACATCAAAATCTAACCTAACCCTACACCGAGATTTCACCGGACTAACAATATCGATCGCACAACTTCTCTTCATTGACCCAAGATGACAACTGAAGTTAACCGGCGATCGGATAGGGGCATCGAAACTTAAAAATTTACTGCTTATGTTCATTCGTCGTTCGTAACCAGTATAATCGAAGCAAAGGAAGCACAATTTGGAGTATTTAATGAAAATTCATATAGTAGATTCATGGTTGATTTTCATTTATGGTATTAAAGGGATCCATCACCGAAATGCCAGTTAAAAACTTTTAATTTATTTGAAAAAATTAAGGAATGATGACCGATGGACGACCTGGTTCACTGCCGCTGTTTATCGTACCAAGAACCCATGTTGTCATACTACTTCCACAGTCACAATATTTTCATAACATTTTCGTTAAATTTCAATTAAAGAGTCAATATTGATAAATATGTATATCCTGAACAATTGGTAACAGCAACAAACTACCACAAGGGATTTTTTTTTTAAATTGCACATTTTACCCTTAATGGAATGAGTACGTATATCAGGGCGAATGTTTTTAAAGATGTCATTAAGGGAATCAATCAATCCGTCATAATATGAAATTTTCATCATTGTATTAGAAAAACTACGATCAAATAAAAGAATATGCTGAATATGATTCACTTCTTGATCCCAAGACCCTACCCTTTGAGCCATAAACGTTTAAAAGTTTTGTTTGTATAATAAATAGTTCATTACTCGTTATGAAGAATCAATGAAGTGTATAAAATAAAGTGTAACTACGATGTGTCCACATTACTTAAAATAAACCAGGAAATCATTCACAAATATTGTATTCATTTTATATGCCCTCAGGCGGTTCGTTCAATTAATGCATAACCATGTGGCGAATTTTTAGCATATTTCTTATTTTCACCACTTGGGCTACTTCGCAAAGAAGTATTGTAAATTAAATTACTTTTCTATGTTCTATTAGTGGTGCCTGTGACAGACGCAGTGATTATTTTGGCATAGATGAAAAAATTATTTTCTGTTTTTTAATAACACACTCTCTTGCATATAAGAATAAAAAACCATTGACAATAGAAACAAGCATGAACATGACTATATGTAATTCAAAAAGAATATAGAATATAGAATAAGTTCATTATTCTATATGTAATTCAATATTAGAATGAACTTCAGTTGACCAAACAAGCATGAACATGACTATATGTAATTCAAAAAGAATATAGAATATAGAATAAGTTCATTATTCTATATGTAATTCAATATTAGAATGAACTTCAGTTGACCATTAGCGGCTCAACGCAGTGAGTGCTGCGGTAACGCGCGTGTAGTTTTCACTGCGCTGAACTACTAGCGGCCACAATTGATTTGCTGCAGCGACAACTACTGGAGAGAGGTGCGCGCTGAACCTGCCCTAAACTCCACTTACTGCGCCGAACTGCAGTAAACCATTCGAGACACTGCGCCGATTTTTAACTGGGATGTTAATGAAGTGAAAGTTTTACTAGACGCTTTAAGTTACGTTCGACGTGACACATTGAAGATAATTAAATCTTGTAATAATAAATGACCTTCATTTCTGACTTCCATCAAGTGAAATAAAATCGCAATAGTTGCATTGTTAGCCTCAACAGAACACATCACCCTTTCATGAAAAGCATCGAAATATATTCCGGCAACATATGAAATTTCTTTAATGAGCTCATTTTTCCTGTTTTTCTTGAGATAACTCCTACACCTTTCGAAAAATTGATTTCTTTCTTTCACCTTTAAAATTTAGAAAATTAAAGAGTTTTCGTTCAAGAGCTTTGGTATAGTGAAGAGCAATTAATAAATTAAAGTTTATGATAGAAAAGCTTTCTTAACTTATACATTTCATTTCCTTGTCACGTTCGAAGTAGAAATTGTTATCCAGTACGTTACAAAGTCCTTGTAAATCTTTAACGAAGCATTTCCGACAACACGGCTATTGAGTAAAATGTGTTTATTCCAAAGGTCTCAACCTTACGTTAAAGCTGGTTAGACAAAATGTCGATCACTCCGTATACTATAATGCTATTTGTTTTGCTACTTGTTTTCCATAGGAAGCAACATAATAAAATTGTAATTGCACAAATTTTCGGCTACATTTGCTTCAGCCTTCGTTGGGGACGTATGTATATTTGCCAATTCTTCTCGTGGTACAAGCGGGTTTTTACTTTACAAAAAATCTCTTCAATTAATCATGAGCTACATTAACATTTCATCATGAGCGTTCGGTTAATGATCTAGGAAAAATTTATGGTGCTAAAAATTCTTCTTTTGTTCATTGAACGCTCATGACGTTACGTACATATAACTACAGATCAGTATAAAAACGTTCTGAAGACGCCTGAAGCAAATGCAGCCGTGATTTGAACTATCATAATTTTTTTTGTTCTGTTCTACGGAAAACATTAAACGAAGTGAATGTCTAAAGACGTCCTTCATTTCCCTTCTTAATTCTTCTTGTGTTTCGTCCGTGCATTCGTCTGTGTGTGACGCATCGCCTAATACCGATGAAAAAATGGGGAGGCAACTAAACCTTAATTCAAGCGCTATCTTCCCTTCGGTTGGCTACCCTTTTCATGTCAACTGTCGTGAGGTATATGCATAAAAATTCATCGGTTGGTTAAGGTGTCCGAACATAAGTTACATTAGTATGGGTTAAAATAAGTTAAGTTACAGTAGAAAAGAATAGTTTAGGATAGGTTTGGTTAGGGAAAGCTAGCTGAGGACTTGAGGTTACTCTAGAATGGATTAGGTGGGTTCGGCCATCTAAATTAAAAAATGAAAGCGAGTCTTTTCACAGCTCCAGCTTGCTTTATGTAAATATTGACCGTAGAATTCCACGACCCTTGCTACTTCGTATTTTAATTCTGCTTGAGAATTATTCGTCCGTCTGTCAGTCCGATCGTTTCGTTTTCATTAGTGACTTGCGTAAAACTAGGAGCCAATTTGAGCTTCAAGCGAATAGTAGTTAAGGGCGACTGTCGTTTGGCAGCTGTTATTTTCGGGTCAACAAACGATGGGCAACGAGAAAATTCATGGTTGCTTATGATAGGATAACTTTGGTTTGAAATAGGAGAAGACATGTAGGTTAGTTCAGATAGGACAGAAACGGATAGATTGTGGTAGATTAGGATCAACTGTGATAGATTAAGCCAGATAATGGACAAATTGGTTAGATTGGATAAAATTATATCAGGTTGGAGAGGTTCGGTTATTTAAATTAAAAAATGCCTGTTTTTTACCGATTTAGCTAGTTTTATGATACTATTGACTGTTAAATTTCTCAGGGTAATTCCAGTAAAGCCCATCTAATACGGCTCACCACACTCAGCTGTTCAGAAACATGCATAATCATGCGATCTATTACCTGATGCCAGTAAATTGTAAGTTATATGCTGGGAAAGTGTCAAAAGCCTTAAAGTTTAAGAATTCTCTTCCAAACTTTGAATCTGCTTAACGACCAGTTCAGTTCATTTCTTCTCAGTGTAGTTCTGTATTGAGGTTTTTATTCTAGTGTATTAAGAAATCTTTTTCTTCTCTTTTTATTTTCTACAAAGCTTCAAGTGTCCGCGTTTTAAAAGAATCGGTTTCGATCGAGTTACACAAAAGACGTGCGTTACGCTAATGACGGGTGTCATCTCGAAACTTGCGGAATAAGCGCGATCTCGAAACAATGAGTAACTTTTTATTCTACTATTCTCATTTTTATTTTGATATCAGTCTGGAACCATAATTAGCATTAGTTTTGGAAGAATAAGAACTTCACGGCGGGATATGTTTTGGCTTCTGCTAGCAATAACATGAAATTAGCCGTGCGTCCCCTTCGTTCAGCAGTCCTAGGCACAAGCACCACATATCAGGTCGTATCAGAAGTCCTGTTTGTTTTCATGTTGTAAGAAGTTAGAGGCTAATCCTACAGTATCTGTAAGGTAATTTAGCTTTAAACTTCATGTGAATGCAATGACAATTCAACGTCTCTTAAAAAAGCTGGGAAAGAAACCTAAAGTTGGGAGTGGGTTCCTTTTATAAACTCTCCGCGCTAGGCATCTTTCCACTCCCGCTAACTGCCAGAACCTTTTCTGGATAAAGTGGTCACCGGCGATGAAAAGTGGATTATGTACATCAATGTTAAACGTCAACATCAATGGCTAGATCGACAAGCAAAACCGCACAGACAACCAAAATCAAGACTCCCTCCGAAAAAAAATTGTGTTTAGTGGAATATGCGAGGAATTACTCACTACGAGCTTCATGAAAACCACCGAAAAATCACTGTATAACAGTACTGTTAACAGTTAACAGTTGCAAAGACTAAATACCGCTTTAAAAAAGAAGCGCCAAGCATAGGTCAATCGAAAGGGCGTCATCCTTCAGCACGACAGTGCCAGTCCGTATGCCGCACGAATAACTTTGGACACAACTAAAACGCTGCGAGGGGAAACTTTGATGCATCCGCCCTGTTCTCCAGATATTGCTCTTTCAGGCCTTCATCTTTTCAAGAGTCTAGACAACCGTTTAAGGGGAAAACTTTGAACAATAAAAACAACATCGAAAATGAATTGCAGGTCTGTTTTGATTAAAAAACCAAAGATTTCTAAGAACGAGACATTGAAAAATTGACTAGAAGGGGGTCAGAAGGGGTTACTAACGATGGAGAATATGTATTTGAATAAAGAAAGGTTACTTGATATGTTTATACTCTCTTCATCATACTAGTAAAAAATGGACAAAACTTACAGAACGACTTGATCCAAGGTAACCTAAAAAGTTCTGTCCGTTTTTTGATTAGCCAATGAATGATTTTGAAATACATGCGCAATGCGTGCACCAATTGTTTTCAGACTCGGAAATCCCAAAGGAGGAACATGAGACGTTATGAAAACACGCGCACTGTGTTTGGCCATCAGTTAAATGCAGGGCTGCCACTGATGGGGGATTTCCCCTAGATCTGGGGGAAACGCTCGTAGTCTAGGGGAATGGGGGAAACTTTCGCAAAAACCATAAAATTTGGGGGAATTCGGCCAGGAATTATTTCCTATGCAAAAAATGTATACCATGGATAATTTTGAATTACAAGTGGACGTACGTTCATTCGGATGAAGAAATTACGATGCAGAACAGGAAATGCCCCCTTTTAACTGTGAATAAAAGGCGATATAACGAAGTTTGAACGACAATCGAACTCGTTACACTAGCAACGTGATTCACATCGGAACAATGAACAGTCTAATTACTCTCATTCTCTCAACTCACAGAGCTAAAAATCTCGAGAGTTCGCTCTATAAAAGGAATAAAAAGGCAAACAGTCACCGTGACGGTTGCTAGCTTCCTTCCTCTGAGCGAATACTTTTTGATCAACATTCTCCTCATTGACTTAAATTATGTGGTAATTATTCTTATACGTTAATTTAGAAATTCAGATATTTTTATCGTATTTTCTTCGGCAAAAGAGGCGGAAACAGGAGTTCTTGTAGATTGAATACTTGTGTGGTTCAAAATTATGAGATGTTAAAAATGTGCGGCACGCCTAGGTTTCAATCAGTAACTTTCAATATTAACATTTTATTTATACGTCTTTTCATAACTTATATGCGTTACAGAGACTAACTCTGTTACATGCTTTTCAGCAATTAGTTCTTCAACTTTGAATATTAACTTAACGTTTCAACGACCAAAACTTTACATAGATGACAAACAGGTTCATTTTAGTGATTAATACCATATATATAATGATTTCACTATTTCATAATTATTATTTTTGCTTTAGAATGCTGATTATTTTTTCGATGGCTTACCGTACCGAATCATGTTCTATGAAACGAAAGTTCTGTACAGAGTCATTTAGAAATGATTGGCTCGGTGCAACCGAATTAAGACTCGCCTGAAATGAAATATGTAGTGATCCCAACTGTAGGTATTGTAAGTGCTGCACTATTTCTTTGAAAAATTAAAACAAAACTATGCTCAGTGCTACATAAGAGAAACATAAATGTTGCAGGTACCAGCGCTGATATAGTAGGAGAGCCATCCAGCTTACTCATGTAGAAAACACTGACTAACACGACCTTTCCTCAAGAGTGTATAATTTCTTACCTCAGGGTAAAACAATTTACCCCGACAGCAAAATAGCTCACAAGCTGTCAATGAAAAGGACGAAATTACATTTGGATTTAATATACATTAAGTAATGTCAGTTTCTATATAATATATACCATAATACGTTTTTTCCTTAATTTTGGGGGATTTTTGAGGAAAATGGGGGAATTCTACCGAAAATCTGGGGGACAGAGAAAAACCTCAGTGGCAGCCCTGGTTAAATGCCGGCCAGCAGGGGAGAAGGAAGGAAGTGTCTACAGATCTCGTTCGTGGTTGTTTGCTTTACGACTTCAAAGTGGGCTTATCCACAGCTTCATCAAGCCGTCGCTTATGTCAAGCGTTTAGGGATTGTGTTGTAAATGAATGCACTGCAAGGCGTTAGTTTCAAAAATTTAAGTCGAGAGATTTGTTCCTCCTTGATGGGCCTCGCAGTGGACGACCACAGAACTTGAATGACGGAGTCCTGAGTGCGGCCATTGAACAAGACAGTATAGTCTAACGTGTAGTGAACTTGCAAGACAGTTCACAGTTTCCGATGGAACGGTTCGACTTCACCTACACAACCTAAATAAGGCATTCAAACTAAGCAAGTGGGTTCCGCACATGCTTTTGGATTTCCACAAGAGACAACGAGTGGCAGCCTGCGTATTGCTGCTTTCCCGCCTCCGTACCGCGTCCTGATTCAATCGAGTCCTCACCAATGATGAAAAGTGGGTCCTACATAAAACTCTCAAGAGTTTCAGACATTGTTTTGCTGGGTTCACATTGACACTCGTATTGGAAGCTCACATCCATAGGGCCCGGGCGCACACACTCCAAACCCGCAGATTTGGACGCCGCCCACCCCTCTCCTTCCACCTCCGTGTTGCTACATTACATTGCCATTCGCGCCAATTATTTAACTATGTAGTACTTCTGAGGTTTATTAACCTATCTGTTCGTTATACATTTATTATTAATCACTGCATTTTAAACACTACATGTATTTAGTAAGTGGATACTACAGCGGAATACCAAAGTTAACCTGTATTTAATCATTATAATAAGTTTTGACAACGACCGCTGGTGTTTGGCTATTCGACCCTCCATCTCGGCACGCAAAAACAGTCATTTTTAAACTTTTTTAAGTTAACCTTAAACTAACTGAACTTGGCCTAACCTTACCCAACCTAACCTAACTTAACCTAACCTCTTAACTTAACTTAACTAAACTTAACCTAACCTAAATAAATTTAACCTAACATTTCTGTAGCTGCTCGGAGGTGGTGCTGTAGCTGCTTGGAGGTGGAGGGAGAGGGGTGGGTGGCGTCCAAATCTGCGGGTTTGGAGCATGAAGGTATAAAAGACAGGAGGGAGCGCTGGATGCGTTTCCTGTAACCTAGCTGGCTGTGTGCTAGCAGCCCGTATGGCTGTGCCTGCCGACCTTGAACCACAGCTCTAGTGAGTGAGCAGTGATTGTCAGACCGTCGTTGTGTTAGTGTGTCGCTGCTGGCAACATGGTGAATTCCTGCAGCGCTTACGGTTGCAATGCGCGCAACGACAAAAAGAATAACATCTCATTGCACAAGTAAGCACTAAATCTAGGTAACATTCATACTTTTGGAGAAGGCTTAAGTAAAATTGCAGTTCAGGCCCGTGTATTTGAATTTCGTTTATTATTTAATAGACTATACATATTTGCACAGTATTGTTCAGCGTAGAATTCAAATTTGAAAACCATTTCATTCGGCGATCTCTACTTTTTGAGTTATAGCGTTTCAAATGTGTAAAATAATACGCATCCCCCTCAACAGCTCATTACTAACTTATGTTCCTTAAAGCAGCATTCACACGATCAATATTACTTAAAATATTTACTATTAGTGTAAATATATTGATCGTCTGAACGGCATACTGATAGACTGATGAAAATATTTATGTGATCAAAATTTTCTGAAATTTCATCAAAATTTGAGCATTTTTGGATTGATGGAAAGTACTCTATATGCAACCAAGAGTTCGTCCAGTTGCCAAAAATCGTAGAGTTAGAGCCGGTCTCTCATTACTGAAATGCCTCCCCTCTTTGTGGAATCTTCCTCGGTTATTCAAAATATCCAGAAGCTAATAATATATATCATCAATCATTCGGAGCTGGTTATAAAAGTCTTCCAGTTCCGTTACCCTTATGCCATTAAATCAATTCACATAAGTGTACATATTGCGTTTCAAAATCCACTCCTCCCCCGATTTCTTCCGATTTCGTCTCTTTTTCTGTAGCAAAACAATTAGTAGCTCAAAATTTTTTGGCCCTGATTTAAGCACAACATTAACCACTTCCGATAGAAAGTCCGAGCAACTACTGATAGAAATATCGACAGTACATTATTGATCGTGCGAACTCGATATATTATTAATAAGTTGAAAGTATTATAGAGTTTTTTACATTATAATTATAAAAGAAAAAAGAATCAAATTCTACTACAATGTTTTTATTTGCAATGAGAAATATAGAATTCAGGGCCCATCGTGTTTCGCAACAAGCTGCTACATCTGGTACTGTGTTAATCCATTACTGATTACGGGCGCTCGTATGCACGTGGAAATTTATTTATTCATTTTCTTGGTAGCGGATACCAACGCACTGCAAAGATGGGGATAAAGCCCAGAAAACTAAGATGTGTAGATGTAAGCGATAGGGAATTTGTGCATGTCGCTTTGCTACCCCTCCCGTGTGGAGGGAGGTTTGGTATATAGAATAGATAGATTATCTTGGTAAATACTTTTTGCGGTAATGGTACATGTGCTGTGCGCTTTCACTAAGCCTTTTATCATAGATGCCAAATTAATTCTCAGGTTCCCAAAGGACGAAGCCTTGCGTGAGAAGTGGGTGAATGCCTTACGCAGAGAAGGCTTTACACCCGGCAAAAGCACAGCAGTGTGTTCCCAACATTTTAAGAATGACTGCTTTGACACTAACGTCTAGAGTTGCAGAAAATTGCTCAGAGGAGCTGTACCCTCCATCTTCCCCAGCTTTCCCTCATACATGCAGACAGGCGGCTCTTTGGTTAGAAAACCTCCTGCGAACAGGGACACCGCTTCGACTTCTGCAGTACACGAAACTGCTGCATCTAGCAGTGTGGATGAAGAGGTAACAAATATCTCCACTGCCTCAAATATTACCGAGCTGGATGATACACCAAGGAAAAAAGCATTAAAAAGGGAACTAGAGCTAAAAGAATGCCAATTGATGACATCAAGAAAAAAAATAAAGACGCTCCAACAAGCCCAAAGGCGCTTGAAGAAGAAAAACAGTGAACTCTCCACCGTGCTCAGTAACTTGAAGAAGAAAAATATAGTAAATGGGCAGTGCTTAGACATTATTGAAGCGGCAGGGGGTGGAATATCCGATCTCCTTAAGAGAAAGTTTGCCAAGCGTAATAATGGGAAACTCGCAAGAGTGTATTCTCCACAGTTGAGAACCTTTGCCCTAACCCTGCACTTCTATTCTCCAAGAGCATACGCGTATGTCCGAAAATCATTTGACACATGCCTGCCGCATCCTAAAACGTTACAGAAATGGTACAGCAGCATCAATGGTGCACCAGGCTTTACTGAAGAGGCGTTCGAAGCGTTGAAACGAAAGTTTTCAACGTCTGAAACTGAGAAAAAAATCCCATGTGCTCTGATGATGGACGAAATGGCTATACGGCAACAAGTGGAGTGGGACGGGAAAAAGCTGCATGGCCAAGTGGACATCGGCACAAGCATCGAAGACGACACCCTGCCGGTCGCTAGTAATGCCCTCGTATTCATGGTAGTAGCTCTCGATGCTAGTTGGAAATTACCTATCGGTTACTTTCTTATTAATGGACTATCTGGTCGAGAGAGAAAACATCTGGTTCTCGAAAGTATTTCGCGACTGCATGACGTTGGGATATGTGTTCGTACTCTTACTTTTGACTGCGCATCTTCCAATATTTCAATGGCTAAAGAATTAGGTTGTACTATTAGTTATGATAACATTGTTCCGTATTTCTCCCACCCCATCGATGGACAGCAAATACATATATTTCTGGATCCATGCCACATGATCAAGTTGGTGCGCAACACGATTGGTGATATGAAGTTTATAGTAGATAGTGAAGGTAATACTGTTAAGTGGGATTATGTTCGTAAGTTACATGATTTACAGGATTCGCGTGGGTTACATTTGGGAAATAAATTAAGAGCTGCCCATTTGAACTACTTCAAGAAGAAGATGAATGTTAAATTAGCCACACAAGTGCTTAGCAATTCAGTTGCAGATTCTCTCCAGTTTTGCAACGAGAACAAAATCTCCGGGTTCGAGCTTTGCGAAGCAACAATAAAATTTATTCGAATATTTAATAGAATCTTTGATATACTGAACTCAAGAAATTTACGGTCATTCGGTTTCAAGCGTCCTCTAGGTGCAGAAAATGCCGTAACCATACTACCACAAATTGAGAAAGATATGTTATATATACAAAATTTAAAGTTGGCTTCCACTGGTGAACTGATCTGCCGTACAGGACGAAAGACCGGATTTCTAGGACTTCTTGTCTGTCTCACCAGTATCAAGAACATCTTTAAGAAATTGGGTGAATTCGGTATGACGTACTTTACTAGTTACAAAGTCAGCCAAGACCATCTAGAATTATTTTTCAGCAAAATACGCAGTCACAGTGGTGTTAACAACAACCCTAACGCGAAACAGTTTGAAGCGGCTTACAAAAGGATACTAATTCACAACGAACTTCAGGAAGTAATGCGGGGAAATTGCTCGGCTTTGGAAGAAATTCAAATATTAACGTGCACGAGCGCAAATGCTGAATGCAGTCTGCTCTACAGACAGTATATCAACATTTTAAACGGCTCTACTTCAAGAAATAAACTTACATTAGAAGACTTGAATTCATTAAGTAGCGATAACTTGAGTACAGATGAAGAAAACCTTGTGATCGGAAGTGAATTTGGAACTTCTACATATACAGAAAATGTGGTGGGCTACATTGCTGGCTTCATTGTGAGGAAATTGAGGGAATGTATACGATGTGAAAACTGTGTTTCGGCAATGCTCTCAGAAAAAAAATACAGCAGCACGTTTGCGCAGCTGATAAAGCTAAAGTGTAAGGGTAGTTTAATAGTTCCTTCTGATGACGTCTTTAAGATCTGCATGAAAGCCGAAAACAGCTACCGTACAAATACAAAAAGTACATGTGATCAGTTTAAAACATTAGACGTTTTGAAAGCCGTTAATGAGGTGTTAGAAGCATGCATTGGATGCGAACTACTGAATACTTTAAACCATTGTGTGCCTGACTCCATTTTCAATAACCACAGACTCCTTATAATAAAAGCTATTTCTGCAAAATATATCGTAGTAAGGCACCATCATGCTGCGAAGGAACACACAAGAAAACTTACCCTAAACAAGAAAGTTAGTAGACAAAAAGCACTGAAGAATGTCATCTTCAGCGGCTTGTAGTAATGTGCAGTTCCTGCCTAGCCAGGCTTGGCTCCAAGAGCTACACGTGTGCGTCAAATGGTTGTACGCGCACATAGTGCCGGCCCGTGTGCGCTGTGCAGCAATGGCTGAGTGGCTGACGGTGTGCCGCCGCCGCCGCTTCAGTTTTGCGTAAGTATTGCTCTGTTTCCTCTTCTGTAAATTTGTTTCATTTGCAATGCATTGCTGTTTTTTAGCACCTGTCATGTAGTTTAATGTTTCAGGTTGGTGTCTCTGCGTTTTTTACCAATTATTCGATATAGTTGTGTAGTTATAGCCTGAAACGTGAATTTATTCCTATGCATTACAGTGTTTGGTACCCCTCCCGAGTGGCTGATTGCTGCCCGAGCTAGCTTCAATCTGCACTGAGGCGCGACTGTGTAGCGCTCCCTCCTGTCTTTTATACCTTCATGGTTTGGAGTGTGTGCGGCCCGGGCAAGTGCCCCGAGCGAAAGAGAAGCGATCGTTCACATTGGTACAACGCTATCCAGGCAGCACAGGCGTCATGGACATGGTCGTTGGTCGGGGTGCAGACGAGTGCTCAGTTGCCATCAAGACACCATGTAGGGTAATGCTGCGCTCCGCGCTTTAGTTCTTCTCGCCAGGAAGCGACTGATGAATGATGCTTGGTAGGATAGCGCTAATAATTCACTGGGTAACAAAAAAATACGTTTTGAAAATCGTCCACGGTTTTCCAACTGAATTAGACTAATTTTGATGCTCTGAGTCAGAAAATGACCTTGGTTTTCCTCAATTAGGTCAGGATTTTTTGCTACAGAAATTTAAAAAAAAATCGTTTTTTTTGTATAAATAACAGATTCTGCGGATCATCAGCTGATAACCCATGACGATTTTTTCCGTTTTCCTTAAAAAATAGAAGTCAACGCATCAAAATTAATTCAGTTTTTATTTAATCCATCAAATTTGATGGAGCTCGTCAGGAGGTCATATGTATAGCTCGTCAGCAGATCTATGGCTGTATCTCAAAAAGTTGACCTGACAGAGCAAAATCAATATGATATTCGGACTCAGAACACCATAATTAGTCTAAATCTGCTGAGAAACCCCTGACGATTTTTTTGGCTGTTACCCTGTGATAATTTATTTCTTATGTCATTGATAGCTCTTTCTTTAATGTTCCTGTTTTTGTACATTCAATACCTGGGCGTCTCCAAACGTATTCTGATGACTATGGATGTGACAATATGCAGCGTAAAATATGCTGCATATTTGCTGATTTTTGTAGCGCATATGCAGCATAAAATATGAAGGCTTCGGCAAGAATTATGCTAGTAAAATCATAAGATATGTAGAAACACTCGATGCATATATGCTACACTCTATGCATAATTGTGGAAGCGCATATTACATGCTAAGCAGAAATATGCATCCATATAAATGCTTCACTTGAATAGCTCCAAATTTATATTTTTTGTGAGGAAGTTTGTACAGAAACAATGATACAGGATACAGTGTACTTCTTCATACACGGAAACAATAATTTCTTTCATAATTTTCTATTATTAATTAAGTGTATACAATTCTCAACTAAGTCTTATAACTTATCTGAACATAAATATTTTGAAACAGTAACAATTCTAATCTGAACGAGTCAAGGACGATGATAACGAACGAAAAAAAAGTAATCTAATCCAAGGCTGGTTCTGAACTTTATATGTTTTTCATGAATGCAAGGAACATTTCTTAATCCTTCTTTTATACGAGGAATATATTCTAGCATCAAATTCGAGGGTTGCACTTGATAATTGCGTGGTATTTTAGATTTTCAAAAACAAATCTTCTACGATTATCTGCCAGCAAAGTTTTATGCAGCGAAAACTTCCACTCGACATCGCAAGAAACAAGAGGAGCAAAGGTGAAGCTAGTTAGTTCGGAAGGTATATATAATGGATTCATCCATTGCGTCAGAGATCTCACGAGTCAAAATTGAGTTGATTGTTTTATCTTTTCAAAACCTTCGTTTATCACCAAAATGCATTTTAACTCTTGATAATACCTTTTATCACATCTGTTCATCAATGTTTCCTATACGATATCCATTAATTTTATTGCTCTCGAAGTAGGAAGTCCCGGCGTTGCTATGCAAGAGCAATTCATATCCTTCGATAATAATAATTTGATAAAGTGTGCACTAAGCCCAACATGGTTCTACGTGATAATATTTAGAAACTAAACCTTGTACCACGCAAAACTTCTCTCACGCGTACTGAGTGAGAAAAAAGTTTTATATTTCACCTGTTTCTCGCAATAAATGCAATAGAGAAATTCTTCCTCGGCTTGAAAATCTTCAAATTCCTTGGAGTAGTATAAGAATGATGCTTTTTGTTCACCTTCGGCATGGTTGTAGATCACTACTAGCCGTACTAATCTCAAATACACTCTATAAGGTAACTATATCTAAAAAAATTTGAGCGAATTCCCGCAAAATTAAAATGAACTTTTGAAGTAGCTGTAGCACCTTACAATTATAATTTATTTACGAAAATTTTAAATTTAAAAATTGATTCAGTTATACAAAAAGATTTAAATAATATTGGATGAAAAATGAATATAATTTAAAAGTAATGGGGTTTTACTAGGTTTCAGTTTACTGTCACTTACAGTTAATCATGCATGTTCGTCATATTTTATGCTGTTCCGAGGAAAATATGCGATATGCTAACACTGCATATATATATACTTGCGGGCATATTTTATGCTATCTAAAATATACTCTTAAGCATATATATGCAATATGTTCAATGTCACATCCCTACTGATGACATGCTGCAGGCTTCGGCTCATCTGTAGATGGAGTGATTGACGGGCAGGCGGCGGCAAAGAATGGCTAGGGAGAATGTCCAAGTGAACCTCACTTTGCCCCCCTGCTAGCCCGGCAACAGTATATATGCCCGTCGAAGTGACGCTCAGTGTGGCGAAAAGAGTGTCAATGTGAACCCACCATTTGTTGCCTCAGGATGTTTCCCCCACAATACAAGACTGCCTATGCACCTACGCAAGATCATGCTTTGTGTCTGGTGGACAGATCGTCAAGGGGTTCATTATGAGCTGCTACCAGCGGGCTAAACGGTCATTGGAGACCTATAGACTCGCAACAACTGGAACGTGTGCTACAGGCATTGCGCCAGAAGGAGCGGAGCCATCACTGGTGAATCGCAAAGGTGTGCTTTTCCACCATGGCAACGCCAGGCCGCATGTCGCGCGAGTGGTCAGGGATACCAGACAGCAACTTGGGTGGGAGACTTTGTGCCATCCGCTTTATCTACGTGACCTTGCGCCATCCCATTACCACCTTTTCCACTCCCTGGATAATCGCCTTCGTGGAAATCCTTCACCAATGAAGCAGACTTACACCAAGCCCCACGGACTTCTTTGCGTCCAAAACCCCCAAGTTTTACCGCAAGGGGATTGAACAGCTGGAGACACGTTGGCAGAAGGTATTGGATGCCGATGGCGATGACTTCGAAGACTGAATATAGGTTACACACACTCTGAAGCGTTTTTTTTCCTCTAAAAAGGGCTGAAATTCTTTAGTTACCTTGTAAAATAAACCGCTTTTTTATACCTTAATAGAGTCCACACGTTATCACATCTTACTCTGCACATCGTAGCTAGAAACAATTTCAATACTCGCTGGCCTTCGCTTAATTAACTTTTGAGATTGCTTGAAATTGAAGAAACCCTTGTTTTTGCCTAGCTCACAGCTGAATATGTTGATGGATTTACAAGCAAATTTTGCATGAAATTTTAGTAATAAGAGAGAAATACATTTCCTGAAAAAAACACTTCCCATGCATGAAATTATGAAATTTAAAACCGATTTTTTCTAGAAGTGCGCTGCAAATATTTAGCACTAATCTGTGCGTCATTTTCCTATTGCCCATTAAAAATTTTCCAGAAATCGGCCAGGCAGTTCCCTCAGGCCAGTACCTGTGGAAAGACGACTCACTTTTCATTGCAGCATACACGACTTCTTGTGTTACCCTCACTCGTCTTCCCTCACCAGAATTTGTGTTTCCCATACCCCCTCGCACCCCACATCCCCTCCTCCCGTCGAGCTGGGGTGCGAGCAGCAATCCCCCGAGTCCTGGTCACCCATTCCCGTCACGCTCCGAGGTCCTCCCTAAATGGCTTGCTTTTAAGCGCCGGCCGCATGCCAGGTGCAGAACTGCGCCGCCGTGTCGAGCGTTCCACAGCTCCTGCCCGTCCAACCAGAAACGCGCTTCACTCCGTCTCGAAATGCCCACCTTATTAAAATTGCCATCACGTTAAGCCTCAATTACAATGTTCGAGGAGAGTTTTTATCACAGGTACGTGACTTTATTTTACGTATATTAGCCCAAAGTGCAAAATAAAAGGAAGGTGAACTCATGATGAAAATTTGGTAAATATACGTCACGTAGGCATAATGGGCTGACCAACCATTTGGTCTTCCCGTTGGAATTCTCTAAATTCTCATTAAATGTGGTCGTCGAAACACGAAGAACGTATCAGGAGAAACAAATTGAATTCAGCAGATATTGACTCATCTAAAATCTATATTTAGTAGAGACAATAGCGTTAATTGTGACCACTCTGATATCTAACCAGGACTTCTCCTCCTGACAAAGCTCAAATTAGACGATGGAGGAGGACGAAGTTGACCGCCTAGGTTGGCTCTAGTAAAAGCACTAGTGCTAAAACTGCATACAGTTCTTGAACGCTCGGAAACTCGATGTTACAATAATTTTTTAACAGTTGTAAACTCGTGATAGTTGCATTAATTACTCTCATCAATGCACTCGTCATAACTTATCTGAAAAACTATTTTGTTACGCTAGAGAATTTTTCATGCCATTTTCTCGTTGGCGTATTACATGCTACACTGAGCTTTTATGAAAGTGCAATGCTGCTTCGCTTAGCTAAAACTTGAAGACAAATACATGTACATGTTTACATACATGTTTAGCTGATCAAAGAAAGATTTATTTTTCTCCTAGAATACTGTACTTATCGCGTTTGGATTACTGCAGTCTAGTCTGGGGAGATATACCTCAATACCTTCAAAAAGAATTTCAAAAATGTATGAACTTTGCAGGCAAAGTTGTATGCTAGTGTCAAGAAACGTGATCATGCCATCCCTCTTTTGAGAAAACTTAGTTGGACCCCAATACCACACAGATTTATGAACCAAAAAGCTCGACATCGTTATCTCAGTACCTCTTTCAGAGTAATGCAGATATTGTGAAAAAAATTCAATCTAACATTCTTAACAAACACCAAATCGGAGGAATGATGTCTTTCTCAGTTACTGTTCATCTGACGTGGGTCAAAAAGCTCTCTCTATTTCTGGAGCTCTTTTGTGGAATAAGGTTCCCCAGTATTTAAGACACTAAAACTGTTATAGAACTAAAAAATTGTATCACGCCATTTCGCATCTCTGTCATTGGGAATAATGCACTAGAACACTTCGGTGTGAATTCAAATGCGATCGACCGATTGATTTAAAAATATTCATTGCTACGATGGAGGCACCATTTCAAACTCTGCGAAATTGAAGCGTATATACTGATTCTAGATGACTTTAAAGATTTTCTACTATCCTACTATCCCCACTGTGAAAACCTAGCACTTAGTCTGTAAATTGCAGTTGATTAGGAAGTCATAATTAAGTTCATATGTAGTCAATGAGTAAAAATTTTGTAACTGTTTCTTACTCACAAGAAATATCAATCTACTGGTGTCTCTATTTTATCGCATGTACGTATGTCCGTATGTTGTTAAAGCAAATACCGAGATCATGAAAAACCTAGGATGTTCGTTTGTTTTTGCTACTTAAGTGCAGCATGATTTTCTTGAAAATTCTGTAATAAAATTAGAAAATAGCTCATTTTTACGCTCGCTTGGTCATTTCAATTTTTATCTTAATTATTTCTGACTTCAGTTCTAATGAGCAACATAGACGTCAGTTATTGTAGAAGGACGAAAGATGTTTTCATTATACCCATTATTTTTCATCTATATTCTGGTATTTTTTGTATTTATATACCTTTTTTGAGGAAAAAACTAACCTTAAAGTCATGATGATAAATTAACATGAAATAACTCGATATTCCATTAAATGAATTTTTTGCACTTGCTAATTGTTTCAAAACGAGATTGATCGCTACCCCAGTGAGCTTCGCACGTTTCTGGCTCCCAAAATGTGCATAGACGTAAAAAATCGCAATCTGAGCATGGAATTGGAAACAAATAATCTCACCGTCCAAACGATGAACAAGCTCTGAAATTCATTTTGTGTGTATGTTTGTCTACATGTATCTACAGGGGTTGGATAAAATAATTGAAATACCTTAGAAAATCAAGAAAACATATTTTAATATGGTTTAGGCCTACCTTTTGAGGTAATGACAACCCCAGTTCTCCGAGGTACTGACTCATACAAATTGTGAATTGTTTCCAAAGAAATGTTAGCCCATTTTTCAGTTAAAACACCCTCAAGTTCTTATAGAGACGATGACGGCGTAAATGACTTCTTGCTTGAATCTCTAATACCGGCCATAAATGCTGAATAATTTTGAGGTCTGGGGATTGTGGTAGCCAGATAAGATGCTCAACTTCACTAGAGTGTTCTTCGTGCCATTCTTTAACTATTCTAGCTGTATGGATTGGGTGTTATCATCTTGAGAGATGGCGTTCTCCTCCGGAAACGGTGCCTGATCCATGAGATGAACTTGGTCACACAAAATTCCTAAATGGTCTCGGCTGTTAATTCTTCCATGAAGGGAAATCATTGGCACGACGGATTTTTAAGAAATAGCACCCCAGATCATCACAGAATCCCCGCCATGTTTTACGGTTGGGAGAAAGCAGTATGAATTTAAGGCTTTTTCGGCTATCTCCCAATGTACACTCGGCCGGAGATCGGAAATAAGGTAAACGATGATTCCTCAGAGAAAATCATATTTTTCCATTGCTCGACAGGCCAATTCTGGGTTTTTCTACACGACTCTAAAACCTTCGAAACATTTGTATTTGAGAGCGGAGGTTTTATAATTACAGCTCTTTCGTGGAATCCAGATTTTTGCAGCTCCCTACGAAGAGTTTTTCTGGAAACTGGGTTCTGTAGGTATTCATTGAGCTCTGCTGTGATTTTAGGAGCCGTGGCCTCGAGATCCTCTCCAACAATTCAATTTAGATTCCGATGGTCTTTCTTTCAGACAACTTCACTTTTCGGCAAGACCTGTGCTTTGCTGAGGACGTTTTTCTCTCTCTTTCAAAGGCAGTCATTACTTTTGAGACATTACCTCTTGAAACGCCAAACAGTCGGGCAGTTTCTGTCACACTAGCGCCTGTCATACGGGCCCCAACAATTTGGCCTCTTTGAAAGTCCGAGAGGTATGCCATTTTTATAAATCATAACCAACGTATTTTTCAAATATCTGTGAAAGAAAATTATTTTAAATTATCGTTTAAAATAACAAAACCAATAAACAAAAAAAACATTGAAATATATCTGGTTTTGGTTGTTTAAAACATGTTCACAGCATATGATGCCAAAATGTTAGATTTTTCCATTATTTTATCTAACTATTGTATATGTGCATCTTATGCTATGTTTTTTTTATGAATTACTTTCGGCTAACCTTTCCTCACTACTTCAAAATCATTTACGACGATGTTTCCGCCGGTTTTGGTAGAGCGATTTCGTGTTTTCTTCTTTCATTTTCACTTATAGAGAAAGACTTCCATGGCATTCTATAGTTGTACTGATAAGTTTTCAGTTATCTTGCCGCGTATGAAATATCCCAGAGAAGGCATTTCGTTGGCTTCACTAAATTACGTAATTAACCCTTGACAAGGATATTGTACTCCTCGTATGGTTTGTTGATCAATTAAGGGCCTTTTATATAGGATTTTTTTTGCGCGGACCAATTTCAAGCACAGGTGGAAAAACTCAAAATAAAACGATCTTCACGGATGATAAAGTGCCAAAATTCCTTGGTTTCGAGTTATAAGGACTTAACAAAAATGTACAACTAAAATACTACGTACGCGCCAATGTTAGCGCTAGCCTTGATAGTTCCAACCCCACTAAAGCAGGTTTTGTTATTTTTACAATGAAACCTGTAAGCATTTTACGGTTAGGAAATTTATCTGCAGTTTCATGTCATTAAGCATTTAATAATATTTGTAATAATGGCGCTCACTCGATGATAGATGTTTTAAAGTGCATCGAGGTTAATAGATGCATTTTTTAACACCTTCTGTAATAAGACTAGTTTCTTAAATCAAAGTTGAGCATTTATTTATGATTTGTTATTAATATCCTACGATGCCTCTGACGAAAAGTTTCTTACAAATTGTAAAAATGAGGCTTTCATCAATTTCATGAAATAACTAGTGAAGTTTTTCATTGATTCAAATTTCAGATATTTTTCGTAACTGTAAAATGCTTTCAGTTTTCATTGCAAAAATAACAAAAAAATGCATTCATGGGGTCGGAACTATCAAGACTAGCGCTAACATTGGCGTGCACGTAGTCTCCTACATTGAGTTTTAAAAAAATTTTAAGTCCTTTTAAGTTGAAAACTTAGGAATTGTGGGCAGTTCATCATTCGTGAAAATTGATTTATTTTGAGTTTTTCTAACTATGGTTGAAATTTTTCCGCACAAAAAGCCCTGTATCCGTTACAAAAATTTTAAATTTCGGATGTTTTGTAATACATTCCATGTATCAAATTTTTTGGAGTAATGAGTATTTTTTTATTCTTTCTTTACTTCCTTCTCTGCAACCAGTAACCCCTGAACTTCAAATCAGAAATAACTCTAAATTTCATAAATAAAATTAGTACACTGGCTTACTGTTTAATCGATGTCTATGTACCAAAATCTTCTAGATAATTTCTACTCCTAAGTGATATCCGGTTATCACAGTGTCTATTTTATACACCCATGTCCAATTTGTCCACTTGTTGTTAAAAAGAATACCGAGAGGATGAGAAAACTGTAATGATTTTTTTCTTGTTGTTCTTAGTTCTTAAGTTGGTTTCCCTTAAAATTCTGTTAGAAAATTTGAGACTAGTTAATTTTTAAGTTATTCGAATTTTTTCTGTTATGTATGTTTTTTTAAATCTTTTTTTTTCGATTACACTGGCAAAATATAGCCATCATTTCGATGCAGCAGGAAGAAGGTTTATGTTTACTTTTGTCTTTTTTTCATGTTCATTTTCTATACACATGTATGTGTGTGTACATTTATACACTAGTAGAATTAAAAGGGCGATTTTTGGGAAATCTAATACGTAAAATGAAAAGAAGAACCAATATAAAAAGAAACATTCTTTTAATAGCAAACGTTTCGGAATCTCTGATTCCATCATCAGTGCTGTAAAACAAAGAACAAAACATGATAATGAACAAATTGCGAAAAAGCTATAAGAAACTAATATCACTATACCTACATCGAAAAATAGCTATGCCTAACCAAAAATAAAAACAAAATTTCTCTTAGACATTCGGGGCCATACGTACACATGCACCTAAATTCTAGCAATCAAACCAACACACAATATCACCTACATAACGTAACAGAACTACACACACGCACAAACACACACACATTCAAACATACTCCTATTTACACAGTTGGGGCAATATTTAATTTCATCGTACTTTGATCATTATTTAACTGAGGTCTATGGGTAGAAATGAGTAAGGATTCCAAAATTCTAAGGTCAAATTCTTCTGCAGTTCTACAAAGCGTGGAGAAATTACAACTTTTGAAAGAGTGGTTTGAACTTTGGCAATGATCTCTGATGGCTGACTGGGAGGGAGATGAATATGGACGGCCGGTTCTATATGGGAGATACAAGAGTGTTGGCTGTGACGAACAAATTGCTAGAGTGTGGTACTTCCAACAAAGGACTACTGCAGGCAGCACTCATATTTATACAAGTAAACACAACCACTTCTCAGGCACTCCTCCAAACGCTCTTTCCTATTAAAAATTAACCTATTTTAAAACCATTTCTATAAAATGGTAGCACGTCAATGAAAGTAAAATGACAGTGTATCAGGGGTGTAGTTCTGTTACTCTGTGTAGATGATATTGTGTGTTGGTTTGATTGCTAGAATTAAGTGCATGTGTATGTATGGCTCCGAATGTTTAAGAGAATTTTTTTATTTTTAGTGGTTAGGCATAGCTATTTTTCGATGTATGTATATATAGTGACATAAGTTTCTTATAGTTTTTCGCAATTTGTTCATTATCGTTTTTTATTCTTTGTTTTACAGCACTGATGATGGAATCAGAGATTCTGAAATGTTTGTCATTAAAAGAATGTTCCCTTTTATATTGGTTCTTCTTTTCATTTTATTCATTAGTATATGCTTGGTTAAAAATAATACCAAGACTTGTTTTTTAATTCAACTTTTCGATCTCACTAAATTGTAAATGATGCTCGGTATTTAAAAGTTCAAAATGATTACTAATAGTCAAATTCAAAAAGGATCGTTGTAACACGTTTCGTCGCTCATTCGACATTGTCAAACTTAAATAAATCCAAATCCGTTGCTGGCATATATATCTATATATAAATACATACATATGCATATATGGGTATGTGTGTGTATATATGTATACACAAACATTCATGAATATATATATATATAATTCATATATATATATATATATGTATGCATAAATGTATGTTAGTGTATGCATGGCTATATTTATATACGTATATTTCTGTTTTTATGTGAAAAAAGAAAACCACAGGGTCCGTTACATTTACTTAATGTCTGTGACCAGTTAACACTGATAGATTATTCATAAATAATTCGATAACCCAGCAAATAAGTTAATCGTACCTGCAAACTATTTCAAAAATAAATTTATCTCCACCCCAGAGACGTTTATGCGAATAGACATAATGAAAAATATGTGCAAAAAAATTCTCGGGAGGCTTCATGATGTTAAGTAAAAAGGAGAGAACTGAAAATACGGAATGAAACACTTACTCGAATTAAAAATTGCAAGTAAAACAGTAAAATTCAACGTTTCGAGCATTCGTTCATCTCCGGAAAATGAAATTTACCTGGAAAGACAAGACATGAATTAGAAAGCTGATAAATTGAAATTAATAACTAAAAAAACTAACTGGTAACGATGTACAACGGAATATAACTAAGTTGGTTGTTTAAAATCGGCTCATTTCTTGAAATAAGTACAAACTGTAAAATCCTTAACACGTTCAGTGCGTTTCTGCGGCTGTTAGCGATTGGTATGGCTAGGTTGTAAGTAGCAGAATGGGAAAAACGACTGTACTGCTAGAATAAATTTTAATTCTTCATAATAAATATGAAAAGTACAACTGCACAATACCATTTCCCTTCGTAGGAAAAGTTATTTTTTTAAAAAGTCGCGGAACAGATAAAATGTCTTACATATGTACTGGTACATAAATGGGCAATTAATTTGTTGTTACACATATGGCCCAATACGCGACGAATGCGTTAAATCGAAAGAAAATTTGAATCTAGTACGAATTTTGAAATTACTCCTGTTAAACGAGCTATTACACTGCTCAGAATGATCTCTAATAGCTGGATGAGAAGGGCTACGTAAAATATTTCCTGTGCGATAACTTCTATCTCAATGCTCAGCCACCCTACAGCCTAGAGTACGCGAAGTCAATCCGACATACTCGGATGCACACCATGCACAATATAAATAGACTAATGAAATAAGGGGCAATTTGAGCTTATGATTCGTAAGCAAATCATCTTTCTGTCCGTAAAATGACCAAGCTAAGAATTTCATTTTACGTGTATGATTGTTTACATGTTTCTATATATGCCTGTTGCTCGATGTTTTTTAGAAATTACTTTTGACTAATCTTTTCTCACTAGGTACCTGATAATCATTTACGACGGTGTTTCAGTCTGTTTCGGTAAAGCGTTTTTGTATTTTCTTTTTTCGTTTCAACTTATAACAAAGAAATTCTGAAGGATTCTCTTGTAGTATTTACATTATTTGAAAGTTGTCAGCCATTTCTTTCTGTATAAAATATCCAAGAGAGGATGTTTTGACTGTTTCTCTCAGTAACATAATTAGCACCCGACACGGTTCTAGTATGCCTCGCGTGGTTTGTCTATCAATTAAAGACTTTTATAATGAAAAATTTTAAAATCCAATTTGTTTTAATATATCTCATTTGTATGAACTTTTTTGGAAATTAACGGTTTTATCTTTTCTTTCTTTTCTTACAACTTTACAAATGCTTGTCTCTTTTGAAGGTCTTATGGTTGCTCGATTCGCGAGGTCTATGCCGATTTTTCACACCGATCATGTGCTCCGTGGTACCAACTATAAGTTAGTTGGTACCATTTCCTTGGTACCAACTCATGTGCTCCGTGGTACCAACTCAAAGCTGTGTCTGCATTTTTTCTTAAATTTCTGCCACACGCAAAAAACGCCGTCCTTTCAAGCAAATTATAAGTTAGGGTGCCAGGCAGGAGTCTGTCCGAGGCCAAATCTTGAGAGTGAGGAGAGTGGGGTAGGGCGCCTCTGCCGAACGAGCAGGGACAAGTGACAGGACTCCTTGCCGTGGCACAGAATAAAGTAATTATTGTTTTTACACAATTCAGGCCTCCTTTGGTGAGAATTTTCTTTAAACATTTACACTTGTTACACAGCATTGTTTGCTGACAGTCCAACTTAGTGGTACGAGTTTATTATGGATAACCGTTTTACAGTCAGAGAAAATGATCAAAATCAATCTCGCACTTGACGGCTCATGGATTTTTTTTCCTCGTTCAAGGCGAAGTTCGGCTGACGTAATGTGATGATTGTGATTTTTTTCAAGAAATGGCTGAGTTTTGGGAAAAGATTTTTCTAACATTTTCCACAGCTTAAAATATTCATGCGTTATCATTCTATCACTAATTATATGAGCGATCACTGTACGTTTTTCTCCAACGGCTTTAACTCGAAGTTGATCTGAGTTACGAAGATGGAAGCAAAAATGCCCTGCGGAATGTTTTTCTAAGTTGCTCTTTGTGGAAATTCCATCAACGAATAGGGTCACGTGCAATTGTAAGCGCCAGCACTTTCTTCTACACGCAGACCTCGAACAAATACCATAAAGGTCGTCCTACTTACACCAAAACGCGCAATGTCAGGATATCGGTGATGAAATAAACGAGAAACCTTCGTTTACATGTAATTTTCTTTGAAAACGTCACCTTACCATTCAGGGGAGAGTGTAAAGCATACCATGATATTACAGAAAATTTACCGAATGTAGTCTGTGTGTGACTGCAGGACGTGTTTTGCAGGAGGTCTATGCCTATGCAGGAGGAGGTCTATGCCTTTTCGGCTGCTAGCGCGTTTTCATTAAGTTTAAACATGAATATCAGTTTATATGTAAGTGCAAACCCAGAAATAATGTATCATTGACAATAAGGATTGGTTTATTGATAATAATGGCAAAATTAATTGAATATTCTATATTGATGAGATGAAGTGAAGGATTCATAACGATGAATAGGGCAACAACACTTCTTAAATTGATGCGCATCATTGTTTATCCAAGGGGTTGATATAACCATGGAGATGTCATCGTTGAATCAATATTTAACATGGCAGGCGTTGAATCATCAATCATACACACAAGGCTGAAATAACAATAAAAATAGAGTGGTTGCCGGTGGGTCGAACAAAGATAGAATCTCAAGAATTTGTGAGGAGTTCTAACCGAAGTGAACAATCAGCAACTGTGATGTGAGAGGAGTAATCAGGAATTGCGGCAAAAATGTTGGTAATAATAAAAATGATTTTTTGAAGTGTTAATACCTGGCTTCGCGAGAGGAGCAAATTCTATTATTTTCCAAGGGTATATTAGTGTTTTTTTTTGCAGGAAATTAGAGAACATTTGCTGGGGTCATTACTCATGGCGTGACGCTAATCTTTACCGTCCATCTTAATAGAGACGTCACGGCCTCCCTTATGGTCGGGTTAGTTCGTTACTGGTGATAAACGAAATATTTGCTGTTTATGTTCACTTTGAAACGAATTAAAGGGAGCTTTTGCGTCACATGCATAGGAGAATGTTTCTTTTAAGAAGAATATTCAACAATATATTTTGCACATGCCCGCATAAAATGGCACTGATCAAACCGGCGAGCGTGTGTGCGAATTCATCTGTTCCAACACCCGTACACAGCCATGCTCACCCTCCCACCCACGTCCACAAATGTGCGCCGCACCAACTCTAATTGTATTGAAAACTAATGTTATACTAACATCTCAGTCGCCAAAACCTGTCAACAGTGCGTCTACTTATGTAATCTTTCTCACTTTTCATTTTCCGTGCCTACAAGTTGATGCTTCACGAGCAGCAATATTTCCTCTCAATTCTTTTATGTTGTCCAAGGAACTTGCCGATTTTTCTACTTGCAGAGCAGCTTGCTAACCTGAAACCCTCCCTGAATGTTGAACCTTTCACAGTCTGCTCCTCTTCCAGGCCAGAATGAGTGGTCTTCCGTCTTCATTTTTTCGCCTCACAGTTTTTTGCTCAAATCTTCCCGACGTCCTTGCATTAATCTAACACTTGATATATTCTTTGCTCCTTCTAAAGGAGTAGGTTATTCAAATGCGAGGCTTATCTGGCAGAAATTCATCCTGCTTCCTTAGATCTACATCTTCAATTTAGCTGATTCGTGCCTGCACAATAAATGTTACGTTAAAGTTTTATAGTTAGAAACGCTATGTTAGGTCGCCAATTCAATGTGATGAAACACTCGCCCTTGAGAAAAAGAGAGGTGCGATTCCAGTCATCACGTAAGGATGTGATGCTCTGAATTTTCTACACTAGTGTGCGATGTACCGCCTGCACTGCACTCACCACACTAGTGTGTGTTGTACCGCCTGCACTGCACTCATCACACTAGTGTGTTGTACCGCCTGCACTGCACTCACCACACTAGTGTGTGTTGTACCGCCTGCACTGCACTCACCACACTAGTGTGTGTTGTACCGCCTGCACTGCACTCACCACACATGTGTGTGTTGTACCGCCTGCACTGCACTCACCACACTAGTGTGTGTTGTACCGCCTGCACTGCACTCATCACACTAGTGTGTTGTACCGCCTGCACTGCACTCACCACACAAGTGTGTGTTGTACCGCCTGCACTGCACTCACCACACAAGTGTGTTGTACCGCCTGCACTGCACTCACCACACTAGTGTGTTGTACCGCCTGCACTGCACTCACCACACTAGTGTGTTGTACCGCCTGCACTGCACTCACCACACAAGTGTGTGTTGTACCGCCTGCACTGCACTCATCACACTAGTGTGTTGTACCGCCTGCGCTGCACTCATCACACTAGTGTGTGATGTACCGCCTGCACTGCACTCACCACACAAGTGTGTGTTATACCGCCTGCACTGCACTCAGCACACAAGTATGTGTTATTCCGCCTGCACTGCACTCACCACACTAGTGTGTTGTACCGCCTGCACTGCACTCATCACACTAGTGTGTGTTGCACCGCCTGCACTGCACTCACCACACAAGTGTGTTGTACCGCCTGCACTGCACTCACCACACTAGTGTGTTGTACCGCCTGCAATGCACTCATCACACTAGTGTGTGATGTACCGCCTGCACTGCACTCACCACACAAGTGTGTGTTGTACCGCCTGCACTGCACTCAGCACACAAGTATGTGTTATTCCGCCTGCACTGCACTCACCACACTAGTGTGTTGTACCGCCTGCACTGCACTCATCACACTAGTGTGTGATGTACCGCCTGCACTGCACTCACCACACAAGTGTGTGATGTACCGCCTGCACTGCACTCACCACACAAGTGTGTGATGTAACGCCTGCACTGCACTCACCACACAAATGTGTGATGTACCGCCTGCACTGCACTCACCACACAAGTGTGTGATGTACCGCCTGCACTGCACTCACCACACTAGTGTGTGATGTACCGCCTACACTGCACTCACCACACTAGTGTGTGATGTACCGCCTGCACTGCACTCACCACACTAGTGTGTGATGTACCGCCTACTGAGTGTTGCAGCGCGGCTACTGAGTGTTGCAGCGCGGCTACTGAGTGTTGCAGCGTGGCTAGTGAGTGTGGCAGCGCGGCTACTGAGTGTTGCAGCGCGGCTACTGATTGTTGCAGCGCGGCTACTGAGTGTTGCAGCGCGGCTACTGAGTGTTGCAGCGCGGCTACTTCGCACCTCACAGGCCATGGGAGTCCTGCCAGCTCGAGCTTCTGGTCATCGATGCTCAAACTTTCACTCGGCTACCGTGTGTAGGCGGTACATCACACACTAGTGTGGTGAGTGCAGTGCAGGCGGTACATCACACACTAGTGTGGTGAGTGCAGTGCAGGCGATACTGCACTCACCACACTAGTGTGTGATGTACCGCCTACACACGGTAGCCGAGTGAAAGTTTGAGCATCGATGACCAGAAGCTCGAGCTGGCAGGACTCCCATGGCCTGTGAGGTGCGAAGTAGCCGCGCTGCAACACTCAGTAGCCGCGCTGCAACACTCAGTAGCCGCACTGCAACACTCAATAGCCGAGCTGCAACTCTCAGTGGCCGCGCTGCAACACTCAGTAGCCACGCTGCAACACTCAATAGCCGCGCTGCAACACTCAGTAGCCGCGCTGCAACACTCAATAGCCGCGCTGCAACACTCAGTAGCAGCGCTGCAACACTCAGTAGACGCGCTGCAACACTCAGTAGCAGCGCTGCAACACTCAGTAGACGCGCTGCAACACTCAATAGACGCGCTGCAACACTCAGTAGACGCGCTGCAACACTCAATAGACGCGCTGCAACACTCAGTAGCAGCGCTGCAACACTCAGTAGACGCGCTGCAACACTCAATAGACGCGCTGCAACACTCAATAGACGCGCTGCAACACTCAGTAGCAGCGCTGCAACACTCAGTAGACACGCTGCAACACTCAGTAGACGCGCTGCAACACTCAATAGACGCGCTGCACCACTCAGTAGACGCGCTGCAACACTCAGTAGACGCGCTGCAACACTCAGTAGACGCGCTGCAACACTCAGTAGCAGCGCTGCAACACTCAATAGACGCGCTGCAACACTCAATAGACGCGCTGCAACACTTAATAGACGCGCTGCAACACTCAGTAGCAGCGCTGCAACACTCAGTAGACGCGCTGCAACACTCAGTAGACGCGCTGCAACACTCAATAGACGCGCTGCAACACTCAGTAGACGCGCTGCAACACTCAGTAGCAGCGCTGCAACACTCAGTAGACGCGCTGCAACACTCAGTAGACGCGCTGCAACACTCAATAGACGCGCTGCAACACTCAATAGACGCGCTGCAACACTCAGTAGACGCGCTGCAACACTCAGTAGCAGCGCTGCAACACTCAGTAGACGCGCTGCAACACTCAATAGACGCGCTGCAACACTCAATAGACGCGCTGCAACACTCAGTAGACACGCTGCAACACTCAATAGACGCGCTGCAACACTCAATAGACGCGCTGCAACACTCAGTAGACGCGCTGCAACACTCAGTAGCAGCGCTGCAACACTCAGTAGACGCGCTGCAACACTCAGTAGACGCGCTGCAACACTCAATAGACGCGCTGCAACACTCAATAGACGCGCTGCAACACTCAGTAGACGCGCTGCAACACTCAGTAGCAGCGCTGCAACACTCAGTAGACGCGCTGCAACACTCAGTAGACGCGCTGCAACACTCAATAGACGCGCTGCAACACTCAGTAGACGCGCTGCAACACTCAATAGACGCGCTGCAACACTCAGTAGCAGCGCTGCAACACTCAGTAGACGCGCTGCAACACTCAGTAGCAGCGCTGCAACACTCAGTAGACGCGCTGCAACACTCAGTAGACGCGCTGCAACACTCAATAGACGCGCTGCAACACTCAATAGACGCGCTGCAACACTCAGTAGACGCGCTGCAACACTCAGTAGCAGCGCTGCAACACTCAGTAGACGCGCTGCAACACTCAGTAGACGCGCTGCAACACTCAATAGACGCGCTGCAACACTCAGTAGACGCGCTGCAACACTCAATAGACGCGCTGCAACACTCAGTAGCAGCGCTGCAACACTCAGTAGACGCGCTGCAACACTCAGTAGCAGCGCTGCAACACTCAATAGACTCGCTGCAACACTCAATAGACGCGCTGCAACACTCAGTAGACGCGCTGCAACACTCAGTAGCAGCGCTGCAACACTCAATAGACACGCTGCAACACTCAGTAGCAGCGCTGCAACATTCAATAGACGCGCTGCAACACTCAATAGACGCGCTGCAACACTCAGTAGACGCGCTGCAACATTCAATAGACGCGCTGCAACACTCAGTAGTCGCGCTGCAACACTCAATAGACGCGCTGCAACACTCAATAGACGCGCTGCAACACTCAGTAGTCGCGCTGCAACACTCAATAGACGCGCTGCAACACTCAGTAGTCGCGCTGCAACACTCAATAGACGCGCTGCAACACTCAGTAGTCGCGCTGCAACACTCAATAGACGCGCTGCAACACTCAGTAGTCGCGCTGCAACACTCAATAGACGCGCTGAAACACTCAATAGACGCGCTGCAACACTCAGTAGTCGCGCTGCAACACTCAATAGACGCGCTGCAACACTCAGTAGTCGCGCTGCAACACTCAATAGACGCGCTGCAACACTCAGTAGTCGCGCTGCAACACTCAATAGACGCGCTGCAACACTCAGTAGTCGCACTGCAACACTCAATAGACGCGCTGCAACACCCAATAGACGCGCTGCAACACTCAGTAGCAGCGCTGCAACACTCAATAGACGCGCTGCAACACTCAGTAGTCGCGCTGCAACACTCAATAGACGCGCTGCAACACTCAATAGACGCGCTGCAACACTCAGTAGCAGCGCTGCAACACTCAATAGACGCGCTGCAACACTCAGTAGTCGCGCTGCAACACTCAATAGACGCGCTGCAACACTCAATAGACGCGCTGCAACACTCAGTAGTCGCGCTGCAACACTCAATAGCCGCGCTGCAACACTCAGTAGCCGCGCTGCAACACTCAATAGACGCGCTGCAACACTCAGTAGCCGCGCTGCAACACTCAATAGCCGCGCTGCAACACTCAGTAGTCGCGCTGCAACACTCAATAGACGCGCTGCAACACTCAGTAGCAGCGCTGCAACACTCAATAGACGCGCTGCAACACTCAGTAGTCGCGCTGCAACACTCAGTAGCAGCGCTGCAACACTCAATAGACGCGCTGCAACACTCAATAGACGCGCTGCAACACTCAATAGACGCGCTGCAACACTCAGTAGTCGCGCTGCAACACTCAGTAGCCGCGCTGCAACACTCAATAGCCGCGCTGCAACACTCAGTAGCCGCGCTGCAACACTCAGTAGCCGCGCTGCAACACTCAGTAGCCGCGCTGCAACACTCAATAGACGCGCTGCAACACTCAATAGACGCGCTGCAACACTCAGTAGCCGCGCTGCAACACTCAGTAGCCGCGCTGCAACACTCAGTAGACGCGCTTCAAAACCTAATAGACGCGCTGCAACACTCAATAGACGCGCTGCAACACTCAATAGACGCGCTGCAACACTCAATAGCCGCGCTGCAACACTCGGTAGCCGCGCTGCAACACTCAATAGACGCGCTTCAAAACCTAATAGACGCGCTGCAACACTCAATAGCCGCGCTGCAACACTCGGTAGCCGCGCTGCAACACTCAGTAGACGCGCTTCAAAACCTAATAGACGCGCTGCAACACTCAATAGACGCGCTGCAACACTCAATAGACGCGCTGCAACACTCAGTAGTCGCGCTGCAACACTCAATAGCCGCGCTGCAACACTCAGTAGCCGCGCTGCAACACTCAGTAGCCGCGGTGCAACACTCAGTAGACGCGCTTCAAAACCTAATAGACGCGCTGCAACACTCAATAGACGCGCTGCAACACTCAATAGCCGCGCTGCAACACTCAATAGTCGCGCTGCAACACTCAATAGACGCGCTGCAACACTCAATAGACGCGCTGCAACACTCAATAGACGCGCTGCAACACTCAGTAGTCGCACTGCAACACTCAATAGCCGCGCTGCAACACTCAGTAGCCGCGCTGCAACACTCAATAGACGCGCTGCAACACTCAATAGACGCGCTGCAACACTCAGTAGCCGCGCTGCAACACTTAATAGACGCGCTGCAACACTCAGTAGCCGCGCTGCAACACTCAATAGACGCGCTGCAACACTCAGTAGCCGCGCTGCAACACTCAATAGACGCGCTGCAACACTCAGTAGACGCGCTGCAACACTCAGTAGCAGCGATGCAACACTCAGTAGACGCGCTGCAACACTCAATAGACGCGCTGCAACACTCAGTAGCAGCGATGCAACACTCAGTAGACGCGCTGCAACACTCAATAGACGCGCTGCAACACTCAGTAGACGCGCTGCAACACTCAATAGACGCGCTGCAACACTCAGTAGCAGCGCTGCAACACTCAATAGACGCGCTGCAACACTCAATAGACGCGCTGCAACACTTAATAGACGCGCTGCAACACTCAGTAGACGCGCTGCAACACTCAATAGACGCGCTGCAACACTCAGTAGCAGCGCTGCAACACTCAGTAGACGCGCAGCAACACTCAATAGACGCGCTGCAACACTCAGTAGCAGCGCTGCAACACTCAATAGACGCGCTGCAACACTCAGTAGCAGCGCTGCAACACTCAATAGACGCGCTACAACACTCAATAGACGCGCTGCAACACTCAGTAGCAGCGCTGCAACACTCAGTAGCAGCGCTGCAACACTCAATAGACGCGCTGCAACACTCAGTAGCAGCGCTGCAACACTCAATAGACGCGCTGCAACACTCAATAGACGCGCAGCAACACTCAATAGACGCGCTGCAACACTCAGTAGCAGCGCTGCAACACTCAATAGACGCGCTGCAACACTCAGTAGCAGCGCTGCAACACTCAGTAGACGCGCAGCAACACTCAATAGACGCGCTGCAACACTCAGTAGACGCGCTGCAACACTCAATAGACGCGCTGCAACACTCAGTAGCAGCGCTGCAACACTCAGTAGACGCGCAGCAACACTCAATAGACGCGCTGCAACACTCAGTAGCAGCGCTGCAACACTCAGTAGACGCGCTGCAACACTCAATAGACGCGCTGCAACACTCAGTAGCCGCTCTGCAACACTCAATAGCCGCGCTGCAACACTCTGTAGCCGCGTTGCAACAATCAGTAGCAGCGCTGCAACACTCATTAGCCGCGCTGCAACACTCAGTAGTCGCGCTTCAACACTCAATAGACGCGCTGCAACACTCAATAGCCGCGCTGCAACACTCAATAGACGCGCTGCAACACTCAATAGACGCGCTGCAACACTCAGTAGTCGCGCTTCAACACTCAATAGACGCGCTGCAACACTCAATAGCCGCGCTGCAACACTCAGTAGTCGCGCTTCAACACTCAATAGACGCGCTGCAACACTCAATAGACGCGCTGCAACACTCAGTAGCCGCGCTGCAACACTCGGTAGCAGCGCTGCAACACTCAATAGACGCGCTTCAACACTCAGTAGACGCGCTGCAACACTCAATAGACGCGCTGCAACACTCAGTAGCCGCGCTGCAACACTCAATAGACGCGCTTCAACACTCAATAGACGCGCTGCAACACTCAATAGCCGCGCTGCAACACTCAGTAGTCGCGCTTCAACACTCAATAGACGCGCTGCAACACTCAATAGACGCGCTGCAACACTCAGTAGCCGCGCTGCAACACTCGGTAGCAGCGCTGCAACACTCAATAGACGCGCTTCAACACTCAATAGACGCGCTGCAACACTCAATAGACGCGCTGCAACACTCAATAGACGCGCTGCAACACTCAATAGACGCGCTGCAACACTCAGTAGCCGCGCTGCAACACTCAATAGCCGCGCTGCAACACTCAATAGACGCGCTGCAACACTCAGTAGCCGCGCTGCAACACTCAATAGCCGCGCTGCAACACTCAATAGACGCTCTGCAACACTCAGTAGCCGCGCTGCAACACTCGGTAGCAGCGCTGCAACACTCGGTAGCAGCGCTGCAACACTTGGTAGCAGCGCTGCAACACTCATTAGCCGCGCTGCAACACTCAGTAGTCGCGCTTCAACACTCAATAGACGCGCTGCAACACTCAATAGACGCGCTGCAACACTCAGTAGCCGCGCTGCAACACTCAGTAGACGCGCTTCAACACTCAATAGACGCGCTGCAACACTCAATAGCCGCGCTGCAACACTCAGTAGCCGCGCTGCAACACTCAGTAGCCGCGCTGCAACACTCAATAGACGCGCTGCAACACTCGGTAGCAGCGCTGCAACACTCATTAGCCGCGCTGCAACACTCAGTAGCCGCTCTGCCACACTCAGTAGCCACGCTGCAACACTCAGTAGCCGCGCTGCAACACTCAGTAGCCGCGCTGCAACACTCAATAGCCGCGCTGCAACACTCAGTAGCCGCGCTGCAACACTTAGTAGCCGCGCTGCAACACTCAGTAGCCGCGCTGCAACACTCATTAGCCGCCCTGCAACACAGAGAAAGTCCAGACGCAGCTGCAGCGCGAGCTGAGGACCTGATAAGGAAGTACTTTATTTCAAATCCGTCACCGTTTCTTTCATGCACCTCCACCCTCCCCCCCTCCGTGTCTCCCCTCCCTCAGCACCACCTTCCCTTGCTAACATCATCACTTCCCTCTCACATCCTGCAGACCGCCTAAATCATCTCTCTCAGTTGCTACTCTGCGCTCTGCGTTGTTACCCAGCCATTTAATTCCTATTTTATACTCCTGTTTTCTCGAACACTCCCTCAGAAGTTGAGGGCTGCATCAAGCCCAAGTTTATGGTCAGAAATACGGTTGCCGCTCCTCGAACTTGCGTCCTTAGCTCATATAGTCTTTGTGAACTTCCTTGCTATATTTTGTTAGTTAGTATTGCAAGGAAAAAGAAACAGGGGCGCGATGACGAGGAATTGATGCGTTGGTCTGCCCAATAATAATCTCGAGACGGAGCTTTTTACCAGGAAGCTTTTTATGAGTTAATATATTTGAAAAAGATTTTACAAAGAAACTTAATGTGTGTTTTTTCTTGCTTTTCATGTCCCATAATTGATATATTTGATTTACATATTGTTAGGTTTTCCTCTACTCATTTTCAAGTTGATAATAACCCAGGAGGTCAAAAACGTTTCAAATATTTATATTCATTGACTTTCTTAAATAAGATAATGATCTCATTAAAGCTGTGTTTCTATGCACTTCACATTTATTTCGAATTTTCGGAGGCATACCCTTTATATATATCCAACACAACTTGTAAGGTTGGAAACAGGACTTTGGTCTCACTGGTTGCATTTCACATGCCAGGTGAGAGCGAACACCTGACACGCAGCGCTCCTGTGGCTAACTGGGTGTGCAATTATCGCCATCGCTCACTCCTAACAGTTGTCACCGTCATGTGATAAATTGGCAGTTGCTTTTATGGCACCAACTTATGCCATAACTGAATGTAATTACAAGTGAGTTAGGACGTTAGTTTTCCAAGCAGCGGCTGCGTTTGTCTCCGGAGAGCCCTAAAACGATTCGAACACCGTATTCGATGGCCTCAGCTCGAGGATTTTAAATTTCTCATCCACTTACGACTTGCTGACGATGACGCGAAGAGCTTTCCGCTTTCGTTCAAGCATCTTGAAATTAATGGCTTTCAGGTACCGCAAGCTCATTCCCCTATGGCAATACAATAAGAGTGTTCTTTATTTGTTCATCAGTTTTACTGAGACCTAGTCGTACGATTTTAATGTCATTGCACTCAAGTATCTCGCAAGGTTAGTTTTTATCCGTGCGACGAGTTGAAAAAAAGCATGCACAACATCCTGAAAAAATGTATTTTCGTCGTTAAATATATTCCCGTGCATATTTGATGCATAAAACATATACACAATAAAAATCAAATACTTTAGGGTATACATAGCACTCAAACATTTATTATAAATCGGACAACTAGCAACGATAATCAAGAAGTCATAGCGAAATACGTTTCTAGAGAAATGCACATAAGGGGCAGAATTCAAGAGATGCGTGATCGCACAACAAAATTTATGGCTATGCTCAACTTACAGTGTGTTTCTCGTAAATCCGTTATAATATTCCTTTCTTCGCGTAAATCCAAGTAACTTAAGAAAAAAGTAACACACTACTTTAAAATCTTAACCGTATATTCAACAGACTAAGCGAACTAAAGTTTTATTCGATATGATAACAGTCAGCCAAGATTGCGGCTCTCAAAGCTCGACACGTGCGGACAACTTCTGCCGTTTTCGACAACTCTGCAGTCTTTGTGGTATCCTTGTTAAGGACTGTGACTCTGTTGTGGGGCTTCGAACAAGCTTTGCTCACAATTTGAAGCCAAAAATAGTGGTACAGCGAGCTCAGGTCTGGTGAGTTGGAAGGCCAACGCTCTTTTTTCCAAACACACACACACACCGGACTTCTTGAGCAAGTCGAAAGTTTTGCCGCAGTGTTTACAGTAGCCGAGTCCTATTAACACATGAATTTCTTATTCAAAGCCGTGAACTACACCCATTCAATGATTTCTATTTGCAAGAGTTTGTAATAAAATTCAGCGTTCAACTTTTTGTTGTCGGCGAAGAAGTAGGCAAAGATGTCCCCCTCACTCGACACCACACAGTTATGATGCAAAGTGGTTTCTTCGTGGTCACTGTGGGCTGAACTTCAATGCTCGAAAAGGTTCTCCATCGATTGTGATATAAAACCCTAAAAACTGTGAAAATTTTGTTTTCGGAAAAAACTTGGTCGACTCGTTGGTTATACACCAGTTAAAAATTTTCCTGCACCTTTCCAAACGAACTTCTTTCATTTTCTTAAGGAAGAGATGCTTCTTACCTCAGGAAAAAGACGTTAGATCAAAGTCTTTGATCGCTTTGTAAATTGGTGTGAAGCTGAGGAGCCTACATTTAGCCAATATCGTAAATGGCACAGTTGGCTTAGCCTTGACGCTTCTTTTGAGGCCGACTCAAAAAAAAGTTTGCGAATTTTTTTCTTGGCATGTGGGGGCTCTGCAATCTTGACTAGATTTATCAAAACTCTTACAAACATCGTGCACTGTCTGTCTAGGACGCTAAAGGGGTTTTGCAATCAAGACTGTATTTAGGACCACGCGACGAAGTTCGAAGGTCACGGATACACTGAGAGTTTCGACTGCTCCATTACATAATGTTTTTGCAACGTCCTCTAACTGTTCATTGTCGTCTTCAAAATAATTTGGCATAACTGATGTCCTCTAGTATTTTCAGCTTTTAAAAGCTCTTTCAGATGGCGGCAGGGAGAAGATTTTTAGGAAATAGGTTGCAGCTGATTTTTGTCGGAAAAATCGCCAACTTCAGCAGATGCTATGCCGTTTATTTCCATTATTGAGTTTGGAGTCTGAGAAACAGAAATCTTTCGAACCAATTAATGTCAGAAAATTTACTTTCCCAGTGTATATTTTCATTCAGTAACATATTATAACAGAAGAATCTTTCAGTAATAATTGATTTTCACTGTATATCATAGTTCACTGAATAATAATGAGCGGAAGGATTGGATCGACAACTTGCCTGCCATATTGAGGTACGTCGCGATCAATAGCACAGGAGTAAAGTTTATTTACATAAATTTGCTCTTCAGGAAGAAGTTTCGACTACCGGCAACTTCTATCCCGCACACGTCAAATATGCGTGCGTTGACGCGGCACAAAAAATTTGACTGTGAGGCGATTTTGTTCACCTGGAATGACGTCAAATTGCGCTGGTGTGCATCAGGCGTTAGATAGGTTGCACTACGAGAACATCAGGGTTATAGACTGGCCTTCATAAATTGCAGATCTAAATTTAAATGCAAATGTCTGAGAGCAACTGAAGATTCAAATTGTCAAAGTTGATCATCTAGTCTACATGAATTAAAAAGTCTGTTTTGAATAATGGTAAAGAAGACTTCCCGACTCGCGTAAAATTCCAACTTTTTCTATGAACTTCAATTGGGAACAGTTGTTGCTATAAATGGCTGAACAAGCAAGTATTGATACATTTTATTATCTACTCTGAACATTGCTAAATCACCTTCTTTTTTGAGTCTCGTTAATAGCCCAATTATTGTCGGATTTCTATACATTTTCGATCATGTCTTATTTAGTCGTCTTTTCGGTACAAATTTCAAATTTTAAAGGTGTATAGGAATATTTTTAAAAACAAGAAATACTCTTTTTCGTGCATTATGTATTCTTTTTTGACCCACTGTTTGTGCACTTGTTACTAGGATATTAAGTCATTTCAGTGTTGAACGTTACCAGCAGAATTAAAGAAGATAAGTAATTCATCTGTAACCAATTTGAACAGTTAACACAGCCCGTCGTTTAATGCTTTTAATAAATCTATTTTCAGTTCTCATCTCTTGAATATTATCACAGATTTGAACCTGTATCTGAAACATTTGCGACCCAAATCATTCCGATCGACGGTTTGTCACGGAGGTCAATGAAATGATATCCATTCAATTGTTTCATAAAATTTTTGAAAACATCGAAATGATTACAAAATATTTCATTTCACTGCCAAAAAAATGTTGACGCTTATTTTCATTTTTCGGCACAATAATGCTTGAAAGAATATTGCGTAATTTGTTCCAGATACGAGCTTGGTACTGGCGTGAGTTCACGAGTAACAAACAGTACCACATTCTCAACGCGATGAATTAAACAATTACGAGAAGTGAGTGACATCACACTGACACTTCGCAAGCAAGCGACGCAGAGGCTGTGCAAGACGCTACATGCAGTCCTACAAGCGACCACAGATTTGCAGCTCGGGAGAAGCCGCCGGCTTGTGAGGTGCTGCAATTCGAAGTTACTAAAGCCCGCTTGTAACGAATTAGTGGTGGAGGAGTAACGAGGAACTAAGGAACAAAGTCGAGACTCTCGGTGCGCAGCGGCTGCGGGCCGACAGGCAGGGGTCCCTTTAAGCCCTGGCATGCCTCCAGCCCGCCGCTCTCTCCGCCGCCTCCTGGAGTGTCTTGGCAGTTACGAGTCGTAAACAAGCCTCTTCTTCACACCATTACATCACACTTACCCATTTGTGATAACCTCCTTTCTTTTTTATGTGCTAACGTCGTGGAAACGAATCGGCTCGGCAAACATGAGAGTTATAAAATAACTTCAAGAGAGACGTCTTCATTAGTAATCATTCACTAAGGGAAGAGTTTTTACACCTCAAAACAATGTTGCAAGAAGTGAGTGAGTCCATAGTTTTATAATTAGGAACATTTCCCAAAAATAAGAGGTTAACTTACTTGCTAATATGAACCTGAGAGCATTTGTCCGAAAAAAAATAACTTGTGCTTACGAAATGAATGCATCATAAATTCCTATGCGCCGCGCCAGCGATATTACGAATGGGACCGAGAAAAATAAAAGCGCTAAAATTCCAACAAAGAAATTCCTTCTTAGTTTTCCTCAGAGAAGACTCTTTGCTGTTCATGCACTGCGTTGCCCCCATTAACTTTCTAGGCATGGCTGAACTCATCATGCATTGTCGTTGTCCTCTTTTTGTGTTATAAACACGCCTCCCTCTCTGAATTCACTACGAACAGCCACAGTGCGCCATCAATGAGCTCTGTGTTTGCTCGTCTTTACTTGCATGCCGAGCAGTGGGTGGAATGTACAGTATACTTCGACACGTTGGCTTCGTTTGCTCAATTGGTGGCCTTATTCTGTGGCATACAGTGATCATAGTAATGCATATTTGTACCACTACTGCGTTGAAGTTAATAAAAAGCAAGGCGAAAATCGCTACACGTAAAGTCATTTTTATTAAAAATGATCAAATAAAACTGAACGAACGTTTCGGACTAACTGTCCATCTTCAGCAAGAAAAATTTCTGTAAAACGGAACCAAATAAGAGAAATTATAGCACTGAAGTAGTTTATATACAAAATCTTAACTTTGAAAAAACACAAACAACGGTAAAAAAATGTATAAAAGATAAAGGAAAAACTGAATTACGTATTGGCAACATGAAGCGGGAAAGCACTTTGGGTGTCATTGAGAGCAGGTTTCATTTGAAGTAAACTTCAGTTCTTTAATAAGGTTAAGGGAAGTTAATTTTATACCGCGATCGCTTGTAGCGTAATCTTTACCTGCCGAGAATAGGTGTAAAATCCGCGATTTTTCATAATCGTATTTAAATTGGTATTTTTATCACACGCTATCTATCATAATCCAACAACTTGAAGTAGAGCATGGAAGATGCGTAGAGCCAGCATCTTCTCAAAATAGCTTTCCATCTAAACACACTGCACAGTAACTGTTGTTGCCTGACGCGTTGCTGGCGGCTGCTCTCGCGTCCAGAGTGAGCCGGCGTCCCTTCGTTTGTAAGCCTTTGAGAAACAGAGCAAAGGTTATTTCCACGCTGTGCGATAAATTGTGCTAATAACAGTGAGTCCCTCTTCGGGTGCAGAATAAATAGTGGAATTTATAAGCGTCCCTGACAAAAAAATATTCACCGGCTGATTTTCGAGCTTCATTTATTTACTACGTTCATCAATAATGTTAATTATTGAAGTTTTATGCAAGTACTGAGCACGCACCAGAGTTAGTTTGGCTGTTGTTTCTTAGTTGCTCCACAGCTATGGGATGAGAGCAAGTCGACTCCGAATGGCGAGGAGGGGCTATTTCAATTCGTCTGGCTAAATTCCCAGTGACGGAAGTGGCGGAATTCCCTGGGGTTACATGACGCAATTCACTGGGGTTGACGCTCCGCTATGCGGACCTACCAATAGAGGAAAAATTCCGATTCGTGCAGCAATACAAGGCAAAATTGTGGTCGGAAGAAAATTCTGACAGTTAGGGATCGCCGCCGTGTGCTCCAAATTGTTCACCGGAATCGTTTTGCATCATGAGTGGAATTGCTGTGAAACGTCAATGTTAGTCCTTCTCCTCCTATTTCAGAACGTACTTTTTGTAGGGAACTCGATGCAATGGAAATATTGAGCAGAGGGGCTGATAAATGGCCGATATTAACTACGGCCGCCGAGACCACTCGGATGAACTGTTCCGAGCAACACGCGCATTGGTCAGTAGAGAAGTGAAAGAGTGTCATGAGGTCAGATAAATCACGAGTCTGTTTCTGTAGCTTTGATGCCCGCTTTCAAGTCCATCGAAGCCCTCATGAAGCCTTCAATGAAGTCTTTGGGTCGATACAGGAAAGAGGATGGTGTGTCATGTTCTTAATCTGTTTTACCTACACAGAGGTGGCCCTTTAGCTTAGGTGTCTATCAAACTGAACCTGCATGGCTTAATGTAGCTACTATTGATAATCACGTTTCACCAATTGCACGATAACTGAATGAAGCAAGGCATGCTGCTTTGCTTATCATCCATGATAGCAACTGCTGGCTGCACAGGGCCAGAACTTTAACTGACATGAATGTCATTCAAAATATGCCAAGTATTTAGATTGCCCAGCTAAGTCCCCACACATGAACCCATTAGAAAATTTGTGGGACCCCCAAGAACAACAAGATAAACGTCAAGATGGTCGTCTACGTACTGTGGCTGCGCTCTGAGATCCGTCGATGCAAAAGTGATTTAAAATCAATCCTGTGTGCGTTAGGACACTCTTGTAGACGCAATCCCGTGCAGAATCGTCGCCTTTATTAGTGCTCGTGGAGGTCTTCCATCACTATAGTAGCAGGTGACTAATTTTTTACACTACAAAAGGCCAATAATTTAAATGCAGCACTTCAGTTTACGTTTATGGAAGTTGATTTTGTACGCGTATGGCCTGTGGAGCACGAAAGTTTCTAAGTTTCTGATGAATTGCCACAAACTTTTTTTATCTTCATTCAAATTTTGCAGAAAATTTTCTCCTCAAAGTAGCGTTATCAAACTCCCATATATATTCATTGGTATTGAAATTGAAGAGCACTAATTTGGTAACTGAACCTTGACATAGTTCCGCTAGTTGCGTTACTCTGGCATAATGTTGGTCGTTTTTTCAGCGATACACATTTAAAAAGGCGTCTTCTTTGCTTTCAACATAAATAGAGTAAAATATCATAGAGTAGTATTAAAGTAAGTTAAATAGAGTAATTTTATTTTAACTACTAGGAAGAATATGTTAAATTTTACATTTTTTACTCTCGTTGGCTTCTTCGTTTCGTAAAAAAAATTAAAACACCACATGAAGACGTCTCAGTTCTCTGGATTTCTACTTCGGAAGAGTATGTCATCAACATGACAATCAGACATGACTTGGCAGCAACAGCCGTTGCACGTCCCCGGTTATAGAACCTTTTTCCTATCTCTTCATTTGAAGTTTGGTTTAACGATTGCGTTATACATTCTTTTCGAATATTTATAGTTATGCATGATTGAGCTTCTGTCCAGTCCAGTTAATAGTGCTAGTACCGCCTCTTAGAAGCCTTCAGAGTTTTGCCCTGGTGGCGTTGTAACAATTATCTAAGCCGTGCCCAAGGGCCACTTAACCTTTAACCTTATCCGTTTAACCTTATCCAGAGTCATTTAACTGCTTAATTAGATAGGGGTAATATTGAACCCTAATAAATCGTAGTTTTGCAATTCCTATGTTAAAGTAGTTTCTTCGCCTTCACTGAGTTGTAACCTCTTAATGATTTCTTCTTAAAACTCTAAAAGAAGTATGGCTCTTCTTCGGCATAAAATAAAGTGAGCGCGTGAAGAATTTTGCAGCACAACCGAAAATAATGAAGTGAGACCTACTCGCTGACTGCCGTGAACTAAAATGATTTACTCTTCCTTTGGTAGAGTTATTCTTCATTTAGTACCCCAGCTGCTACATCTGCGTATGTTACTGCCTCTTTTAAATGTCATCTTCTTCTCAAGAAGCGCGGAGACAATTCAGTTTAATCCTTCGCTGTCGTTCAATTTAGGAAGAGGTTCGGGCTGAAATTTAATGTTTATCATGATGCTATACTTTCAATACTAAGTAAAACTAGGTGAATTAGAAGATAGTTCATTTAGTGGTATTTTTTCTTGCAGTTGTGATGGTGCAATCGCGCTCGGTAGTCTGTTTGTTTCCTTTCCAATTTTCTCGGAGAACTGCGATGCGGCGTACTGCCGAGGAATGTTTCGAATTCTACGTTCGTTATTCTCATCTTGTTCCAACAGTTTTTGGTCTCAAAAGAAACGAGTAAATACTTCAAATCTTTTTTACACTTTCAACGTACCAATTAGAAAAGAGAGTCTTTATAGTAGTGCAAATTCCTAATCTATAAACATTTGATAGATTTTATTCAAATATTATTTAATTAGCAATTAATTTGTGCACAACTATCAGCTTTTGCCGAGTAAACAGCTTCTCTGGAGCCATTTAACAGCTGAATAAATTTTCAATGAGTTAGGCCATTAGTTGTAGTTGGCAACCTTCAGTCGATGACCGTCTGAGATAAGCCACATACGTTTTGCTTTCGCAATTGAATACCATCGACCCCCAGCATTGTAATAAAAACTTTGCGGTGCGCTAACAGCATAAGATGAAGGATGAAGTAATGATAGAAACCGGAAAGTAGATTCTTCGAAGTCACTCAAATGTCACTGACCTGTCCAGTTGCGCATGACGCGTTTAACTTACCACACTAACGACAGAAAAATTTACTAATTCAACATCGATAGATGAGAGCGAGTCGCTGACCTTATATGACTCAGTCGACAGTAAGTTGGAAGTTGAGAAAGCTGAAAGCATCAGCGCGGGTAGCTGCTGTTTGTTTGTGTTCTGGTGAAGCTGGCATTGTTCTTGGATCCAAACATTTCAATTGAGGTAGAAGCATATTCAAGAATATCGTTGTATAGATCACAAAATGGTAAGACTCGTCCTAATGGCTCTTCGTGCACAACGCATGAGTGAGATGAGTTGGGGTAAAGATCTGCTGCGTCCATACATCACACAGCACGAAAAAGAAAACACGAATTAATACAGTCCGCTTTTAGCCCCCGGCGTCGTGTCTCACAACTAAAGCGTGGTACACTAGCTAGACCATTGCACTCATGCGTGAATATTCATTTTCCTTGATCCTAAGCATTCAAGTTATTTGAAAAATAGGATTGAAAAGGAATATTTGAAAATGAAAATAAACGTTTATCCTAATGAATTAGAGACACAAAGCAATTTTCCATAAGAATATTTCAGTAGTTTCGCACTTTAGGGTATTCGTATGCGCATGAAAGATTCTGAATAGTTAGCAAAAAGTCGCGGATACATGAACGAGAATGCATGAAAAATAGATCACATAAAAATATGCCAATAATTACAGTTAACTTGCTCCCTCAGTTCACAACGAAGAGACTTTATTTTCATTTCAAGTTATATTGGAGCTTTGACGTTGTGTGTGTACTATCCCAACTTAGGCAGCGTTTGTTGCGTCACTTGCATTGTAGAAGGGAGCGAAATTCATGTTCACTTATTCATTTTGTTGAATTCGAAGTAGAGAAAAGATGTATTTCAAATGTATAAATATCAGGACTTAAATTCACCGCACCAGAACGCTATCGATCGCGCTACCGACCACCCTAAAAGGTGATCGAAGCTCAATGAAAGCAATCTTGGCACAGTGAAAGCAGGCACGCACTTGGCCCGTTCTGGTGCGGTGAATTTAAGTCCTGAGTTCTAATCTCGTGAGCTCCTCATACATTTATTTGTTTGAAAAACCTTGTGGAAGCAGTAGCTTTCCGTAACAGATTCGTAACTGTTTCTGGGGGGTGACTTGACTTTGAACTCTCGATACTTAAGTAAAAATGAGAAAATATATCTGTCGGGCCAAGTGCGTGCCTGCTTTCACTGTGCCAAGATTGCTTTCATTGAGCTTCGATCACCTTTTAGGGTGGTCGGTAGCGCGATCGATAGCGTTCTGGTGCGGTGAATTTAAGTCCTGAGTTCTAATCTCGTGAGCTCCTCGTACATTTATTTGTTTGAAAAACCTTGTGGAAGCAGTAGCTTTCCGTAACAGATTCGTAACTGTTTCTGGGGGGTGACTTGACTTTGAACTCTCGATACTTAAGTAAAAATGAGAAAATATATCTGTCGGGCCAAGTGCGTGCCTGCTTTCACTGTGCCAAGATTGCTTTCATTGAGCTTCGATCACCTTTTAGGGTGGTCGGTAGCGCGATCGATAGCGTTCTGGTGCGGTGAATTTAAGTCCTGAGTTCTAATCTCGTGAGCTCCTCGTACATTTATTTGTATAAATATATATAGATATACAAATTATGTACATAAATATATATACAAGATATATCAATATGCATATACGCCTATACAAGGTGCCCCCCAAAAATGTCCCCTTTTTTTAATCGCCATTATCGCCATTAAGAAGTGTTCATTTAGCCATTTTCTACTTTGTGTGCAATTTTGTACCTCTTGTTCTAAAACACCCAGTATAAATATAATGATGTAACGTTGTATCTCACGCTTTTCGTTCGCTCATGAAAAAATATTTATTCAAGTTTTAGGTAGTGAAACTTATCCGATAATGCTCAACATTATCGAGGTATGATGAACCATAAGGAATTTGTTTTACTATTTAAAATCTACTATAAAAGCGAGATAGGATCGAGATTAGTTAAAACGTTAACTACAGCTAGGAAAAAATAAGTAATAAATAATAAATGAAAAAACACAATAACATATAGATTTTAATGTAACCTTGTGTGTTGAGTTATTAACATGCCCTAGTCTGCACCTGAAATTTCCATCTTGAAGGCCAGTCTTGGTGGTGGTATAAAATTCAGATGGGATATATATATATGGGCTACAAACAGTAGTTGCCATGTCTTCTTTTTCGCCAATCAGATTGGACAGAGCAGCAGCCAATCTGGCAACACTGCTGCCTACCCTCGGATCACACGAGCCTGGTTATGCCGGGCATCGAGGCCTCACGAGTTGAATCGTAATTCGAAAATAAAACTTTAGTAGCGAGGGAACGGGAATTTGGCTTTTCTGCACCTTTCCATCTTTGAAAAGTAGCGAACTCGACTAAATAAAAGGGAATACTTTCGCAGTGGGCGTTCGTACTACAAAAGATGCAGAATTGTACATTTTCAACTATCTTTCAGGAATTTAATTCTTCATTTAGTGCTCAGGACTTTCTGTCACAATAACAACGAATGCAGCTGTTGTGATCCCTCGGTGCCAATGGTGAAATTAAAGTTGTATCATTTGGAGAAATAATCTTTGCAGAATCTTCGCCACGGAAACACTTCACAGCCTGACTACAGTGTTTGGATGAAGCCTAAATTCCTTTTGTACGCTAAGGAACTCGCTCTCAATGTCAGTATTTCTTTTATCATTCAAAACATCAGTAATATTTTTCTGTTTCATTGTTCATACTACTCAAAAATGTAGTTTACTGATCAAAGCAACATCGTCCTCTGCGTGACTCCAAATCATAAGTACAAAAGATTTACTTCACGATAGAAAACACGGAGAGATTGCATGAGTCTGAAACTAACTCATGACGGTGACATAATAGCAAACCCCATCTGTGCTCAGATAGTGATTGAAAGCCAACTTACATGAATAACATTTGATGAAGCTGCTTTTCACTGCGCTAATTTAGAAGTCTTGATTAGAAACCTGCGATTTTTATTGACTAATCGTAATGTGTAGTGCTCTTAGGCTGTGAAAATAGGAGAAAATAACTGAAAGTGGCGTTAAAAGATAAGAGGTAGAACGCTAGGGTCAGAGTGTCATTATTAGTTTGAATAAAACAAGAAGAGAAGAAATCATAAAGAAACAAATAACTTCACGAGTACATGTTCACAATTTTTTGTCGCCGTTCAAGAGGAAATGCTCAGGCTACGACCTGGAAACACTAGTTTAGTTAAAAAAAAATTGAAAAAATGAACTCCGAACTATGGTTGCGGAGTCGGAGTCGGAGTCGGGAGTCAGAGTCGCCGGAGTCGCATGTTTTAGGGTGGAGTCGGAGTCGGAGTCGCTTTTCTGAATGTGTGTGGAATCGGAGTCGGAGTTGCTTTTCCGAATGTGGTGGAGTCGGAGTCGGAGTCGCTTTTTCGAATGTGGTGGAGTCGAAGTCGGAGTCGTTCATTCGGATGTGGTAGAGTCGAGGTGGGACTCGCTATTTTTTTGGTCTTCGATTCTAATTTTTGCAAAAAGATTATTCAACATTGTTTAAAGCCGAAAGTAAATAAAACAGAGTTAAAATACTTTACTTAAAAGCTAAAAAATACGCAATTTTTTTATTGATTAATTTGTTCGAGGTTCAAAACAGCGTATCAGCGTTCGTACCTATCACCTAATACGGTCATTGATATCAAGTCATTGTGGGTACGCACAAAAATATCTGTGATACCTACGAGCGCGAAGCATAATTTTCGTACCGGAGCAGTAATGCATTTATTACAGTGAAAAAGCCGGAATTAGTAATTGAAAGCATCGCAAATTCATTCTGTTTGTTTCTGTTTCTCTCATTTCCCCTTCAATTAATACATAGGGCTAGCCTTTCTTCTGGTTATGCTTAGGTGTATTGATTGATAACGACTAGTCTTTGCATTAACCAAAAGTTATGTTGTAATCATAAATATTTCTAGTCTTTAGGTCGTGATATATTGATAATGACTAGTCTTTGCATTAACCAGAAGTTATGTTGTAATCATAAATATTTCTAGTCTTTAGGTTGTGATATATTGATAATGACTGGTCTTTGCCAAAACCTGAAGCTAGGGTCTGATGAATAAAGATTTCTAGTTTTCAGGTTACCTAATCGCTACTGATGATGAAAATTCAATTATCTTATTTTGATGTTAACAACTGTAATATTAGTTTGTTTTTTTAGCTATATGTAATACCTATGTACTTTGAATTTACTTTTTTGTTTTGTTTACTCCTTGTCTTTAGGTCAAGTTAACATGTATTGATAATGAAAATTTCTGCTCATTTCAAAAGTTATTCCTTGAATTTTGTTTGATTCTTCAAGAGTTATGATGTATGTTACCATTTTATTTTCATGGTTAATTTTTATCTTCTGATCACTCCCCAGTTTCTAAGTAAGCATACACTGAAATGTAGATTTTTATAATTAGCTTTTCACAAATTTAAAAATTGAAATAGTGTCTGCTTCTCAGCATTATATAATTAAAGATTTTTTCTTAAGAAAGTTTTCGAAATGTTGTAAAGTAATCAAAATAGGTATTGGGACACTTGAAAAAATAAAATAAAATGCGAAAGCTAAAATGAAAATAATATCCCAACACGAGCAAATACTTCACTTAGTCACGCAAATATTGAAACTGAGAGCAATGCACTATCTCAGTTGCAATGATTCGGAAGACGCCTGTCATAAATATATATACATATATATATATATATATATATATATATATATATATAATAGTGTGCACGACCTGTCATAAATGACGGGATTCGATATTGTCGTTAAACAAATCTTCCAGATGTGGATGACAAGTAAATAATTCCATCCGAATAGTAGCCACGATCAAAACATTCTTGTGCTTGTGCACTGATGAAACTCTTATCACAGATACGGTCATTAAGCCTCCTCTCAGAACGTGAAAGGGACAGACCAACTAACCAAGACGGACCAACCAATTTTATTTGTTCAATACTGGATTGAACATTGTAATAACATAGAAGTTACGCACAGGAAATGCCCAAATCTATTAATTCATTTATTTGTTTAAGGAGACACTTGGCATTTTATTTGATAAGAATAATCAACACCATATAGGGTGTTTTTTTTGTGCGGACAAATTTCAATCGTTGGTACAAAAACAGAAAATAAATCTATTTTCACGAATGATAAAATGCCAAAACACCTTAGTTTTCGAGTTTTAAAGACTTGAAGAAACTATAAAACTTGAAGTAGGAGACCTCGTGCGCTCCAATGTTAACGCTTGTCATGATAGTTCCTACCGCACTGAAGCATTACGATAAAAAAATTATTCTTTATTGTTACAATAAAACTTGCAAGCATTTTACGATTACAAAAAATTTGCAATACAGACGTTCATTAGGAAATTAACACTAAGTTATCAAAGATAAACTTTAGTAGCTATTTCATTAAATTAATATAACATGCAAACATTATTTAATGCTTAATAGCTTGAAACTGCAGACAATTTTCTCAACCGTAAAATGCTTGCAGTTCTTATTGTAAAAATATGACAAACCTGTTTTAGTGGAGTAGGAACTTCAGGACTTCACCTTCACCTTTTTCACCTTCTCACCCATCAAGACTTCACTTTTTTCACTTAAAATTAATATAAGTCAGGGTGAATTAATTCAAGTCAAGATCAATTTGTTCCAAGTCAAATTTAAATTAAATCAATCCTTAGATGAGTATTCAGCATTGACGTGATCACTCGTTAATTTGAGCGTTTTTTGTATTGAATATGCCTTTATTTTATGTGGTGAGCAAGACAATCGTTTTTCTTTTCAGCAAAAAATACATAAAATTTCCGCCAGTGCTGCAATCTACAGACAAGCTGTCGTAAAATGGGCTAAATATCCATCATCAGGAGGCAGATTGTGATTCAGATCTTTGAGCGGCGTAAAAGATGCAAGTCAATTATAAAAACTTCTTATTATACTACTCACTAAAGTTCTTTAAAATTATACTTCTATGGCAGTTTACTTCCATTCAAATATTTATGTTCAAAAGTTAATTTTATGAAACGCATACATATAGAAGTACCGAGAAATTATTTGCATCCAAATAGAGATTTAAATGCGAGATATTTCACTTTATCATATGCATGAAATCATATAAACGTGCAACTACATAAGATTATCATTGGACGATATGTAGATTTAATATACACAAAAAAGTAACAACGAAATCCTTTTTTCGCTAGTCCAAACAATTTCCGTAAAAAGAACTTTCAATTTATTTCATCGACAGAGATTATATATTTCCCTAGGCGTATTATTATAATTTGAAGGGATGGCAACATTTTTATTGCTAATGCAGGAATATATGAGTGTGGTAATGCACTCTTTTAAATTGTATTCAAACGGAATCGTACATAAGTACTCAGTGAATCGCATTTGTATATTTCTTTTAAAGGTTAAATCTAAATATCGTCCAGTAGTCATCTTATGTATTCGCATGTATATGATTTCATACATGTGATAAAATGTAATTTCACGCATGTAAATCTTTGAATGAGAGTAATTAAATCCCCGACACTGCTATGTGTAACATAAAATTACCTTTTGAACATAAATATTCGAATGAATGAATACTATCATTAATGTAGAATTTTAAAATAACTTCAATGAGTAGTAAAATGCAAAATGAACTGGTGATTTTTTATATTTAACTGGTAACTTTTACGCCGGTCAAATATCTGAATCACACTCTGCCTCCTGATGCTGGAGACTTAGCACATTTTATGACAGCTTGTCTTTAAATTGTAACACAGCCAGAAGTTTTATGTATTCCTTGTTGAGAGGAAAAACAATTGTCATGCTCATCACATCCAATAGAAACATATTTAACGCAAAAAACGCTCTAATTAACGAGTGATTGTGCCAATTCTTAACTTAACTTAGAGTTGGAGCAATTGAAATTTGACTTGGATTAAATTGAACTTGACTGACATTAATTTGAACTTGACTTGGATTAAATTAAAGTGAAAAATGGAAGCGCTAACATTGGCGCGAACGTGGTATCATACTTTAGGTTTCAACGTTCCGTTAAGTCCTTATAATTCTAAAACTAAGGAGTTTGGGCATTTTATCATTCGTGAAAATTGATTTATTTTGAGTTTTTCAACCGATGGTGGAAATTTCTCCGCACAAAAAATACCCTATGTATATCATGAAATGCTAGGTGTCTCGATCAATTTATAAATAAATATGCGTTTTTGTGTGTAATTTCCCCTATGATATTACAATGGGATTCAGCTTGATTGGATGGTATCATAAATACCATTCAAATAGTATGAAAAACCTGGCATCTGCTCACTTTTGTTCATAAGTAAAATAATTTGCTTGAAAATTGATTCTATTGGTGAGAAAATGCAGCTTATCGGGGAAAAAAGTTATGACAAATTTATTGAAAACTTCTTTGTTAATAATAATTGGAAATATAATACACAATTGATGCTTGCTTCGTTGGTGTGTGCGTCTGTGACGTTCATGAGGATACTTAATGACAACATCTGTGATACGAGTTTCACCAGTGCACAAGTAAAAGAATATTTTAATCACGGATACTATTAGCGTGGATCTATTTTGTTTGTCATCTATATCTTGGGACTTTTTTAAAGGAAACTATCGAATTCCGTCATTTTTGAAGAATCATATACACTAGTAGACATTTATTAGTAAAACATTATTTTTAGCATTCAATTGCCAATTTAAAAGTCGTTCGTAAATAAAGATCACAATAATCATATGTACAGGTTGCAATACCTGCAAGCTGTAATATTCATCTTAAAAATTGCGAATAGGTGGAGTCGGTGTTGGAGTCGCAAAATTCTGTAAAGGTGGAGTCGGAGTAGCAAAATTCTGGAAAGGTGGAGTCGGAGTCGGAGTCGCAAAATTTTGGAAAGGTGGAGTCGGAGCCGGAGTCGCAAAATTCTGGAAAAGTGAAGTCGGAGTCGCAAAATTCTGAAAAGGCAGAGTCGGAGTCGTAGTCGCAAATTTATTCCTCCGACTCCGCAACCCTGCTCCGAACTGATGTTGTAGACTTACGACAGCTAGGCCAGAGATGAGCCTGTCTCAGGAAATTTTTACTCAACATTCAATTTTAGAGCCGTCAAAAGTTATACGTTTCACAAGAATTCTACCCTTACAGAGTCGCGAAACGCTTGCGTTTCTTCGTTTTCAATTTTGAACGTTGAAAACCGGGAATGTCCCGATCCTTGTTAAATGACTGACTTTACGACTTGAAAGTGATAAAATCGAATACCAACATGGTAGTTGCTTGCGGTGCGCGAGGCACTTTAGCTCGCAAATTCACAGCTAGAACAATTAACCTCCATGAAATTAATTCGGTTGTAACAGAAGTGAAATACATATTACGATCCTGATGAATTAATCTAATAACTTCCGAAAAAGTTCAACGGTTCTACACATAGATGGCGTAATAGCGGCGCTGAAAATCAAGTAATGATTTATAAAAACACTGCTGCTGTCTGCTTTTCAATATTTATTGATGGGGAAAATTTATTCACATGAGTTATTTCGATGCGAACGCGAAACAGTTCACCACTGGGAGGAAATTCTCTCATATATAATGATCGAAAAAACACTAAATTATGTTACGAATTATTACACATACAATAGCATTTTTTTGCTTCTCTTATTTTCAAGTTTCTTTTAAAACCTTATTTTGTACTCTTACGTTGTACTTGTCCTGACGCAATATGCAGGAGGGAGGTTACATTTTTCTTCGAAGCAAAGTAGTTGAATCGAAAATCTGTGGTATGGACTTGTCTTATCAAAGCAAGAACTGTGTACTCAATTGTTGGAGTTGAAAGTGTATAATATAGATAAATCGTGGAACATTTGGCTACATTTTAGTTCGCTTAACCTTTTAGGCTTGTGTAAAAAATAAAATTGAACGAATAGAGATAGTCATTTTACAATTCCATTGGAAACAGTTTTCATGAATAAATTAAGATTCTCACGCAAAAAAATAGTCATTCTCACAGCAAGATTGGACTTGTCCATGTATAAACGGTTTAAGGTAGCCTTCTAAAATTGCCGATATTCAATAACTTTCAACGAATGAGGTATATTATTTATGCTTTTAACTAAAAAAATTGAACAGCGTGATGGATGTTGATCAATAAAAGAGAATTTCAATTCAAGAACAGAAATGTACTGGTGTTATGGGGTTTTCAGGTATCCACCTAGTACTCCCAAATAATATTTCACCCACATCTTTAGACGGCAGTATAGCCGTCAATGTTCGGGAAAAACAGCGCAGAGTCAGAACGCTCCAGTGTTTGCCACTTTTGACCATCCCCGTGGGAAATTTGGACGTGAACAAGCCGCAACAGGCAGGTTTTGCCAAAACCCGGCAGAAGTCCGTACGTGCAGCCAGTGGTGACCAAATTCGACAAAGTAGCGCCCGGTAGTGTACTGTCAGCCCTCGTAATGTGGGTGTGATGCTTGTAAGTGTACATTTCATTGTGAATAAATATTAAGATATTTTGTAATCAAATAATGCTACGTCTAAGTCTCTTGCAAGTTATAAATATTGATAGGAGATTCAACTTAGTGTAAATTAAGCAGGCTGCAACTTATGTTAGTGTCGCAAAGTCTGAAATATTTCAGGGCCTAAGTTGATGCGGTGCGTTGTACATGTGCAGAGAAGCTAGTGCAGCGACCAAATGCCCCTTAAATCACCGCAAGATTTTGCTTCCTTCTACTGAAACCATTGAAACATTCGAAAATATGAAAAACTTGATGAAATATTAGGTGTGGTATATTGATGATACACCCATGCATATTGATTTTGGTTATATATTTTGTGCTGTGCAGTGTATATTTTGACTTGCGTATTATCACGTGCATGAGTATTTAAAAATTTCAATTTCTTTTATGCAAGTGAATCACTTCTCTAACGAATATGTAATGTAAATAGCATTGATTTTCGGATCGAATTGGTATAAGAAGTCCAGAAGTGTACACTTACAAGGGCAGTCAGCTGGTGTCAGAGACGACAGCTGAAAGCTCCGGTGTCAAAAATACACCTGTTTATCAAGTCATTGGAAGCAGGTATATTTTACATACTTGTTCAACTATCACTTTCACGATTGGATAATGATCAGACTTAATGATAACAATCAGATTTAATGATAATGCAACGGGTAACTGAGTGTGTGTTAAAAATTACTGAATATAAGGCAAAGCCTTTACAGCTATAAAATGAACACGGCGTTTCAAATTGAGAAATAAAAACTACCCCTGGAAATATTTGTTTATGTTTTTGATAATTAAGCTCATGTATAGACAATCTATCAAAATTTACCTGTAATTAGCTGGCGTCTGTCGTCGATGTCATTTCATTTCGCATCTCAGATATAACTAATCGCACACCTCTGAAGCGCACTGTAAAACTGCAGCGATTGGAAAAGCATGCCCAAAGACCGCAAGTAATCCTCATTCGTACCGAAATGGGCAGACGGTGGTCAGCCCAATTTTTCCCTTTTCACTATTACTGGCTCATAGAAGTGTATCGTAATTTTTTATTTAAAACGTGTCTGATTGAACATTGACTGAAAGTAGCTATTCCCACTCTGAAATATTCTCTTCATTTAACGGATTTTACTATAATTAGTTACGAGGCTGTTTTTATTTCAATCATAATTTGTGTCGACTCACCAAAGCTTCCAGCCCAGCATTTGTACTCAGAGTTCCGTGACGATTCTGGGCCCCAAACCCCCTTGGCTGCTTCATTATTGAAAACTTTACTTATCGCCAACAGGTAATTTTTCAATTCAAGACCAACATTAATGGCTCCCTTTTTAGTTCCAGCGCCTCGGTCAATTAATTACAGCAGTTGCCTGCGGTGATGACGCTGGCATAAAAGTTAAATTCACCATGGAATTGACTACAGCAGCAGTCATTTGATATAGGACTAAAATCTGTAAATCTAGCCTTGGTTACCACTTCAGTCTTTGGCAACTAGAAAATGGAGAAACATTCTTTGGGGTTATATAACATCAGTGTGTGTGTATAATTGAACTTTCTTCCAGTTCATCAAGCGTTAAAAGAGGAATAAAATTGTTTATCATATATACTGAAACAAACTATAAAATTCTATATCCCTTTCTATGTGTAAAAAGCAATGCTTTGATGTACATACATCATCTTCAATTAAGGTTAAAAATACAGAGTAAATTTTAGAGTACCATTGATTAAAATGTAAATCAAATAAAAAAGCAAAATAAGACGCAATTAAAAACACAGATCACATCGTAAGATAACCAGAGTGGAATGATTTTGTACAATAGAAATATTGATCATTGATCATTAGACAACTAGTTGATCTTGCACGACGGTGACATGTTCACGGCCCCAGAGACAATGGCGAAATGGACGATCGAGCGGATATATCAAACTTCTAAGCTACAGTCCGGTTGAATAGTTTTAGAGCGAAGAAATCATTAGTATTTTCATTGAGGACCGGTTATAGTTTACGAATATGTAATGCTTCCATGATTTGGACATGCTCTTTTTTTAACAACAAGATATGAAATTTTCGTATGTAATTTATCAAATTATTTTACTCCAAAACTATTCAATAGAACTGTAGCTTAAAAGTTGAAACATCTTGTTGATTGTCTATTTCGCTCTTGTCTCTGGTGCCATGAACATGTAACGGTTGTGCAGTATCAACTAGTCCTCTAACGATAAGTATTTCTATCGTACAAGAAGGCATGACTTGCTGAATTGTTGCAATGGAACCTAAGGGCTATTTATCAGTTTTGAGTGGTTTTAAGCATCATTCAAAGTGAATATATATCATTAAAGAAATTTTTCCTTTGCTGATCAAGAAACTAACGACGGTTTTGCCTACCGCGATCTGGAAATGCGTTGAAAAGATTTGGATTTTTATTACGGTTAGGTGACATCAGTTTGAGCGAGAGGGTCTTTATAAGACGTAAATTTCCCATTTGCCATTGGTTAGAGCCGTTTATTAATTAAACAAGGAAAATTCTCTCTGTAAACTTAGGTTAGCGGGGAGAGGAAGACGTAGGTATAGATGAATACATAAGTGAATATAGTAGAGCAACATTCAATTATTATGTCAATACATTATTACTTATTTATTTTGTCTCGAACTTTCAGGCCCTCAAGTTATAAAGAAGTGATGCTATTTTTTATACCAGTTTACTACTTAATTCAATGACTCATCACAATAAACAGTACTATGGCCAGGCGTAAATTTTGACAGGCAAATATTACATCTACGGTAGCGTTTGTACACACAATGGGCGAAGCAAATGTTTTTAAAATAAGAAATTATCTTCCGGATGATTTCAAATAGAACTGAAAAAATTTCCAAACATATTGAAATACATTAAATTAGAATATGCCAAAATGAAAAAAGGCTAGTTAGCAATGAAATTATTTTTAACATGTAATTATCACATTATAGATGGAAAGAATTGGTAAAAATAAAAACGAGTAAAGGTTCTGTTCATACTACTTTGTAGCATTACCTTGATTCAATTTTGCAGTAAATAATTCATTTCTGTACTTCCTAAATATGAATTACATGTTTTCCATCGAATTTCATTCAATCCGTCTTCGTATGTCTTCTTCAGATCCTGAATGCAGCTGGAGATCTACAATGAGCTTGTCTTCAAATAGCGCTATAAGATCTTGACTCCGTCTAATTCTGGGAACTGATTTGGGCGTTCGCGTTGTTTCACCTGGTGATCTGTAAGCAAGTCTTTTGTAGATTTATCTGAGGGCCTAGGGTCGCTGTATTGTTGGAGATCCATAAGTCTGGCAGCTACATCCTATCGTTGCAGAATACATAGAAGTGTTCAAAACATCTTAATAGAACACCGAATTTATTCTATCTTCTATTATCATTACAGCCTGTTCTATTCACAGGCAAATATCTTCTTCAACCGATGATACTACCACGACCAAACTTTACCTTAAGATTTACGTCAGGCGTCTCGATCGAAATACTTTTCATGCACATATTTTAGAAACCCGTGAAGTCGTCAATCCACGATAGTCGAACCGCGAAATGTCGAGGGAACGCATGTGTAATTCAAGTCTCTCTAGAACACTTCAGGGTGTAAAATACATGTAGAAAAAAGGTCTTAAGAACATTATGGAAGCTTTCCTTTACTCCGAAGATAGATTTAAAATTTTTACCCGTGTTTGTTGTCTTGGCAAACGTACAGTACATACTAGGATTCAGAATGAATCAGCAGATTAAAGAAACGGGAGTGATCTGACAGCAATACTTATAGGTAATGTAAATTTAATAAATTGGCGTACGTGTTCTACCTCTCATTAACTTCAGGAGAACTCGATTGATGAAGAGCAAAATTTCGTGCCCGTCCATAAATAACTATATACATAGGAATGTACGTATATTTCTACACAGGTGTACTGTTTAAGAAATTAATATTGCCAGGATATGCAATTATGGAGGTTCACTGCATCTGATGGATTTCGGAAAATTGGAGACGTAATGGAGCTATCTTACTCAGATAAGCTTATTACACACTGCCGGTGTTTCAGTAATGAGACTCTTTTGAATATTCTTATACATATTTACATGCATATTAGTTTATTTCAACAGAATTTGCTGCCTGTATTGAATAACTCACACATCTCACAATTGGATGATCATCAAAATCACATTACTTTAGCCGATATCTTCGAGGGTGCATGGATCCTAATTATTCAGAAGTGTCTCTCTGTGAAACACTTCGGCCCCTTGCATAATTGGGCGAGGCGGCTTTGCCTCGCTAGCTCCGTCAACGAGTTTGCTGCTCGCTAGTGTGAGCGAGGCGCTGTTCCGGGAAGTGGAGCCGTGTGATGAAACCCTTCACGAAGTGGTCCAGTATCTAACACTGAGTCATCACATCAATAAATATGGCTTGCACGTAACCCAACCTCGGCAAACAAAACATAAACTAGTCAAATTTAACAAATTTCCTACATGCCTCTTGGCATTTGACCCCGTGACAATTTTGGAGTTAAACTACCTTCTGTCCGGCGACTTGGAAATTGATGAAGATGGAGTATTGCATCATATCTGATTATCGTGAACATGATACATTCTTTCACTGGCATAAACAAAGTCTAGCTTTTGATAGTAATTATCGCGTAACTGTAGTAAGTAATGAAAACCTGCTAGGTATGGAAATCAACCGTCAGTAATGCAAAATAAAAAAGCATAATAAGTAATCACGTAGAAGCTTAAATCTATTGCTTCAATTTTCTTCATCACTTTTTTGTTTTTGTTCTTGGCTTTATACAGTACGTCCAACAAAAACCCGAACCGAATATTTATTTCCCCGTATCAGTAATGCCATCATAAAAGTACCATAAGCATTTAATTTCTAGCAAAATTATCCTTCAAATACTCAGTTGAAAAGTGTACCAAGAGTGTCGGTACAGATGACAATGAAATATAACAATTCCTATCAATAATGCTGTATATGGGTGTAGGCAAGCTGCCTGCAGTGTACGATTACTGGAGTACGCTGCTGAGGGATGATGCATTAGATGATATAATGAGTAAGCTTAGTGAGTTAGAGGAAAAAATCTCTGAAAGTGTATATACATTTTACTGACGACAATAGTGAACACAATAATGACGATATACAGGGTGTCCAACACTTTTGTTGCCAAACTTTAACATAAGGTAGCGATCGTCGAAATGAACACTTTTTATTCCATTAAACTATGGTCGAAAATGCTTAGTTAAAGAGTTACAAAGACTTGAAGTTGGACAGTTACTAAAAATAATTCGAACACTCTCTTGCGGAGACGAATCCAAGGCGGTAAACTGCGGCACATCAATGGCAAGGATACGAAATGAGAAGTTATAGGCAAGTATGTGAAACATTTATTTTTATTAATTAGCATTAACTTTTTAATGTTGTGATAAGGAAAAAGCATTTTCGATATCGAAAATAATTATTATGAGCACAACAAACGAAACCGTAAACTAGGTTACATGTTTACAAAAGCTTTTCAAAATAGCGCCCATTTGTTTCGATGCAGGCGTTCAAACGCCTCTCCAATGATTGGCGGACGCGAGCAAAGACACAAGGAGTTTCACGAATCCTTTCCGAGGCTTCAACAATCCTACCCATCAGGTCCTCTTCGAATTGAATCGGTGTTTCATACACTAAACGTTTCATATGCCCACAGAAAAAGTAATCTTGGGGCGTAACATCAGGAGATCTTGGGGGCCACGCGATAGGACCGCCACGGCCTATCCAGCGATTGGGATATCGGGCATCCAATAATTGCCTAACAGCAACCGCAAAGTGTGCAGGAGCACCATCATGTTGAAAATACATTCCTCTGATGTCAGCTAAAGGTACATTTTCCAGTAGTTCTGGCAATACTTCTTAAGAAAAATGTAATAGGTACGTCCATTTAGTCTCTCTGGTAAGATGTACGGCCCAATCAGATGGTCACCAAGAATTCCTGCCCAAACATTTATTGCGAATCTAACCTGATGTCGACATTGTCTTGTAGCATGTGGGCATGTGGATTGTTGCCAGACCACATGTGCAGGTTATGGAGATTAAGTATTTTTTCTCGAGTAAATGACGCTTCGTCTGTGAATAAGACTCGTGATGGGAAACGAGGTTGTCGATCTGTTTTCTGTTGAAACCACCTCGCAAATTCAACACGACGTTCGAAATCTTCACCGTGCAATTCCTGCACACGCTGAAAGTGAAATGGATGTTGACCACTGTTATGTAGTACTTGCTGCTCAGTAGTTTTGCTTAAATGTAAAGCATGTGCACTAGAACGAGTGCTTGAAGTAGGATTGTTTCGAAAATATTCTAAGACTTCTTCCACCTTGTCTGGATCTGCTACTCTCCTTTGGCGTCTTCCTTCAGGTGTTGGTCTGTGAAATGATCCGTATTCACGTAATCTCCGGTGTATGGCTGTGAATGTTTGACGCGATGGAACATGTCTGTTAGGATGCCTTTCTGCGTAAATTCCATTGAATTTCCATTTGCTGCACCATACACTAGGTGCATATTCGCTAATTCAGCATTGGATACTCCCTCCATTGCCGGTGATACATTTGCAGCCGAAGAAGTACTAACAGTAAACAAACTAATCTTTGTCGTTGATGTCGAGGAGCACTCAGAATATCGGATGAAAAGCAACTTCACGTATTTGTAACTTTTTAACTTAACATTTTAGACCATACCTTAACAGAATAAAAAGTGTTCATTTCGAAGATCGATACCTTAAGTTAAAATTTGGCAACGAAAGTGTCGGACACCCTGTATGTTGGAAGCTTTGGCAGCGGTTTGAAGTATTTCTTGATCACTGTACGAAGGTTGAAGGCAACTCATACCAAAGTGTAGATGAAGAAATGGAAAGAAAATGGAAGTGGAAGAAAATGGAAGGAAATGAAAGAAAAGGCAGGAAAACAATGCCAATGCATCAGAAATTATCCCAATAAGGGGGGTTTCAAACCTTTTTTAGATCAAGCTGTAGTGGAATCATTCCTGATTTACCATCGTATCAAGGAAAAACATTTATCACAAAAATCCTGGAAGAAAATGAGGAAGACCTGTTGCGTAGTTAAAAGGAGTTGATGGTAATGACAAGATCTACCCCTAACCCTCCATCAGCTGTTGTTTTTTTGTGATAACTTTTTCACAATCGCATAAAGAGTGATTTATTTTTGGGCCTAAAAAATAAGCAAACTTGCTTCGTTGATTGTCCCAAGAAGTGAACATGCGCCATGACAGTGACTGGAAGCGACTCTAGTCGCATCTTCCAGTTACACTAGAACCCATCCAAAAACTTTTTTCTTTCGATACAGAACAACCCAAAGATTTTCAGTTGTTATGGCAACAAAAAATTGATTTCCATTTTACCCATAATTCCTTGTATTTTATATTAGCATTAGAAGAAAGTAAGTTTGTTACGCATGTTATTGTTTGTGAAAAATATATTGATATAATGAGTCAATGTGCATGTCTAACTTGCTACTATAATGCGGCAGCTCGACAAAATTGGAAGCTACCGTAATGTGGCAACTCAACAATATTGTTGAGACTCGTAACTTGAGAAATATGTTAGATACGGAAAATTTTCTTAAACAAAAGTTGTTACTCTACTTCAAAGATAAAGGAATTTGGCACGAAAAAAATGTTTTTACCCAAATTCTGCAAGTGATCATTAAAGGGTTAACCTATAGAAAAAGTATTTATGTTTATGTTGGTATTATTGATACGGGAGAATAAATAATCGGTTCCTGTTTGTGTGGGACATACTGTACGAAAGTACTTATCTAGATAGGTAAGCTATCCCTTTTATGCAAGCAATTACAATATTGTATACAGTTCACTCTCATAATTAACTCGTATTGCTGGTATGCTCATAAGTAGTTCAACGTCAAAAACAACCTATATCTATCAGAATATTCGTTAGTTTTTGCTTTAAATTGTTTACTTTTGTTTTTCACCACCTGTAACGTAACACTTCAGAAACTCAGCCAAGATTCTCTTCTGAAAATAAGCGCAGCGAAGAACGACAGAAAAGGCGACGGCAAAGCTGATCCCCTGACCAAATAGCATCGAGACGAAATTGAACTCGCAGGACCGCAGGCCGAGATAAAATGTTCGCACAGGCTCGAAAACGAAAGAGTGGGTGCCAGCTGACACTGCAAGGGTGTTACGGCAAGGGCTGGGAGAAAAGTATTGATACACCCGCAATTAATTCGATCAATAGAAGGCATGCATGAGGTTACCGAGGCAACAACTGCTCCCAAATAAAACTGAAGCGATAATTAAGATACGCAGAGGCGAAGTGACACAGCGAACCGAACGAATGAGAAATAAGCAAACGAAGACTGCTGCTCCAAAATTCTGACGTCACGAGTTTGCTAGTGGTTAAAAGATGTGAATTGTTTCAGTTTGTTAACATGGAAAAACTATTCGAGTTCTTCTCAAGTTGAAACTCTCAAGTTGTTCATTAATTTATTTAGGAAAAACGCTATCAAGGGGTGAAATTCAATTTTTCGATATCACTAGCATCATGAGATTAGAAGATTTTGAAGATATTTGTCACATTGAAGAATGGTAAGGTAATTTTGAAGCTAGATTTGTTAGTTTAGAATAAGTACAGTACTCGTAAGTATACACACCCACAAAACCAAGAGATATATTTTTAAAATAACAAACGGTTGCCCAATAAATTTCTACCACGTAAAATATCGGAAAAATTGTAGCACATGACGAATAATGTAATAAAATATTGCACAAAATATGAGACGTTCTTTCAAATGTTGCGGTAGAAACTGACTAGGCGCAAGAGAGCAGTATGTTTTGGAACTAAGCCATGGGGGTGACCAGCTCATGGCCCGTTATAACATCAACAACAGTAATATTTTTTGACAAAGCCATTTCCATCCCTATTATTAAGTATATAAAAGAGCTTTAGAAAGATTACGAAAGCCTTCGTTAAATCAAGTGACAAAGATACGGGAACACAAATTTGTATCTACTACATATTAGAGTTGAGAGGTAAACGACCATCTGGAAAGTAATATTTTTAGGCCACTAGTCAACGATTGAGATAGAACCAATGAGATCATTCTGTTCAAAAAGAGCAAAGGAGATGCTCATATTTTTTATAACTGTTTAATTGGTATGGCTAAATCCAAACTTAAGTAGCGATTAAATGCAAATAATTACCACGGTTCAATTTCTGATCCTTCCCTTTTTCATTCAAATTCTAAATTTATAATTGAAAACTGTAATTTGACTACAACAATTTTCAAGAATCTTTCAAAATGAACATATTCAGATATTTTATGCCATGCATATTCATACATTCAAACCTTCCCTTACTGAATATCATTGATTATATTGTTCCTAAAGGATTTAACACGACTGCATCAGAAATTATTCGAAAGTTAGTTGTAGTCCACAATTTTTGCCGATTTTTAGTGCGGTGATCATGTCGGGTGGGTTGACAAATGTTGGTGCAATTTAAAAATCTTTTTCCACGTTGGGCTTTCGCCAGTGGATTTATAAGCAGTTCCTGTGTTGCGTCAAATTTCACATCCATCAAATTAATAGAAATTTTTTGCGTAAGCCTTATTCTGCATCCCTTCTGACTATTGATGACCTCAGTGGTTTCAAAACGCTGTTGCTTGCATCTTGGTATACTATTTCCCATTAAAATTTTCATAAAGTGTCTTTAGATGGAATCACCTTTATTTATTTCCCTATCATTACCATCAGGTTGTATAAACATTTTATCAGCTTCATAGTCTAAGGAGAGGGATAGAGTGAGGGAAGACCAAGCTCAGCGTGTAAAAGAGTTCCTTCTTTAACTTCTTCAGCCCGTCTTCTAAGTTTGCCACAACCACTAGAGAGTGTGCGGTGAGGGGTATGTAATTGGGATCAAACCAGGATTTTTTTAATTCACATTTTGACGCTTAACCGCCTGCTCTTCAATGTCTATAATGCCTATAATTTCAACGTCTCTATCTTCCCGTTATTATTGGGGTATTACTATGCATAGTGAAAACTTTCAGATATAAATAGTTAGTCACTGCAATAGTTGCAAGCGTACATGCATCATAGGTCAAATAAAAACCATGTTTGTAAATCAAGACAGAAAATAAAAAATATTTATGCAGGCTGTTTAAAGAACTGTTATCCTCATTTTTAAATGCTTATGATATTAAAAATAGTGACTCAATTTTAAAGCACTGGATCTCATTGAATACATAAATTAATTCTTATCACATCCACAGTTGTAAACATGCTACAGTTATCTTGTGAAATACATAGTAATATGTCCTGTAATTCGTAGACAAATTAATCCAATCCCTTTAAAATGCAACTAACTAGAAACAGCAAATATTCTTCGTCTATTCAAACGAGAAGCTACAAACAACTGTCCCACTTACTTTCAAAAGCTTTTACTGGCAGATTATCTCCAACTAAACTAAAAAGGTATCCCAATGTACGCAAATTAAATTAAGAAGGAACTGTGCTCAATTTGACCAAAGTTAAAAGTGGGAGAAACAGAAAATCACAAAAATATTAATGAGATTTCCCCAATGATTCAAGAAAACCAAAGATTTTCGTAATGAAGAAATAATTTAAATACGCTCTGTTTATTTAAATTTAAATCAATCTAATCATTCGAAAAGATTTCAAATTTTATCCTTACAAAATCCAGTGGAATTTACTGAACAAGACTGCTTTGATTATTGTTTTTTATTTCCAATTTTCGAATACAAAACTTTTTTCTTTTGAAAAAGTTTACCCAAAATGTGATAGAAAATTAATTTTTGCATCCAATGAGACCAAGTATGTTAAAATCGGTTCTCTGCTTTCAATTTCATAGCATTTAAAAATAAAGTAAGTAATTTTTAAACACCCTGTATCCCGCTGGGTTTGCAGAAGAGGCTTATGAATAGCACGACAAGCACTCGCGAGAGGTCCCCTTAGAGCGTCTGTAGTGCACAAGCAGGTACCAGCAGCAAAGCATCAGCCTAACACCAGTTATTGAAAAGTGTGCCCACTCGTATCTAAAATTCCGTGTTAATGAAGGCCCAGACAGCGATTCCCCAAACTACAGATCGTCGCTGATGCAATCGGCAAATTGCACAAGCGTGCCCGAAAAGTAAATGACAAAAATTATCTATCCTCGGTAAAAATTACTAATTTTTTGCGATGAATTTTGGTTCGACTCTCTGTCTTCTAGCCTAATAATATCCGTTGTGTGTTTATTTGTATATTCATTTATGTATTTGTTTGGTGTTCCCTTCTTAAGAAACATAGGATGCTTGAGTTTGCGGTATCATGGATACCAAATTCCTCAGGGTAACATTGAAAGATCTCCTTTACATGCATTGATATTTTTGAAATTTTATCAAGATAGGTTAGTGTAGGATAGGTTCGGATAGAAAAGGTTAGGATATATTAGGATAGGTTAGGTTATTGGTCAGATAATGTTGATGGAATATTTTTACGGGTACACCTAGCCTAACGATGACATTGTCTGTGGAATTTCCACGGGTCCTGCTGCTACCTAATAATACCCTTGGTTTATTCGTTTGGAGTCCGCTTCTTCTATTTCTCTGTCACGCCCATACGGACAGTTATAATAACCGTATCTTTGATACAAGTTTCAACAGTGCACAAGTACAAGAATATTTTTTTATCACGGGTACTTAGGGTGGATATATTTGTTTGTCATCCATATCTGGAATATTCGTATTGAATCCCGACATTTTTGGCGGGTCGTGCACACTAATGGAAGCATATAGAACTTCCATGTTTCGAGAGGCTACTTGAAGTATAACTTGAAGAGACACCTCGTAGTCAGCTTCTCGGTGTCTTGAGTTACTTGAATCTTCGGAGAAAAATCAGTAGACTAATTTAGAAAAATTATTCGTTTCTTTAAAAATTTGCTTAAATGATAGTTAGTGGAATACAGTGATGCTAATCAGAAAGGTACAGTTGAAAAATAATCTGCTAAAAATTTTCAGTAGCTGCATAAACTTAAGAAAAGTGCTGCTTCTGAGAAGTGATCTGAGAGTTCATCAAGTACATCAGTGAGTTGCTTGGGTTTGCGTAATTCAGGGAAGTCTGCAAACGAGATCAATGAGAGGGCGAATTAAAGCTGATGTGTTCACGAAATTATACTGTGGAATTGTGTTTATCATGAGAGGAAACTCGTACGTTAATTCTAAGCGATTAAGAAATTACACGATCTTTTCTGTGAGAAAATTTGTATTCAGACTAAAAACTACGACTACAAAGCCTCGCGCCAGAAAGCATTGGGTTCGCCATAACGAAGTGTAGGACACTTAGTATTATGTTCAAAAAACAAGTTCAGCAATCAATAATTTCAAAGCTGTGAACCAGATAAACTGTGAGATTTTTTCGCGCCTCAACAAGATGAGACAGATGAGTCAATAAAATTTGAAAAATGGACTAGTTGACTTACGTTCTTAATTTACAATTCAACATACAAGCAGAAACGCTGATTTACTCTTACAAAATTATTTTTTTAAAGTTTAGCTGATGTTCTCCTTCATTACGAGTCTTTCTTTATATTGTTGGCTCCGTTGTTAAAGTTTTTTTTTGTTCATTAATCATTGCGAAAAGTTGAATTTTAAAAAGATATTTAACATTTCCTTCTTGATTCATTTTCATCAATCAATAAATTTTTATTTACCTTATGTTCGTTTTGTAATTCCATAAAATATTCATGCATGCAAAGGAACATTGAATAGGAGTATTACACATACTATTATCAGCAGTGGAGTTCCAAGGTTTGATACAGTGAAAAGAAGGCTTAGCATTTAAACCATGCCTCTGAAATAACGCAGAACCATGAGTGTAATTTTAGTCGACATCACATTATCAAAATATTGTGAGTGATTATTTGTTGTTAAAGATCAACATTTACGTTAATTTTCGGTAAACAATAAAACAATGAAGAGGAAATTGTTGGTGGTCAGACAGTTTTAGAAATTTTGGACTTCACATGGAATCAGAAGAGTAGCCGAAGTATTCTAAGATCGGGCACAAATAGTATTTTTGCAAAATAAATTCCTCGTGATTTTATTTTTATTTGTTTAATAGTTTAAGTTTAACCGTCATACGAAATAAACGGATGAATCAATGAACTGTCATGAGTTTTTGGTACTTCTTTCAGTAGTATGAGCTTGACTTTGAGTAAAACATCATTGCACGTGTATAGATTTGTGTGCATACGACTGATTTGACCTTTATAGGCTAATTTTTTGTCGTGTAATGTGTTCAAGAATTTTAAGCTTTCAGGTGGTCAATTTTTTTGCCTCTAGTCCTAACTCTACGGAGCAGGGTCATTTTTTCAAACAGAAGAGCACGGATATATTTTATTTTATTAATATTTTTCAAGATTTCATATGTTTCGAGCTGGGACGAAACATTTTTAAATTACTAGTTAATATGTTGGTGATGTTTATGTAATTTTTAGAGAGAAAATTCGATGCTGAGTCAATTTGTACGCATGAAAGTTAAAAAACTACGTGCAGTATGTCAGTCCAAAGCTCGCTACACAGGCAAGAGAAGGAAAAAGCCTAAATGGGAATAAAAAGTAGAATGAATAATAAAAGAAGTATAGAGGGAAAATTCGAATAAAGAAGAATTAAAAGTAGAGGCAATAGTGCAGGACGTCGTGTGTACGTTACGCCGACCTCCACCACGAGAAAACAATGAGGTGAAAAATGGAAAATAAGGTCTACCTAACTCTGCATCCAAACCCACAGCAGATTACCTCAACAAGCGCTGTTGACACAGTGGGGGTAACTTAGGCAGGCTCTGACGAGCGCGTCTTCTCCACGGAAAGCTAACGAGGACAGACACCGTGAGCGTACCCCTCTGTGTGCAGCTCAGGTGACCAAAATGTTCCAAAGTAGCTCTACGTCCCAAGATGTAATGTAGGAAAATTACCTTCAGCGCACATCCCTGACAAAAAGGCAAGAATTTGCAAAAAGTTATAGATCTATGAATTTTGTTTACAAAAAAAACAAAAACATATGCAAACAAACATATGTTCCGTAAATATATGCAAATGTTCACAAAAATATTTGCAAATGTTCCGGAGTTTCAACAAGCAGCAGACTCTGTACGAACGCTCTCTCTATGTTTCCCTTACCTTGGACCTCAGTCAGAATTAATGAAAAAACAAATACTGGAGCTACTACAAAAATATTTCAGTAATGTAAAATTTTGATTAATATTAATCAATAATTACAAAATTGAATCATTTTTAGATTCAAGGAAAAACTTCCTACTGAGAAGCAGGCATCCCTAATATACAAATATGGTTGTGCACTTTGTGCATCTGAGTATGTGGGCATGACTACCCGTACTCTGGGATGTAGGATTGCCGAGCATCAAAGTAGGAGCCACCGGACGGGAAACATTTTGGCAAGCCCATCCAACTCAGCCATCCGAAATCACGCTTTTGAATGCAACACAGCAGTCAAGAAAAATAGTTTGAAAGTCATAGCCAGGGCAACATTGTGTTCAAAATAACGGATTTTTGAGTCTCTTCATTTTTAAAACAAAACCTGTTTTAAATATTCATCTTAGCTCATTTCCTTTCTCTCTAGTCAATAAGTAAGGTCATACATTTTTTTGAGTTGTCTTCTTTTTGCATTTTACAGATGACTTTTTGTTCGAATTCGTATTGCTGATGATGAGCGAAGGCCCGAAACGGCCATTTTTTACGAGCCTTTTACAGTCTCGAGAACATATTTTAATGAAAAATGTTTTATAACATTTTCCTGGTTCTTTCCTTCATGAATATTTGGACCGAGTAATTGTACTTAAGGTGAGTTACGATCGTTCATGTATTTGAATAAGAATAATGTTTATAAACATATTGGTATTTGGCTGCAAGTATGACAAAACGTTATTATACACCCTTTTTCCTAACATTTCACTCAAGATCGCTATCATCAAAGTTTGAAAGTCTTGTCGTCTTCCTTAGATACAAGAGTTATTGCAATAATTTAGATGAGTTAGGAACAATATTAGATGGGAAACTTTTGTTTACAATATCAGCAAAATCCAGCAAAATTAAAGGAGCAGCGATATTCAGGCTATTTGAATGAGGATGTATCTTTAGACGCATGATTTGTTTCACGGCTGAAATGAAGTTGGAAACATTCGAAATGTTCATTGGGACAAGAAAGAAAAAAAGGAGTTGAATAAATTTTAAGCGTATCGTAGGAGACTAGTCGAGTTATTCCTATACTTTTCCATATTTTTGCATACATTGATAGATAATTTTGAACACATTTGCCACATTATTTTCTGTGTGATGAGATACAGTCTAGCAGCGTTTACGAGTTTAATTTTTTCAATCTATTAACTATGTTTGAACAATATTAAATTTGTTGTCATTATTTATAAAATGAAACAATGTTACTCTTTAACAAGCATCCCAAGATTGAGTTGATGATAATTTAGGATTATAGAACACATTTTTGGGGTTTACATGAATCAATATCGATCAAAAGAATTGAAGCGAAAGAAGGAGGAATATGTATTAGCTATCCCGATCTCAAGACTAGATGAAATAAGCTTGACTGCTGAGCTCCAAATCAAGGAGGCATGATACCTGATCACAGAGCTTTCCTTCCACTCAAGGCTGCGAGGTTACACATCGCACAGCTTCTCTAGCGTTCAAGTGAACAAGATAACAGATCGCGCAGATCTGTTATTATTAAGTCAGGTAAGAAACCAGTTAAAGCAGCTTCACTTGACGTGAAGAGAATAAAATTCAAATTCAAATTAGATTGTATAGTTCAAGTCTAGATGCGATATATACTGCTTCTACGTAGGACATGAATAGGGCAATTCAGCAACATAAATTTCTTGGAGAAGCGCGATACCAAATATATAAACAGTTTCTATGGAAGTGACACACTAGACCTAATGTGGCTATAGAAGTTTTGCTAGAAGTGAGATAGCAGATTTGCTAGAATGTTGTTAGAACTGAGATATCATATCAAATGTATAAACAATTACTATGGAAGTTAGATACCAGACCAAATGTATAAATATTTGCTACAGCAGTGAAATACCAAACCAAATGCATTAACAGTTGCTACAGAAGTGAGATACCAAACCAAATGCATACACAGTATTTACAGATGTGAAATACCAGACTAAATGTACGTACATACAGTTGCTATACAAGTGAGATACCAGGGCAAAGAACTCAACTTCAATCAGAAAAAATAAGAAGTCGAATCGATATGCTCCACAATCAGATGATTACAAAGGATGTATTGGGCGTTCAGAAGTCAGTTCTGTGATTAAGATTCACTATTAAGCATCTTGACATAGAGTCTATGGGAGACGTACATGAGTGTTCTGATGTTGTGTCATACGTGGAGCCGTTGTGAAATAATTGGAATTTAATGGATGCCATTTTGAAAGAAGTGGTCATCCCACCAAGTTCATATTGCAAAATGCCGCACGTCGCTCAACATTTAATCCCATTCCCGAGAAGGTAGGGCGACCAGAGGCGAATTCAAAGAGCCGTTAGAGTCACGATGATACAATTTGTTGGCACTTGCACACGAGTATAAAACAACGCTGTCGAGAGCTTAACAACCAAGAGAATGCTTGACATTTTGGATTTAAGTGCATCAAAGTTACATCTGACAAAAACAACTTGAAAATATAGGTCGGAAAATTGACGCTGGAAACAAGCAAAAGATCTACGTACGTCACAAAATATATGCATCTGAAACATTTGAATTAAAGGTGAGCCTCCAACAATGCGGCCACACAACCACCATGTGCGACGTACAAAAGTTGAACTGCTCCTACATGCGCGGCCGCGTTTTAATGACGAAAGACAGAATCTATCATACGACGCTAAGAGTTGAGTGGATGTCACAATGAAAGAACGTGACGCAGATTAAGACGAGCAATGAGTGCACTCACGAGATCAATGAGTTGGGAGAGGCGCAGTCTCATCCAGACGGTGATGGTCTCGTTGTTGTTGCTGACGGGTCTGATGAGCCTGTTGTACGAGCTGAGCAGGTCGTCGTACAGCCTCTTCGCATCAGGGTTGGCCACCACGCTCACCGGCAAGTTCAAGCACAGCAGCAAAGTAAAAAAAATAAATGAAACAGGGCGGCCAGGATACGTGAGAGCAGTTGGGAGGTGGGCACAGCCACGAAGCTGCTCCATCCTGGCCGAGACTCGAGCTAACGCGAGCACCGTCCTATATGACGGTCTGGGTTGCACTGACGCTGCTGCACTGCTGCACTCTGCACCGTGCTGCTCACTCAACTGCGTCTTTGCACAACTTTGCTCAGTAGCACAATGCACCCTTCAGTGCAATGACTAAGCTCTTGCTGAGATTTTTTGGAATAAAAGTATCTATTGGAATGATTTTACGATGTAACTGCTCAACTCTCTACGAAGCTCTCGGTAATCAGCCATTTAGTTCAGTTATCAGATGTAAACAGCTCGCTAAACTGATGCAGCAGGGCGCACTTTCTCTCTCTGCAAGTTCAAGTGCATTGCAACCTCTCCGGCACTGACTGTGCTGTGAGAACGTGCATCAATGGCTGACGGCACTGCCAATTTTGACATTTTTGTGATACATAAAACACGATTAAACAAAACTTCTGGTCCAGGCACTGAAAAAAGTACTTCACATTCTTATTAATTTAGAACTTTTAATTGTTCATGAAAAAAGTATACATCAGAGGAGCAAACATTACTTGCATGCTGGTGCGGTGGTGCATCATGCAGGCATTTAAAATTTAGAAAATAAGGGCAATTTTCTAAATCTTGGAAAGCTAGTATCCCCCTCTTGCTTACAATGGATTTACTAACTCGAAAATAGCGTACAGCAAATAATAATTTCGTACTTGCTGGATTGCCCAATACTAATGACACGCGTTGCAATAATCAATGTACTTTTTAAACTTCAAAATTCATCCATATTATTTCTGAAATTAAGTCCTTCTTATGGCTGCAAATCAGGAATATGAGATTGTTTGCATGTCACTGCTAACTCTACGGAGTTTACTCCTGAAATTTAACTATCTCGTTTCGTTGCCGGACAACGCTATAGCCACTCCCGGAAAGTAATAATTTTATTTACTCTGATTACAACAGAATAAGCCGATCATTTACAAAGAGAGTCATTGTGTGTATGATTGACGTTTCCTCATAAAATTTTTGTTTTAAAATTTAACGTGATGCGAAGCACTCAACGATTCATGTATAAATTACGAATTTTATATATGTAAAATATGCCATATTGGGAAATGCTGTACGGTTGTGCTACCCAATGAAAATTATTCATTCGTTTTTCCTGGGTGTAAATTTTCCCAACATAAATCGCGACTCAAGCTAGTTTCTCCTCCCCCCCCCCCCCCCCCCACCAGCTCCAAATGCAACACTTGACACATGGACGACACAGCGCAGCGTTTGCATTTTGCATCGCAGAGCCGCAGGGCTGCGACCGAGTGAGGGCTCCCAGCATCTGCCCTGAGCTGAGCGAGTGTCGTCATCATGCTACAGCCGGCCCGTCTCTCAAACCAGACACACGTTTTAATAGTTTCACTAGCAGCCTATAATATATAGAAATTTTAACATGATGTATGGGTATGAGTTTGTGAATCTTTCAAGCTGTGTCTTTGTTCGAAAATTAGTTCGCATATTTGGTCAAATTATTTTGTTCTCAAAATTCTTTTTTCATGAAAAATTACATTGATGTGGTTACTGTAAATAGCTATGCCTACCTATTAACTGACAATTGATATCTCCGCTGTTTGAAACTTCGTTCATTACGACGATTGTTAAAAACTTTGATTAATGCCTAAACTATTTTCTTCGTATTTTAAATAGTGTTTTTTTATTATAGAGTAAAATATTTATTCCATTGGAAGAAATACCATCTATCTCATTTTTTAAAAACAGTCCTTCATGTTTTATTTCATGATTCTCACAGACGAAATGAATAAAAACTCTTCGCTATGAAGTTCTACAAAACACATTCTTACACATGAACATCAACGCTTGGAGTGTTGTCTTGTTGAGCTTTCGCTGCACTCGAAGGAAGAGCGAGGTTTTGATGACACATTTTGTATTCTGCGTCATTCATGGCTATAAACGCTGGGAGGGTTTCAGTAAAAAAATTAAATATTCTACTAAATAAGAGTTACACAGTGTGTACACTTCATCTCATCAGTATGATACAATCCGTGAGCACAAAAATTCCTATGTGATAGCTCGAAGGTGTTATTACCAACGCCATTCTAATACTTAAAAAAACTCTTGTTTTAAAGAGATTGTAAATGCAAACAGTTCCAGTAGCTTCAGTCCCGCCAAACGCTGATGTCCCGCCTATTTAGGAGTGGTGCGTTGAGAACAGAAGCCGCCTAACATCAGTTGCAGTCACAGTTAATTTTCACGACTCATTGCTTATTCCCTCCAGCAAGCGCCCAGTGCCAGTGCGGCAGTGTCCCTACAATCTCCCTAACGAGTAACTCCTTTGTTCAACCAAATGTTGCTTCAGTTCTGCCGCATTGCTTCGGCCAATTCATGCATTTGCGCATTAACGAATTCATGAATGCACCCACAACACAATACACTCAAGTCTGAACTGTCTTGAAGATACTCAAATTTAATCTTATAGACACTCATGAAATTTGATTCACTTCAACGCGGGCGCTCTCTCAGTCAGCACAGTACGCTGCTGTACTGTACTGCCTCATCATGTGTGCAGCTCACCTACCGAACGCTGTGGAGGATCTCAGTCTTACATCTTTAAAATTCATGATCATTTCATTGAAAAAAGCAAACGACTTTTTACAACAAAAATTATTCTAAAAAATACCTGAAATGAAAAATTAACCCTTGTGATGTATTTTTCGTAAGAAGTTTGGTTTGAAGAAAAGTAATTTATTACGACTTACGCTTACAGCCATAAGGCTAATCATTGACTCATAAGAATGTTATGCAGAACGTACGCTGGAAATGTTTCTAGCTTGTATTCTTTCCAACATTTAGCAAAACTAAAAAATTACATGTATATTTTAATCTTCAGAAAAGTATTATTCAATTATATTTTCACCCATTTATAATTATTACACTTTCAAGTCTCTCCCAAGGGTTTGAGTCGCAAAAACTCTGTCATTTCCGTTGAGAAACTTCAGCTTCACAGAAAGAAGGATTTTCTATTTTTGTAATACTCGAGTCAGCGCAATTTGAACGTCGATGTGCATGCTGTTCTATGTTCTCAAATATTTATAAGGTGTCTGATTTTTCTGAGCTATCTTTTTGCTTTTTTACATGAATTGTGACATTCTCTGCAGTATAGCCTATAAAATTCCGTAAAGTGCATCCGCTGTTGAGGCGTAGTAGCTCGATATCTGTACATGCTTCGTCAAAGTTCCAACTACTTGGATATCCTAATAAATTAAAACCCAAATGCGAACCCGATTAACCAAAATATCCAAAGGACAACGTTCAAAAAAGTTACTCAAATTCATTATTTCAACAACATGGAGATATGCTCGTTTACTGCTTTTTAGAAAATTAGCATTGCTGTTAGTTTTGTGTGGGCGCTATATACTTGAAAACATTTAGGTAGAGAATGAAAAAGTCCCTTGAGGAAGAGATGGCCAGATTTAAATAGATATCTCATTTCCTTGTGCTATGAACCCATACTTGCTCTTATACTTCGAAACATATACCATTTCTTTCATAAGCTTCTAAAAATGAAACTGGTTAAACAATTTCCTCTCTTCGGAAATGACATGGTACATAATACTTTCTGATTGATAACTGATTTTATTCAGTTCAATTATTTGAACTTTTTACTCAACTTTGAATGAATACCATTATTGAACTCTTAATATGAGCGACCTCCAGTCTATTAATAGACTAGTACTCTCGACTAAAAAGAGAATATGAGTGAGATACAACCTCTACGCTGTCAGTGGTAGCACTGGGCCTAGAGCTGACCTACGTTGTGTGCGTGCGTGTGTACAATAGTAGCTGCAGCCGTCAGTGTGTTGCAGGAGTGCAGGCGAGGAGGTGAGCGCCGTTCGCTCGCCACCCTAACGTCATGTCGCCCTCTACACTCGCACTTCCTCTTTTTCCGTGGATTTTAGTCCCTCTGTTCTTAACTTCCTTCATTGCCCTCCTAATCTCCCCAGTATATGCTAACCCCGAAGCCAAGCGCCTCTACGAAGACCTGCTTAGCACGTACAATAGACTTATTCGTCCTGTTGGCAACAACTCAGATCGTTTGACCGTTAAGCTCGGCCTAAAGCTCTCCCAACTCATAGATGTGGTGAGTCCCTCTCTCTGTCAAGCATCGTTTACTCTTATCATAACCAGAATTGGTTTCTCTCCTGCACGTTCGTTAATCCTTCGTGAATTTTATGTGAATTGTGTGTTTTTGATAGCGATAGTAATTTCCATTCGTGTGCATAGTAACTCGTAAGTGAGTATTCGTGTTTATCGACTTCATCGGAGTCTGGATAAATAGGATTTTATTCATTTCAGTTCTACGAGTGCAGCTTGATTTTTTATTCTGAATGAAGGGAATAATTTTCTTCATGTGAAGGATACTATAACTAGTTCCTTGGACCAAGTTTTTCCTGTCATAATGATCAATGTGAAAAATTCTTCATGTATCATGATATTAAAGTTAGTATCCAACTGTTGTGTCTCACAGCCGAAGTTGCCTTTTTGGCTGCACTGGATATTCGAGGCCCCATTTTGAGCAAGGAATATTCAGATCCTAATTCAGCTGTGCAATTGCTTTAGTTGTGTGAGTATTCGCGTATTAAATCACAAGTACTTGAAATTTTCTAGAGATATGATCTGAATTGACGCAAGGACTTCTTTGTGAACGGATCTCTAGTGACAGCGGCTGTGTATCAGTGATGCAACGATGTGAACGACGTGCGTTTCGTCCGTGATGTGATGGTGACTTGCGACTGCGGTGATGCTCCGTTAATGCGCATCATAAACATCGCCTGTAGTGTATCGATGTGCAGTCTGTATTTGAGATAAATTGTTAACTCTAAGGTCATGGACGGTTATTTGTGTCTTCTTCAACTGAGTACCAGTGACCAGTGGTGCCTGTAGCTCACCAGGCCGAGAGCGTGAGCATCCGTAATTTTGTCGGAGCTTGACAGCGCTAGGACTGTCTGACCTTAAATCTGTGAGTGATATTCCGTTTGATGAAGTGTGTTATATGTTCCTCCGCCGCTCTGGCACTTGACCGAAGTACCCCTCGCAAGATTGGGGAACTGCGTATCTTTTCCGCCCCTCTTTTGAGAAGTCCTTCAGCGCTGTGTCGCTGGTGTACTTCAATCGAGCTGTGTATCCCCCTAGTGTCGCAAATGATCAGGGCGTAAAGGATTCGTTCCGTCTTGTAAATGCTTCATAAATTATACTCCGACATTTTCAATCTACACAGCGATAAATTTGAAACCCATCACTATTATACTCAGTCTGAGTTCCGCATGTTTTTTTTTTGCATCTTACACCCCTCACAATAATGCATCATCATGTACTCATACTCGTGTTCTCTTTTGGTACATAAATGTTGTACGGTGCTTGTGAAGGTACGCTATTACGGTGCTTGAAGGTCCACTAGCGCCATTTAGCTCAGTTTCGCAACATACTCGAGGTGCAGCGTAAATAAGGCGCGCTCGTGTCAACAGCCCAGCGCTGCTCGGCACTTCCGTGCGAGTACAACTTGCGAGTCCTGCAGGAGCAACCAACAGCCCGAAACAATTGCTCGACGTTAGCTCCGAGCAAACGCTGCCAAGTACCCGGTCGAGCGCAAAACACACTTCTCTCACTAACATGAACATTAATTTTCATCTCCATATACCCTCCGTGATTAATGAGGAAATTTCTGGAGGTTTCCTGAATTCTTCTTTTTCTGCATGTTAAACCTCTCACACTGAATTTTCTTTCATTATAGCTCAAGAGTGTTTAAGACTGTTATAGCATTTGAAAGTAGTTTGGCTATTCTGGTGGGAGTTTTGGTTACATAATGCTCACGATTTGTTTACTTTTGTGATAGCTTCACAGTGCTAGGAATGTCTGACGTCAAATACGAGAGTGCAAATCCGTCAGTGAAATTCCGTTTGAAGTGAGTTATTTCTTCCTCTGTAACTCCTGCACTCCGCCCAAGTACCACTTGCGAGATTAGGGAACGGTGTATCTTTTCTGCTACTGTTTTGATGGGTTCTTTGGCGCTGTGTCGCTGTGAGCTTCTATTGCGTTGTGTAACCCCTTGTGTCTCAAATGATTGATGTATGGATGATTCTCACCGTGTACTATTAGGGAACTTGGAGGTATCAACAGTATCAACGAAACCATTCTTTTTATTCTGAAGTACGTAATTCACTTTACTTTAATTTACTATTAATTTCATTCCATTAAAATGATCCCTCATTATTCGCGACATGAATTTTTAAAATCTTTAAACTACCTTGGCAAAGATTTGCGTGTTATGATTACGTGCATTTACTGAGTTGTTCAAATTTTGACTTGATTCCTGAAATTGAATTTTTTCTTGACATTGAAATGTATTTCCTTTCTTTGCAAACATTGTAAAATAGCATCCGGTATTTTCGTTCGAACTGTGCAAGCATCTGTTAAGGCAAAAATGATTGAGGAATTTTAAATATGTTTCATGGTTACCACTAACTTTATTCCTGGAATTCCTTCCCATACATTATAATCAAAGTTTGAGGAATCATGGTGTACAATGGGGGCCAATCTTAGATTGTCCATAACCTGTGGGCTACAGGCGTCTTAAGGTGGGCATCTCCAATGAGAATAAACTAAGGTAGTTCGTAAACTGTAGAATAATTTTTCAATCATAATAGCATTTATTCGAACATTACCATTAAAAGATTTTCAACCTCTGCACATGCAACAGTATCTAAGCGATTATACAGACCGTCGTGCGCCAGCTTTAAATAAACTCGTAAGGTATGGCTAATTCGAGTAATTTTCAATAAATTGACATGATGGTTCTAAATTGAAAGTGTAGCCATAGATCTACTGAGATAGTCTAGGGTAGGAGGGTGTTCAATTATACGAGAGTATTTTAAAAAAAGACATGAGTTCCTGGTTCTTGCCCCTAACCCCTCTTCACCTAAAGCTTTTGAGAGACCAAAAATACTGACGCTTGCGCACTTGACGCTTGTATGTCGGTATAACAGTGTAGAAACGCACGTTCGTATTACAGTGTAATAACGCATGTTATCAAACTGATGCCAGGGAAACTGGAAATTCGCTTACAATTTTCGTATTCACCTGGCTTAGGGAAAGGTAAAGATTGAGTTATACCTAACTATTCAAGTCGTACAGCATGCCTGACTCACTGTAAATTGAATTATTATTTTCATAGTAGCCTAGGTATCTCGACATTACATGAAGGCCTAGATGAAACAGGATTCTTACCTTTGAACAAAGTGTTGTGGCTTCTCAGTATCATGATTAATTGTAATTTCATTTCCGTTCACTTTTCATACTTGATGTTGTATTAGCATTGCATTTCAGTTGCATATATGCAAAACTTTGCTTTTCTTTGATACAAACGCAAAATTAGATCAGGAGAATTTCGATTAAATACTGGTTAAAAGATACCGACCATTAGAACTTTGCTCATTTTTGTGAAAACATTGAGAATCATCCTACTATTTTCCAACTGTTCAACTTTGAGAAATTGTTCGAATTCTTCACGAGGTAAAATATGAAGCTAACCACTTACCACTTCTACTAAAACACTCAATCGTTAATATTCTATATCTGCCAATCTATAAAATGCTACGTTTCGATGTTTCATGTATCATCTTCAGGCTGAAAATACAGGTAATACACTTACAATCACAATGATAAAAATGCATATCCAAAACTCTAGCGATGACAAACCCAATAAAAATATAGGTGATCAGACCGTTTGATGACTAGAGATGACAAATTTCGTTCAAGGATATAAAACTACATATGACTAGTTATTGCCCACCATACATTCGTGCGTGTACGACACCAGAGATAGGTGCAAACTGAACGATCAAACGTTCGCAAAATGAGCGATTGCAGGTTTCAAACGTCTAAGCTGCAATCTTATTGAATAATTTTAGAGCATAAATAATCATTTGTGTTTTCATTGGAGATAAGTTTATGGATATTTAATGCTTCTGTTGTTCGAGTATGCTCTTCTTTTGCAAGATTGAATAAAATTTGAGTACTTGAATAAGGTCTTTGTTTGTGGGCTTACAACTAAAATCGACACGGTTATTGTTATAAATCGAACCTTGATATTTGTGCGCAGTTGATCTTTCAGGGGCATTCTAGTCATGCCAATGTAACAATTATTACGAGATTTACATTCTCTCCTGTTATGCTTGAACTGATGTAGCACATCGACTCTGTCTAGGTCACTGACCCTGGATCTGAAAATATTATTTTTTGCTGAGAGGTCATTGATTTTGTGATTTTTGTAAAACACACAAACTTTAATTGCCATATCCGGATCTATAGGTTTCACGAAAGTTTTGACAGTATTCTTCAAAACACGTTCTTCATTTTTTTTAATTCTTATACATTTTATTTCGATAAAATAAATTTATATACTGCCTTTTATGTCTCGAATTATGGTCACCATTCAAAATTCGGTTCATAGAGTTACCAATCGTTTTATCTATCAGATTATTTGGAAAATGTTAGTAACTAGCGAATGTTTAAAATTTAGCATTTCTGAATGAAAACAAATCAAGTTGGTTCATAATCTCTATTCAATAAGGTATGAATAACGCTTTATTTATACACATGCGGTGAATCACAATTATATTTTATGGTTTCACCAAAATATCAGCACTTTACAAACATGGATCTGAGAGAAGCACCCTATAAAGCTCCAACTAAAACATCCAGAAATGGCAGCATCCCATGTACACCCACCTCATACGTGAAACGCTACACCGAATTATCAGTAATCAAATTTTTTCTAACTGCTCTACGCTCTCTATTTTAACGAAAATATCGTCCATTTATCTGCCGTACAATATCGGCTTAACTGTAATTGTACAGCGATATTGCATGAGTGCGACACCAGGTTTTCCTCATAGGACATGGTCTAGTAGAAATGAAAGGAGATTGTCTTCGTATGTTAACACTTGAAGAACTCGAACAATCATCCTACCAACTGATATTTAAGTCAAATACAGAAATACGTGAGATACCAGTAGAAAGGAATTGAATTATATCTAAATTTATGAAGAAGAATTGTTCAATGAACAAATAAATACACTTGAAGTAAAACCGATTTGCCTCTCCTAACCTTGTGGAAAACTTCCCGGTGCTCGACGCAAACCGACCGACCCGACGTATAATACAGTGTTATTCTCTGTTCTCGCGCTTGCAGCTCGTCTGACTTGTGGACGTTGCTCAGTGATATTTCTCAGACTCTATTATGAGAGAAACGCTTCCTTGATGCTGCAGCTGGCGCGAAAGTAGGCGCCTTTAACGTTCTCAAAGCCAGAGCAACTGAGGCAGCCATCTATGAGTCATAACAATGGCGTCACGATTTCTAGTGTTGCCGTTGTCCTCGAAGTCCAATAAAGCTTAAAGTAAACGCTCGAGGCGAGGCACACCGGTCTCAAATTACAATATTGTCGGGGATGAACAATAAAAGGCTCGAGGTGTGGAGAAACAAGGCTGGTGAAGATGGTCCTAGCACTCTTGATATAGGGCCCGAAATGAGGATAGTTTCCTGATCAACGTGTTTCTGTCAAAGCGCAAAGGAGGGGATACTAAACCAGGAAAAAAATTTCTTGGCACATGGAGAAACATTTAAGAAAACGGCACAAAAAATTTAGAACAAACATACGTGTGTGCAAAAAAAATTGAATAATAATTTCAAAGCAAATGGAAAGCAACCTCATCACATAAAATCTTGAACTTCAGCGCGCCATAGACCTCGTACGACTCACCAATACATAACATCACTCACTGCTGGCTCCACCCTACCATCTCCAGTCAGTCTGAACATGACACTTGTATTTCTTCGTTTTAACTGTTGTGCGCTGTGGAACAATAGAACCTCACACACTCCTGGGTGGAGCCGTCGTCTCAAGTCCTTTTCTTTTCATCTGCTCACCTCCACTCTGGCCTCGGTCGAGCTGTCAACAAAGAATGCAAAACCTGCATTGCTTGTAAAATCACAGCCACACGGACGTTTTTTCTGTTGCAACGACTGTCATGTTTTATTTCAATTTGAGTTTCGTGAGCTCGTCACTTTACATGGGTATTGTAAGGACAATGTAACATCTCGGGTCAAATGATGTTTAAACAAAATCGACTTAAACTGTACTTGATTCTTTGACTGCTCTCGATGTGCTGTAGGACCCGATTCGACGATTATTCCAATTAATTAACTCTGCGGTAGCATTTTTGCCATCCAAAGCAAGAGATTAACTGCGGCGGAGAACAAAAGAGAAATCGCTGAAGTTTAAGCCCAAATGAACGCAATTATTGAGATGCAATCAAGTGTTATCTCGAACACTCGACCTTAATGAACACATCCAGTGGGCATGGAACAATTTTTCTTTCACAATGATGTCGCTCTTGTTTTAGATAAGGAGATAGAAATTTTAATTGATTGCACCTGAATTTAAACTCAGTACATAAACATCAGTGTTTGCCAATTTGATGTTCGTAATTATTATTCGTCCAAATACGTCAATTTCCCCTTAACAAAGTACGAAATATCGAACTTCGGTTTGTTCATGCAAATTGGCAAAGATGTATTCTGATTTTCTGACCTCACAAAGGCTAGAGGTCAGAATGTCCTGTGAGTAAGAAAACATCATTTTATACATTAAGACCATTGTATATTTTGCCTATTTATCAGCATACAGCTATAGCAAGAACTACTAAATAAAAGACAGCCACAGTTCAACCTCACCCGTAGGGCTGTTGTTGCTTGAGGTTGCGTTGTTACAGGGTGATCAAACATGGTGACAATTTTGAATAGTACAAAACCTGGTCCATGCATCCATGCATCCGTTATCATATCTACGAAATAATAAAACCTCCCTATGTGGATAGATGGAAAACGTTGGTGATATTAGTTTTGTTTAGTTCACCAGATTTTGTACTATTAAAAATTATCACTCTTATCTGATCACCCTGTAGCTATCAGTATCTACTCCATTTCTCATAGCACCGCGGTGTTTATGATTTTTAATGATGTCTACTTCACCATCTAAGATTTATTATGTATTTCTATAGGTGTTGAGTGGTTAATTTTTTAAGAGCTTGCGTCTATTCATTCTTATGTTGAGCTTTCTTGTTCGAACTCTTTTACACTTCCTTTGCTCCCAACACGAAAGTTAAAGTTCGGTTCAAAGTGAAGAAATATCGCAGTGATGTTTAAGTTTCTATGTTCAGTTTTGTGGGTTCTCCAAAGTTTAATGATTATTTTCAGGCGCTATGCCTGTAAACCAGAGAATTGCGAAGTGTAAATGCGACTTCAATGATACTCACATATGTGGTACATTTTAAAATGCCATAAAATGAGCCAGAAAGGCAAAAATGGTGCAGTGCATTGCCTTTACGTGGAGATTTTGCTACGGAAATTTCTGAATTTTCCATTTGGAAAAGTTATTAGCAAGCTAACAAGTGCATGGCAAAATCACCACGCGGATTCGCCCGGCTGGCAATTGCAGCAAGCCTTTTACTTTCGGTACGTTCATTTGGCAGCTGGAAATTACTCACCTAAAAATGCAAAATGTGAAAACGAGCAGTTGAAATACTTATTTCCCAGGAGAAGAACCATGACCTTGTTCGTGGGCACGAATTGCATAAAATGGGGAAAACACTAATATCCTAAAATGAAAATAAATTGGCGCTTATGTTTGTGACAAAAAATTTTCAAGCGACTGAACTGGCAGTAATTGTACAAATAAACCGACGTAATGTTGTTTTTTGCATCTAATTCTTTTAAAAGTAAGATCAGTGGACCACTTCGCAAGATTCTAAATCGAAATAATGGATTGAATTCATGCAATCGATTCTTTGAGGTTGTTCACTCTCTGCCAATTGTGATGAGATTGATAACTTCCAAGTGGTGAGGCTTAGAAAGGTGCTAAATACTGCAATCCGAAGACATGCAAGACTACAGGAAGGCAGTCAATTTCACTTTCTTACAAATTAGTTTAAACTTTCAGCAGAAATCACTTTTAAAGGGTAATTGTTTTACTGTGAAGCCACTCTCTTCTCGTTGTATAATTTACTCAAAGTACTCGATTGTTTCCTGTGAAAGAGAACTGCAGTCCATCAAATCTCCCGTACATGTGGGTGAGCTGGCATTTACGGCGTTCCAGAAAGTCGCAAGAAATTAGCGCAATTTTATGTTTCGTTGGTGGATGAGATTTACATAGTTGATCAATTAGAATCAATTAGGATTAGATTAAGATGTTGGGTCACTTAATAATTGGCGAGATAATTATGCTTTCCAATGTTCAATCGTCGGCACAGATCATGCTGAAACAATTTGTTAGTGCTAAGTTTTGTATCTACATTCTAACAAATACTCTTTTGCTGTGCTTTCTTCTGACATTTAAATAGGAAAACCCGAATATCATGTATGTCATTGAAAGCGAGTTTATTGTATTAGGAACTGTAGTTTCATCTCCTCAATAAACGGAATTTAGTTTACTAGTACAACTGTTTTTCTACAAAAACGGTTGAAAATTCTTTCAACAATTGCGAACGATACAGTGAAAAGTAATAATAGGTGATTTAGAATATATGCTAATACAAGCTAAGCGGAAGATTTTTCGGTTTGACCTTCAAGTATTAATTGACACTTGCTTGAACTCCTTCACGTCCAAGGTTGTCGTGTACAGCAGCCCTTCATCTATATATCAGCGACACTATCATTTTCTGGATTTAACACACCTAAGAGTAGCTAGAAAATTTTACTTTCAGAACGAGCTAGACTCTGTTTCAATAAGTTCTCGTTTATTCATTTCATTCCATCGTAAGTCTTTTTCATTCGGCCTTGTCAATAAATGTTGGCCTAAAGAAAAATAGCTACCTCAGCAATGATGGAGGGCAGAGTCGGTAAATATTATATGGCAGAAATAGCAAAACCCGCTATTGTCGGTGTGCTTGTAGAAATTCTGCTGCTCCAACCCAAGATTGCTTTTGGAGAAATGCTTTTGACGAAAAACGGAGAATGAAAAAGTTTACATTTCACGTAAAATACTCCTTGTGAGAATTAGATGCTCGAAGATTATCTAATGAAAACTGTGAGAGCGTGTTATACCCATTAAGATATTTTATTATCACGTCCCTCACTTACACGATACGAATTCCTTCCGTTAATTGAAACGAGGGCAAATTTCCTCAAGATCTTAACCTTTTTTCGTTAGTGAAGAAATCTCGAATGAATTATTTTGTGCTGATTTACTGATGTCAGCACTCTTTTAAATGATGAAACTTGTTACGAGCCAGGTGTACTCTGATGCTGTTTTTTTTCCTTCGATAAAATAAATCATGATGATTTCGAAAGAGTCTTGGCAAAAGAACACGATATTCGAAAAGGTAATGAATTAGTAATTATTGAGCGTCAGTGCATCTCTTGTGCTGACAGCTGCACAGAGTGTACATTTTGTAACTCATGTCGGACGGAGGTTAGCCTGCCATTGAATTTCACCATATCTTTATAGAGTTTGATGAAATTCATCTGATTGATTAATTAGAGTGCAAAGTTAGTTAAAAAACGAATAATAAAAAGCCTCTTCAATTATTCACAGGGGATGATTACTTTTCAATCCATGGAGGGCTGAACGAAGAGGTCGTAGGTACTCCAATGGTTAGATGTGTTTCGTTATTTTAGTAGACCTGTTGTTAGGCTTGAAACCTACCAACCTCCATACCATTTGTTATCAAAATTTGTCCTAATAAGTTCAAACCAAATTTATGCGGACGGTATGAGTAAAATGTACTTTTCCTTTTTCGCTTCACATCAAATATCATCGGCCCTCGCCTACCTTACAGAATAAAATTCAGGACGCTACTATATTACATTCTCACGTGAAATAACAAACAATTCTAGGCAACCATTTTTTAGGCATTCTTTTCAGTAAAAAATTGAAATCGTTCTTCGGCTGCTTTCCCAAAAAGCTAACTTTAATATAGCGTACATAAAACCCCCAAGCTTCTAGCATTTGAGAAAAAATATCGATTTCGTGCAAGGTTTAGTAAATAGTTCTTTTAATCTGTGATCAAACTTAAAAAATTCGTCAGGGGATTGAATTAATCACTTCAATGTTTTAGAATCAATAGTTTTGGGTTCGCTTCATCTAAAACTGTAATCAAAAACTTATAACACTAAATTAATTCGCATGATACTTATGACATTTTTATGAAAAAATTCACTGCCGAATTCTATACACAGAGCCAAATTCAGACATATAGTTAAGATAAAAATTACTTCAATAGCTAGATCCCTGTCTCTTTTATAGAAATTAAATGCACTCGCCAGTTTACCTTCATTTCTGGCAATTGAAATCATTCTATTTTAAGCAATTTTGTAAATTCTAGCGTCTTCTTCCCCCAAACATCGGATTGTTCAAGAAAACATTTTAATTCAAACACGCAAATCTATTTTGAATTACATTCTCCCTGTGTTAGACCCCACTGGCGTTATTATGTTGATTTCCGTTCTTTTACCTTCATCCATTTCTTTATCCCAGTTCTACGCTCTAAATTGACAGAATTCTAAGACTTCTTCTCATATCTTAATTTTTTCATAATTACTGAAAATAAGTATACTTTCACTCAAAAGGCTTATTTTGATCAGAACATCTCAATAGAAGATAATGATTCTTCATTGACTGGGTAATTTTACTTATTCTACAATTTGGAAATTCATTCCCACACTTTATCACGAATTACTCTGTCTTTAAGCTTTAAAAATAAAATGCACGTAGTAAGTGTATTAAACTTAGACGCTCACATGTATTGAAAATATAAATGACGCAAATTACTTGCATTACTGCTATTTCCTTCACTTAGTAAAGAATATACACCAGAATATAATTTACCCTGATATTACGAGCAGAATTTAAGGTGATGAATTCTTTGCGGCTTTTAACTCGAGAAAAACTCGTTTGTTTGTTAATCTGATATTTTCTGTAGCCGAACTTAAACAAGCAGCATCTAATCAGTACTCAAACGCTGAATGCAGTTTTGTTATCCTTTTTGATATGTTTTTTGCATCCGTAAGTCTTCCGAAATTTTCAACCACGCCTTCTGTCTGACGATGCTATAAACTACTGAGTTATTCGCTCAATACGAGACACCTGTACGTTGCCGTTGGGTTCCGCAACCCGATTAATAATGGAAATTATCCGAGAAGCCCTGTAAATTTTCTACAGCCGTGAGATTGACGTATTATGGGGCAAGAGGCGGGAGGCTGGTTCCAATAAAGGTCGCAGAGGCGAAACTTCACTCATTTGTTGCTTCGGGTAGGACCACTAGCCCGTAGAAATTCCACTTGAACAAAACTTTGATGTTCTTGAATGTTATGGCAGCCTTTACGTCATCAGCCGCCATATCTGCGTTCACCATTAAATCAGCACTTTCTTCTCCCTTCCTGTATTTTTCAACACGCTGCTGTTGTTATTTGTTTCCTGCATACTCGTATTCTTACTTCTGCAGTCATAAAGTTGAACTATCGCTAAAACTCTCTTTTTATCTCTCGAGGTAATTTTGCTTAAGTTTATTCTGCCAGGAACTCAAACTTCTACAGTTGCACGTTCCATCCGAAAGTTTTAAAGACTGAAAACTTCACTGCTACTCTCAATACGGGCTAACAAAAACCAATACTCTGAGCCATGTGAGCTGCGTGCTCGGGCGCACCAAAGCAATATCGCTGCCTAACTGCCTAACTTGTGAGGATGGCCTCTGACAAGCTCGGTTCGCTTGCTGCAACCCTCACGTCACTCGAGCTGTCGTTCAAGCACCAGTTGCTGCTGCAGAGTTTGCTGCAGTCATGTCTGCAACTCGCAAAGCTATTTGGATGCACGTTTAGATAAATAAACATAACCACTGAGCACTTTCTCTGCAAAGTTATAAATATCTAAAGGTGCTTGCTATAGAGTGGGGGGAAAAATAATACAATACTTTGATTAAGTTGCCAAATTCCGCATTTCTAAACCACAAAATTGGACTAAAGACAAACAATAGTATAAAAAGATTAATAATATATGTAAAATTTGCGAATATTATAGAGAAAATGTATAGGGACATGTGTTAAGACTTTCCCCGTCTCAAGTGTGTTTGGAGGATTCTCACCTCAGTAAGGAAAATAAATTACAAAAAATCGAAAAATAAATATTAAATCAAGTCAGCTTTACAAAGCACTTTTAGCCCATTGTAGACAATAGAACACGCAAAATTAGACATTAGGTCTATGGAATGAACGCGTGAAACATTTAAAGTTAACGAGAACAATTAACGCTAAATTGGGTCGTTTGGGCACAGTAGCAGGTAAGGGTGAGGCTCGAGGAGTCGTGCGAGTATAAGGATACCTAGAACAAAAATAGAATATTTAAACAACTGAACGCTTACATCGAACTCTGACATAAATTGAAATTGTAGTACCAAAACATTTAAGTTATGACATAAGAAAAATGCTTACCAGCAGCATAGATGTCACAGGCATAAAGAAATAGAGTGACCGTCACACGTCGCTTGGCCACCAACTTAAGCGGTATGGCAAAGAGATTTACCTTCAGGTGTCAAAGGTATTTTGATACTACATTATTCTCGCTTGCAAATCCTAACAACATGTATAATGAATACGTGAACAAAAGTTTACTGTACTCGACTTTTTCTTTGATATTATGCATTTTAATTATTGTAGGATTATTCCAAAATGTTATAATTCTACTATTTGGTAACCGAACTTTGGTCAGCATTCATCTCCATTACCATGTCATTGGTACAGCAGCTATCGTTCTGAAAGGCCGTAAGCATGGGTAAAAATAAGGACATCAGCCAAGACCTTTGCGAACGTATTGTGGAGCTCCATAATGAAGGTTTGGGATATCGGAAGATATGTAAACAACTGTGAGTTCCTATAGCCTCGGTTGGAACCATAATACGTAAGTAGAAATGCCGGAAGGCGACTCTCAGCAAGCCTCGAACTGGCCGTCCTCGGAAGATTAACGACCGTGCTGTTCGAAAATTGGTCCCAACAGTAGTGCAAAGGTCTCAAACTACTCGTCAAGAATTGAAGGATGATCTCAAGGCATTTGGAAGCGAAGCCAGCAAACATACGATCACCAGGGCACTACGTCGTAAAGGTCTTTTCTCCCACACCCCTCGTAGGACGCATATTCCCCAGAAACGTTATGTCAAGGCCAGGCTGAAGTATCCGAACGACTATCAGAACAAGCCAACAACATTTTGGAACTCAGCGCTATGTTAAGATGAAACCAAAATCGATCTCTATAAGAGAAACAGCACAAACAAAGTTCCGAGGCCACAAAACGAAGAGTATACACCAAAATGCACTGTACCCACTTAAAGTTTGGAGGTGGGTCGATCATGGTGTGGGGATGTTTCAGCTAATCAGGAGTAGGTAAACTTCACATCTTTAAGGAACCATGAGTGGCAGGAAATATCGTGAAATATTGGAAGAGCAACTTCTACCTCAAGCTCGTTTGTTAAAATTGGAACGTGGATGGACCTTCCAACAAGACAACGGTCCAAACTATAAGGAATGGTTGAGGATGAAGAAGATAAATATTTTAGAATTGTGAAGTCAATCCCGGACATGAATCCGATCGAAAACTTGTGGAGGGAACTGAAATGGAAGATTCAGCGGAATGGTCCCAATAACATCACTGAACTTAAAGAAATTTGCTCTGAAGAATGGAATAAGCTTGTACCCGAAACGTGTAAAAGGCTGGTAGTGAACTGCTCTAAACGTCTTGAAGCCATAATTAACAGTAACGGCTATGCAACGAAGTATGATATTAGTGTATGTAAATCTTGAAATGTGCTGTAAACTTTTGTTCATGTATTTAATGTGCATGTTCCTATTTATATTTTTCTACCAGATATTTGGGGGTTTTAGATATAGTATTAACCTTTTGACACTTTGTTTATATATAGGTCAATTTTTGTAATTGTTCGTGGTTCAGAAATGTGGAATTTGCGATTTAATCAACGTGTTGTATAATTTTGCCCTTTACGATGTGTAGGTTTTAGCCGTAGTCAGCATTTTCTGCAATCTTGTGACATGTTTTACGGGCAGATATTGTCGTTAGAAGTACACACTGATCCTCAGCATCCAACAATGTTTCAAATTTTTCACAATATACAAAAGATAATTGTAGTATATTGTTCAGTAGATCGCCATCATACTTGTGCGAAAACAGCAAAGAACCAACTAACTTCAATATTCACTGAAGAAAATTATTCTGTCACCCAAACATGGCCTAAAAGAAATAATCTTTTTAATTGTGAAGGGTGTTCAAATACCGTTGAATATTGTCATAACTTTGCCTAATGCAATATGTTAATGACAGCTACGTGAAGCTTACTGTGTATTTTAAGAATTTTAAATTCCTGCTAATCAGTTTCCTCGAATACAAAAATCAATAGCAATTGATAACCCTGCGTTACTTTACATATCTCCCTTTCAGAACACGAAACAGCAGAACGAGGTTATTGATGAAATGAAAAACCAGTATCGTTGTTCTGAAGTACTTCATATTTGCCAAGAAAATTCTCCCTCTCTAGGGATTTACAAGAGACTCTTTTTCTTACATTCATGATTCTGACATTCGATAAATTTCCGTACGATAGTTTCGGCCACAGGCAAAAATAGCCTTTCAGAGCACACTCAAGCTGTACGTTTCATTTGCATTTGTATGAATGCAATTTTGTGTCAAGATCAAAGACAAACCACAGTACCACTGCCACACTCGACGCGAGAGAGGCGAGCTTACCGTCCGTCACTTTCCATGAGCTTGTTCCAAAGTGGTTTCGTCTCGGGATTTAGGCTAGGGTTGTCAGAGGGAACCAAAGTGGCGTTATAGGTGAAATCTAAAGTGACATTGCTGATGGGATTCAAATCGCCCTATATAGTGCGATTCAAAAGGGAGACCCGGGAGAGATGCATAACGGCGTAGAAACAAAGGAAGAAGATACTCTATAACAGAAATAAAAAATTATATAAATGAAAAACATCTCCATTGCAATTACACGAATATAAATAAGTTGAAAAATATGTGTGACCCTAAAAAGAGATAAGCTGTAACGTACAATTACTTCGACCAGCGGTTTTAGGCACATCAGCAAGTCTGAAGATATATAAGATATCTAATTTCCTTCATTTTGACATCTTTTTTAATTGAGTTTCATTCTAGGGTTTACTCTCGAAGCTTTATATTTAAGTTTGATAGTAGTTGCACATCTTGTTTCCTGTATTGCTTGGCAGCTGGAAGAAACCGCTTGTTTGCTCTTCCGTGTATTTGTTTGTCCCCAGTACCAGAGCAAAAGGTGTCACGTCCTATCAGATCCTAAACAAACACAAGGAATCGTTGCCACCAAGTCTATCGTGTATTGCAACACTCGACCTGGTATCACGTTAGACTGTTTCTGAGAAAAAAAATGCCACACAATATTATGCTCCCTTCCCCCAACGTCATCGTTACCATTGTATTCTTTACATCATAACGAGAGCTAGCTGTTTGATTCTCGATACTCGCTCTCTTCTGGCCTGCTAAATTAACATTCAGATTGTTCGAATAGAAATGAAAACTTCAAAACTTTATATTTTGGACTAGCTTGGTAAAATATAAACTCGTACAATTGCGTCATTTACCTGCTTCAGAATCCTTCACCCCTTTATCACAGGGTTTTTGAATTTCTTTGGATTTCTAATTGAGTCAGAGAAAAAATTCCTGGTCTGTTACTTCAAAAATTTCTTACAGAAAGAATGTAAAATTCAAATGACCTTCGGAGCACTCACTGTTGAAATTTGTATGCTTAATTAATTTAGAGTGTTTTCTGGCGCAAGCCTTTGAGTGAAATTGTGTCATCTGGCGCCGTGCGTCATGACGACGTCATGACCTCGGTGAACTCGGCCACCTCGGACTCTGACGGTTGGCTCGCATCTTGTGTCTTGCACACATGCCTGCACCTGATAAACTTGAGATGTTAGAATTAGGTTCACCTCATCTTTATCTGATTTTAGGATGAAGTAAATTTTTTTATTAATCTCCATTTCTTTTTTATTGCTCTGTCGTTCATTTTTTAAGTTAATGTGTAAGAAGAAATATTTGTATAGTAATAATATATCCTTAACAAAATTTCATGAATAAATTCTTCACGAAATTCTAAACTTGAGTTTCTAATGCTTTATTTCAGTCGATACCCAGGACTTTTGACGCCAGATGCGATGTCCGGCGAACGCAGTAAAAATAGAAGTCTGGCGTTTTATACAGAAAATGGAAGTTCGATGTTGAATTTGACAACTTCGTGTTTTTTCGGTCGTGAAGACATATAGCGTGTGTCGGAATAGGTACCCGTTCTAGCTGTCATAAAACATTTTAATTATTCATTGAATTTCTTCGTTACTAAAATTTAACTTCAAGAGGCCGCAAGTTCACCATCAAATCTTGGCATGATGCACAGGATTTTTCATTTGCGTATAATTTTCTTGGCCGGCGGAACATTTTCTGACGTTGATGCTGGGTATCAAAATTATAATCAATAAAGAACATAGTGGAAATCGAAGGGAATCGAATAAATACTTAACCATGTATTTATCAGTTGAAGAATTTTAAGGCAACGCTTTGACTACGATGGGCTAAAGTGAAGTTCAATGTTCAACTCAAATTCCACGTCAAAAGTTATTAGCAATTTAATACATACCAAACATTAACTGAGTCCATTAAATTCCATAAATTTTAAAAGATCGGTTACAATTTTTCAAACGACTCATCGATGGATCATTTCGCAACAGGAAGAACTTGCTCATGACCCATCGATGGGTCGCGTCGCAGTCAAGGTGTTAAAAAGGCTAGATTTCAGGCCGCCGTGCAATGCTGCCATATACTATGAAATAACCTTAAGGACTTTTTTTTATTGAACTTAGAGCAATAAAATTTGGTATACTAATAGAAAATGCAATTTAGAATCGATTATCTTTGATAAAAAAAATGCGATTTTCTTTGAAGAAAACGAGATATTCATAGAAAACGGTGTTTTCGGAGGGTTTTTCAAAATGCTTCTTGTCGGAGAGTTTTTTAGCTACAGTGATGGTTTTGATAACATTGGATGTGGAAAAATGTGTACATTCCAAAAACTTCAATGGTTTTTCCCAAATTTCCAGTTTTAAACGAAAAAAATGAAAAAATTTGAGAGCAAACCTAATTTCCGAAAAAGTTCGGGTTTACGACGTCATAACTTTTGAGCAAAAATTAATTTTGAAAAACGATTTGAGTTTTTCGAATGCCCACGTTTTTCTGAACTCAATGATACCAAAATCATCCTTATAGCTCAAAAACTGTAGGAGAAGAAGCATTTTCAAACCCGAAAGTCCATTGTTTACATTATAAGCGAAACAAAGAAACATAAACAATTTCAAATAAAATTTTTTTTAAATTTTTGGTTCAGGCTAGACCCCTGAAATTATTATGGAGTAATACAGAGACATAGGAGATGACATTGCAACGTCGCGCCGTGAAGAAAGTGCCAAGGGGGAGGTGTAACATGATAAAATACCCCTTCCTCCTCCCCTCCCCCCCATTTTTCAACCCTCCCTAGCGGGCGAACGAGTGAACGTACGAGTCTCATTTTTTCACATGATGTGTCTGACGTCCTACACTTCATATTATAGCAAAAATTTCCATTTGTGAAATCGTCGCCAAAATCCTGGATCCTATGGGGGACTCTGTCCTTAACTATCGAGGAAAGAAAAATCTATATCTATTCCTTTTAATTCGATACTTGAATTTTTTTAATCCATGTACTGAAGGATTTTTGGTGCCTCTGAATCGAGAGCTTCGTTTAGCCCGAATCTTTATTAACTTATAATTTGCGTAAAGTATTAGTAACATTCCCTTTTTTATTTGCAGAAAGCTCTTTTTAAGAAGAATTTCAATATAAAATAACTGCAGTTCTTTCCCTGTCCCGAGACAGTGTTTTGCCAGTCCCCTAATGTTAAGTGAGATGAAAAAGCATAATCGAGTTCTGTTTATACTAGTGTGCTTATGACCAAAGGCTGGACGAAGATGTAAGTCTGTCTTGGGTTGTGGTTGGTATCTAGACTGAAATTTGAACAGAAAGAGATGGGCGTGCGAAGTGCGACCTGCACTGACAACGGTCTTCATATGGTGAGCTTAGATGAATTATACCATGAGGATATACCTCCGACCTAAAATGTACGACGCACTAATGTCAAATTAGCAGGGAGAAGAAAGTTAAAATTCTCATCAGGAACCTGGAATGTATGACCAACATTTGTCAGTGTAGTTGAGTTTAATTGCGCAACTTGTAAGCCCCGGCATTGCTCGCGAGTCGATCGAACATTCCTGCCTCGCTCCTCTACATTGCGAGAAGGACGGTGAGCAGAGTTGGCGGTGTGAGCCGCGGCTGCTTCGGTTTGCGTATTTCAGGGCAGCCTCAATCGCTGGCTTCGTCTGTGTCACACCGCAGTCTCATCTCTGGTGTTTTGTTATGGGATCTTTATGACTCGCAAAAAGTGAAGTTGATCAAAAGTTCTTCAAATTATAATGGCTAGACAAAGGTTCACGAAACTTATATATTTATTTACATAAACGGTCACGTTTTCATCATCCATGCATTAAGCATTTGAGGAGAATTAAATGAGTGGGTTACATTACTGCGTGGTCCTCGGGCATGAAAAAAATGTTAAATGGTTGGTATAGTGAACGTTTCCTCGGTGTACAGAATGTTTCAAAATTCGAGGGACAAACTTTGATGGGTGGTGTAGGAAGGTAAACTAAACTGTTTTTACTCTCTGAACAGGTATCCGAAAATGTCACGTTTTCGAGATACAATACAAGGTGGCTAATGGATGATCACGTTAAACTGTGAAAACTTTTAATGTATTACAGAATACAGGTCCTGCGTTTTGGCAACATTTGGTAATACCGTGGCTGAGGTGAGGGCATTCGTTTATTTCGTTAAATGACGACCTGACACGAGACGAGGAACGTGGAACGTCTGACTAATCTTGAACTGGTAGATATGCATCTACCATACGGCGCAGCTGGTTGCAATGCAAGACGAGCAGCTCGGATATACGCGGAGCGATGTCCAAACAAACACGTACCTAACCATCGGGCGTTCACAAATTTACACAGGAGGTTATGTGAAACAGGTTTTTTAAACGTACATCGACCGGATGCTGGCTGCCCCATGTGAGATGCGGAAATGGAAAGTGAAGTCCTACGACGTTTTGAGCCGAACCCACGTGCGACCACACGTGCTGTAGCAAGAGTTATGGGGTTACAACAACATGTGGGGGTATGACGAGTGTTGAATGAGAATCAGCTTCATCCATTTCACTTCAAGATAGTTCAAGGATTGATTCCGCGAGATTATCCTGTTCGCACGCAATTCGTCCAGTGCATTGTAGATAGTCAGTAAGAGAACGAAAGCTTTTTAAAGAATGTATTGTTTCCAGATGAAGCAACATTCAGTCGTAAGAGAATGTTTAATTGGCACAACGCCCATGAATGGCATCAAGTTAATCCACCCATCCGCCGCGAGCATGTGCTTCAACGACGCATCCGTGTCAATATTTGTGCAGGCATTGTTGATGACTACGTGATCGGTACATACATCATGCCTGAACGACCAAACGAGCAGGATTATACAATTTTTCATCAAGAAAAATTGCCACTGTTACTGGAAGATGTTTCTTTGGCCATTCGTCAACGAATGTGGTTCCAACACGATGGAGCGCCTGCACATAACTCGATAACTCGAACGAAGTGAGGACTTCTGAACTGGCCGCGTTCCTCATCGATGGATCGGTCGTGGTGGTCCTGTCTCTTGGCCATCAAAATCTCTCGGTCTGACTCCGTTGGATTTTTTCTTTTTGTGACATATGAAGAGCCTTGTGTACGTCACCCCAGTTGACTCCGAAGGAGACCTAGTTGCCAGAATCGCTGTTGCTTCTGCAGATATTGCTGCAATGCCCGGAATCTTCGAACGTGTGCGACAAAACCGACAATAGTGTGCACACCGGTGTCAGTTGCGCATCGACGTTGACGGAAGGCACTTTGAGCAGCTGCTGTAAAATGATATTAATAATTAATTGAGGTTCTTCTTGTGTTTTAACTGGCCTCAGGTAATACTTCTGTAGACCTTGTATCTCGAAAACGTGACGTTTCCGGATACCCGTTCATAGAGTAAAAACAGTTTAGTTTGCCTTCCTATATACAACCTATCAAAGTTTGTCCCTCGAATTTTGAAACACCCTGTATATTTCTTCCCATGTAAAATGAGAAGTTCCGAACTATGAGCTAGGCAAGCCTTTTTTGGGCGAAATAATGTGTTTTTTGTTTTGTTAAGGACTATCTCTTTTCGATTCACTGCTTTCCTGTTTTTCAGTTACCTCTAGCTTTCTTTTTCAACTTGTATTTCATTTTCTAACCCTCCTTTTCAATTTACTGTTTTTATGCTCACGGGATAATGTACGAAAACACACTTTGTTCATAGATTCCGCGTTCCCTAAACTCCAGACTAGGTGCCGTCATCCTTCCTCTCTTTGAACATCTTTGTAGTGGTAAGGTAGGCTGAAACTAGCTTATAATAAATCAATTTAATTGTGCGGCTGGCTGCATGCGTTGGGATCGGTTCATACGTCGAGGATCTAACCTTCAGCATAAAATATCGGAACATTGTCGCTATAAAAGCATATATGAAGCTCAGACCAGTCTGGTTTCGCTAACGCATCGTCAGTGGATGCCTTTTGAAAAAAAAACAAGAGAAAAACGAGCAATAAAAATTGTTGAACACTTGACTGAGATTAAACACAAATTTATGGAATAAGAAAACAAAAATTGAGAACAGAGAAAATGGTTGTCCTATGTAAAAAATACTGTTTACATCAATTTCGGTTTGCAAGCTCAAGCAAAATGGCACGGCACTGCGGTGAGATCTGTATTTAGCACCGGTCATTTTGTGGCCATTACCAAGATTGGTAGACCTTAAATCTTAGACGCAGACTATCTAAGAATCCTGAAATCCTCGTTTGTATTCACACAAAAAACTGAGCTAAATACAGACTTCTCCTCGGTACCGTTGCATCGTGCTTTAGCCTGCAAATCAAAATAGATACAATCAGTGGTGTTTCCTTCGGATGAACTTGTTTTAACTGTTCTTAGTCTTCATTTTCTTATTTCAGAATTGTGTATTTTACCGTTATCAGTGGTTACGTAATTTTCATTCCTTTTTTTTCTGTATTTCTTTAGATGACATTAACTGACGATGTCTCTACGAAAACACACTGGTCTGAGAGTCAAAAATGTTTTTGTAGAGCGATGATTTTACATTTTTTATTGCATCTTCGTACACAAAATGTTCGTCGGGCACAATTTGTACGCCTCTTATAGAGTACCTCAGGTGAAGACTGCTGTTAACGTCTACTCAAGAGGGCTTTCAAGGTTTTCAATAATGACCTCATAAGACCACGATTGAATGACCTCGCTAAGCTGTTGAATCTCACTGCGGTTCTCTCGTAAAGCAGTGAAGTCTATCGAGTTGTTCACACCCTGAACCTCAGTTAATAATAATTAAAGAACAGCAGGGATACCATTAAAATAATGTAGTGTCAGGGCACCAAAAACTTTTCTGCCTTTAAAGTATGGTAATGAATCTCATTTGTTTAATAATATGCTTCCAGAAATTTAAGCCCAAAATTTCTTACATTTCTTGAAACCCACATCTTAGATAAATGTCTTGACTTGTGATATACCAATTGAAGAAATGATATATTTTTAGTTGAGTAAATTTTTGCTCATTTCAGCTCTAGACAGTCATGTTTACAAAGGTCAAAATAAAACTATTCTCGCTAAAGATGCACATGCCATCTCGCCGGAAGTTCAAAGCATTTCTTTCACAATTTAGATCACTTTGTGTGCCAACTCGCCTTTTAATCCGAAAACCAAGGTCTGTTGCTGCTGCAAAATACTCGAGAGAGAATGAGAGAAGCTTTACTCGCTGCACTTCGAGGCCAGTTTTTTATGATGGTAGTATTTTTTAAAATCTCGACTACTTCTTTATGGTCCAAAATACACTTAATAAGTTATTTTTTCGATGCTGAATCACAAAATAATATTCTTGCTTGAACTCTTTACGCTAAGCTAAGAAGTTCCAACGTTTTGAAAGTCTAGAATGTTCTTAAATTCACATGAAAGATTTTTTACCTACTTTTATTACAGAAATTTTCTATAAATTTAGCAAAAAATGAATTCGTAATGGTACAAGTGAACATTGAAAAATTCCCCAATTCGATCTGTACGTGTCGCACAAATAAATTTAAGGCATCTGGGTTAATTCTGCAGAGTTTTGGTTTCCCAACACATTACTCTCCTAACACCCTCTTCCGGCGATATTTTCGTAACACCTTACTCCCCAAAATGGACATGATGCTGTAATTAAATTGAGAAGATTCAGACGTGGGAATAAAGGAAGGTGCCATTATTCCTTCGAAATGAAGTGGGGAACACTGAATGCGAACCGCTTTCTCAAGTTCCTATAGCTCTGTGAGAAGGTGCCACGTACAGAAATGACCATTCGATTCTCATTTTTTCATTTTCTTTTTAACCAGGGTAATAGTGAATCTCTATGGAAGTTCCTGTAATTTCCCAGATATCGTTTAATTTTTGTATCAACGAAAATTCAGGGAACTTCCAGTTCCAGTCATAGCTACTCATACAATCACGCAATCCGCACTTTGTTTTCGAGTGATCGATCTCGCATTAGTAATGACAGACTTTGACCAAAATCGATCATTTTGAAGGCTGTAGTTCGGTTGCATGTTTAATTTTCTACATGGCTAGAGACGATTTTGACCGCGCCTTGACACGTGCGAGAAAGTTGTGATACAACTCATAACAGACATTTGAAGATTGGAGCTGTTGCCGTTATGTCTGTGTGGGACGATTCAAAGTCTCCGTGAAGTATTGCAAATATAGTCCCAATAGAGACATCATAAACCCGCCTGCCAAATTTCTGGTAGATCTTTTTTCATCTCTCCAAAATATCTCTCTGATGAATTTTATCAGATTTGTTGGTCTGGCAGTGCGATAGCGAATTAAGTCAGGCTTATACATTACTCTTCCAATCTCTTTAAATCGCTCAAGTTTTCTTCAAACAAGCACTGCTTACTTCCTATGATGTCTGTATCTTAGATGAAGATTTGCCTTCCGTACGTAGTCTACTATAGCAATTCTTTCATTCATACTTTTCATACTTGTGAAAACAATAGAAACTCGTCATTGAACAAATTTGCTTAAATAACGTACTTCAATGAAGTATAAAAATTTAAAAGGAAGTGTAACGGTGAACGCTGCAGACCCCATCCAGCTAGATTTCTTCAGAAATATTTTTAAAAAGAACCGTTAGCGGAGATATGAAATTATTATTTTTCATATCTCGTCCTCATCAGGTAGATTACCTAACTGAAATAAACGTCGGTCTCAGGTTGTGTACTCACCTGCAGTAGTCCGATGTCAATCAAAACGGCGGAAATTATATTGCTCAGGGGTATTTGCTCAACTACACAGAATCACACGATCAGTTTTATTCAGAGAACAATTTAAACCCTCCGTGTTTACAAATATGCAGAGCCCATCTGAACACAGAGCCCTCAAAAACATTGAAAACAAATTTCATCCTGCCCTCAGCAGGGCTCCCTAGCACACCAGCAGCATTCCGGCTCCACTTTAATTATTCGGGTCGAGAGCCACTCAGTAACAAGAAAGAACTGTCCTCAGCGTCAGAAAACACAACAGGGAAGGACCCTAATGAGGCTAGGGCGTGATTTGCTGGAGAGGTGAGATGCTCCAGGTGGTGAGGTGCTGGGACGCTCCAGGTGGTGTGGTGCTCCAGGTGGTGTGGTGGTGGGACGCTCTAGGTGGTGTGGTGGTGTGGTGCTCCAGGTGGTGTGGTGGTGGGACGCTCCAGGTGGTGTGGTGCTCCAGGTGGTGTTGTGGGACGCTCCAAGTTGTTACGGAACGTAGCTCGGTCAGAGCACGTAACGCAGGAGGAATTGAAACCCCCGAAAGCAAAAGAAAGAAAAATAAAGATATGAGATGATACACAGTCTGAGAGTTGGACAGAAAGGTAGGAAATTTACAGTGTTTAATTGGTTTGTACTCCGCGAATACTGAATTGACAAGCATGGGGAGAATAACAAACTTTGAAAGATTAAAACACATTTATTTTTGAGATAAACACGTGGGTATATGCACAAGGCATTTAGACAGAATTGACATGAGAGAGCACAACTGCGTTAATGAAAGGTACGCACATTCCTGCCGCCATAAAACTTTGAACACGACATAATATAAATGTGATGTTTACCGAGAATTCAAGTTACCAATACTCAAGAGCTGACAACGATTCACGAAAGAATGCACAAAGTTATAGAAACCCCTACGCAACACAAATTACAGAACAATAATGACAAACATACCGTTTTCCTGGACTCACAAGGCGTCCAAAAATACATCAATGCTTCGCATTCTGTCGCATAAACATAAGACACAAATTCATTACACAGCGCGTCCTTTTTACTGCAGCGTACCACTTTGACTTCCACTAATACACTCCAAAGCAGTGTTTCAAAGTACTCGATGCCACAAATTTTCAATTCCTCTGGGGTGCGTTGCAGGTGTTTTCAAAATACTCGATGCCACAAGTTTTCAATTCTTCTGGGATGCGTTGCAGGTGGAACTCTTGAAGGGCGCTCGCAAAATTTCTTCGCTTGCGGCCGCTCTAATTGCAGGCGTAGGCCGGCTTGCTAGCACATCGTAGACGCGGTGCCTAGAGCGCTCGTTTGTTGCGTTCACGGCGTTATTGCCCGAACAGCTCAACCCCTTTGTAATTTGCGATTTTGACGTTGTTGAAGATCGACAGCTGTGCAAGTTCAAAATGCAGGTTGGAGTACTCTTGCTGTCTTGAAGACGACGTAGAACTGACATATTTATGTTCTCTCAGGAGACGATTTAACACACTTTTATACGTGCCGGTTATCCGCGACGTTGTTGCGTTTTAAGCCGAATTTTATGCCGGTGGTACTTCAGTGTCTGCTGGGTCCGTTGCTAACTTTTGGAGGCTCGAAGGAGCACTCTATCGGGGCACTTTCGCGATGTTTCCTCTCGAGGAGCAGATCCAATGGGGATCTCGGCGGCGGCCGGATCCCCGAAACGTGCACCAAGAAGACCGTCTCTCGTCGTGTAACCAAGTGAAAATCCTCCTTAATTTCTCTTCTCAGCTCCTTATAAGTCTTCCGCTTGTTTCCTTTGAGAACATACCCGACTGTTCCTTTGCAAAGCTCACGTGTTTCACTCGCAATTGGTTGAGCCTTACTTGTTTCGGGTGTTCTGCACTGTCATTGGTCCGCGCTCTGCCACACCTACACGCCTGATCCCTTCCAGAGCGCTGATTCGCTGACGGGATGTGCTCCCCTTTGACGCTGCCTCGTTCGGGCGTTCCCACGCAACGCATCTGTGTTGGGCGCTTTGTGTTGTGTTTGTGCCTGTGTGTGTGTCGATGTGCGTCGTGTGTTTTGTGCTTTTCTTGTGTGTGTGAGTCGTTCACGATGCCTGCGCTCGCCGTTCGGGTGGTGTGCTGGCCGCAAGGTTGGCATTGATCAATGTTGGCTCTTGAGGCCGTGAAATATGATACACACCTCTGCTCCAGCTCAGCTTTTCTTATGTCGAGCTAGCACTTGCGATGTCGCCCAAACAATCGCTGCTTGTTTTCAACAGAACAGTGAAGAATTGCCCTTGCACACACGGGTAAACTTTGGTTGCTAGAATTTCCTAAAGTGAAGTATTATCCCAAAAACATTTTACGAGCATGTTTCCCACAAAAATATATTTTACGAGAGTATTTCTTAATAATTCCCTAAGACATTTTATGAGAGCAGTATTTCCTCACAAGGTGGTGTGGTGCTCCAGGTGGTGAGGTGCTGGGACGCTCCAGGTGGTGTGGTGGTGGGACGCTCTAGGTGGTGTGGTGGTGGGACGCTCCAGGTGGTGTGGTGATGCGACGCTCCAGATGGTGAGGCGCTGGGACGCTCCCGGTGGTGTGGTGGTGGGACGCTCCAGGTGGTTTGGTGCTCCAGGTGGTGTGGAGGTGGGACGCTCCAGGTGGTGTGGTGGTGGGACGCTCCAAGTGCTGAGGTGCTGGGACGCTCCATGTGGTGTGGTTCTCCAGGTGGTGTGGTGATGGGACGCTCCAGGTGGTGTGGTGGTGGGACGCTCCAGGTGCTGTGGTGGTGCGACGCTCCAGGTGGTGTGGTGCTGGGACGCTCCAGGTGGTGTGGTGCTGGGACGCTCCAGGTGGTGTGGCGCTGGGGCGCTCCAGGTGGTGTGGTGCTGCCACGCTCCAGGTGGTGTGGTGCTCCAACTGGTGTGGTGCTGAGACGCTCCAGGTGGTGTGGTGCTGGGGCGCTCCAGGTGGTGTGGTGCTGGGGCGCTCCAGGTGGTGTGGTGCTGGGGCGCTCCAGGTGGTGTGGTGCTGGGACGCTCATGGTGGTGTGGTGCTGGGGCGCTCCAGGTGGTATGGTGGTGGGACGCTCCAGGTGGTGTGGTGGTGGGACGCTCCAGGTGGTGTGGTGGGACGCTCCAGGTGGTGTGGTGGTGCGACGCTCCAGGTGGTGTGGTGCTGGGACGCTCCAGGTGGTGTGGTGCTGGGGCGCTCCAGGTGGTGTGGTGCTGGCACGCTCCAGGTGGTGTGGTGCTCCAACTGGTGTGGTGCTGAGACGCTCCAGGAGGTGTGGTGCTGGGGCGCTCCAGGTGGTGTGGTGCTGGGGCGCTCCAGGTGGTGTGGTGCTGGGACGCTTCAGGTGGTGTGGTGCTGGGACGCTCCAGGTGGTGTGGTGCTGGGACGCTCCAGGTGGTGTGGTGCTGGGACGCTCCAGGTGGTGCGGTGCTGGGACGCTCCAGGAGGTGTGGTGCTGGGGCACTCCCGGTGGCGTAGCAGTGCTGGTACGGTTTAGAAATGCGTCGCTTCCAAAATATAAGTGGCATAAGGTGCTGTATGCTGAAACATTGCAAGCTCTACAGTTATCGTTGAGATTCATGAAGCAGCATTGAAGTACATTCAGGGTGTATCAGAAAATTTATGCCTCTCGCTGAGTAATTAGGATGTTGGCAATTGCTGCACTGATTTATTTTATATCTTCTTCTACACCAAATAAGATTTTTTTCTATTCTAATGGCATTGCTGCAGGAATGAAGGATGAAACTGTCTTCGATTAATTCAACTCTAAAAACTTGTTTGGAATCATATTGTTAGAATCTGTTTTTCTAACTCCGAAGTCATAAAAAGAAGAAGATCATCCGGGCCCTCAGTTACAGAAAAAACGCTCTCTCCCAGATTTTCAAACTTTTGTTTATTAAAGAATCTTCAAAAAACTAGTTAGTTTTCGAAAGTGACTGTGGAAACATTAAATTGTAGCGCTTAATCGGTTGGCTGCAACTGCGAGAGGCATTATTTTCACCTGAAATTGAAGGAATATTTCATTTTTTTGTTCAATCAATTAGCCGAACCCTTTCCTCATGACAATGAAATTTCATCTGTGCAGTCTTGAATGCGTTACAAAAAAACTCAAAAATTTATTTAACCATCAGGTCAGCGAGGCCCTTTTACATCATCTCAAACAGATAGATGGAGGAAAAGATCATTTACAAGGAAGAAATTCAACCCTGGAATTATCTTTATTACAGCTAGCTGAGAGAAATTTTCCCCACACTGCCCGCACACATTGAGGCAACAATAGCTTTGTCGCACCAAATTTTCATGAGAGAAGCGAAATATGTTTTCTGTTCACAATGAATGTTAGATAATTGTTCTCCGGGCAGCTTTCATCAAAAAAAATTTTATCTGTACTGTAAAGTACAATAGTGTAAGTAGAACTTTCGAGATTAGAAAATATCGAATAGATTTCATTAGTTGATTCTTGTTTCACAACATTTAAGATGCAACTGTCTAGAGCTTACTTAGTCCGACCGTGAAGGCTTGGGACTTCAGGCAGTATGAGTTGCCCCTACTTTTCCAAGCGCGTGATAAAACTTCAAGTTCACCTATACAGTGTACAGCCAAACCCAGTCTGCAAGTGTTGCAATATAATTTATCGCTTTTAATTTTATCCTTATGTAATAAATTGGTTTGGCATTGTATTATTTACTTAAATTAAACTAACTTGAGTTACATGCATTTAGCTGTATCGTTTCACCAATTCTTTCAATATTTTTGGATTTGATAAAATAGTGAGAAACAGCACCACAACCACAGTGTTCTTTTAAACCCAAAAATGCATTCTGTCAGTCATATATCTCTGTAAAATCATTTCGATGAAGGAGGCATCTGGATTTTTTTAAATACTCTTTTTAGAAGGAACTATAAATTGATCGCATTTTCACAACGCTTCCTGGGAGTACAAACAAATGTAAAGGAATTGGCAACACTATCTTATTGATGGGTTAGATTCTGACTGATGAAGGACGGCTATTCCTGAAACTTTTACCCAATAAAATTTCTACACTCCAATTCCTGTCACCAATACGTCTGAGTGCACTGAACCAGTGTGAGAATAATCGATTGTGAAAGTTGATGGTTCAGCCGGCGAAGTGACTTCTCGGGTGCAGACCGCCGTGTCGTGTGGTGCCGATGAGGTTATACAAGGTGGGAACAGCTAACTCAATAATTTAGAAACTGTAGACAACGAAACATAAAATGTTCATCCCCACGGGGCTCTCTGCACAAGAAAACGGCACTTCTCACTCGTGTAAGAAATTAAATGTTTGCTTGCGCACAGCTTCTACCTACCTCCAATAGTTAACGTAATCTTATTCGTTGAAAGAATTTATTGAAGCTACAACATTTTTGAATAATGAATGCACAAGATTCAAACATGTGCTCACTAAAATTCGTAAAGTTTACAGGTGCATAAAAATACGCTTTCGCCACTTTCTTTCTCGCATATTTTTTTCGAAACGGCAACATTTTCATAATAAATATTTTTTTTCGACTCATGTGCAGTGACACACTGAAGATCTGAATTGGACGTTTTTGCGACAATCTAAGGCGGTCTTTTCATATCTGGATGACACTTCTAAAAATGCGTATGTTATAAATATCAATATTTTAAAATAAATATGTTTTTTTACGTAATTTATGAGGCCTAGCGATTTATAAACTAAAAACTAACGACGCACAGTCCTGACGCCAGAATTTTGGACATATTTATCCGTAGCTTCAACAAAGGTTGACTGCTTCAAAGCCCCTCGAACGCTTTATCACAGAACGTTCATCAATTTCAAACGATATTTCAGTCTACTTCCCGCAAAGATCGTCCAATTCATGTAAATATTTTTAAATCTTTATTCGAACATAAATTTTACATTTATTTCTCCCGCTCCCAATCAATTGAGGTCAGGAGACTAACCAGGCCATCAATGACTTCTGTCACATTTTCTTTTCGCCGATTTCAAATTTCCCAGCTTGTATGTATAAGATCATTATCATATTGAAGCAAAAAACATACCTAGCACAGTGAAGAATGAAGCAAAATACACACACGTCCAAAATTATCGTTGCGAACTCTGCGTTTTCAGTTAAAAGAAATATTTAAACACGACTTCTTCTCTTCCATCATGCGAATCCATAAACATGATACGTTAGATTTCATTAATCATTCAGCAATAAAAAATGAAGTGAAATTAAGGGTGCAGTAAAAATGAAAGTTCTCGGATACTATACAATACTGCAAATTATGCTGATCAACTTGGCGAAAATAATATATCCAAGTATTTTTTGTCCACAAAGAAGGTAGGCTTGAAAGCTGTAAATAATAATAAGAGAATATAGCCAGTTACAAAAATATGACCTCCATAGTCCTATACAAGCACAAATGACAAAACTCGAGAGCGCTGTTGTAAGTGCAGACCTGGTCAGCCAGCGCAGCGATATCGCACGGCCTGGCGAGTTGATTTGGCTCCGGCAATATGACATTCGTAGTAACCCCAAACTCACATTTGCTTCCTAATTTTTCAATGTTTCCTTACCCGCATGTACAGGGTTTTTTAAATACGGAACCCGAAAAAAATCTTTAATAAGTTTTGTTACAATGAACGGATTTTTGAAAAGAAAAACGGCGCTAGAATCCTGAGATTCATATCTTTCATTTGGTACCTACGTATTCATGAAACAGAAGTCAAAATAAGAATCAGAGGACACAGTAAAATTCATCATGATTTAAAACTGCGGCCAAGATGACGAACTGGACAAAGGAACAATTAGCTAAATTGCTTTCATAAGAGGACACAGTAAAACTCATCCTGCTTTGAAACAGCCGCCAAGCAGACGAAGTGAGTTCGAAAAACTAGGGTTTATCGTGACAAACCGACGGATCTGACTCGACTCAAAGATCCCATCATCTGAGAAATAAGTTTGACCGGTCCGACCCTCACTAGTGCTGCAATTAGAAGCATGCGAACACGCGTCCAATATTGCTTGCAGTCAGGTGAACGCCACATGAAGAATGTCATCTTCATAGATTAGTCCAAATAAAAGATATAAATCTCAGGCTTCTACTGCCGTTTTGATGTCAAAAGTCCGTTCATTGGATCAAAAGTTATTAAAGATTTTTCAGGGTTCCGTATTTAACAAACACCCTGTACATGCGCGGAAGGAAACATTAAAGAATTAGAAAGCAAATATTTTTCCTCTTCACCAGAAAAAATTTCAGCTCGAAAGAATAGAACCACTAAGTTATTTTATAAATGCCACAATTAATTTTCTAACAAAACCTTGCATTTGTCATTTAGAAATTTGTTCAATCACCTTAGTGCAGATTGCAGTCTTTGAGTTTCAGGAACGTGTGTGTAACGTGCCATTCCCTCAAAAAATTACAAATAATAGAAGCTCCCTAGGTACGTCAATCCTGAGACATCTGCTGCACGGCTTCTGATGACGCTGGAAAACCGCCAGTTCCACATTAAAGTCAAGGAAATAAATACTTGTCAGGTGGTATCTATTACGTGTTCTGCAGAAAGAGCTTTTATCCAATATGAACAAACAGCTACGCTACGAAAACATAGTGAGACTTGCAATGAATTCCGTGGAAAATGAGTCGAAGTAAAAGCCAAGATCAGAAGCCAAACTCCTCACACAAACAAGGCGTGGACATAAGAAATTGGTTTTAATCCGTTCAATGCACCCCTAGAGCTGCGCATTGGCAAATTCAGCCCCGAATTACGAAAAATTGAGCGTTTTCTGGAGCGGAATGTTTTACTTGAGCCTTTATTACCCCGCAACTGAATTAGGCAGACCTGATGATGGAAAAATCTTATTTAACCTGCTTACACACACACACACACACTCATACACACACACTGCCACGCTCACCGTCTTGCAGCACGAATTTAAAACTATGGAACAGTCAGGTTTTAGAGCATTACACTCTGCCACGGTACTATTTTATGGAACATAATCATAGAATTGTATGGCATCGTGCTGTGCTACAGTAGAAGGCATAATAAACTGCGAGGGTAACAGACAGAGCAGTCGCATGAAAAGCATGCATATATCTCAACGAGAGTCTTCAATAGGGAAATCGAATAACCATGATTAAAAAGCTGTTTACTACAAATTTAGCAGCTGCACTACCGATTTTTGAGGCAAGAACAAAATAAAATACGTATGTGAAGCAGTGTGAGTGATGTGCAGTGTTGTAGTGGCTTATACGGGAGAAATGCTTTCGTGTTGAATAAAGCCCATGCGTAGAAAACTTGTACAAATTTCAAAATAAAAGATGCTCTCATTTAAGCTTTTGTATCTCTTGACATTATTGACATTATGTTTCATGAACTTTTACGGAGCAGACGGTTCGTTTCTGTGCTTCTGAGCTACAAGTCAACGACACGTTTCAGCTCGTTTTACCTCGCTTTAGAATCGGTGCTTGAAGAAAGCAATGGCTTCAAAATTGCCCCTAATTTTTCTTCCCGGCTTGACAATAACGTCGTGGCAGCCTCAACTCTTCGGCATTCTGACTAAGCTGGCATTGTTAAACTGGCATTGTTTGACTCACACTGCATGTTAGTGTCACGACCAACTAACTGACCACCTTCACATACGCTCACAGTTGAACACTGTAACCACTGAAATTGTCATTTTTCCAAAGGAAATGTTTTGGCATTTCTCCTACAGAAGCACCTACGAAGCTACTTTGAATGTTGCACTGAGAGAAATTTTGACACACCTGTGTGTGTCAAACGGTTATTCAGAGATATTTTGATACACATGTAAGTATTTCCTCTGCCCACATATGGTAGCGGTTGAGAGTTAAATCACATATTCACGCTTCAAATGGCTCAAAATTTTTTGCAGAAAACTGAAATGTGATAAGATTTTGTGAATGGAGTACAATTATCCTCAAAAATTTTAATACCTTCGTTAATTATTCTTCTAATTCTTAGACGTTACCTGTATGTTCCATCCATTTATATTTAAATAAAATACTTATCAACTAATGACCGTTATGTTGAAATTGTTTAATTAGAAATACAAAACTTCTAATTTTCGTGGTCCTCATGCTTTTATATATATGTATATTTATTTTTTTCGTGCTTCCTTAAAATGACATTTTTAAACATCTTCCGAAACAAGTATTCTAATATTATTTCCTGGTGCCAAGAATTGCGACATTTTATGTCATGTACATGTAAACAGTCAAAAATGTTCTCAACCCACAATGAAAATGCATCGTCCGTGATATTGTGTTGTCTCTTATAATTATCATTACATGTATCATCAAATGTAGATTATGCAACATTATGAGTACATTGCTCTCAATCAATTCTTTTCGACTAGTGACATGGGTATTTCAATACTCGTGTGAGTGTATCAACTAAGTTTATTAACTTTAAGATATTTTAAAAACCAATGATGGTACTTTTCTAGCATCTCTATTGGAAATAAAATATTTTTCTTTTTTATTCTTTTTTCGATTTTCAAACCCTCATTTGTTCTCATTTAGTCAGTGTTACAAGTCCCTTGGGGAGCAATGTTTCTATAGTAAATTTTGATCAGTAATTTTAGAATTGATTTTTTTCATGTATAAGTTTTGGGTTTAGTCTTTAAAAGCACGATAGTGCAATAAATGTATATGTTCTAATACACTAAAATTCGGCACGCAGAATTTTCATTCAAAACAGCGTCCTGAGAAGCGATTTTGATACTTCATGTTCTCCGCTGTTCAAATTCTTAATGAGTAATTTCTCTAAAACAAAGGGCTACCACGGTATAAAATTCAGTGTTTCGATATCACTGATATTATCAAATAATGAAACATGGAAAGTAAACTAAAAAAAATGATATTTTTAGTGTTCCCTCCACTATATTTTACTGCTTGATGATGATGATTAGAGCCCGAATTTTAAGGATTTATTCTATTAATGCTATAACGACTATAAATGCAAATAAAAACTGGCATTTATAGCAAAACTGCTATTTTACCATGAACGCTATTTGACCAGGTGTAGAAGCAAAAAGTTGTCATTATGCAATAAATGACTATAAAACATGAATAAAGGAGTTGTAGACGAAGAAGAGAAAAAAAGAAAGAAAGAAAAGAAAAAAAGTCTATTCCCAAAAAAGTTGAAAAATGAGATCATATAAAAGTTAAAACATATTGAGTTTTGAAAATTTCTCAATATAAAACGTCCTTAGACAAGCGTACCATACGCAGCGTAGTTATAAACAAGCTATACGAGATTTGCTAATAGACAAACCAAACGAGATGTAATAATCAACAATCTATACGAGGAGTACTAATAGGCAAACTATACTAATAGTACTAATAGACAAACTATACGAGGAGTACTAATAGATAAACTATACTAATAGTACTAATAGACAAACTATACGAGGAGTACTAATAGACAAACTATACTAATAGTACTAATAGACAAACTATACGAGGAGTACTAATAGACAAACTATACTAATAGTACTAATAGACAAACTATACGAGGAGTACTAATAGACAAACTATACTAATAGTACTAATAGACAAACTATACGAGGAGTACTAATAGACAACTATACGAGGTGTGCTGATAGATTAACCCTGTCAAGGACTAATTAAATCAAAAATATGATCTCTTGGATATTTTATAATCCAAGAGATGGCTGACAACTTATAAATAATTTAAAAACTACGACAGAATTCTTTGGAATTCCTAAATTATTAGTTCAAACGAAGTAAGCAAAGACAAATAACGCTGTACCGAAGCAGATTGAAACACCCTCGTAATTTGATTATCAAGTAGTTAGAAAGGTTAATGACAAAGTAATTTATAAAAAAAACGTCGCGCAACTCAACACACTCATCTAAAAATGCGTAACAAACATACGCGCAAAATGAAATTCATAGCCTCTTCAACATTTGGAAACAAAGATAATTTTTTCTCGGTTCCTATGCTCAAATTGCGCTTTATTTTATTTGTCTATTCTTATTTTCCATTTTTTCTATTCACGTAAACGCCCTCTATGGTAGTGATAGATCTATTTTTGAATCATTTAGCGAGTGCAATAAATTTATTCACTGGACAATGTAATGGACATTGACGTTTTGTTTTTACGCAAAGAGGATAATTTATAATAATGCAAATTTTTCGAAGTGTCAAAAATGGCCTCAATTTATGCCGATCCTTTGCAGTTTGTATTCGAATCGCTTACTCTTTCGTTGTCTTGGCATTTTGATTTGCAAGTCCGGCTTGTGAAAAATATTACCCGTTTTTACAGCTGAACATCAAAAAAACTTCTAAATTGTAGCCAAACCTTGCATGGTTTTACGTGCTATTTTGTCACATATAAGAACTATTTTGCTAGAAATAAAAGCTATTTGGCCATTATGAGTGCAATATTATCTTTTTGGATCTTTTCCAGATAAGCCCCGCCATTGATGCAGCACATAAGTTCACCCACTTAACTTTCGAAATAATACACCTATCGACTTCAAGTTACTCTAAAATGAAAGATTAAAGCATTCATTCGTTTGAGAGTAATTTGGAGTTGATAGATTCATAATTTCGAAAGTTACAAGTGGGGGAGCTTATGTTTTGCATTAGTGGCAAGGCATATCTGGAAAAGATCCAATTTTTTCAGTGCTATTTTGACCATATTTTTTCGCAACTTTCACCACTTTTTTATGAATAAAAATCCGGGCTCTAATGATGATTAATCCGAAGGTGTCAGATACGTCGCTACGTTACATCCTTTGCCTCAGTAAAATGAAAGGTAACTTTTCAAAATTTTAACCTGCAAAGAATTTGGACGGTTACAAACTTGATCTTCTGTTCTGAACTAGAGATAACAATGTTAATCAAACGTTGGTTAACTTCGAAGTTTGTATGAGTAAAAGAAATGGAAATAAGACTTTGTGTCAAACAACAGAAAAAAATGACCCCACTGATTTATCGTTCCGAACTTTCACTGAAATTTGAAGAATGATGCATTTGTCTCGTAAAAGGCATCGGAAAGTAGTGCGGATATTGAGGATGGGAACTGCTCTACAAGGAATCTTCTACGTCTAAATTATGGTTTATTGTATATCATTGTTTCATTCTTCTATCGAAAATTTGATTTAAGACTCAAGATGAGTGCTGATTTAGTGCACTCAGCTGCAATGTCTAAGAACCACCCAAGAACTGATTCGCGGGACGAGCCGTGTTTATTTAAATAATGGCGTATAGATAAGAATGCTCGTAAGTGGTTGCACTAATACAATTAGTGCAGTGGCACCATAATAATATGAAAAAGCTGATACAAAAAATTGGGTTTATTAAGTAACATTTCCTTTTGATAAACAAACCTGTGTAACGGTTGAATTGACGTTGACTCTTTTTGCTGAATTAGGAAGATCGATTTCAGACTCCTTTGTCTTTCAATCAGTACAGTTGATTGCAGGGGAGACTACTATCAATTTAAAAGCGAATAAATGCTGAAAAAATGTGTTATTTGGCGAATCAAATATTAAACTTTACATAGACAAGCTCCATCATCAGTTTTCTGAAATACAAAGTATGATCAATACTATGAAAGAATGGAGTCACGAACGAAACAAAATTTTTCACTTCTACGCGCCAGAATGTAAATTAAAAAAAAACTATTATGTTTCCGCTCACTGAATGGGATGGAAACTGAGTGTGTTGATAAGAATATTTTTCACCCTGCTTTCACTTTTTGTACCGCATGCATGTGTGAAAGCACCATCTGAGCTGCAAGAGGAGAGTGTGAAAGTACGGCCGACATTGTGCGAATTCATTAGGCTGTTAAAATTTGATCTTTTCGTAACTTGTTTCCTAGCGTTCCCATGGTTTTCGTAAAAACTGAGACATCTCTCCTTTGCTCTTTCAAAAAAGTACAGCGCTCTTATTTCTTGGGATCCATCCTCCATCTGGATGCCGCGTTGCTACGAGGCCTGAGTGTCATGTCAGAAGCCCTAATATCACGGTCACTGAATGAACTGTCTCTCATCCTAAGATCGTTGTCAGAGATAAAGGCATTGCGATGCTCAGCATGACTGTTTATTCCTGTATGAGAAGAATGCGCCAACAAGTTGCCGTTGCGGGAACTCCGCAATGCTTAACTTAAATAATGCATGACGTTATTCCAACGAATGCCGTTTTGCTTTGTGCACTACTATAGTTATACGAGTATAAGACAGGAAAAGCGCATGAGCACAAAAGAATATAGTCCTTGCATCGAAAAAAATATTTGTGATATCTTCACTCAGAATGACACATAAGCTTACACAGGGGAAGTGCTTGCAGAGTAATGACTTCAATTCACTGATCAGTTTTCAGAACGAGGAACCGTTTTGATGACGTCAACTTATTAACTCATGTCCTTCTTCCAGCAATACGTAACAATGTTGAGCGGTGCACTGCTGTTTTCTATAAGGATACACTAAGGCAGATTTACAGTACATTCAGCGACTGCACATGTGCTCTCGAAATTTTAAAATCATTCAAATTTTTTGGGGAAAACTCGAATATCAAATAATGCACTTAGGTCTATCTCTTTACGGTAAGAAAGGCATGACTGTTTTGATGTTATTTTGGTATTTGTCACTAAACTTTTAAAGTTCCAAATTTACAGTTGCTTGAGAATTCATCTTTCATTTTATTGGGTGTACTTTGTATTTTAGAAAACTGATATTAAAGTTAGTCTCCGACACATTTTTTATGGCTTCTAAAAAGGTTTTTACATTCTTAAAAGAATGTATGTATTTATGAACATTTTTTTATTTAAATTTCTAAGGCCTCCGTACACCTATTTTCTGTCAAATGTTCACAAAAAATTGGTTTGCTTTAAATTGAAGCTATTCATGTGCTGAACACCCACAGTAAATTTAGCAAGCGTGCACGCAATAGAACGCTCTCTATGAAATTGCGGACTGGTGGTGAGGGGGAACTGTATTTGTTGAAAAAAAAATTTCTGAACAAATTTTTTTTTTTTGAATAACAAATCTTTCAAAACTTTTTCAATCATAAAAACAACAGCAACAAAAAACATTTATTTAGACACAAATAAAATGTTTTATTGTGAAATTGTCATTTTTTTTCTGCTTTTGTGGAAACCTAAAATTTTCCTCACGCGAAATGTTACCCCTCCTACAATTTTTGGTGTAGAAAATCGAGAGAATGTTTTCCTGAAAGAATAATAAGAGGGGTGATGCCCCGAGGTAACAATTTGAGATCTTCAAATTATATATAAAACGACAGGTCGTCGGAGTAAAAAATCCAGTTTATGGGCCATTTCTCAAAATTTGTTTTGTAATTCAAAATATCTCCGAAACTAAAATGAGTTTCAAGCATTCTTACCTCAGCAGTGTTGCCAAAGTGTTTGTCTCTGAAATGCCATTTGTTTTAAGTTTATAGGTTGAAATTTGTAGTAGGAGTAAGGTTTGCCGTACCCCCCTACTTTTTTCGTTTTCTTTGCCGTAACTCATTTTCCATGAAGCAAATAGAAAATTTTCCACAGAGTGACCCCTATTTTTTTTCATACGTTTTACAAGACTGTCAAAGTTCATACACATTGGTTCACAATTGAAAAAAAACACAAAAGGAATACTCAAGGAATCATTTATTCAAATCATAAGGCTATCTGTTAAGAAACTGACACTAATAATAATTGTTTCATGGTTAAACAGTGCATCCTACCATAAATGACAGATATCCTTCTAAAAAATCAATTAGCTCGGAAGACAATCTCTTCTCAGTAGAGGACCAACTCTGCTTATAAAATGATTTGCGTTCAACTCTTGTGTAGGTCTCATTCTACTTCTACTTATTATATTGAATCACATCATCGACTTAAAAGCAGCTCACTATAAAGTAAGCCCAGAGAATAAAATGAAATGATTACCTTTAGGTAAAACGAACTCAGTGTTTAAAGCACAAATGAATCATTAAGAAGCGGTGAGAAAGTAAAAATACTAAGTCTACGCGAGAGATTCATTCAAAATTTTGAAAATACTTGAATTTTTGGATCTCTATAAACTCTCTACGTATCATTATTTTTCAAAAGCACGGTCTCAACATGGTATCAACTTCATTGGAACCAAGACTTGAAATTCAGCCAATGCTCAAATCCGTAAAAAATACCATACAAATCTTTGAAAATAAAACTGGCATCTGTTAATTTATCAAAGTATGAATGACACCAGTTAACCAAGTCAAATCTGTGTTGCTATATGGTTCAACTCATGGGTTAACTCACTGTTTCCAAGGATATGATCTGAAGTCTTCTCTAGACAAAACTGTTCTCATTTGGCTCAATTCAACTATTACTGTAAGCTCAAGCATCGAATTCTGTGCGGCCACATTCATTGATCTGTCTAGTGTGCGATTCAGTGTGCAGTGACTACTCTATACTTTAGTTACTCCTTAATTCTATTTCCCTGACAAGCATTTCTGGCTCAGTTACTGCTAAAACACCATCCAGTCTTTTGAGTGCTCAGTATTTCTAAGGTGTGCTAATGGACTTCGGATACAGTTTAACGTATTACGAATAATTAAACCTATAAAACATAAGTAGAAATTCTTCAGGAAATTACTATTACTAACGGTAATGGAAACAAATGGGGTGCGTAGCATCACCAGCTCGTAGAAATATAAGAGGTTTCACATGGTGTTAATGTTTATTGATTCATAGCGATAATGACGCCCTGGAAGTTGTACACCTTATTCGTTCCCATCTGTAACTGGACTCAAATGTGCCCATTGTGAAAGCTTTAAGGAACAAACTTGCCGATTTATCACTTGTGATGAATAAATTGTATCGGCTGTTTAATTTTTTTTATGCTTAAGTACTATTAATATGATAATAAGGAATTAATAATCAGTATAGTATCCCAAAAAAATAGAAAAAGAAAATTTCTGATGAATAAAGTGTGAGCATTTATTCTTAGAAAATGAACGTTAATTCTTTCTGACATACTAGGACGAAGTAATGCGGAAAACAATGACTGTAAAAAAGTCTAGAGTTCAGATATACTCGATAACATGTAGCTACGTTTGCATGGAAAAGAGAAATGGCTGCAATTTCTGAAGCATACTCGTGGATTTCATCAGCGCATGGCCCCCGTATACTCGCAGCTGTTCCATCAATAAAGGGGTGTTGGAAATATAAGCGTATTGGGGAAACGCCAACTAAGAGTCAAATCGCTTGAGACTAGGAGACCCAGAAGGGGCCTGCAGAGAGCCTAAGTAAGCAAAGCCAGGGTCACAAATTCAAGTGAAGGTAAATGGCCCAAACCCGATGGTCGATTCAAATGTCTCTCAATTTTTTCCCTGAATTTGCTCCTAAATGGACATTAGGAAGGGCAACTTTCAGGACTGCGGTAGAAAATTGTAGACTGAGAAAGAACACATTAATTTAGCGGTCGCTTGAAACGTAGTATTGGCTACCGCAAGTGTTTTATATTCTCACGAGTCAGCCATGAAAAATTTTCTAGCCATTAGTGATCCTTGATTACAAAATGAGATATTATGAAACTAGCCTGTCAAGAATGCTATACTACAAACACGATACATCGGAAATTACTAGGTTCACATGGCGGCACTTTGAAATTTTGTTAGTATGTATATGAGTATGTAATATGGAACTAAGCTCATAAAGCCACTTCTATGAATCTATCAACATTGCATTGGTTTGTTTATAGTATTACAATTCTTTTTCGAAAGAGAATTTGACTCCAAAGAAGGAAATCAAATTCAGTGAGTTGCCAGTTATTGCGAAGCTTCTATCATGCATGAAAGCGGTCTAGAGAAGAGCAAAATATACCTCCACATTGGAGCTTACTGAGAACATAAGGCTCTTGCCTAGAGCTTCTGCGCAGTTGAACAATGCCTTCATGAGGATGGCCAGCTGATACTACTTCCATTCTATGGCTTCCATTTCACACATCTGTGGCAAGAGAGTTGCTTGATGACCATGATGCCCGCTTAGTCACTGGATCATGTGTTGAGGCATGACGTAAATGTTCAGTAATTCAATTTTGTGATGACCACATATTATATCGCTTGCCAAAAAATTTCCTTGATCTTAAATCATTTGTCTTATCTTGAAGATAAAATTTTAACATGTAAGTCTCAGGAGTATTCTAGTAATTAGGACGCTTTTCGTTCACATGATTCATGAAGACAAGTTCTGTTGAAATAATTTGCTAGTTCACCATAGTTCTCACCATCTCCCCCTGTATCTTCCTTTACGGCAGAGTTGTACTTATGTAAAAGCATCATATGAGCTGCAGAAGAAACTTGGGAAAAAAAGAGCCACACTGGGCTTCTTCATTGGGCCTAAAAAAATTTCACCATGTCATATTTTGCTCTGGAGCATTCCCATGGCTGACGCAAAAAACCAAGTCTAGTCTCTGCGGAGAAGACATCTCTCCTCTACTCATTCAAAAGAGTGTAACACTTCTATTTCTTGCGATCCTTCTTCCATGTGTATGCAGCATTGCTACAAGGCCCGAGCACCATGCCAAGAATTTCATTAGGTGGCTGCCATTAGAGACGTTCGGCGCAGCAGAGGCACTCGTGGACTCGAGAGCAGCTCCTGCAGTGCGCTCTGCCTCTATACAGCCCCAACTCAAGTTTCTGGAGGAGGAAAAGTAGGTGCGGGCTTCTCTGACCTTCAAGTCTCGCATTTTTGTGAGTCAAGTTCGACTCCTGTATAATCACTGAAATAATTAAAGATTCAGGAAACGATTAATATGACTGAGCTGTAGATTTTTGGGCATTTGCAGTGTAGTGTTTCATGCTGTGAAATACTGGCTGTTCAGGAATGGAACGCTCATCTTTAATACGATGCCAGTAACGGCAAGGGAAATGAGGTTCATTTACATGCCCTGAAATCAACTTGACATTTGAAGTTGTTGTGTATCATTGCTGGAGAAAAGTCGAATGGCTTCGATGAGTTCCTACATTTATTTGGGTCGAATAAAATAACTCTAAAATTGCTTTCCCTATTTTCACAATGTCTTTAAATATTTATTCAGTATATTTGCGGTTCATGCATTTGCTCAAGACTAGCCTCTTAAAAGAATGAAAGCGCTATTACACTTGACGATACATATTGTGAAATCTGCTTACCCTTGAAAAAAATTTGATAGAAATGAAATCAGAGCGAATTTTTTTTACCTAAAGATTCATTATTGGTTGATTTAATTTTTAGCAGCTTCAGCAACCATTGATTTTACTGATTTCCTTCTGCGTGTTGCCAGATGGAACTACCAGGCTATGAATCAGACGTATTTACAACAAACCATTCTGGATGTCGATTAAGAGGAGTTATTTTGTGTGTTGTGGAGGTATGGGTAAGAGTCTCTCGTTAACCAGATGAGCCCCATCAGCTCCAGACGGATCTATCTGATCGACACTTGACAAGTTAGCCAACAAATTTGAATTGTTAATGAAACAATAGCGCAACACTGCGACCGAGCCAGCTGCAGCAACACACGTCGGCATATCACACAGCTCCGTCGCCCGGAAGCTGCGGGTAGCAGACGACATGTCACAGAGACATGCAGCAAAGTGAGGAGAGCGAGTCTCGCGAAAATAGATTGATTTACCGCTGAGCTTGCGACCCACCTCAGCCTTAGTAGGTCAGGAAATGCAACTATGAACTGAGCCTCATTTGCTAAATTTGGGGCCAGAAATAACAATTAATAATCATTTATTCTGACTGATGCTTCAATAACAGACAATTTACTGAACTCATGATCGCAAAATTACCATTGTTTGCAGCTTTTACTACCCTAAAATTCACATCATTTACCTAATTTTTCAATTGTCTCTTTCCCCATTTCTATTGCAACTAGGATAACGAAAATACGTAGAGTTATGTAAAATTGAAGTCTGAACACATTTTCACCTGTAAAAGTTTTCAAATTTCGCCACAGAAAAAAGTTATCGGGCGAACATAAAAAAATCTGTATATTTACGTAAAACAATTCTCACCCTACAATTTTCAACGTAGAAGCTTGATTTTGCTGTCATTCGACGCGGAAAGACTGTGGAAACAGCGTAACGTAGGATCTTTTTGAATTTCGAATTGAAAAAAAAATTATGGTTACATTTGTACTAAAAATTGGTGTTCAGGAATAATTGGTGTAGAAAAATCCTAAATAAACCGTTTTAGCATTTCTATTGCAACTAGGTAAACGAAAACGCATACCGTTTTAAAAAATAATTCTGAGCACATTTGCTTCTATAAAAATTTTCGATTTTTGCATTAGAAAAAGTTATTGTACGAACATAAATATATTTTAAATTTGCGCAAAACCCTGCCCATTCTACAATTTTCAACGTAAAAGCGTGATTTTGGTCTCATTCAGTGCGGTACGACAGTGGAAACAGCGTAGCAAAGCGGAATTTCAGTTACATTCTAAATTTGATTTTCAACGTGAAAAAACTAGGATTATTATTTAAACTAGGAAAAAATTTTTTGAACATTTGTAACCATTAATTTTTTTCTAATTCGAAATTCAAAAAGACCATATATTACGCTGTTTCCCCAGTTTTTCCTCGTCGATTGAGAACAAAATCACGCTTTTACGTTGAAAATTTTAGGGTGAGAATTGTTTTGCGTGAATGTATATTTTTTTATGTTCGGCCAATAACTTTTTTTCATTGCAAAATTCGAAAATTTTTAGCGAAGCAAATGTGCTCAGAATTTAATTTTATATAACTATCCGCATTTTCGTTAACCTAGTTGTAAAGAAATGTGTAAAGCGACATTTAAAAAATTAGGTAAATGATGTGAATTTTAGGCTAGTAATACCCCTTATTGATAGCAAATCCATGCCCTTTTCTTACTCATATTTCTGTTTTCTTCCGTATGGATTTTCTCTTTCTCGTACTGAGCTTCCAAGAGTTACGTTGGCTTTCAATTGGTGCTGTCTGTTCGCTGAAGATGATGATCATTCTATATGCTAACATTTTTGACTATGTAGATGATTGTTGGGGCTTGGCTTAGCTTCATAGCATCAGATTCTTTATGATTATGTGTGTAGATCAGAATTCAGTTCATCATGCGCTGGCAAATTGTTATGAAAATCCAACGGGGCATTTCTGTGACATGCGAGATTGTGCTGTATGCGCCACGCGTGAGCTGTCTAAAGCGAATCACAGCTTCCTATTATTTTTGTACGAGTTATATAAACTTAATAACGAGTATTATTTATTGGACCCAAGGATCCTCTCGATTAGGATGCAAGATGAACAGCATTTTCGCCCAATCGCTTCATCTCGTATGACATTCAAGTCTATATCAGTATAGAGGAAATCAAACTTCTGCTTGTTCCACGATAATAATGCAGAGAACAATAAATTTTGTTTGCAATCAATAGGTTTATTTTCAATTAGAAAATTTGCATTAACTGGAAGTAATTGATTACTCATACCCGTGACATCAAACACACACTTAAAACAATATTTTTTGAACAATGCGAAGTTAATAAATCGCCTTCGTTTTCTGACAATTCTTTAGAACGCGAAATCATTCAAATCCTTGAAATTCTCTATCTAAATAATTAACGTCACCGTGGCCTGGAGGTTCAGAGCACGATCCTTTCACGTGAAGTGTCGCTTGTTCGACTGCCAGCAATGCCTGCGTGATGATTCTCCTAGAAGGGAAAAATCAGAACTAAGCCATAATTCCCCACTTAACCCTCGTGTGCGAAATGGGTCCCACCCCTACCGATTGTAACCGTCTTTGCGCCAGAGTACTACTTATATAGCCCTTGAAAAACCTATTAAGAAAATGGCATGCATCAAACTCGATTGGAATATTCTATCTTTCAGAATATTGCCTAAAAGAGCATGCGGGGTTGGAGATTGGCTCGAAGTTAAATAAATTACAGGCGAACAATGAAAATCAGTCACAACTTTTTCAAAAGCTCTGTATTCGGAATAATTTAGCCTGATTCTAATCATGCAAGTTGAATGTCATCTTACTCGTTGGTACCTTCTACTTGACGTAAATTTTCAGTAACTATAGCATTTAGCTGTACGAGCCCAAACAGAACAATGAAATCGCATTCAATGGAAGAACATCTTTTGGATTTTCTCATTTCAATTATTTATGTGCGCATAATGAACTAAATTCGCATTCAAGATAATCTTTTAGGACCCTAACCGCTGTAGTAAAAGGTTAAAATTGCATAAAGATTTATGCAAAATTATTCTCATATACATTAAGAGCGAACTAGAAACCGACCTCATACCAAGCTGTCAGGCAATGCCAGTGACCTTTGCTTTGTGACTTTTGTTCCATGAGCCCCGGAGTGCTGAAGACATTAAGTCCATTATCGAGAAGAAGTATTTTAAGTGGAGGAAATGCATGAAATTACCATTAAATTTAGGTGCCTCTAAAGAAATATTTCGTGCAATAGTAGCCATCTAATGAGCAATTTGACATGGCGCTCGGGCCTTGTGGAAACACGGCATCCAGAGGGAGGGAGTACACAAGAAATGAAACGGTGTGCGCTTCTGATTGAGTGGAAGAAGAATGTCTTCTCCTTTAGGCTCTTGAGTTTTTTGCAAATAACATGGGAGTGGCCTGACAAATTATGACACACAGCAAAGTTCTCTTCGGCTTGATGAAACCAGAAGGTGTCGGCCACACTTCCCCAGATTTGTCTTGCAGCTCAGAGGGTGCCTTTACACAGGCACAGCGCCTCGATTCAACGAAAGGAGAAGATCTTTTAGCATATCATTTCCCAAAAATTTTTAAAACTTAAAGGCTGATTTCTAAACATGGGCCTTAAAAGAATCTGAGATGATTCCCAAAATGACGGATGGATTTTAAAAAACACAGTTGCAGTGCAATTCTGGGAAACACTAGTTATATATTTTTTACTAGTTAAGTAAAATATTTTTCATGCGTTGCCCTCATAAGCGCAGGCAATATTGAGTATAATATCGTCCTCAAAACGTTATAAAAGTAAAAATAATAAGTTTTTGAATTTTGTGGGTATTATATTTTTTTTTAAATTCATCCGATATTGTGGGCGTTCTTAACGGTTCTTTTAAGACCCATGTTTAAAGACCACCCTCTAGAAAAGGGTTCTAATTATGGGAGTATTATTCAAAAATCACAAGTAATATTTCTGTACTTAAAAAAAGTATTTCAACTAAAGGTATTTTTTGCCAATATTGCATCACTTTTTCTTCAATGGAAAAATAAGTTGTTGAATTATTTAGCAATACAGTGCTAAAGCGAGTGTCTAATCTATCGTCAGAGTCACGAAACAACTATTTAAGTACAGAGGTTGGTGCTTCAAGTGGGAATTATATCCCGTACGACCGCTTAACTCTTCATTATTGTTGTTGTTTAAATAATTCAGAAACACAACATCAAACCCCAGACAGAATTCTTCTAAAGGCCGAACTAAAATTAATGTATTGTACAGGAAAACTAGAAGAGGGAGAATCGGAATGTGAGATGTCACCATATCCCGGGTCGCATGTGGGAAAGTAAAAGTAACGTCGCCCGACCATTCAATTGTCCTTTTCGCCATCCAGGCATCACCCAATCGCACAGAAACCCTATGCAAAGCCTGGTTTCCCATTTGCCTTGAGGTTAAGGCGTTTTTGCCTATCTTTGGCTACGCTGAGGCAATCATGCATGAGCGGCTTCGAGGACGTAATCACTGCTGAAGAAGCTCCTATAAGAATGCAGCCACTCTCCGGTAAGATTTGCTGAATTTGATGCCTTGCTGTCTCATTATGTGTCAGGGAAGATCTGTGATCATCATCAGACCTGAGCAACTCATCTTCTGAACTCATTCCGATGTTGGTTTCTGGAAACAATGTCGGCTTTAGAGAAAATATCTTTTGTGTAATATTTTTTGTGTAATTTAGTTTTTAATTTCTCGCCATTTCAAAATGCTAGATTGAAATTTACGTATTTTAAATACAGGGTGGGGCAAGTCAAATGCCCGCGTTTTGAAAGTTCATCAGGAAAAGTAAAACAGTACTTACAGAATTATGTGTTGCTGATGCCATCTTCAAAAAGTGAGCTGTCAAATGACATTGTATACTTATTAGGGTAAAGCGACAAGTGGTTCAGCAAGAATTTTTTTACTTTTCCTAATAGCCTTTCAAAACGAGGGCTTTTGATTTGCATGGTACACCCTACACGATGTCACTCGACCAACTTGTTCAATAACACCTGATGTATTCAGATGTTAGCTACAGCTATGAAATTCTTTGGCTTTTGTCACCAAGTCTTGGAAAGTTCAAAATGCTGTCGACACCAGAATCACACTCATTCAGAAACAGTTAACAAAAGCAGTTCTTTTACGTCAACAATTGTATTGTAGTTAGACGCAAATTCATTATAGAAAGGGGAAATAGTTGCTTCAAATTCAAGCAATTGATTTTCGATATGAGAGAGCAAACTTGGGTTCGCTTACTTATGATCTCAGCAGGCCACTTCTGGCTCCTTTGATTTTAAAAGATCCGACTCTTAGTCTGGCGTTCCCCAATACGCCCCAATTTCCAATACCCCTTCATTGATGGAACAGCTGCGGGTAAACGGGGGCCAAGCGCTAATGGAATGCACGAGTACGCTTCGAGGGTCGGAACCAAAGCGCGTTTCCTTGTGAATGGAACATCATTCATTCAATTTTTTTTTTGTCGTTCTAAATAGGGGTTCTTCAGCAAACATGTTGTTTAGATTGGTTTATTTCTTTTTTGAAATTCACTTAGTACTGCATGTTGCATAGGCTCGATACTTAAAATGCATGTTAGGGTAGGGTGTGCAAAAATTGTTTTTCATAGCTGAATTATCAAAATCCTAAATACAGTGGAAAATTTAACTTCATAGATAACTGAACGTACGATTTAAAAGCATGTCGAGTGAAATCTTGTGTCGTGAAATTACCTCACAAAGAAATCAGATTTAACTTTCATGACAACCTGTATTAGTTAGTCTCTAAAACAGAATACTCCTGAAACTTTCAAACTGACTCTATATTTTCAATGAGATGTGTGAGTACGTCAGCTTCCTAGCAGTTGCACCTTGTGTGGCCCCATATTTGAGTGATATATAAGCCGAACTTTATTGCCGTAGCTTCTATAATTTTGACCCCCTGTGCAGAAGCTATACATGTACTTAGCCAAAGTCATAGACTGGGATGCTTCCTTCCTATTGTTGCGATACGCTTTCTAATTGATTGAAGTGTGATTGAAAGATTTACAAACTTTGAAAAAATTTACATGAAATAAGTTTTTAATGCCTGAAATCACAATCTAAATCGTAAACAATTATAAAAAGTACTTAAGAATTTTTCAAAAGCAGTTCAAGCAGTCGCATTTGACATTCAATAATTAAAAAATACTGAGAAAGTTATTTAAAACCATATCAGGAAAGATTTCCATAAGTCCTTTGTGAATTGGAACTACTTTGCTTTTACTTCCGCTAGCTGTCTCAAAATTCTCAAACACCAGCGACTCTCAGGCCAAGATGCCTGCATGGTTCTCATTCCGTGCAATACGTGTGTGTTTACCAGACAGTGACGGACCTTGACTTCAATTCATGTATATCAATATTGAATACTATATCACTCGTTCATTATCTTCTTACACTTATATATTTTTCACATTTAATACAATACTTAATAGAAGGTATGAAAATGAAAGACAACCATTCATATACATCAACATTTCTCGTCAATTTTCAATCGAGATATTATAATAAAGATACTTAAGAAAGGAGCTTTTTCATGGTGTCCTAAGATAAAACCTATTCAAATTCAGAGCTATAACCTTTGTTCCACTCACACACTGAACTATCATAACATTGCTCTGTAATTTTGAACATTAGCTTCCCAATGATTTAAACGAGGTCATGATTTTATGATGCAGCATAGTTGTTTTTTCACAATTTGACTCGTCCTCTTTCTAGTGATTTTTTTTGGCCCTCTTAAGCAGAAATCCCATCAACTCACCATTATCATCGCTCATTATTAATTTTTAAAAATATTAATTTTTCGAAAGAAGTGTGTTTAAAAAATCCTCTGCATTATAGAAAAATTATCAAGTAATGATTATCTGTCAAAAAAAGGCCCCTATAGTTGCAACCGTCATAGGATGTATTCGTGGTAGGTAAAATAGTACATCGCTCTTCCTCCGCTTACTTAGTTCAGATTCATCAAGCCGACGAAGAGTCGCAGTATCACAATAGTCTGTAGACTTTTAAACCAGAAGCAACACATCTGGTTATCCTCATCCAAGTGAATCTCTCAGAAAGACAGAGCTAACACAAACCTGTCTCTGCAGAGCGCAACTAGCTTCATGCTACATAGTACCGCAATCGTGGCTGCATCGAACATTTTTAAGCACGCCGTCACACTCTCTCTATTCAAGAAACTTAACAGTGCAAAAAATATTTTATTGCTGGTTACCCCAAATTTTTCAAATGAAAAACAAACACCAAAAAAATTGTATTACAACCCACCTACGCTGTCGTCCATAACTTGTATAAATAGTTGATATGCGATGCGGGATTGAAAACCTATCAGATTCATGTGTATGCAATTAAAATACATTCCATTAAATCCAACGGTGTCTTGAAAGATTTACAAATGGAACATTCAAAAAATGCCTATTATCAAAATGTACAAAGAAATATAAGTATTTTAACAAGGAATAAAATCCAAATCTTCGAACTTGAAACGATTAACAGTCATTAATTAGAGCTCAATAATATCAACTTCAAAATTTCAGGACGCTAAGTTTATTTTTAAATGGTGATTACGTTGCGCCAGCTAGAAGAAATAACCCTCGACAGAAACAGAAGACAGCTAACTCACGTAAGAGCGAAGCAAGATCTTCAAAATCAAAGGATGTCGTTACAAGCGATTAACGTTTTTATCGCTGTCGATAATTAAGATACGTCATGACCTGCATTTCTGCAGAGGGTTCAGTTGATAAGCTCTTTTTTAGACTCCCATGCAAGCACTCGTCTCCTTCCGGGGAGCATTAGTAGAACTCGCACACTAAAATGACCAGGATGAAATTCTGAGGTCATTTTTCAGACATTATTTTACACTTTCGGTTCCACTCTTTGTTCATGTTCACCCAGCGTGACTTGAAGTAAGGATGAGTAGCCGCAGCCAACATTGCGTCATGAACTTCGGGCTCATCAAATAACTGGAGAAATTGGTAAAACCTCCAATGAAACCTTCGAAGAACAGCAACAATGAAAATACAGTGTTTGAATTTCACTAATTTGTCTTTGTTGAGCAAGTCTTGCACAGTTACATGGAAGTAAGCATGAAGAGGTCGTAGCTTGTGTCTTCTCCTCGCAGGTAATCGATTACTGAAGCGGTGGACCCTGAAACACTTATGTATTCTGCTATGAATTCTATTCCCGAGTTTTTCAGAATTGACACCTCTTATTGCTAAACAAAGTTCATCGAGTATTCCTCATGATTTAGTTGAGTTTAAACATCGTGGAGTGCATTCAATCATGTAGTGCATGGGAGCTGTAAACCATAGTTTTGGACTTCTATTGTTATTATTTCAATAGACTTTGAACGGCCACTTTTGTTCCCTACAGTTGAACAAACTTGTCGAGTTGCACTGCAGTATGGTAAATCGTTGAAGGCTTATGGTTTTGCTGGGCATTTTAACATCGGTTGTGGCCGCGAGGATCAGAGTGTAGAGAGCCCACCACACATGCTCCGACAACGTAAGTAAAATGTAAAAAAACTGGTCGCTTCTGAAGTTTCAGGGTATTTTTCAGGGTTTCCTGTATAGCTGAAACTCATAATCTGCTTCAGTCGCCTCTTCTTCAAAAGCACTTTCGTCTTTGAGTTGATCGGCTTGTGATGTACAGACTCCAGACTATTTGAGAGCTTTCAAAAATTTGAGCCATTATCTCTAATACTGCTGATTACTTTTATGACTAGTTAGTTGAAATAGCTGAGGATATTTTCTAATTGCTCAGTAAATTTAACACTCGTGTGTTTACACTTGAAGCGATGGTAAGTTAACCACCGGAAAGCCGAGTGTAGTCTTCAGTCGCTATAAAAATAACGTAGCCTTTTTATACTTTAATAAATACAAAAAGTAAATAATCGGACGAAGGGATATGCAGTGTTCTGTGTAAAAATACTATAATACCTGACATAATGATGACATCATCATTTCTCTTTGGCTTAATTATTAGGAACAGGGATTGATTTGCGCTTATGCAGGATTCGGTTACAATTATAAGTATACACCTTGTATCAAATGTTTGTACCGTGATCATTGAAACCGTAAAAAGTTGATATATTCTTCATATAACCTACGTAGTTGCTATCTTTCTTGAATTCTTGTAATAATTAGTTTTCTATCTCCAGGCTGTGTTCTAACATTCGGGTTAAAAATTTCCTCAGTCGAGACAACGGGTGTGATCCAAAGTAAATGAAAGCAAGTTTAGGTAGGACACAGTTTGATGGCAATAAATTTACACGTGCCACGAGAAAATATTGTCAGTTAAAATCTTCGTATGGTCACTTTGAAATAGCTGCCATATTGGAGGCGGTGCAAAGTTTCGTCGTCAGCTTTTTTTGCCTTCAACATTGCTTCATCATCCGCCGATGGCCGGCTTAGTTCCCGGCGAGTACCCGATAGGAAAGGATTCAGGCAAAAGTTACATAAAAGTAATATTGAAACTAGTGACTTTGAAACCGGTACTTTTACGGGCAGTGTTGTTAATTCTTTTCACGAAATGTGCGATTACTTTTTATACTAATAATACCACTGTCAACCATGAAAGAAGATATTACCAGGAATATCATTTTTATTTTAAACATGTATAATTTGAATATACACAGAGTAGTTACGAGTCATGTTTTCCCAGTGGGTCACTTTTTATTATTCAAGCTTTACATGTATTGCTGAAGAAACAGCTTGCGATTCATTATGAATAAACTTATGACTTTCATGATAAACTGGGAAAAAGTTACTTGACATCAGAAATATACGCAGACTCCTCTACTGTAGCTAAAGGACGGATTCCATCCACACTAAATTACGTCAGCATCCTGTTGACTGACTCGCAGGACCAGTGTTTGCTGAATGCTGGAAGATATTGCTTAGCCAATCTTAGACTGCTGGGTTCCGGTGTTCATAGGCGTTCCAAGTGGTTTTGTTGCTTGCTCTCACGTGCTCCGGGATAACGTTTATCGTTTCGAAATATCGTCTTTGTTGACCAGTCATAAAACAAGTCATGGTGTTAAGCGTGTCATCTGAGCGATTTTTTGTTCATGAACCGGTTGTTCTTAAATTTGCCCACTATATGCAGCTATGAAAAAAACACATTTTAGCACGCGCGTGTAACATTTTAGACTTTGGGCGAAGTTTTTACGAAAATGTAAAATATAAGTGTTTTATGTCATTTCATCGAATATTTGAAAAGAATAAAAGCCAACGAGTTTTCAAGCTAGAAAGAAATTAAAAAAGTTTAAAAATCCTTGAAAATTTTCTGGTATAATAGGATAGCCGGATTTTGTGTTTTCTTTTTCGTTTTCTTTTCACATGCGATTTTCGATCACCAAATATAATATAAAAAAATTCGGTTTTGGTTAGTGTAAACAAAATTGAACGTAAAAATTGTGAAAACTGATTTATTGGTTTGTTAGAAATGTTACATGGATTCCAAAACTGTCTTTGCCTTTTCTGCAGTACGGAAACTCATTGATTTCTATTCATTTTTCAGTGAAAAATTTGATTTATCGAAACAGGCGAAAAACATAAATTTTGTGGTGAAATGTGTTATAATGCACTTAATTTACTTGAATCCTTTGTTCACGTAGCATTATTATCTACAAATAACTTGCATGCATAATTCCATACTTCCACTGCGGATTACATATTACATCATTACATGTATAAATTACATAAATGAAATGCATTTATTTCTCATTATCATTTTCGAGCAGACATGGTAAATTTTTTATTTGTGGACCGATTGTTCTGAAATTTTCCAAGTATATGTAATTGTTAAAAAGAAACACAGTTTTGCTCGTGCAACTTTTTCGATTTCGGCCTTATTTTTCGAGCAAATGGGAAATATTTGCATTTCATGTTATGGTATCGGATATTGAAAAACATTATAAGTCAATGAGTTTATATGCAAAAATGAAACCATGGACAGTTTTGGAATTCTTGAAATGTCTTTAACAAACTAGCGAAGCCGGATTTTCCCTTTTCTTTTGATATGAGTATTGAAAATTCATGATTTTTGACCCCCTTTACACACTTTGACCCCCTTCACGGCACTAGAACACCCCCTTGGGGTGTTCTAGTGCCGTAGCCCCATGCAATTTTTGAACACAATAGCCCACTACCTAAGGATCCATTTTCAGCAAAGAAAAAATAAATGATACCTATGACCAAAATCGCTCAGATGACCCCCTTAATTGAAATTATGATATTCAGTCCCCCATTTCACCAGCACCGTCTTTTTCACGATTTATTACATTTTATTTCATATCCATCCCCAAGACCGATCGCATGATGCTAGAGTCAGCAGTATCTAGCATAAAAAATTCAAATTTAGGAAAAATTAGAGAACTTGGCTAACTGTACAACGTTAGGAAAACATTTGAACAATTTAAACAATTAAAACAATTTATTTACCACAGGTGAGACAGAAGTAGAATGTTTCTTAAGTCTAGTACAATGGTCAAATTTGACTATAGCTACCTGTGGGCCCGAATAACTTCAGCGACTTCTAGTGCATCCTACCATCAACGTTATTCAAAGGTGTACAATAATTTGTAACCCAATTCACTCAACCTAGTTACGCATTAGACTGATCGATGAGATAGTTTACTCGATATTGGATGCTTCATTTTACAAAATAGTTTATATGGATTGGATATTAACAGTATATTCTATAAACGATTTAAGAGCTGGCTGAAGATCAACGATATTAAACATGGCGAATTACATCATCGGGACCAGTCATGTAGGAGACAAGATTTGACTTGGTGATCTTACACGATTAGTATTATGATAGGAAATGAGGCTCAAAATTTCTCTTGAATACCTTGTAGGAATCACTTTCACGGATCTCCGCAGGGATTGAGTTCCAAGTTTTAGTTCCAACGAAGAGGATACTGTGTTGCAGCCGGGCCTTTGAATAATAAGGAAAAATGAATTTACTTCTATTGCGGATTAAATGGTCATGATGGCCAGTTTGTGCAGTTAATAATTGTTTGAGGTTATTGTCGCCATCATTGGTAAATGTTTTGTAAATGAAATTACATATGGAGATTTTGTAGAGATCAGAAAGTTCAATTATTGGTAAATTTTTGAAAGAACCATTTGTGTGAGCATTATATCCTAGATTCTTTACCGCTCTGATGGCTCTTTTTTGCAGAGTAAAAAGTATAGTGGTTTTGTTTTTATAAGTTCCATGCCATGACCCGTATTGCAAGTGTGGTGAAATGAGCGTTCGGTAGAGCATTCGCAAAGCTGTTTCAGGTTGGAAATTTTTAACTTTATTTAGGATTCCGATGAATTTTGATAACCTAGTACTAATGTAAGCGATTTTCTCTTTGAAGGTGAGATGTTTATCTATTATGATGCCCAGGAACTTACATCAGTTGGTTTCTTTGATTTCACCTTCGCCAATTTTAATACGTGGGAGATATTTATTTTTCTTATATGAGAATGTAATATATTTTTTATCGATATTAAGAATGTATTCGATATTAATGAGAAACCCTTTCGGATTTATCTTTTTCAGTATAAAAAACGACACTGCCACTGACAATACATTAAAAACTGTGTTCAGAAATAGGAGCATTCCATGAGCACGACCCTAATGTATTTTGATGGAAATCCATATGTTGTAGTGAATATTTGAAACATTTTTAGCATCTATTTCTAGTGGGTAGAATTTTATCCAAATCGGAAATGTGAGAGGAGTGACTTTAAAATCCGATTTTTTTTAACCAGTTAGTAATGACATATGGTTACTGAAATCACTGCATTGAAACGAATTATGTTATCATTATTAAAAATTATTCATTTCACCTAATGGTTGCTGTAATATTTTCAAGTAGATAAATCAAACATTTGCGCACTTATTTTTAATCAAAACCAGTTACTCCCCCTGTTAAAAATCGTGGATCGCATTTAGCCAGATTAGCGCAGCACGACCCAAGCAGCGCAGTCCAACGCAGCTACGGCAGTGACTGTCATTGTAGAGGAAACAAGGTAGAGTCATTCCTATGGGGGAAAATGCATCTCCTCTTGTTCGGCTGGCCAATAGAACGGATTTATTTCAAACAAACTGAATGACATCACCATTGTGACTTGTCGTTAATCTAATAGCGGGCCTAGATTTGGGGCTAGCAGTGTTGTCAGTTACAATTTGAGTGCTGCTATTTGTTTGTTGCCATGACGTCAGCATTGTCGTACGGTCAGCGAAAAAAACTGGTTTGACCCTACCTGCTTTCTTCTACCGTGGTGTCTATCCAGGTCGCCGTTGTATCTTACGTGGTGGCCGAGGCTGTCACGAGGCAGACCAAAACTGCACAGCTTTACGCAGCATGTTTGCGCTAAAGGCAGCTCTTGCAGTTAAATGGATGTTTTTGTTCAGCGCCTGGGCTGCCTCGTGAATTTTAGACGGCCCGTTCTGTCCACGGTGGTGATTTTTTATGAGAGAGGCATGTACGAATTTATTTACCATTAGCAAAAACAGTTGAAGTATAAAATGAATAATCTATTATTAAACCGTAATAACGTGTAAATGTAAAACTTTTCTTGATTTACATAGCTTCTATAATGTTATATACAGAAGAAAATTGTAAGAAAAGATCGTTTTTTACCTCAATAAGAAAGTAAAGAATCGTTGAGGTGTTTATGGTTGCTGGGACATTTTGGACTACACAGAAGGCATACGCATTTGAGTTTAGCACTTTGATCTTGAAGTTGGCTGGGCATATTGTTATACATTGCAAATTTACAATAGAGGTAATGGAGAGAAAATTCCTTGATAGCATATACCTTGATTGTTTCGATACGAGATCATTATCAACAAAATCTGGAAACAGAAAATGAAAAAAAGATGTTCAATAAAATTGCTCAAGAAAGTAAAAACAAGCTTGTCTAAAAAAGATGAACATAACATTCAGAACACAGAACGATATGTTTTCAAGACAAATTTTAAAACGGGGACAACTGCAAGTCACTCCTCATTAATTTTACTGGGTAGGCACTCTAAATTTTGCCGGGAGATGGTTTTAGCAGTCTTACATACAGTCACTCAAAGACGCGCGAGTCAAGGTTGTGGGAAACTCTAAAATCTTAAAATAAACAGTGATGATTTGCTATGTCCACGAGGCACTACTGCAATACAGTCAGTCTGATGCTAAAATTCAGCGGTAGAGAGAACCCGACCAGTCCTATGGCTCCGGCCAGCATGCTCAGTTGAAGTGCTCTGTGCGTGGACCCCCGTACTGCGTGGCGCAGCGCACAACTGGGGGAATGTACGAGGAATGATCGCACGCTCATTAATTGCACATCTTCAAAACGAAAAAAAGAACCAATTGAACATTTATTAATGGTGCATGGTGCATCAAAAAAATAATCAGCGCATTTTCCACTGTTTTTTAAGCTTTTTCTGATATCTAAAATAAGGGCTGACACGATAGTTTTTGCTAGTTATCCTAACCTAATCTACCCTCCCAAATCCTTACTTGGTGCATCCAAATCCTACCTAACCTTATATATATATCAATCTAACTCTAACCTATTCTAACTTAATTCTAATTCCTGAAAAACATGTAACGAAATACTCGATGCAGCACATTTTATCTAGTCATCATATGTGAGTTTTGTACAAATTTTCCTAAGAGCGAGCAAGAATATTTTCCCTGAAGTTATTGAAAGTGTGAGTTTTGCCCATGCAATTATTGGAAACGTTTTACAAAAAGTTATGCAGTTTGTGCAAGCGTATTAATAGAGTTGTGCCTAGCGCCACGAGTATCAGCACGCGTTACTTGCGCTGATGATTTTTTCTTGCGCAGGCAGTGGCGTTGCTTGGTGTCAAATTTCTCAACGGCCCTGTTGAAACCCCTACTTTTAAAACAAACATAAAGCGTAAAGAGCTAGTCACTAGTTTTTATTTTGTATAATGCAGTAAAGCGGTGCACGAGCTTACAGTTTACACGCGTACAATTCATTACACGAATTCCACACGTGTTGAATAATTCATTTAACCTTCAAATGAGTCTAAGAATATGCAAGAATCATCAGTTCATAACGTAAATTGATGATAACAAACACTGGTTGGAACGCGTTCCATCTTGTTTCGCGCAATGGCAGAATATTTGATGGAGCAATATCGAGCCAACCCAGTGAGAACGTGTATCATCTTGCTCCATACAGCGCCGCTGTGCTAGTAGGAATAGCGGCGCAAGTCGCAACGTGGCCGTCGTTCTATCATCATCCGTCACACTGTCCCTTGTTCCCTTCATATCGTGCTCAATGACTTCACTGGCGTAGTATATGCACTGACTTCCCAGGAATGTGAAGTTAGTACAACTCAATTAGTGCACATTGAGAGAGCACTTTTAATTAAAAATCTTTCCTCTTTTTCAAAATATTCCCATTGTTGACTTTTTCGAATATAATCAGTAACCATAAAATTACGATTCAGACACCTGAATAGGTTAACATTTAAATGTAAGTTGCGTGTGCCAAAAATATAAACTATTAATGTAAATGAAGAGGCTTTATGCAACACAAAGTTGCTGATGAAAACAATATATTCACATGAATTTGATAAATTTAAAGAATGTTGCATATTTCATACAAAATGTGCCACTAGAGAACGTCCTGTTGAAGGTATATAAAAGCAGAAGTATCGTGCAAAGATCCAAATCTATTCGCTTAAGTGATTTGGTGGTTTTTACCAGTGGCCGCACTCTTGTGCCCAAGCTCAACACTCATCACTGATATTGTGATAGGTGAAATGCTCGCTTTTCGGACGGTTCAAAGAGGAACCTTCAAGAAACTTACAACCACACGTGCACCAAACAAAACTGTGATCGGAAAGAAAGCACTCGTCAATAGTACAGATGAGCAAAATAAAGAAATGCAGAATATTTCAAAGTTGAATTTGTGAGGATCTGAATAGGCAGCAGCGACAGCAGATTGTTGGAATTGTAGAAACAAGTAAGTCGTTTGTATTGTCTAACGACCAAATACTGGATATTTTCTAGCTTATGTTAACTATTTCTATTTTACTTGCGTTGACAGTCACGTAGAAATTTTCAAAAACTCCCCTCCAGTAAATTGAGTTTTTTAATTAATTATAATATTTTGTCATTCTGTTTCACCTCCTGTCTCTCTAAATCCTTCAATATAAACCTAACCTCGTTCTAATCTCATTGAACTGTTGAAATATTTATTAAAAATTAGCTCAGGCTTGCACTGACCTTTTTTTAGTATAAAGTTTACTTACAATTCCTCGTTCATAATATTAAATCCTCCCACATAATATTAAATTACAATATATACGCAATATAAAATTACAATATATATTTAACATGAAATTACTGTACAGATTAAATTCTGACACATAATATTAAATTATAAATTACATTAGTGTATCCTCACAAATTATATAAATTTACTATGCATCTATAAACTTTAATACATTGTATAATAAATACTCACCATGTCATATTTCAAATTACATTAATACATACTCACACATAATGTTGAATTACATTCTATATTAAATCATTACACATAAAATTAAATTACGAAATAAAGTAATAAATCCTCACACATAATATTAAAGACAACTCATTTATGCATTTAACTCAGTTTTCTTTATTGACAACATTTTCCTTCGCATATTTATCGGAGTGTTTGCGATTTAAATGGCTGAAGTAAAATAAACAAGTACACACACAACAGTGTTTACCTCTAATATTTATCACGTAGGAATGAAAAGTTAACGGCAGATTTCGACTTGAATTGACGACAATGCTGAAGAGATTGGCTTTTACCGTGTCACTGATGCACTTGAATCGAAGCTCTTGCTAAAATCTACAAATTGCTTGAACACGTTAGATGCGCTGCTCACACGCTCAATTTGGTTGGGTGTTGTGATTCCATTAAAGCCTTGCCAAGTTTTCGGCATTGAAAAAGTTATGCAAGTCAAACTATTGTGAATGCAGTCTCTTTGGAAGAAGCATAGCTGAAGCGATGTTGAGGCCGACTTTACTTTGAAAAGCATTTATCCGCTTTGTATCGCTAAGCTTGACTAGGTGAAGTTAGGAGTGGCAATTCCATGACCAGATTGAAATTCCTTATTCATTCACGAGAAGCGGCTGTGAACAGCGTGTCTGATAAAAAGACATGGTAAAATTTTTAAACAGATTGCATGCAAAGCGCTTATTTTTGTGCACATTTAACTTCAAGTAAAGAATGTTTCACGTAGACTATAGAGCGTTAACGGTGCTAGATTTTGAATTATATTGTTTTAGCGAAAACTCCTTCATTATTTTACAGCCCTAGCAATGGCGCTAGCGCCGCTAGTGGTTTTACAAGCACGCACAGTCCTGCCTAATAATAGCATTCCTCTGTGAATCGTTGCACGATCTTACATTTACATTCAATGCACGCTTATGCTAGAAACGCTGCTCAACCCCAAGGCGTCTGAAAATATGAGTTCCATTTTTCCGACGGTGCACGTAAGTACTCTGTAAACAACGGCGATATTTGAGCTTTGCTCTAAACGTGAGAGAGATGAGAAAACAAATCGAGTTTAGTTCGATAAAATGTTTGCATGAATTATGGTGTTAATAAAAATACAAAACAATAATTTTTTAAATTAGCCTGAATTTTTTTCATTCATTCACTTATTTTTTTCTCTAACGAAGCCTTGGCAGTCCATACACTTTGATGGCTTTTCAACTCTAAGACCCTTGCTACTGCATGCAACGAAGATAGGTGTGCATGAGTTATTGTTTTAAAATGAACGAAATTTTTATTTCAAGAAAATTTAAGAATCCGGACGTACCTCGCTCGGTAGAAACTTAGCTCGATAATTTTTTCTTTGATTTGTATTCGTTTCTTATAGTGCTCTGACAAATTTCACCCGCTAGTTTTCTGAGCTTGTGGCAATTGTGGTAGCTAACCGTACATTTTTAAAGGGAAAACCGTCCTCATCCACGTATTTCGATGTTCACACGTCGCATTGGTGCTCTCGTGAGTAGAAAATTTATCGCCCGTACAACTGGGTATTTATGTGAGCGACCAGCTGCTCTTGAGACCGACCAGCTGCTCTTGAGACCGACCAGATGCTCTGGAGACCGACCAGATGCTCTGGAGACCGACCAGATGCTCTGGAGACCGACCAGATGCTCTGGAGACCGACCAGCTGCTCTTGAGACCGACCAGCTGCTCTTGAGACCGACCAGATGCTCTTGAGACCGACCAGATGCTCTGGAGACCGACCAGATGCTCTGGAGGCCGACCAGATGCTCTGGATACCGACCAGATGCTCTGGAGACCGACCAGATGTTCTGGAGACCGACCAAATGCTCTGGAGATCGACCAGATGCTCTGGAGACCGACCAGCTGCTCTTGAGACCGACCAGATGCTCTGGAGACCGACCAGATGCTCTGGAGACCGACCAGCTGCTCTTGAGACCGACCAGATGCTCTGAAGACCGACCAGATGCTCTGGAGACCGACCAGCTGCTCTTGAGACCGACCAGATGCTCTGGAGACCGACCAGATGCTCTGGAGACCGACCAGCTGCTCTTGAGACCGACCAGATGCTCTGGAGACCGACCAGATGCTCTGGAGACCGACCAGCTGCTCTTGAGACCGACCAGATGCTCTGGAGACCGACCAGCTGCTCTTGAGACCGACCAGATGCTTTGGAGACCGACCAACTGCTCCAGCTGCTAATATTTTCGCAATTGGTTCCCCGTAAAAAGATTGTAGAATTGCCCTCCCGTTTGCCGCAAATTACATTTATTATAAATGGGAAAATAAATCCCTTTAGAAATTACAAAGTTATATGCAGTAAAAACAGCCAAAATACGAATCCTGACGAAGTTACTCTTGTTTCTGACGGGATTTATTTTGAAATAACTGAAATCATCGTTTATTGCACAGCCTAATTTTAAAATATTAATAAAAAGCATTCATATCCACAATAACACTTCCTGCGAAAAAAATTTCCTGGAAGAACTTAGTCGAAGTTAGAATAATTAAAATGGAATCAAAACTACACGTTGACCTCTACTCATCGACGCACTCGAAAGCCCACCAACTCAAATGTCGAGTGAAACGAGGCTTTGAAAACCCCGCGGACGGAAGTAGGTCAGTCATTGGAGGAGACTCCCGCTCTGGAGCAGAAGGGGGTGAGGCGAGAAGCCTGAGGGACGTGCACGTCTCAAATATCGCTTTAAGAAGGATAACTTTTGCAACGCTTTTGAGGATTGCGAGCGCTTTTGGAGCTCGAACTTAGCACGCCGAAAAATGGCTCTCGTTGAGCCTGCAGCTTAATATATGGAACTATTTACGGGCGTCCCTACATCTTGTCTGCAACACCAAGGTCTGCAGCTCTTTGTCTGTTAGGCTGAAGCCTGCAGCATCTTTTTGTAGCACCATGACGTGCAGCACCCTTGTTTGCAGTATTAGGGCCGGTAGCACCTCTATCAGACGTCCCGAGACGTGTAGCCCTTATACGAAGGCGTGTAAGTTTTATCAAGGCTTGCGTCACCACAACGTAGAGTGCTGAGACCAATACAACATTCAAGACCAATACAGCACCATTCCATGTGGGGTCGCAACAGAGCTGCGCTGTAGCACTACCACGCAGTAATGCAGCCCAGCCCCACCATACAGAGCTCGCACAGCGCTGCACCGGCGCACTCATGCAACACAGCGCAGTACCACACAAGCCGCACAGAGCTGTCCACAAGGACGGTCGTTTGCCTGTAAGAGTTCGTAATTTTAAAGCTGAGCGGCTGCGGCCTCGTAACGCTGCGGCGCTGCGGCCTCCAATTGACCTAAATGCCCGGGGTGCTGGCGCGCCTTGCGAGGGGTGAGTGGCGGCCAGTGAAGGGTGAGTGGCTGCCTGTGATGGGCGAGTGGCGGCCTGTGATGGGTAAGAGGTGGCCTGTGATGGGTGAATGGCAGCCAGTGATGGGTGAGTGGCGGTCAGTGTTATATTCCCATATAATTTCAGTACATCACATCTACAAAGAAAACGCAAAGGGAAAATGCGTCTGGCCAACGAATTTCATCTAATGCCTCGAAAAGAACCGTACGTAATCGTGAGAGATGTGTTCTCGTGGGTAAGCGCAGCGTGGGAATAACTGTACGACCTGCCTCACGTACCATCTGCAGTGACCGTTGAACATCGCCAGGCGTCGCTTGAAGGCTTGCCTTACCATCATCATCGCATTTTCTTTAGGTCATCACCACTTGGAGGGAACTTCAAGTCGTAGTTAACCACCTCTTTCCTCTTCCAAGAATATAATTATAAGCCTTTGTAATCTTAAACATCTAGGATATTATTCATCTATATCGATTGAATGAGGGATCCAGTTCCTCAAAATTTATCAAGATTTTGGGCATCTCCAATTAATATTTAACCATTGTCGTGCCGTGTTTATTCGCTAACATAACAGTGCGCTCCATGGGAGAGGGTAGCTCCTGAGTTAGCTTGTGGCAGTCTGGCTGAGACTGTCACACGCACCAGTTGAGGGGTTCACTCCCAGAGCTCCGAACTGGAGGTTAACCAAGCGAGATCGTACAGTTCTAACGCAAGCCCTGGTGTTCCTTTTCTCGCGGTTCATTGCACAATGACTTTTAAAAGTGCTAACGAATGTGACTTACCATAATAGATCAGAAAACCTATCTTGCCTCGATCAATTTTAAATTAAAATTAAAATAACTAACCTCATCGCGCGTCGTGCCAACGCTTAAATCTGGATCCCGCAGTTGAGTCTACATAATTACTAAAGTCTAATCCAGTGTCTCTCTCAACAGCTGAGTGATATGTAGATGCTATAATTCGTTAATACTATAATAATAATAAAATAGCTAATAGCCAGTGATGGGCCAGTGGCAGCCAGTTGTGATGGAACGTGTTAAAATTACGCGAAAAAACTGCGTTACACAAGAAGAATAAGGGAATTCTTATGCCTCACGAGGAGGGAAGGAAATTTTCCGAAAGGAGTGTATAGGTCGGGGGGTTGCTGAAGGTGGTGAAAGCTTCCTTCTTAGAGGGTCATCTGCGCGATTTTGGTCATGAATATCTTTTTTTTCTTTGCCTAAAAAGGATCCTTAGGTAGTGGGCTATTGCGTCCTAAAATTTTATGGGGCTATGGGCACTAGAACCCCCCAAGAAACGTCTAAAAGAGGGGTGATGAATGTCAAAAATCATGATTTTTTATTTTCTCATCAAAAGAAAACGGAAAAGGGGAAAATCCGGCTTTGCTAGTTAGTTAGGAATTTAGAAATGTTTTAAGGATTCTAAAACTGTCTTTGGTTTTGTTTTAGCATGAAAACTCGTTGACTTATATCATTTTGAAATATCCGATAAAATAACAAAAATACTAATATTTGCCATTTTCTCAAAACCTAAGGCCGAAATCGAAAAATTTAGCGAGTGAAAATGTGTTTCTTTTCAAAAATTACACATACCTGGAAATTTTCAAAACAATCGGTTACAAATAAAATATTCACCTTGTCTGCACAAAGAAAGATGACAAATGAATGTATTCCATTTATGTATTGATTTACGTCTATGTTATTCCGTTTGCAAAGTCTAATTATAAATGAAATAGCAAAGATAGCCACTTTTAAAATAGACATTATGTTTTACTTTGCGAGTTTAATATGTCAGAACAAAAAATGTACACGAAAGATGAACGTTTCGACCACAAACATCATCTTCAGCATCTGAGGAAACACAGTTATTTTCATAGAGTTAAAAATATACATAAAAATATACAAATATACAACTAGTTTGAAAGACAAACCTGTTTTGAATGATGCTCAATCTTCCTTCCCCTTGCAAATTTCCTGTTAGCAATCACAAATGTTAACCATACATATGTATTTTTTTTAACTCTATGAAAATAACTGTTTCCTCAGATGCTGAAGATGACCCTTTTGGTCGAAACGTTCATCTTTCGTGTATATTTTTAGTTCTGACATATTAAACTCGCTAAGTAACAATGCCTATTTTAAAAGTGTCTATCCTTGCTATTTCATTTATGGTTAGACTTTGCAAACGGCAAAACATTGACGTAAATCATTACCCTCGTCGTTGCTAGGGTGAGGATAGTGTACGCTTTTTAAGAAGATTAGAAAACTCCTCGAAGAAGCTCGCTAAGATTGAACTGGATATGAAGTTTTTGGAAATCTGCAAGGTGTACGGACCGTGACAAAATTTCTCCGCTTCAAACTGTATAAAAAGTCTTTAATGTCTTCGCATTTCTACAAATCCTGGCCACTAAAAATGCTCGTTATGGAAATTCTATGGAGAAGAAAGCCTTTGCCAAATTGCCATCAGATGTGAAAAACCTGGAACAATCAAGTTTTTCGTTTGTGACCAAGATGCATATAAAAAACTACGTCAATCGGTCTGTCGACTCCTTCGAGATCACTACGAAGTAGGCTCATAAGAACAACCTCAAACAGCTGGGCATCGACAGCAACCTTCAGCCTTGTGATCCCTCCAAAGTGGTCTTTAATTTATGTTCTGTGAATCTGTCACCACGGCTTACCTATTTACTTGCATTCGGTTCGGATTTTTATTTGCCAGTTTATAAGTTAAATTTTTTCAATTGTTTCTTGCACTTCGGAAAACTTTTTGCCAGCCTTAAATCTTCATTGCCATCTGAATCGGCTGTGATAAAAGATCAGTTGAAAATTTTAGCTCACAAGTATTACGACGGCTTCAAGCCGTATAAAATTTTTTCATGCGTATTCAGCAGAGACGATTATCACTCCTAAAATACCTAGCCTCAAATAAAGACGTAATTGTTACACGTCCTGATAAAGGCCGACGTGTTGTTCTTATTGATCGAGATAGGTATATACATAGTATGAAATACATCATTTCAGATGAAACTATATTTAGAGTGATTTCTCAACCAATACTGACATTCACAACCAGTGTTGAAGATAAGATAAATAATTTTTTACGTAAACTCAAAAAATTGTGGCTCAATTTCCGACGATGTGTACAAAATCTTATTTGTTTCCGGAAGCGCTCCTGGTGTTTTATATGGCTTGCCTAAAATCCACAAACGCAATTTCGATGTACAGACCTATTCTTGCAGCCTACCGTACTCCTATAGCTTCAATCTGGCCAAATCTTTAGTTCCTATTCTGACTCCCTTTACTCCTAATGATTATCCAGTGGAAAATTCAAAATTTTTTGTAAGCGATGTGATTTCTATTGATAACGCTGATAATCTTTTCATGGCTTCCTTTGACGTCGAGAGTTTAATCACTAACATTCCGCTACACGAAACCACAGAGATTTGTTTAGATTACTTGTTTTCTCAGACTGATTCTGTTATTGGAATAACCAAATCTTTGTTCAAAACTTTGTTGCAACTCTCTGTTCTAAATTCATTTTTTATTTTTGACATTTCTTATCAGCAGTTAGACGGGCTAAGAATGGGCCTCCCGTTATAGAACCCACCTTTGCTAATATGACGTTACATTGATGACACATTCCTTTTACTTAGAGATAGTTCTCACTGTAGCTTTTTTGGCATACTTGAGTTCTCAACATCCGAATATTAAGTTTACCATGAAATTTGAAAAAGAAAACTGTCTCCCATTTTTGGGTTCTATGATCACTCGTCAAAATAACAAATTTCATAGCTCTGTCTATCGCAAGCAAACATTTACTGGGCTGAGTTTGAGTTTCTACAGTTTTTGCAATTTTTTCGTTTCAAATTGAATAGTATCAGAACTCTTTTATGTAGAGCGTAAAGTGCATGTTCAAGTTTCCAGTTGTTTATAGTGAAGTTTAATTTTTGATAAACTTTTTCCGTAATAATGGTTTCCCCGTTTGGCTCATACATTCCTCAATCAAGAAGTTTTTAAATTCAAATTTGTGACCGCCCACCTATGACAACTGTAAGGAAAAAAGAGTTCTATTAAAAGAGTTCTATTTTGTTATTACCTATTTCAGTTACCAATCTGAACAATTGAAACAAGATTTGTTGACGCTTTTATCAAGGCATTTCATGCATATTAATTTTCGGATAATTTTAGTGAACGCATCCAAAAACAATTATTTTTACAATTATAAAGATAAGCTTACTAAGGCCTTGCTCTCTTCAGTCATCTACAAGTATCATTGCGCACTATGTGCGTCTGAGTACGTTGGGTCCACAAAAAGGGCCTTGTGTATTTGAGTAGCAGAAGATGCCGGACGAAGCTTCCTAAAAAATGGGCCTCTTGCTTCTCCCTCTCAATCCTCTGTGCGCGCCCATGCAGAAAAGTGCAACTTGCCTGTTCGTTTAGACGATTTTCAGATAATTGCAACCTCTTATAGTCAAACAGATCTTTGAATTTTAGAGTCTCTTTTTATCATGAAAAACAAACCGGTCTTAAATGATGCTCAATCTTCCTTCCCCTTGCAAATTTCCAGTTAGGAATCACAAATGTTAACCGCCGTTTGACTATATTTACACGTCAGAACTAAAAATATACACGAAAGATGAACGTTTGATGAACGTGACCCTTGTGGTCGATAAACGACCACAAGGGTCATCTTAAGCATCTGAGGAAACAGTTATTTTCATAAATGGGAAAAAAGGGGATCATCTGAGCGATCTTTTGTTTATGAACCGATTGTTCTGAAATTTACCCGCTGTATGTAATTTTGAAAAATAAAATTACACGAGCTAAGATTTATTATTTTCAAAATCACATACAGCGGGTAAATTTCAGAACAATCGGTTCATAAACAAAAGATCGCTCAGATGATCCCCTTTTTTCCACTCTATGAAAATAACTGTTTCCTCAGATGCTAAAGATGACCCTTGTGGTCGTTTATCGACCACAAGGGTCACGTTCATCAAACGTTTATCTTTCGTGCATATTTTTAGTTCTGACATATTAAACTTGTTAAGTAATAATGTCTATTTCAAAAGTGACTATCCTTGTTATTTCATTTATAATATGCCATTTATGTACTTTATACATGTAATATGTAATTCACAGTAGAAATATGTAATTATGCATGCATATTATTTGTAGGTGGTAATACAGCATGAACAAAGGATTCAAGTAAAAAAATACAATATATCACATTTCATAACAGAATTTATATATTTCGCCTCTTACATAAAAATCAAATTTGCAACTTAAAAATGAATAGAAGTCAATGAGTTTTCATGGTGGAGAAAATAATGGCAGTTTTGGAATCCTTGTAACACTTCAAACAAACTAACAGATCGAATTTTCCAATTTTTATGTTCAATTTTTTTTATCACTGTTCAAAACCAAAAATTCTGCATAATTTAATTTCTGATAGAAAATCGCATACGAAAAGTAAAAAACAATGCAAATAGAAAACCTGGCTCTATTACTTTGTCAGAAATGTTTCAAGAGTTTAAAAATCTTTAATTTTCATGTCTTTAATTTTGTTTTAACATGAAAACTCTTTGACTTCTATTCCTTTGAAACATCCGATAAAGTAACATAAAAACGAATACTTCCCATTTTCTCAAAATTAAGGCCAAAATCGAAAAAATAACACGAGCTAAGATGTATTATTTACAAAATTACATTCAGCGGGTAAATTTCAAAACAATCGGTTCATAAACAAAAGATCACTCAGATGATCCCCTTAAAAAGACTTTATGAGTAAAATAGTTTTTTGACAAACGAGTGGAGTAAATTCAGTGCTAAATTTAGGAGCATGAAATACTAAGAGATATGAGTAATAGACATGCTTGTAAAATCTAGATTTTGAAGCAAAAACATGTGAGGGAAGCGCAATAGTAAATCGAAATGAGAGTCGAGCTTTCGAAAAGGGTCTAGTTTCAAAGGATTCGGGAGGTGTATAAGATGGAACTTGACGACTGAAAGGGTTTTTGGTTAACCCGTCTCCACATGGTCGACCTACCAAGAGGTTTGAAGAAAATGGGTCAACTGTTCAACTTACTGTACATTCATTAATCATGTTAGAAGTTTCATTGGGGGTTCATTGTAAAGAGAGAGAGTTGCTCTTTCTGTCAGTGGGAAAAAAAATGCTGCTACCCCAATGAAAATCTACGAAATTCGAGTCTTTATTTCGGTAAAATACAAAAAACAGATATCAGAAAATCACTGGCCATTTTTTATTTATTGCACTTTTATATTTTTTTATGATGCATTTTCATAGATTCTGAGTTGCTGAATCTTGTGGTGTGTGAATTTTTTTTCAGGTCCAATAGTTCCGGAGTTATGTGCACTATATGTAAAACACAGTTTTTATTTTTTGGTTCATTTTGTGTATAGGCTGTTATCAAGCAGTTTCATTGTTTGTAAAGAGTTTGATATGCATAGAGCTTTTCCTCCCGAATACAATGGTGGTATTATTTTTTGCCTAGGAGTAAATCTGTGGATTTGGACTCCCATTTTTGGAACAAAAAACATAAGAAAATAAAAATGATGGCGACCTTCTTAGAGGCAGAGTGTGTGCTGGTGTGCCTCAGCTACACTGCTGGCCTTCTAAGAGGTTGTGCAGCGCCGGTAGCTACACTCCAGACTGAGCAGAAAAATTCATACAGATTTGAGCTTGATACCTCTCCTTCCCTGTTCCTCCCACCTAATTTTACCTTACACCAATGAATAACGCTCAACGAGACGCTTAAGACCATATATGGCAACCCTAGGTTTGCTGATGTGAAACATGTGCTAGCTTTGCCGACCTTCTAAGAGTCCAGGACGTGGCGACGGGTTAAGAGAGCACCGGGGAGTTCTGCTCACCGCTGCGAAGAGCTGAAGCTTGGCCAAACGGGCAGTGTTTGGTCGCTGGTACAGCGCACCAGTGTAGCGTGTCGCACCGGAACATCATGCATGTAGCAGCACCAGGATGCTTGCCTACCCAGTACCGGAGTACCAGTGCACAATGCGGAATGCAGCACCTGAGTGCTAGCCTGCCAAGCACCAGGGTACCACAACACACCAGAGCACCAGCACGCTACTACACCAGCATACCAGAACATAACGCACAACACCGCACCAGAGCACCAGTCCACCCAGTACCCGAGTACTAGTACACCATGCGCATCACAGCACGAGATACCAGTTCATCCAGTACCAGAGTACCAGTACACTATGCGCATCACAGCAGCAGAGGACCCGAGCTTTAGTCCATCCAGCACCAGCTTGCATCTGTGCACCAGCGTCTTACAGCACCGGCGGACCAGAGCACCATGCACATCACAGCACCAGAGTAGCAGTGCACCCAGTGCCAGAGTACTAGTGCAGCGGGGTACCAGAGCCCCAGCGCACCACAGCACGCGTGCCAGAGCCGCAGCGTACCACAGGATGGGGGTGTCCCACCTCCGACGACCAACTGAAGGAGGCGGTCAGACCGACAGAGGCGGGGCGAGTTAGAAGTGAACGAAGAAATGCTTTGAAGGGTGAAGTGTGCGCATGGGATGACTGTCAGGGTCTTATCTTCAAGATGAGTCAAAGTTAAAGTAGTGTCATTCCTGAGGGCACGCAAGAAAAATGATGCGGCCATCAAGTGGTCAATTTTTATGAGTAAAAATATCTTAGAAGTGGTAAAACAAGAGAAGTTCCACATGTTGCTCTGAATACCAATATCTTCACAGACGATGGGATCTTGTCCTTGAGAAAAGTTCAACATAAGCCTGATACAGTAGAACTTCGCGTTTAATTATTATGTCTGATGTTCTGAAAGAAGGTAAACTTGGAAACGTTTTATAAACTTAGGTTACTTGGTGATTGTGGCGAGGGACATAAATAAATTTGTTGACTGTTGCATGGTGTGTCAGGAAAGGACAATCAGCAATCGAACCTGTGTGAGCATGGGATCCTCTCCTGAAATTAACAAGCCACTGGATAGAGTTGGAGTGTATTAAATTGAAAAGCCACATTCAAATGAAGGCTTTAAGTACATTTTGACTGTTGTCGATCACTTTAGTAAGTATGTTGTAACGTTTCCTCTTCGAACAAAAACAACCGAGGAGGTGACACGAGCGCTAACTAACTATGTACAGCTTATGGAACAGCGAAAACACTCATCTCGAACATAGAATTAGAGTTCACATAAGTTTTGTTTGGAAGTGTGTGCGAGAAGTCAAAAATTGAGTACAAAAAAATAACACTTTATCGTATCCTCCACAGTCAAAAGGAATGACGGAGAAGTAAAATAAGAACATCAAAATTTTTATGTCAAATTTTGCAGCGAACGATCAGACTTCGTGGCATATGAGGCCTTGCCTTGGAATTTTCTGGCTTGAAAACCAGTTACCAGAGCATCATTGATGAAATTTCTTGTTACCTATTCTTAGGCAGAGTTGCAGAAATTCAAATAATTGGCAGGTTAGAAACACCCAGAATGTATTACTCCTCAGGAGACAAGTATACATGCAGTACAGAAGTAAGATTGAGGTTACACAACGCGTCGGAAACTGTAGAAACAAAATCAAAGGCAGCGCATGAAAAATTCGTGTAATGAAAGGAACACAGATTTAAAAATGATCAGGTGTGAGTAGGGGACGTCGTGCTGTTGTAAAATCCTGCGAGGGAGGCAGAAGTGGTAAACGCAAGGCCAACCGATGGGAAAGGACCTTATCGAATAATGGGGAAAAATGAAACGAACGCCATAATCAAAGCGTTATATTCCGGCCGTGAAGAGAGAGTTCTCAGGGATCGATTGAAAGTAGCTTTCTTGCGAGGGAATGCATACCCACATATGCAAGAGAAATCTTTCGAGACCAAAAACAAAATGAAGCGCAAAATTTCACTGATGAGCGTGACGTCGCGCGACTGCGCGTAGACTTCGATAACAGAACTCGAAACAAATCCAACTTGCGCTCGAGGCACAATTGAAAGAATATCCAAGGATGCATAACTCTATGTTAGGTAAATATGATGTGTTATTTTCAGTCGCAATACGTTGGTGTTCTCCAAGGTTTTAGCACATCTTAAGATCTTTTTTGTTACTCGTGTGGTACCTTGTTTCATACGATGTTCTTGTACGAGCATTCTAGCCTCGTTCTATACTCTTATTTTCCTTTCTTCTCATCACTCTGAAATGTTTGTTTTTGTTAGAATAGTGAGGAATTGGATTGCATGTGCTCAGTTAGGTGCTTTGCATTACATTAACTTACTTTGCATGGCGGCCTCTGTAAAACGCTTCATCGAGGTGCAAATGAAGGGCATACATCAGATAGTCAGTGATGATGATTTACGAAAAGTGTGCAACGACGTAATGACGTGGAGTAGTTTTTTAAATACTTGAGGAATAAAATTTGCATTCGAAGTTGAGTAGTTGAGCTCAAGTTAATTTTAAAAGTAAGCACTCATGCCGCTGAGCACTGGAATCTACATAGATTAAGTGCAATAGCTCCGTGCATGCATTAATATTTAATTCAATTTTGAATTACTCAACGAATAAAGCTGATATGAACAGGATCCAGAAATGCGTATAACTTATTGATCTACAAGGTGGACGCCTGAAAAGAGGCCTCAGTTAATGGAAAATGGGAACTAATAATCACTATTATAAAAGGAGCCGCGTCCGTCCGTGTGCCCCCTCTTCTAATCGCTAGCTTTGAAAGCAACAAGGATAAAGCTTAATTAAGAAATACAAAAAATTATTCTATTGCATTATTTTGCTATGGCGATTCAATTCCCTTTCACTTGCATTATGGTTTCCAGAATACGCAATTGGCTTATTTTTACAAATAAAAATTTTCTTTGGAGCTTTCTCTGTTGAAATTCCTCATGTTGCTTTGATATTTTTAATTGATAATGCAAATAGAAATGCTTTAAATTCGTTTGATCCGTAACCTGGCTACCACTTAGTGTAAGGCCCAAGATTTTGGATCTTGAGTTATTGTTTTCGAAATTATGATTTTCCTGAAAAGCTTCGAAGAGATAACATTTCAAAATAAAATTCCGGCAAAAAGGCCACCAATGATAGAAATGTGTCCTACCGCAAGAGAGAAGCAGCAAGACTTCGACAGCAAGAAAGATGCGGAAGACGATCGGATGAACACCGCGAAATGGTAAGACGAAGCAATGCTGCTCGTTAACGAGAAGCTAAAGCTAAATGGACCCTTGAACGGCGTTTGGAAATTCTACGGAATAATGCAGAGCAACACCGAGTAGCTAGAGAGAGCTTAACACATGAAAGAAGCGAGGAAATTCTTCAGCATAACGCTGGACAGCATCGAGTGACACGAGAGAATTTAACTCAAGAAAGAAGGGATGAAATTCTTCAGATTAATGCCGACCAGCACGTGTGCACTAGTATCAATAAAATTGAAGAAACTAGATGGAATAATCCTGATTATGAAATGGAAAAATATGCGTATATGCGGCTGAAAAATTCATCATTTTACAGCAAAGGCGAGATACATCGTGCAGGCGAGAATAAAATTCTGTTTGGGACGATCTGTGTGGCACGAGGCCTGCTTTTCCGTCAAACAAACAGAAGACAGAAGACGTTCGGTGAAGAAATCATAATGCTAATTACTTGCATTAGAGACAAGCCTGCTGAGTTCCAGTGCGTTTTTCACACAATGGAGGTAGAATTGAAGTGAGAATGCTTTTGACGGGGACTTAAATTATATCGATAATTGATGACTAGCTCTTTAAAAATCCTTTCATCACAGATAAAGATGAAAAAATGATTTAATAATAGTTGGATTTGTGTCTTAGACACTAATGTTCGTAGGGGCTTCCTGTAAACTCGAGAGCAAATCTAAAATGTGACAATAATTAGGAAGGATTTCGCAAATGGACACTGAAGCTATATAATTACGGCTTCTTTATTGAATAATGTAAAGTAATAACTATTATAATGCATAAGATGTCGTTGGATATCAAGATATTGAGATGGCCACTCAATGGATGAAATGAACCTCGAGTCATTCTGAATTAAACTATCAATCTGAATAAAACGATCAATCTGAATAAACTGAATAATCAAAAACCCTATTAATCTGAAGAATCTACAAATATATACGCATAAAAAGCTGTGCTAGCAGAAGCCAACCACATGTGGAATTATTCTGAGAGATAACACAGAATGGATTGATGCTTATTTCTTGAATTAAGTGATCGACAAGCTCGGATTGAAAGTACTACAAATGCTATGAAAATAGCCTAGAATCCAACCTAATAATACCCGTCGTGTGTTTATTCATAGATTTGTTTGGTGTCCGCTTCTTAAGAAACATAGGATGTCTGAGTGGGCGGTATCATGGATACCAAATATCTCAGTGTAACATTGAAAGATGGCTCTTACATGCAATGATATATTTGACAATTCATCAGGATAGTTTAGATAGTCAGGATAGTTTAGAATTGGAAAGGTTAGGATATGTTAGGTTAGCATAGATTAGGTAATGGTGACGAAAATTTTTCACGGGTCTACCTAGCTTGACGATGACATTTTCCGAGGAATTTCCACGGGCCCTGCTACTACCTAATAATACCCTTGGTTTATTTGTTTCAAGTCTGCTTCTTCCATTACTCTGTCGCGCTCATAAGGATAGTTATAATGACCGTACCTGTGATACGAATTTCACCAGCGCACAAGTACAAAAATCTTTATATCACGGGAAATGTTAGGATGGATATATTTGTTTGTCATTCACAACTGAAAAATTTGTTCAAGAAAGATATTGAATCCCATCATTTTTGATGGGCTGTGCACACTAGTGAATGAATAATTCAGCACATACACTTCAAGAGAACATCAACTGAACGGATTTACTTATTATGGGGAAGATAAATACTTCATTAACGGGAAATTATACAGGCTTTGACATATTTATGCATATTTCACGTCCTAAAATTGCAGTTTAGGACGTGAGCTCTCTGTAGGACGTTCAAGAAAAATTATTGTGCAAAAACCAGAGCGCAACACTACGAAAATAAAGTAGGACTTGAAAATCAATTCCAACAGTATAGCAAACGTAGGCTGTCGCTAATTATAAGGTGCAGCGCTTAGCTGCGAAAATAATCTTCATATTAGATAGCACGACAGTAGGCGTATACTTTTGCGAATTTAGTTTTGCAGAACAATAAAGTAAATATAATTCAGACGCATGACATAATGCTAATGCGAGTGAAAATTAACCAGCTTTTTTTAAGTTCGGGGATGTGACGAATTTAAAAAGGTATGATCACATTGGAGCTTAATTGTGTAATCAACAAGTAAATCAGCATAACATATTTTTTGGTAGAAAATAGCTTACTTGAGAAGGCGTTTCTGGCGAGAGTCGACTCTACGTGAGAGCGACGAACAAAGCGCTTAAACGTCTCACCTGTTCTGTGTATATAAGACATTACAGTGGCACATAAAGTGTAAAAAGAAAACCACGAGAGCAACAAGGGGAAATTGGTCACTCCAGCTAGCCCTATATGAGGGTGGAGACAAAATTTAGCCAATAGACTAAGGCTACAGGTACGAAATGGTTGCTTATTGGGCTTTCGAACACAAGCGGAGTTAAATTGTGCTTGCAAAACATTCAGAATTTGACGTAAGATCTGCGTGAAACCTCTTTGAGAGTGGGGCACGAATAGATGTGAGAGCAAACATGAAATTTTACGAGTAGGAATGTGGAAGCTTTAGAAAAAATAGAAGCGGTAAAACTACGTCATAAGTAGATACGTCGTAAAGTTATAGCATTGGTAGATATGAATTTCATTCTTAGTGTTAAAATTAAAATATTAGTAATGATGAGTGATCAAATGATGGGCGGGTAGTGTTCATAATAAGAAGCAAAGAGATACGCATGAATGAAATAAGTGAATGTATATTGAGTATAGATTGATAAGAAAATATAGAAGACTAATTATGTCCATTTTCTATTACCGGAGGCGAGATCACTTACTCTAATACCACAAATTATCAGCTTAATTAATGACAGAAAAATTCGCATTGATTACGAGTGGACGAGATTATCTGATTAAACAGCAACCTGATAATGTCAAACAACTTAACTAGTTTTTGTACGATGAAGATATTGAGTCTTGAATATCGTACTAAAATAAGTAAAATTCTGATAAACCAGATGTCGATACCGCCGTTAGGTCGACGTGAGGGTTCGTGGAAAAGGGCTGTCCTCTGTGCAGCTACCTTTTCCAGGCGCGCTAGCTTTTCCGCGTAGCTGCCCTTCCTGAGGTTCGTGTGGGTACCGCCTACGCCGTAATTAGTCCGTTAGAGCAACAGAAAGGAATTTCTGTTAGTGCTGAACTACGGCGGTACCGTTAGAGTGAGGTTTGTATGAGTACCGCCAACGCCGTAATTTGTCCGCTAGGGCAACAGAAATAATTTCTGTCTGTGCTGAACTACGGCGGTACCATTAGGAAGACGAGCAACTGTCTGCACCGCAATTAGTCCGTTAGAGCTCCTCAGGAAATTCCATGATTTGCCGAACTACGACAGCGCCTTCCTTTGCGACAAGCGATGTGGAATAGTTTGAACTCCCAAAGCGGTTCCTTAAGCCTCTTTTAGGCGAGGTGTCTAATTAGACTAAAGCCTGTATCAAACAGAGAAAGTAAACTTTTTTGACCTTAGGATGAGAGTTGTTTGTTGCAGAATCTCTTTGCAGTGCCTCTTAAATACACAGATAAATTTCAGCATAGACAATGATTTATTTACTTTTTGCCAGAATAACGCGCATAAACATGAGTGACTGCATAACACGGTACAACACGCAAAATTATATGTAAAGTATTTATGCTATTCAGCTAGGTAATCAGACTAATGCCAGAATATTTGAAATACAATATAAATGAGACTTAAGGGCTAACTAAAGTAAATGCAAAGACGCACCATCGGAGCAGAGAACAAAGCTAGCCGGGTACAGTTACCTCAACACATAAAAAAATGTTTAGGATTATGGGTAACCATAACAGACTTGATTCGACACCACTGGCGCTGCCTGACACCAGAAATAAAATAAAAACAATCAACAATGATATTTCGGAGATAGTAAATAGATTGTAATCTGACTTCCAGGTGGCGGGTTGTTGTGCCGGGAAGTATCTTTTTTACTTGCCTTTGCTTCAACTACTATCATTGTGAAAGAAATCTCATTCAGAGAAATTTGTCTGCGCGTGGTCAATACGTGAACTTATTTAAGAATTATAAATAAAAAGAATTAGCACACAAATGGGCTGTCGGGAAATTAACAATAGCGTGAATCGAATGCAATAATTTTATATGATTCTCGTTTGATTCTCGTTTGTGCATTGTAATTGATGTGTTAAAAGTCTCCGGTCACTTAGTTCCATCGTCAAAAGATAATATTTATAGTCGAGGAAGTAAATTAGCCACTCAATATTAGGATTTGAGTGGTGTCATAATCGTTGCATACCAATTTTTATTGCGAGTTTTCTGCATAACGATCGTGTAATAGGATATAATTTGTGTGAGTCGGCGATGAGTCGTGACCATCGTGGAATTTTCCATCGTATTATGTCCTTAAAATATTTGACGAACAGGTCCTGCCTCAAGAATACTGAAATCCCACAGTAAATCCAGTCATGGAGTTGTAAGTCTGTTGGTCACACGAACTGGGTGATTCCCCGTGATCAATACTAATTTTTGAAAGGCTCGTTGTCGTGTGTTATTAAGTTTATTCTGTGTTTACGTTTACTCTGGTCAATTGTATGATCATTTTAGGTGGTATGTGGTAGAATATCATTCCTCTATTCCGAGATTCTCTTGCTGATGGAAATTAACAAGCGGAGCATAACGTCTCGTGACTCAACGTTGGGTGTGTGGGGGCCAATGATGGGTCTGTGGCGGCCAGTGGTAGACAGTGATGAGCCAGTGGCCACCAGCGATGATGAGTCAGTGGCTGCCAGTGACGGGTCTGAGGCGGCCAGTGGTAAACAGTGATGAGCCATTGGCCACCAGCGATGATGAGTCAGTGGCTGCCAGTGACGGGTCTGAGGCGGCCAGTGGTAAACAGTGATGAGCCATTGGCCACCAGCGATGATGAGTCAGTGGCTGCCAGTGACGGGTCTGAGGCGGCCAGTGGTAAACAGTGATGAGCCAGTGGCCACCAGCGAAGATGAGTCAGTGGCTGCCGGTGATGGGTCTGAGGCGGCCAGTAGTAGACAGTGATGAGCCTGTGGCAACAAGCGATGATGAGTCAGTGGGGGCCAGTGATGGGTCTGTGGCGGCTATATAGTGGTAGACAGTGATGAGCCAGGAGTAACCAGTGATGATGAGTCAGTGGCGGCCAGCGATGGCTGAGTGTGTTGTGCCCCTGTGTACTGTTTCTCTCTTATTCCTATTATTTTTGAGTAATATTCATCGTTCATGTCAAATATCTCTTTTCATCAGTTATTTCCATGATGTGTGCTTCCAATTTATTTGCCACTGATTGATCGTAAATTTTTCAATAAGTTCCATATATTCAAGTCGTATCAAGTAATTATATTTTCGGAGAAATTAGATCAAAAGTTAGTTGAATATGAGGTCCGTAATTTAAATGCTCAGTAATCAAATAAATAATCCTGAGAACATTATCAAAATATTTTCTGATCGATATAGTTCACGTGACGTTATATTGTGGTAAGCAGTATTTTTTAGCGAGTTCAAGGAAGGCATTCACGTAGAATATTGGCCAACCGTTTACTAGTACTATTTTAGAAGGCACGACTCTGATGGAATAAAATAAAGGCACGCAATCGTGAGACAAGAGGGCAAAAGCAAACATACCCAACCGGTAGAGGGAGTCCAGCGACGAGAATAAATGTCACCGAGTCTCGGTTTCACGTTGATCTTTATGAGTCAAAAGTAACTGTAACTTTCACAGTTACAGAAATACGGTACTTTGCCTAGCGACAATATAATAAGTTCAGGAAACCAACTGACTCCAAAATACTCTAAGCCAAATATTGGCAAGCAGAATCCAAGACAGACCTTGTTGAGAAGAAATCTCGCAAAATAATCCGCTTCATCTACCTCAATTAAGCCTTTACTTAGGGCCTTCGAGGGGAAATATCGCAGCTGCTGACCGATGCTTTAAGAAAAGGCAATGATGAAAAACGGAACGATCCTATTCTGGTCGTAATTTGGATCAATTTACATCGTGATGAATTCTATTTTTCATCTATATTTAACCAGATGTCTACTTAATAACATCATCGTACGGGAGTCTTCTCGCGTCCAATCTAAGCATAGCTTAGTACAACTACAGCGAATTACGTGGGTTCAATTGGGATGGAATGCGGTCTCTCTCGCTAGGACATATTTTATTCTGAAATGTGCCGAGCGTGGTTTGTTTTTCCAAACGGACGCAGGTGACTTGTTGGGAGAATTTTGCCTCGTTGTCGGTTTGGCAGTGTTTTGATTTCTTTAACTGAGTTATAGCATATCAGGCCTGTGGATTTCGTCAACATTCCTTCCCTCGCTCGACGATACTTCTCTCGAACAGTGTTGAGCATGTATTCGCGAGCTAAATTTGAGGCACATATAACATGTGGTGCCAGTGACGGGTCAGTAATAGTAATATTGTGACAGAGGGATGTCTGGAAGTGCTCACTCACTTAACACAATGCGAGAACGTATTCAAGGACTGATGAGTGATGGATCTACAGTATGCCAGCGGTAGTTCAGCTGTGGATCACGATTAGAACAAAACTAGATAGATGTGTACGACGCGGCATTGAGCCGTTGAATAACAAATGATTTCTGCTGGAGTAGCGTTGGTTACAAATTATTTCTCCATTTAAAGTGCATGCAAAATCATTGAAACATCATTAAAAGTGATCAAGTTCTTTCAATATAATTTAAAGTAAATGAAAATTTTTCGCAGTAATCAATGTCCTTTCAACATCCTCACTATAATAAAGGAATCCGGTTTAGCTAAACCTAATTAGCTTCTTAATTGGCAGTAATTTTTGCTCAAACTTAAGTAAATTCCATTAACTTTTCAATAAAATTTGCTAATGACAAAAGTTGTCCAAACTCGGGTAAGGATATTCCATATTTCTTGAGAATATCATGTAAGATCATTGGTCAATTTTAGGGCCATTGAATATAAGGTTGGAAGGCTTAGACGTCTGGTTAAAATTCACATAAGCTATTTCTCATTTTTGATACAATTTATGGAATGGATGAAACATTTTCATGTTTTTTCCATAAGATTTTTACATTAATGGGCTTAATTCTCGTAATAGCTTTCAAAACTCATTTTTTGAGGAATATTCATTTCAGATGCCAATCATCGTATTAGTGTAAAAAAAACCCTGATTGGACGCACGCACTTAAAATAAGGGATTATTTAAAGGAGCAACTGCTGGAAAGGTGAAAAATCTGCCTCGTTCTGCTTAATTGTAATATCCAGGCATTTTCAAATTTCAACACCTTGTATGCTTTAGACACTAACCGCGGGAGGGAGAGGAATATCGTACATAGAGGAATCGTAGGGTGAGGAATTGTCAGCTTTTTGCAGGGTAATGATGGTGCAGGATTGCGCTAAATAAGCTGATAAATCGTACGTGAAGCTCTATCACTAAAATAAAAAATATCCGCCTCATGCGGCTTGATTTAATTGTAATAAATAATTACTACAGAATTAACTCCAAATTGATAGTCCGGGTAATTAGCTCCTGCAGCACATTATGCTACATGAATTTCAGAAAATGAAAACAACATTTAGAGTTGCAAGTTCATCCGAAACATTTGTCAAAATGTTATTCCAATTGAATGAATCTACGATATACTTGATGTCTCTAACAGTGACTTTAGTTCAATATATATAGATCAAGAAGAGGACGATCCAAACATCCAAATGCTGAAAATTTCTAACAGCTGTTCATGAAAGTCAATACTTTACAAAAAGGGAAGTGAACGAGGTGTTTGGTATCAGTCGCGCGCATATCTGTCGAGATACGAAAAAAATATTTATGTACTCGGTCAGAAAATCACCGGCAGGATGAAGGTGGCCGTACCAGTTTGTATTCTCGCCGGCATTATTTTATATTGTTTTAAAAACCTTTCATGTTGAGGGGTTAAGGGATTGCCTGAAATATTCGAATGCTAACTCGAAATTAGTTTTTATAAAAATGAGTCGCATCATAAAAAACATAAGCAACAACTAACGGTTGTTTCATTCGATAAAGCTGCTACTGCGCTAGTCAGCACCGTGTTCTTGATGGTAAGGAGAGACCCTAATTTCAAGGGAATGGGATTCATGAAGGGAGTATCATTATGCAAAATAAAAGTCTCTAGAGCTGCCTTGCGTGAAGTTAATGAAGAGGCTTCAATAGGAAGCGTATTGATTAAAATTTCGTGTTGGCAAGCCGCATCAGCACATTCAACTCACCGAGTTTCGAATAATAATGCCGGAGCTCTCAAGAATTTTTTCGATATTTTGTTTTGTGTTTCGTAACTTTGCCGCTTGCGCCGATAATGACTGCAATTTAAACATTTGGAATGTTTTTGATTACGAGAATATGCGTAGCGAATATATTTTTAGGGCTTAGACACGCTCGGCTTTGGAGGAATGTATTTTTTTGTGAAATATTATTTTCTGCATAAGAAAACACTTTCGGAACATTGACATTGTGACCGCAATTGGTTAAACTGAAGCTCAATATCCAACTCAAGTATAAAGTCAATTATAGTAAACAATTTTGAAAAAAGCAAACATAAACTGAATCACGCCTTCACTTGCTTCAATTCATATTTATGAAAATTGAGTTTGAGACTACCGGTTTGTCAGTAGCATTATGAAAATCCCTTCCGTGGCCACTGATGGCGTTCGTTGTGGTCAAAGTGTTGAATTTCACAATTTTAGAAAAACGGATTAATTTTAGAAATAACTTCAGACTGGAAGTTTCGCCGAAGTACGAATTTAAAGTTTGCAGTGAAACACAAGCCACCCTTACCGATATCGCACCAGCCTATCGTCACTCAGGTGCCAGCATACATACCGTTGAATGCATTACGTCATGGCTACATCGAGCGTGTCAGAAAATTTTTTCCTTGGTTGAAAATAGCTCTTACTTCCGGCAGTCCTTCCGCCACGTATTCTTGGGAGCACATCTATGATTTCCTTTTATTTAGAATGGGTGTAGTTCGCGCATATTGGTAGCAAGACTCAGATTTTTTTGTAAGCTTCCAAAATTTCAATTCAAATACAATTAAATACCTCAATAATTCAATAGGCAAGCCCGTTTCAAAAACAGTCATGTGTTGCTGCCCTGTATAGTTAAATTTTGCATTCGACCAGACTTTTTCTAAAATTTTATGTCCATAGGTTATATATACGAGAATTCTTTGGGAAATACAACGGGGTATTTACCATATTGCATGGTGAATTTACTATGAAATATTTTCAATGAATTTTTAAAGTGTGTTTTGAACTCAAAAAATTGAGCACCTTGTTGCGAACAATAATAGTGTTGAAAAATGAGATCCATACCCGCAACGGTTTTATGTACGGAAATGAAGTAATTTACGTTATTAAAATTTAAAGTTAAGTGAGCGTCACGGAGAAAGTACTTCACTCTTCAACGGCATTTCTTCATAAATTGCGAACTTCACAGATTTTATATTTCCCAAACCATAGCTTTCGACAGCACAAGTAAGCTCCCGGGACAAAAACTCAGTCGCCTATCGTTTTTCGATCGCCATTCATATACTACGTCATCACTTGGTGTTAAATCTGCGACCGAAGTTTAGGTTGCGTGCAAATATTGAACAGGCACAAGTCTACGTTTAGAGCTTGCAAAGCGTAGACTATCATCATAGTTACTTGACTACGATCGCTAAGACGAAACTAAAATGTCTCGAAATAGTAAATATAGGCGACTGTATTAGATCGGGCTAAGGGACGCCCAGCGAAGAAAGTAGCAAAATTGTTAGCGGTTCATGCTGCACTGTTATGAGGGTCCATCAACAGTGGAAACAATCCAGTATATACGACAATTCAATGCAAAATTCTAGTTGGAATGAAATTATAGCCGATAGGAACCGCCTCAATGTGTTTCGAATAATTGTTGACAGTAATCGCTTTGTATCAAGGATGGAACTACTTCGAAACGTCAATGATGGCCCTTCTGCTATTTCTTAACGAACTCTTCAGAGAATTAGATGTATCGAGCAAATTGGCTCGTAAACGCCGATGTTACCTCCTACCCACAAGATCAGTCCTTTAAACTTGGCCAAAGCATACGCATATTAGACAGAAGAAAAGTAGAGAAGTTTTGTGTTTCATGGTTTTGCTCAGTTCATCAAAAGCCTCATGGAGCCTTCAACGAAGCTGCGTGCATGGGGCGGTACAAGGAGGAGAATCTTTTTTTATTTGAAATTTATTGGAGCTTCGAAGAGGTCTCCATGCAGCTCCACGGCTGAGCGTATGTTTGCGGATCTTTCATATTCTGACTGTTGCAACTACAGCAAATAGCAACTATATCGCTGTACCGATCATAACATCGGCGCCAGTTTTAAAGTAATCGACTGGAAGTGAATGATTGACTCGGTGTAATTTTCATCGGAACTTTTGTGACATCGTGATCAAAAGATTTAATGCTCCAGAAACCTTCAGAAATTTTTCAAATTTTCTGAAATTTTTCGTCAAATTTTGGATTTCCACCCAAAAATGTAAACATGGTTTTTTATCTTTAACGTAGACAAATGGTGTCATGTTGTAGATCATGACTCATACTTTCTCATATGTGGTGCAAGTTGACACATACTCGTACTTCTTACTATTCTTTGACGAAATTCTGATGAATTTAATGTTTAAAGCTGATTTTCTCCAAACTGTATTTTTGTTCATTCCTATTTATGTGCATGTCAGCTTTTCTCAGGAACCGTGCCATGAACATCCATGAAATTTTTACTGAGTTGTACAGCATGTATACCAGCTCAGTTCTTACTAAAATTAACCGCTTAATTATAGTACTATCTGAGCTATGTCCATTCAGTTTTTGAATTCATGTTTCAAATATAGCATTTTTCTGTTTATCAGATGTAGACCACCACAGCTTCGTTATAAAATATTTTTTCTTGAAGCCTTTAGGTGATAAGATACTTCCAAGTGCCAATAACTCATGAAGTTTCAAAAAGAATCGCTACGTGTTGACTTGGATATCGTGACATCCGTGAAGTTGTACGAGTATTTCGAATTCTCACCACGAGGCGGCCATTTTGAATCAACATAAATTAGCAAAAATAGCTATAATTTCGATTTGACGGACAAAAACTGAGGAATTTGGTGCATGGCCAATACTGATTGGGTGCAAATTAACAATGGAGTTGTTTTATTCATGTCTGAGGCTGCCTGAAGTACCCTGTTTTAGCCTTTTTAGTCCCAACCCTCGCCTTAAAGTTATAAGTATACAGATATGTAGAGTCTTCATATTGGGTCTATTCATTGTGTATTTTTTTGCTTATGTGCATATTGAGGGAAAGAATCGCAGTAGGAACGATACAGCGGCTGAAAGACCAATACAGTGGCCAAGCAGATTTCAGTGATAGTGTCAAATCTTGAGCGGTTTTCCACTGGTCCGTTGAACTGACACAACTTCTGTTGTAACTAACGATTTTTGACCCTCCTGTCTTATACATGATCAATTTGAAATTGAAAATAGGGTGGAGAAGCCCTACCTAATGTGAAAGAATAGGAACCTAGAGTTACTGATATTAGAAAGAAATGAGTGAGTAAAATATTTATTTAGTTTGAGTGGAATAATCTGAAGGCGCTGGATTATGAGGGGCCCAAACGAGCCCGACAATTCATTTTTATTCTTCTCATCAGAAATTAATACGTAGAACTGAACATCATCGTTTAATAATTTAACAGAAACAGTATCACTGCGTACCTGGAGTATTTCAAAGTCTGGTCAGCGCCGTTCTATAGGAATTAAAAAATAGACTAGAGCTAGCGTAATTTCGTTTCTTTGATCCATCACAAACGATGCGAAATCTCGGGCCACAACTGTAGCGCCACAATTGCTATTAGTAAGCCTGGAGATGTGGTGGGCTATGAAGCCTGCGACTGCGCTACGAGACAGGTGATACAAAATTATTTTAAATCGACCTTATACTATAGAACATTTGTGGACTCGATGCGGTGCCGAATTACCCCCATTTTTCAAGCTCCTGAAGGTCCTACACCATATTTGTAGCTGGAGGAAATTCTTTGGCCCGATAAGATATACTTGGAAACAACCACCAATTAAAAGGTTCAGTTTTAATCTTCACTTGAAAAGAGAAAGAGTTGTAAAATATGAAATATGCTAGGAATGACCTGGATCTCATATGCTTATCTTCCGTCATCAAAATTCTTCAACAGGAAATTGTTGTTGCACGTGTTGCGTGGCAAGTGAGCTACAAAGAAATAATAAAACCCATATAAAATGAAGGTCGAATTTATTTGCGCCACATTTCCCAGCTCTCAATTATCTACTCTAGAAAACCCACAGCATGTGGCTGTGCAATGGCTGCACAGTCCAGCACATTCTACCGACGCTAATATGGCGGCTGGAGCGACGGGGACCGTGAGAGCTGCTGAGACGGTCCCGGCAATGTTGAGCTCAGCAACACTGAATACGAGTAGGACAGGATACGGCATTAGGAGCGAGCCAAGCGGTCCATTCTCGGGTTGTCCTCAAATTTCGAGCCGTCAGACACCAATGACGAACAGGCAACAGATCAACTTTAGTGCACAAGCACCAGAATATTCATTTTACACTTTATCTATGAGCGCGGTCGCACACCGTATAATCCCACGATATAACAGTTTTTCTGCGTTATTTGTAATTTTAAACCCAAGATCACTTCTTTTTCTCACGCCCTGGTGACGCCACTATCAGAGGAGGCATTTCCAATGATGTCCAAAATATTTCACAATAATGAACGCGGTATCGATAATTGCTGTTGAATTGCGCACACTATAGTTTTTCTCTTCAAATCTCTTCTTCATTCTGGTTCACCTCAGTAGTTTCAATAAACGGGGAACTGCCATCCCAGAAATGATCATCACGACTTTCTAACTTCTGCGCCGTGCTCGTAGAAACGGCATTTCCTTCCTTGGAGCTGATTCCAGATTCTGGCAATTTTAACTCTTTGTGCACCAAAGCTCAAAAGTTTAGGGAAAAGTTTTTGGGAAAAACGTTGTCAATACCCTGAAATATCAAAGAAATTTCTCTTGAGCGATATTTTCCGCTTAAGCACTTCTTCATTTTACATCTAAAACCATTTTTTTTAAATGTATACTACGCGTGATAACATTTTGATGACAATAACGTTAGCAACTTAAAAAATTTCTGATAAATTTTTTATTTCAAAAACGTTAATAACATTTTAAAAAACTAGTTTCCACTCTGACTTAGCAGCAAATGAATGATGGACTGAAAAACATACTCAAGTTAAATAGAAATGGTATTTAAGTTGTTCGCGCACAATGAGACTAAGAGGAAATCAAGAGCAAATTGCTCGAGCAAAACTTTTGCAATGTCTAAAACCATAGATTTTTGAAAGCTATTAATTGCCTTCCTTTTGTTTTTCATATCCAAATATTGCCATACTAGTCAAAATACTTTAAATTTCTGTCAGTTACCCTAAGCTGAAAGCACCAGCGATCTCAACGCCTGAGATTTCCAGACATTTTTCCTTGCTAATTCCCAGCCTTTATTTCTGGTTTGGACCAGAGTGCCGCTGTGTATGCTAGATGTGGTCGGAGTAGTGCCTTGAATGTACACACGAGTAGTATTACACAGGGGTAAAAATTTTTTTTTAAATTTGAAAATTTTGAAAAAAAATTTTGGTCTGGCGTCCGGAAAATTTCAACAAATACACGTGACTTTGCTTGCCTATTCCGATTTAACTTGAGTTTTCCCCATCAAGTCTCGTTTTTTATTATTCCCATCTCCAATTTGACTCTGCTAAATCTTAAGAATGAGCATAATTATTGTTTCATTAGCAAACACGATACAAGTAATTAGCGATTTCTCGTAAATTAAACATGACTATTCTATTAACAAAGTCATGATACCCATGCGTCATGACCAGGGAATGAATCTTCTTCGGTTGAGAGCTCAGTTATTTGAGACAAAACACTGATCACAGCAACAGAAAGTTCTTCAGTATGTGGAACCAGTCTGGTAAAGCAAGATTAGGATACACTAGCGTCGTCAGTTTTCCCTGTTAATACCTTTCAAATGCATTCAGTAAAAAAAGTAGTCTTCCATATCATTATTGGGCTCCTGCCAAACCGTTGGCTTAGCGAACCTCGTACATTTCCATATACCTTTAGTCCACAGCCGGAAGTGATCTGCGCATCGTTCGCAGACCGAAAGAGGAGCCGAAATTTATCTCAGTCTCTCTGCTGAAACTCAAGGAATGCAAAATCTGTGATGCTTTTTCGCTCTGTTGAAAACGTGTGTTTTCCACAAACATAGCAAAATATATGCGCAGAATTAACGCAATATCTTCTCGAAAAGACATCTTGTTCATTTGTAATAGCATACTTCACTACAACGTGAGGATAGATCTGGAAAGAGCAAATGAATCAGAATTAAATTATTGTAAAAAACAAAATTTTTGGACATAAGCAAATTCGAAGTGACTATGAGGATATTCTAAAACTTAAAAACTAAGCCAAACAGGTCGAAAGGAAAATTACCAAAAGTTTTGTAGTCCAGTGTTATGTTCTTTGACTTGTCGAAATTACTTATAATGATACCAAAAATTCTGCTCACATTCTTGCCGTTTTCCTCTACTTGTTTGTCACGTTTGAGATGCTTGGGGCTATTGATGCCAATGTTTCTGAGTTGGTCTACTACTTCAACCGGAGTATCATTCATGGTATGTAGGAAGTGCCGATTATTAATTCTAATGCCAATCACTGAACATTTTTCGAAGTTAAAGCTCATATGATAAATTTCATTCCTATTGACAAAACGGTTAAGGTCTGCTAAATAGTAATTCTGCATTGCACACTGAACGCCATGTGACAAGTTTCGTGGCATCCGCGAATAAGTTGATATTTTCAGCTGATTCCAAGATCAAGGTAGTCGATATAGATGATGGAGAGTAGCGGCACTAAAACGTTCAGTTGTTGAACCCTTGAAGTCACTTGTGTCTAATTATTAAATTACTCGTGAATTTTTGCGCTCTGAGTGCAACCAGTGAACCACGCAGTTTCGTATTTATCGTGAGCATTTCCCCTGCATACGATGAGCTTCCACTATGGCCATAAGGCTTTCATTTAAATTTATCGTAGGCTTTCTGAAAGTTAGGAGACATGAGGTCTACGGCTTTTGTACTGTCGAAGATTCGGTTGATTACTTCAAAGAAGTCAAGTTGAGTAGCGAGACGGGTGTATTTTCCCCGGAACCCGTGCTGGCTGTCAGCACTAAAGTTTTGGGCTTGAAAATGTTATGTTATTCGAACTGTAAGCAATCATTCTACCTTTTTACTGATAGCAGATGTTAGGTGGGTTGGGCGATAGTTACTGGGCACATGCTAATTCCTTTTTCGAAATTGGTATAACATTCTCGTGCTGTTAAACATGCGGAACTAGCCCAGTTTCAACCGATTGATTGAAGATACTCGCAATGGGTTCGCTGATTACTAAAGCTGATTTTTTAAAACACGAACAGCTAGACCGTCCGGTCCGGTCAGTCAGTATGGGCTGAAAAGGGTAAAATTTTTACGACATCTTCGTCGATGCTCAAGGCTTGAGGTTATAAAATTTCAGTTCAATTGTTATGAGTCATCTCATAACGCTCAACATGTATTACTTTTCAAAAGCATTATGCTCGAATGAGGCAGTGGAGGACGCTTTAAGTGACTCGAGCCGAGCTGCCGACATTCCGTACCCACAAGAAGCAAATTTCAATCACGTGGCATACGATTTCAAGCGAAGACGCACCATCCATAAAAGGTGTCGAAAGTCGAAACCAAGAGAAATTATTTGTTTTAATACTACTATTTCCTTATTATTCCACTCCAATTTGCATGAACATTGTACAAGTTGTAATCAGTAACTCATTTCAATATTTATCAATGTCTCGGCCTTAAGTACGTTATCATCAAAACGACGATGCTTGCCCAAGAGGTTTGATTGTAACCGTCACATGTAACGCTGAGGTCGGTTCCCACAGAACAGTGAGCTCGAGCGTTCCTTATTGCGCCGTGAGGCACGGAGGTTGTTGCCCTCATTCCTGTTGTGTTCTTGAACACAGAAGAGATTTCTATTACTAAAACCCTTTGTTTTTTTCAGAATTATGGAGTATTCTCAAACTCCATGTGACTCTTTTCTTAAACAGTCTATAATGAAGTAATTCATTGACATGCCTGGATCACACAGGGTTGTAAAAAACGAGGGATTTTAGAAAAAAACTGTTTTTTAGTTTTATTTTTTTTTAGTGCTATTAAGTTATGTTGGGTTTATCGGTTTTTTTATTTAATTCCTGTGTCCTAAATTCTTCTCATTAAAATTTTTTTTAACGCATACATCAATGATTTGTGTGTGCAGTGCGAACACAGCTTAAGATACTCCAGTCAAAAGCAGTAGCTACCAACCTATCAGGAATATCATTTGGTGACATAAATTTCTGATTTTCAGGCCCTCTCAGTCTTTCTGTCCCTGTCGTCAAGTGTAACATGATACCGCAGGCTCGGCATCTGCATTGGCTTTTTAGGCCTATTAGTTTTCTGTTTACAATATAAGGTAGCAGAGTCTGTGCCTGCCCTAACTCTTTAGGCATACTGACTTTCGTCCGCAAGGGATGGAGACGCTTGGAATGTAAGGCAGTGAGCTGTATTCTTCAGTTCATAAGTGTTGGACAGGCGTGTGCGTGAGTTCGAATGTTTGCTAGACGGTGTCTTGTTAGGGCTTTTATAATTCTTATTTTGAATAATAATATTTGAGTAACTCATTTGAGCCGTTTTTTGCTGATTTGGATTTTTAAAGTTGAATGACCGTAGACCTTCCTGTACATAACCTCTAATTGATGAGTTCCGCTGTCTACAGATCTTACACTCTTCTTGATTAAATAATACATCAGCAATGCCTTTAGGTTGTGGGAGGAAAAAAAGAAAGCACAGGAGTCATGTAACTGGATTAGAAGGAGACACAACTAAAGTTAGTTGTGACCTTTTCGGTGACGGATAAAGTAACAAGACAGAGAGGGCGCGAAATAATTTGTAAAACTGTACGGGAAAAATGCAAGAGCAAAGCAGGAAGAAGGGACAACAGAGCTAGCATTAGGCACAGTTAGCACTGCTGACTCGAGATGTAGCTCCGGAATGACTAATGTTAGTGACGTCAGTTAGCCGTCAATTTCCTTTTCTTCTGCATTTGCAGCAACTACAGTGAAAGTCAACTGCACCACCCCCGGTAATACAGATTAGGACTTTTGAGTTAATTTGCTCTTCTCAAGAAGATAAAGAAATAATAACTGTTTAACTGTGAAAATTTTTATTTAGTACAAATATTCTTTATAATATTACAGAAAATACAGAGTTCTACAAGTTCTGTTTTGTGATGCAACCTGGATACATACCGCCAAACCATACCACCAGTCGGCATTGTCTGTGACAATGTTTGGTATAGATTTGGGGCAGGGAAAGCTCAACTGCTCCTTAAAATATTCAAACATGCGATGCCAAATTCTGATATCTAAGATGAAGCAATTAAGACCTACCACCTCCAGGAGAGACTTCTACATGATGGTACAAATTGTGCTATACAACCTATAGGAAGTAATTATGGTTCAAATTAAATTCAATATATTAAATTTGAAATGAAGCCAATAGAAGAAGAACAACAAAACCTGAATGATGCCTTTCATATAAGTCTGTGCATTCATATGTGACTTTATATTTTTATAAATCCACTAGACTGGAGGGTTTTCTAGGTTGGTTTTTGTTTTTTAAGTGAGTTTTTAAAACTAACCCTGCCTGGATGTGTTCATATTCCTTCTCACCAACCAGGAACCTATAAGCATGCTAAACACCATTATTTACATGAGACCAACTCAAGCCTCTCTATCATTCGAGTGATTGTCTTAAATGCGGTAGGCATATCCTTGATTTGGTAGGCATATCTTTTCTTCGTTAGGTTATTTCGTAATTCTTTTCTTTCAGGTAGTAAATTTATAACGTGATTCAGGTTGTCTTCCTTCCCCGTTAAAGATAGATTTTGAACTCGTCGCTGATGTTACTAAAATTGAAATTGTAAATGCTATCTTACTTTACCTTGAAGGATATCTAAAACCTTTAAATTTTAAAGCTAAGGGTTCCCAACATTTTTTTCACCCGCACCCTGAAAAGATTTCATTCGCATCTCTCACCAACAGAAATGAAAATTTAAACAGACAGCCAATATCCTATTTTTTACCTGGACTTTTCTCGCACCCTCTGGAATATTGCCTGCCACCCCAGGAGGTGCGAGCACCCCAGATTGGCAACCCCTGCCTTACAGCCTTGAACATTTGATATGACATGTCATAAAATAATATTGATCTGAAAAACTAATGATCTATCCATCATGTGAATTATCTGTAGAATACTGAAGATGCAAGAAAAAGGTCTCGATGGCGAAGATGAAATTACGAACAGAGTGAACTGCGTTGTATACATTCTCCTTTTTCTTCTTGATCGGAGTGAGGCCTTGCTGGGGCCTCTTGAAGTCTCTGATCTTCTCAGCTGGAGTATGCATTCTTGAAATAACATCACAAAAAAATATCCCGTTGATCCCGCATCATTGAAAATATAGTTTGCAAAGACGTCCGCCATTAATAATTATGCAAAAGGTAAAGAAAAAAGACATTAAATAAACGGGGATCACGATAAAATTCCCCCGTGTGAATACTAAGGCCAAGTACGTATAAAGGATTTTTATTTTGCTTTTGCCATCTGTCTGAGCCTGACTGCCAATGTCGATCAATGACAATGACAGACTTTAATGTTATCTTTTTTGGGTCTTTTTTCATAAGCATATTTGTATATATTTTTATTCCTCCTCTTATGTCTGTTTGACCGATTGACAGCTCTGAAGGCACGAGTGCGCTCGAAGCGATGACCTTCTGTTTGGTGTATTTCAAGTTTTCTGTACGATTATTGTTCGGCATTTAGGAGGTGGTCCATCACGTGTGTAAACCAGGGTATGATTTGGCCGTTTTTAGTCGCTTTGAGAATATATGATGTGAGGAATTTCCTTCTATTATTGTAATGCAATCTTGAGCGTTTGTGTTCCTTCCTCATTGGGTTTTCTAATTCAACTCGACAAAGCTCCTTTTCATTAATTCGAAGTTTGCCCGATAGTGGTATGGAATACAATTTCATCTTTATCAAAGTGTTATAACCATTGACTACGAGCGCAAAATCTATCATATGATGATCTACTATGTCCGTGACCTCTGTGGTGTTTTTCTGATGCTCGAAGTTCTGTTTCCTAAGTAATTTTTTTATTACTCGTATTAGTTCAAGGACGTATTGTTCCGAATAATTTGTGTTTAGGAGATCATTAAGCTTGCTTCCAGGGGCCCGACTTTGTCGTGAGGCTCATTCTTTTTGCAGAAGATTGCAATCCCCCCACAGTTAGTGCTTCGTGGCGGGGACTGAGAATACTGTCTAGGAGGTTAAAAAGTTCACTCACGTCTGTTGTTGTGCTTGTTGCATTTCTATAGACGAGTACAATCTTAGCCGGTATTCTTTACCGTGCGTGAAATATTGAAATTAGCAGCTTATTTCCTGTGTTCCTGTTTTTGTCGTAAATTGTGATTGCAACTGTTCTATGACATAAGAGCTGGAACCGCTGATTCTCTTGCTGGCTGAAACTTTGTGAATAATGTAGTACACGTATCATTTGAGTGAGAGCATAGCAGGGAGATGCTTTCCACTTAGATCTAACCAGGTTTTGTTAAAACCGATATCATACGACAGGGTTCAAACGATGACTTGCATTTTTTTGTGAGAAAGCTATTTGGGATCAGTTATTTTTATCTTCATGGTTGATTTCTGAAAGTTAGATTGCTTCTGCTGGTTGCTGCTACATTAACGCGTTCGTGTCATTGGCTTCTAATCCAGTCATGTCGTTTCATTATGCGTGAACCAAATTGTGAAACCCAGAATCAGACTGGGGTAATTGACAAGCTCGTAACTGCAGAGGGGCTTTTGTTTCCTCTACCTGAACGGTGTTATTTTTTGTGCGGACAAATTTCTAACATAGGTATATAAACTCAAAATATATCGATTTTCACGAATGATAAACTGCCCAAAACTCCATAGCTTTCGAGTAAAATGGCTTTAAAGAAACTTTGAAACTTAAAGTAGGATGCCACGTACGCGCCAATGTTAGCGCTAGTCTTGACAGTTCCGACCCCACTAAAGCAGGCTTTTGTTATTTTCACAATAAAAACTGCAAGCATTATACAGTTACGAAATTTTCTGCAATTTGAATGTTCGTTGGGGAATTAACACAAGTCATCAATGATAAACTTTAGTAGTAATTTCATGAAGGAAATAAAAGCCTCATTTTTACAATTTTAAGAAACTTTACGTCAGAGGTATTGTAGGATATTAATAACAAGCCACAAATCAATGCTCTACTTTTGTTTAACAAACTAGTTTTATTAAAGGTGTTGAACATAGCCTCCATTAACCTTGACGCACTAATAACATCTATCACATTATCAAACATTATTAAATGCTTAATAGCTTGAAATTGCAGATATTTTTCCTAACCGTAAAATGCTCAAAGTGTGAATAAGTTGAAGTTAGATATCGATGAACTTCTGTTCCTGTTATGGAGGGAAGTTTTTCCCGATTTTGATCAATTATATAATCTATCAAATTAGGAGTTGAATTTAATTCAAATGCCTCTTCGCTCTCGAAATTGCCTCAATTGTTCTCTGTACAGGAAATAAATGTAAAGTATTGTATTCTTCCCCCACGAAGGCGCAGATCTCCGCTGCCATGATACGTTGGTCTTAGTGCAAAGAATTATTATTAGGGAAAAAGTTGAAGTATCTTGAACTAGATGATAGAATCAAATCCTCTTTTGAACCTAGAAAAATTCAATTTAGAAGCTCATGGATCATATTTAAGTGAGATGATGAAAAAAAAACGTTCACCTTGATTTATGTTGCTCTAATTATTGTTTGAAAATAGCTATACAAATATGCTTGAACCTCTAATAGAAAATGATTATAAAATTTATCCAACCCAAAAACCAACTAGACCAATGAGAAAAAACAAACTTTCCTCTTTGAGGTCGTTCACTTTATAGAGCGCTGTCTCCATGGGGTAGTTGCAGTCATTATTCACCTGATAGACATTTAGCTGTAGGAGGGCATTTAGCTTGGAACTTGAAAATGAAATGTCTTTAGTTAAATATTTTCTTTGGATAAAAACAATGGTAAAAAGTACAGACTGACCAGATCAGACCAACCAGGCCTAGCCCATTTCTAAACCTTTAATTATAACTTGAAAAGATTTTGTACAAGATCACGAACGAAACAGTTAAGGAGAAAATTTTAAGATTAGAACCTCATTCAAATTTAAGATTTTTTCTACGTGAACTACTGAAAAATTGTTTCAAAGGAAATATGAAACTGTCATATTTCCATATTGTCATATTTTTTCGTTCATGATGCACTTGGTCTTCTTGGGGGGTACACTTTATTAGTCCGTAGCCGGCGTGGTACAGGCGAGGTACATGAGCGATTGTTCGATTGAGCATAGAGAAAACGTGCTGTCCGCTTATATAGCCTCTGACGGGGCTCAGGGTAGGGGGCGAGAGCAAGCGCACGCACAAAGGAAATAGGAAACCCGATTTTAAAAATTGACTTTTTTCAGGTTATCATTATTGGCACTCAATAGCGGTAAGGCCCTTGTATATCAGAGGGGAAGCATCAAAAAGTTAAAATGTCTGCCCACCTTCGCTCCGGCTGCATGTCAGACAGTACCAAGCTGCTAAAAGTGAGCAGTCGAATGTACGTTCAGGAGGACAATCCACATAGGCCGAACAGCGTAAAGGGTCGACTTCGCCCTGACAGGTAATCAGCTATCACCCGATCGACTGTTAAGAAAGCCCTTGAAAATGATCCGAGACTGAAAATGGCAGTTAACGAAAAGATAAAACATATTCCTAGTCACAGTGTCGAGGGCCATCAAAAGTAAAGGAGGAAAGTGCATGAGGTGCGTGGAATAATAGCACTTAAAAATTTTCATGTGCTAACTTTTCGTACGTACCGTAGAAGCAACGTTGAGAACTCGACCGTCGTCTTTTAATCAATTCCCCACGGGTGATGTATATATTGATCCTACCTCAGCGAGAGACCGTATATGTGTCAGCCGCAATTAAGTGAAACATAATTTGGGGAGCTGTTGCAATCGTGTTGTCATTTTCTCAGATGAGCCGACCATCAGGAAGGAGACACAGTGGGTTGCATAAATATTATACGCACTTAGTTTTCCTCATCCAGGCCCTGCTTGGTTTACGGAGAATCTCAGGTCGTCAACACAATAAACTTTCCAGGCCTTGTCGTCAACGCGCACCCATGCACTGCAGTACGGGTTGGGCAGCTGTGGCTGTCAAAGATACTTTTGTTCCAACCACTCCATAAATGATATATAACACAAACCACTCCTGCACGATAATGATAGTGTGTCCCATATTGCAAAAAATGCTTTATGGAGCTGGAGCACCATATTGCTGAGAGGCGTAGGTTGCATCTTGGTTATTAATTTCATCCAATGCAGGAATTTCGTTGCCGAGCTATCCCAGTTGTCGGCAACGGTCAATTTGTAGCCGGCTACGGATTGCAAAGGCGGCATCTTTTCATCCTCTGAAGCCACTAAGTTCTCATGAACGTCTCGGTTGCAGCTAGCAACGCGGTCCTTGTGCATGATCTTGCATGGCCGGGTCCTTCCCAGGGATGGAAAAAACCCAGGGTTTTTTTAAAAAAACCCAACCCACCTGTTTTTTTTGGGGTTAAATTGGGTTTCATGGGTTTTATTGTTTTTTTTTGCTTTATTGTTTTTTTTGTAATACCTTTTTTTGTAAAAGAGTTATTCACACAACTCACGTTGCCCCTATTTCAGATTTCTATACATACACTTCTTGAGTAAATATTGTTATTTGATTACTTTATTTCCAACATTATATTACATTATTATATTTTAAACAATTTAAACAATTTTAAACAATTTATTTACCACAGGTGATACAGAGATAAAATTTTTCTTAAGTAAGTCTAGTACAATGGTCAAATTTGAGTATAGCTACCTGTGGGCCCGAATAAGTTCAGTGACTTCTAGGGCATCCTACCATCAAGGTTAGTCTTAGGAGTACAATAATGTTTAACCTAATTCACTCAAACTAGAGACGCATTAGACTCATCAATGAGATAATTAACTCGAAATTAGATACTTCATTTCACAATATAGTTCATATGGACTAGATTTAACAGTATATTCGACAAACGATTCAAGAACAGATTGAAGATCGGCGAAATTAACCAAGGCAAATTACATTATTAGGACCAGTTATGTAGGTGACAAGGTTTGACTCTGTGATCTTACACGACTAGTTATCTGATAGGAAGTGAGACTCAAGACTTTTTTTGAATACCTTATAAGAATTACTTTCACGGACCTCCGCAGGTATTGAGTTCCAAGTTTTAGTTCCAACGAAGAGGATACTGTGTTGTGACCGAGCCTTTGAGTAATAAGGAAGCATGAATTTACTTCTATTTCGGGTTAAATGGTCGTGATGACCAGTTTGCGCAGTTAATAGTTGTTTTAGGCTATTTTCGCCATCATTTGTTAATGTTTTGTAAATGAAATTGCAAATGGAGATTTTGTAGAGATCCGAGAGCTTAAGTATTCGTAAATTTTTGAATGAGTCATTTGTGTGAGCATTATATTCTAGATTCTTTACCGCTCTTATGGCTCTTTTTTGCAGGGTAAAAATTTTATTGGTTTTATTTCCATCAGTTCCGTGCCATGCTTCTATTCCGTATTGCAAGTATGGTGAAATGAGCGTTCGGTAGAGCATTTGTAAGGCTGTTTCAGGCAGGAAAATTTTAACTTTATTTAGGATTCCGATAGATTTTGATAATTTAGAACTAATATGAGCGATGTACTGTCCTATATCCTTCCTGAATGAGCTGAATCGTATTATTTCTCAGTTCAACAGGCCCTTATACAATGACATAATAATATGCGGTGACTTCAATTATGATCTACTGAAACATGAAAGCTATGAACCAATCTCTAATTTCCTAACAACCTTTCAGTCTCAATCCTTCCTTCCAATCATTACAAAGCCTACACGAATAACCTCAGAGTGTGCTACGCTGCTTGACAATATCTTTATGACAGACCCAAGTGATTTTCTTGCTGGAATAATTACTTCTGACTTATCAGATCACTTCCCAGTTTTTCTTATTAAGAAAAATGTCTATATGGCTTGCACCAAGGCACGGGCTGAAACTTACTCATATCGTAAAATAAACGAATCAAATCTTGAAGAAATGCGCACCGTTCTAGAAGAATCAATGCCTACATTGCACATCTCTCAACAAAACAATAATGCTACGAGCATTGATGAAGCAGTAGTAAAGTTGACTGAAACTATAATGACCGCATACAACCAGTGTTGCCCAATTGTAACTCGTACAGTTACCCCGAAAAATGAACAAAAGCCCTGGATTACTAGAGACATCGTGATAAATATAAAGAAACGTCAAGCGTACCTAGCCCTCCTTTGCGAAGGGCGAATATCTAGAGAAACATATAACCGATTCAGAAAATATGTAACAAACCAGATAAGAACATCAAAAAAGAACTACTTTACGCTCAAGTTTACTCAATTCAAAACTGACGTTAAAAAGACTTGGCATCTCCTTAACTCTTGCTGTAAACCGAATAATGCCGATAAAAAGAAAATTGAATATGTTATTCAAGATAATGTCAAATACAATGAGAAGAAAGAAATTTCTAATCTCTTTAACAACTTCTTCGTAAACGTAGGGAAAACTATAGCTGATAATATTCCAAGTGAGCCTACTGATCACCTGGAACTTATGGATCATATTCGAGAACCCAACTCCTTTTTTTTACACCTACAAACTCCTCCGATGTAATTACGTGCATAAACAACTTGAAAAAAAAATCGAGAGGGTTACAAACGTTTACGACTAAAGTACTTAAAGTTATTGCTAACATTGTAGCCCCGCTGATATCAAATATTATTAACCAGTCTCTCTTACTAGGCACTTTCCCGAACTCCCTCAAACTTGCTAGAGTAACCCCTATCTTTAAAAATGGTGAAAAAACCTCTGTAAACAATTATCGACCTATCTCCGTACTACCAAGTATTAGCAAAGTATTCGAAAAGATTGTGTATAAAAAAGTGTACTCTTATTTTGAACAAAAATCATTTCTTTACGATAAACAATACGGCTTTCGCTCTAAAAGATCAATAACACAGGCTATATTAAATCATTTACAATTCCTTTATTCTAATATAGATGAAGGAAAGCCTGTCTTCTCTGTGTTTCTTGACTTTCGAAAAGCATTCGATTGTGTGGACCATAAAATACTACTCTCGAAACTACACTGTTATGGCATTCGAGGGATTGCCCATGATTGGTTCAGATCATACCTAACAAATCGGAAGCAATACGTTGTCATTGACGACGCAAAATCAGACCCACAGACAATTAGCCATGGAGTTCCACAATGATCTGTTCTTGGGCCTCTCCTGTTTCTGATTTTTATCAATGATATCGTAAAATCTACATCATTCTTCAAATTCATACTTTTTGCCGATGACAGTACGCTTTCTGCGGTCCTTCCGAACCAAAATCCTGCTATGATTGTGGGGAGTATAAATAATGAACTTCATGAAGTTTCATCGTGGCTCAAAGCTAATAAAATAAGCCTTAGTATTGATAAAACAAATTATATTACATTCTCATACAAGAAAGATGTATCTCTCCCATGCATTAAAATTGGCGAAGGTGAAATCGAAGAAACCAACTCATGTAAGTTTCTGGGCATCATAATAGATAAACATCTGACCTTCAAAGAGCACATCACTCATATTATTTCTAAATTATCAAAATCCATCGGAATCCTAAATAAAGTTAACAATTTTCTGCCTGAAACAGCTTTACAAATGCTCTACCGAACGCTCATTTCTCCATACTTACAATACGGAATAGAAGCATGGCACGGAACTGATAAAAATAAAACCAACAAAATTTTTACTCTGCAAAAAAGAGCTGTCAGAGCGGTAAAGAACCTAGAATATAATGCTCACACAAATGATTCTTTCAAAAATTTACAAATACTTAAACTTTCGGATCTCTACAAAATCTCCATCTGTAATTTCATTTACAAAACATTAAGAAATGATGGCGACAATAGCCTAAGACAATTATTGACTGCGCAAACTGGTCATCACGACCATTTAACCCGAAATAGAAGTAAATTCATGCTTCCTTATTATTCAAGGGCCCGGTCGCAACACAGTATCCTCTTCGTTGGAACCAAAACTTGGAACTCTATACCTTCGGAGATCCGTAAATGTAATTCGTACAAATTATTCAAAAGACATCTTGAGTCTCACTTCCTATCAGAATACTAGTCGTGTAAGATTACCATGTCAAGTCTCGCCTCTTACATGTAACATATGTTAATATAATAATGTAACTTGCCTTGGATAACATAACCGATTTTCAGTCTGCTCTTGAATCGTTTTATCGAACATACTGTTAAATATAGCCGTTTAAAATATAGCCAGCATAAAATATCGAGTTAATTATCTCAATGATCAGTCTAATGCGAAACTAGGTTTAAGTGAACTAGGTTAAACATTATTGAACACCTTAGAATAACGTGATGGATAGGATGCCCTAGAAGTCGCTAAACTTGTTCGGGCCCACAGGTAGCTATACTCAAATTTGACCATTGTACTAGACTTGAAACATTCTACCTCTGTATCACCTGTGGTAAATAAATTGTTTAAATTGTTTAAAATTGTTTAAATGTGCTCTTTAAAGGTTAGATGTTTGTCTATTATGATGCCCAGGAATTTACTTGAGTTGGTTTCTTCGATTTCACCTTCGCCAATTTGAATGCGTGGGAGAGATATATTTTGCTTGTATGAGAATGTAATATATTTTGTTTTATCAATATTAAGGCTTATTTTATTAGCTTTAAGCCACAATGAAACCTTATGTAGTTCATTATTTATACGCTCCGCCATCCTAGCGGGATTTTGGTCTGGAAGGACCGCAGAAAGGGTACTGTCATCGGCAAAAAGTATGAATTTGAAGAATGATGTAGATTTAATGATATCGTTGATAAAAATTAGAAATAGGAGAGGCCCAAGGACAGATCCTTGTGGAACTCCATGGCTAATTGTCTGTGTGTCTGATTTTGCGTCGTCAATGACAACGTATTGTTTCCGATTTGTTAAGTATGATATGAACCAATCATGGGCAGCCCCTCGAATGCCATAACAATGTAGTTTCGAGAGTAATACGTTATGGTCCACACAATCGAATACTTTTCGAAAGTCAAGAAATACGGAGAAAACAAGCTTTCCTTCATCTATATTAGAATAAAGGTATTGCAAATGATTTAATACAGCTTGTGTCGTCGATTTCTTAGAACGAAAACCATATTGATTGTCGTAGAGGAAAGATTTTTGTTCAAAATACGAATACACTTTTTTATGCCCAATTTTCTCTAATATTTTGCTAATAATTGGTAGTACAGAGATAGGTCTATAATTGTTAATGCAGTTTTTATCACCATTTTTGAAACTAGGGGTGACTCTCGCAATTTTGAAAGAGTTGGGGAAGATACCTTGAGAAAGGGGTTGGTTGATAATATAAGATATGCACGGTGCTATTATTTCAGCTATAGCCTTAAGAACTTTAGCCGAAAAATTTTTCAATCCACTTGATTTATTTTTCAAGTTGTTTATGCACGTAATTACATCGGAGGGATTAGTTGGCGTGAAAAAGAAAGAGTTAGGTTCACGGACATGGTCCATGTATTGCAGGTGGTCTCTGGGTTCACTGAAGACACTATCGGCTATATTTTTTCCTAGGTTTACAAAAAAGTTGTTAAACACAGTTGCAATACCTTTCTTCTCGTGGTATTTTACATTTTCGTGAACGACGGACTCAATTGTTTTCGTAGTATTATTATTCGGTTTATAGCATGAATTAAGCAGGCACCAAGTTTTTTTAATATCAGTTTTGTATTCAGTAAATTTGCGCGTGAAGTAGTCTCGTTTTGAGGTTCGTATTTGATTTGTCACATGATTCCTGAATCTGTTATACATTACTTTAGATATTCGCCCTTCGTATGGTAAGGCTAGGTACGCTTGACGTTTCTTTATATTGATCACGATATCTTCAGTAATCCAGGGCTTTTGTCTATTTTTCGGCGTAATTGTGCGGGTGATTATTGGACAACACTGGTTATATGCGGTCGTTATAATTTCAGTTAAATTTAGTATTGCTTCATCAATGTTAATCGCATTATTGTCCCGTTCATAGATGTCTAATGATGGCATTAATTCTTCTAGAACAGTTCGCATTGTTCCCAAGTTGTATTCGTTTACACAACGAAATGAATAAGTATCAGCCTGTGGGCTGGTACAAGGATTATAGACATTTTTCTTGATGAGAAACACCGGGAAATGGTCAGATAAGTCAGAAATTATTATTCCGGTAAGAAAATCAGTCGGATCTAACATAAAAATATTATCGAGTAACGTAGCGGTTTCAGAAGCAACACGTGTAGGTTTCGTGATGATTGGAAGGAAGGAGCTAGACTGAAAAACATTTATGAAGTTTGAGATTTGCTCACAGCTATCATATTGTAGAAGATCGTAGTTGAAATCCCCGCAGATTATTATGTCATTATATAGAGACTTGTTGAACTGAGATATTATGCTTTGAAGCTCGTTCAGGAAAGAGACGTTACAAGCTTTTGGGGGCCTATGTACTGTCCCAAGCACAATCCGTTTATCATTTATCGTTAGTTCTATAAATAAAGTCTCAATATGTTCACTATTCATAGTTGCACTTAAAATGACTTTCGAAGATATATGTTTAGATATGTACGTACTGATGCCACCACCACGTTTGTTACTACGGAGTGAATGATGGCTATAATAGTTTTGAATTTGAATCAGGTCTTTAGATGAGTCGTCTAGCCAACTTTCGGTGAAACTGAGAACATCAAAATTGCTGTTCAGCTCAGTGATAGTATAAGATATTTCATCTATTTTCGGATAAATGGATCTACAGTTCCAACATAATAGAGAAAAATCGTTACAGGTCTTCCTCATCGATTCATTGAATTTTTCAATATTTAGGTATTTACAGTTTCCAGTTTCATTTAGGTTTGGGTGCAGTCTATTCAAATGATTGAGATCTGGATCAATATTGTCGAATATGTCAACATGGTCATTCATTAGAATTAAGAGACAGTAAGTAAAATGTAACGTAAAAATAAAAATGATAAAAACTACAGGATCAAGGTAAAAATAAGGACATTCCTACTTATAATTAAATTAAAAAAAGAGAAACTAAAAACACACAGAGATTATTAGTCTAAATTGTCTAAAACCTAGTATGATTTCATAAAGAGAGCGCAAATTCAGTCCATGAGCAGGAACATTAGGGATCATAAATGGCAAATAATGTAGTTACAAGGCTGTCGTACCAGTGGTTTCCGCATATAACACTTATAAGATGTAGCAAGGACGAAATAGATTTAAAAAACGAAGTGACAGTGAAGTTATTTATGGAATTTAAAAATCTTGACTATCTAAATTGTTTCCAGATTTAGAAACATATACACGAGTTAAGTCTGAGCAGCAGGTTTGGTATGAGCATTCGATAAAAAGGAGAAAAGAATGAAATTGAAAAACAATTTAGTAAGCAACAAAACAAGGCTGCAAGATCGACGTGGATGCCTTGAAGAGGTAAAGGTAATTCAAGCAAAAATCAAGAAGAAAACATGTGGACAGATATCAAAATAATATTAAACTCAATACGTCAGTCCAAAAAAATACTAATCACGAATAATTTCCTCTGAGGACTTGCCGACATGTTGCAACAAGTACTGGTCTAGTTCTTCAGGTGTATTGATGGTTAGAGGTCTCTGAGTTACTTGGCCAGGTATCTTTGGAGAGAAGACGTTGATATTGCCATCCAAACTTCTTGCGGGTCCTATTTGTTCCGGAAATTTTCGTTTGGCCAATCTCAGAGTGAACATTATACTTGCTCGCAAAGGTACTAAGTATTCATTCACGTAGAGTTGTTCCGGTTTAATCCCACGGCAGGCTGTCAGAACTTCTTGCATCTTTTCGTATTTTCGTAGCTCAAAAGAAATGTTTCTTCTATCGACGTTTCCGGGTGGAGGTTTTTTTCCCAATCTACTCGCTGTGGTGATGTCAGAGTTACTCAGGTTGATTTTGAGTTGGTCCTTCAGGAGCTGGTACACCGTTTCTATGCAATTTTCTTCAGGACGTGATTGCGGCAGTTCCCCTGATATAACCAAAGTGCGTTTTTTGTTCTCCAATTCTTCACGTTCTTCTTTCCGTTCGAGTCGCTCTAGACGAGAGACTATGTGATTTATCTTCTTAACTTTTTCTTCAATCCTTGCATTTTGATTTGATTCTTTCTTCGTTAGTGTTTCAATCATCGTTTTCAAGTCACTAATTTCGCTTTGAAATTTCTACATTACTGATTTGAAGAGATCAATTAGGATGGAAACTACTTGCTTACTCTGTTTTGGCAGGCCTCGTACGTCTGGATAGTCAAGCTCCAGCATACCCTCGCTGTTGTTGTCCTTGGTTGGGCTTGTCGCCATCTTGTGAGAAGGGAGACACTCTCAAAAAGAAGCAAGGGTTGAGTGCTTGTCCTGGTGGAATATCACACTTTTTGTTCGATTTTTTGAATTTGGTTGGATAAAATTTATTCTTGGATCATCATGGTCTGAGTGGGCACTCTTTTTTTGTTAGAAATGCATGATCATTAACCAGTTGGGCACTTTGTTTCGGAGCAAAGACACAGACGTCTTCACTGCCTCACTGCACTCACTGCAATGAACACTGCATATGAATTATTACATTATATGAACAATATATGAATTAAGTTTGTCCATCACAATTACCATTTACCAATTACCATATGCATAGAGACATAGCTCTGCAGTCTGTAAAGATATAAGATGTCCAAAGAGAATTGCTATGCTCGTCAATTCATAATAAGTTGTTTTAGCAGCAGACAGGCGCAAGTCATGTGAGAGGGAAGCACCATGCAGATCATAAGTAACCACCACAAGCAACTTGAAGCAAGACAGCTGCACATCACTTAACAGTCATGCTGTTAACAACTTAACATGTGTATTGTGTGAGCTGGAGGGCTTAGCAGCGCAAGCCAAGTCGGTCAACCACACTGTTACATGTTACAACATGTAGTGACATGCCAAATATATATTTTTTTAATTTGCCAAAAAATTCACTTTTCGCAGTACAGGATAGCAACAAACATTAAAATGATTGGAAGTAAATGTTCTAACAGATTCCATTGTTAAGTTTGTTCCAGTGCAGCTTGAATGCTCCCCATAGGCCAGTAGTTTCTTTACTTTCTCACCCATGATGGCTGCAGTTGTCTTGCCCCATCTGACTATAATTGTTAGACTTATTTCAATTTAAACAATTTAAACAATTTATTTACCACAGGTGATACAGAGGTAGAATGTTTCTTAAGTCTAATACAATGGTCAAATTTGAGTATAGCTACCTGTGGGCCCGAATAAGTTCAGCGACTTCTAGGGCATCCTACCTTTACATTATTCTAGGGTGTAAAATAATGTTTAACCTAATTCACTTAGCCTAGTTTCACATTAGACTGATCAACAAGATAATGAACTCGATATTGATGTTTCATTTTACAACATTTAAGGCAAAGCTCTCACAGGAGACTGATATTGAAGAGTGGTTGGCTGAGTACAATCCGGAGTTCATCGGTGCGCTTTACTCCTATAAATTGAAGGACTCCAACATCTTCTCAAAACACATGTTCAATGAGAATATCACTAAGACAATGACTCCTTGTTGATGGAGGAATATTCAAGACATGAAACAGCAGAAAATGCAGATTCATGAAAAAACACTGGCAGAGGGTTTCTGCAAGTTTATAAGCAATCTTCATTCTTGCCCCGCAAGTTCAGGATCCATTGAGAGAATTTTCTCAACATTTGGAATTGTGTGGAATAAATTGAGAAATAGATTAGGATCAGAACGCGCACAGAAATCGTCTCAGTATATCGCAACCTCACAAATGATCATGATGTGGATGACAACGGTGAAATGGCAGTGGATGTAGAAAGAGAAACACAGTAGTATTGTAGTAGCAGTCTAGTCTAGAACTAGAAGACAGGAAAAATTCAGAAGTCTCTATATTAAGTAGTCAAACTGCGCTTGTTTCTAAATTTTTGTTTTTTTACTTTGGAAATGGAATTCATTAAAATATATTAGTCCCCGAGTTTTTTTTGTGATTAAGGTTTTTCTAATTTGATTTGTATAAGGTTGGTGTTCTGTTCTTCAATGTTTTCTTGTCATAGTCATGCACATGACTTAGATACTTATTTTGACAAGATAAATATTTAGCTCATTTTGATTCTATAAGCTCGAAAACAAATAAAATTCACACAACAATAATTAAACCCGAAAAAACAAAAAACTCACTATTTAGTGGGTTTTTTAGTGTGGGTTTTTTTGGGCTTTTTGGGGTGGGTTTTTTTGGGTGGGTTTTTTATGTGCCAACCCTGGCTGTGACGGCAAAAGGAACTTCGTTATTTTATGCCGCCGGCGGGTCAATTGATTATTGCATCACTTGACCGTTGATGCTGAACTTAATTACCAAAAAAATTTTCAAGAGTTGTAGGAATTCCAAAGCCGAGCACAAATTTGTATGGTGTTCAAATTATTTTGCGTTCACTTTAAGAAAACATTGGAAAATAGGAATAGCAACACAATGTGGAAAATAATGCACGTTGACTTTTGACTTATTGCTGGCATGAGTTTTAATTATGCTACTCGCCATGTAGGAATTAATTTCAGGATTTTTATAGAAAACCTTCATCAATAATAGAATTTTCTTCAACTTTCCACACATGGGAGTAACAGCTGCAGATATCATGGTAGATATACGATACTTTGCGATTGCATGTTCATTGATAAGATCTAAGTACCCAGCACCATTTGTATTAGTGTTGTAAAATACTGGTTCAATTAGATGCCTATTTCTGAAAAATTCCGACCCAAACAGACACTTTCTCCTGACGAATAGGAGATCCCCCTGTTCCTTAGCCCTTGCCAATTCTCCATTTTCATGCGAGGCAATGCACCTAGTGATAAGATTAGAAATGAAATGAATTTCTTCGATGATAAGGAGAACTTTAATGAACTGGCCAGCTCAGAGTCATGACCTGAACCCTATCGAAAAGATGTAAATGAAAGATCATCAGACAGAAGGCTCAGTAAAAAACTCTGAAATCAAAATCGTTTGCAAGATTAAGTGACGGAAAAATGGGAAAGAATAGCTCCTGCGTTTTGCGAGAAGCTCTTTCAACGAAATATTTTAAACCACGCGGGTACTGGGTATAAAGTGTTTATTTCGACGGGCCCAGCCTCATGTTACAGTTTGTTCTACAAAGTGTCTGTCACCCTGTGTAAAATAGCTACGTAGTTACACGGTTAACAACAGTTTTGATACATTTCAACTTGGAAAATAAATTGCTGAATTACCTCAACGCCAAAACATAAGGTACCGTGTCAGAATAATGGCTTATTAAAAAAAATGGAAGATATTTTTATATTCACTTCATTACATCGTCAATTATTGAAAAATCAGAGTGGAGAAAAGGAAGACACAATGCTGGTTATTAATTTAGTGATGCAAATGCAAATTAATAATAATGGTAATAAATAACAGCAAAGATAGTCTTCAAGTACAGGCACGTCGGTGACTTCTTGTGTGAGTAAAGAAGTCGGAAGTTGGTGCATCCGACGGCCGCCCACATCAATTTTGCCAATAACCGTGACCTGTTGGGATAAGTTAGACAAACGTAAATAATTTGACGGTGTTAAGATTGAGTGCTGCCGAGATTAGATTAAAGATTCTGAGTTAACAGATAAGACAATGCACTCTACCTGGAATATATTAAAGACATTTGAATTTACGTTTAAGTCACGGCTTTAAATTTAGGGTACGGCCCGAGTACGGGAAACTACAACCAAATATGGGCCAGTGAGGAACGTTCGGGACAAATGCACCTACTTATCTCCAGACGTACCCTCACAAATGATCCTCTGAAGTCCACGTGACGAAGGCGAGAAGAGAAGGTCGATGACAGACTGCCCGGCCGCTGAAGCCCCGGACTGCAGTAGTTGACCCGGCTCCCCATCACGGTTGACTCCGTAGTCCCGGAGACGAGAGGTCGGAGAAACAGCTGAGTGCGGAGCAGTCTCGGAGCGGAGCGAAACCGTAATGGCGGCCGTCATCATGAGTCAGCCGTCAGCCACAAGCCCTCCACGACGTCAAGCGTAGGGAATCGCGGTGCAGGTCATGGGCGTTATTAGCCAAAAACGCTCATCTTGTAGACTGTTTCGCATGATAAATGAAGAATTACAGATGAACAAGAAAGTCCTCCATAGGAAGGCAAGTTGTTGGAGCAATGGAGGCTGGAGCGTGTCTGAGGTTTATCAGGCACGATGTTCTGAGGTTGGTTTAAGAGGCGTTTGTGCTTAAAGGGTACTAATCGGTTTGTAGATAAGGGCATACTGCACCGAACGTCCTGGAAAATATAAATGTTTCTAACTAGTTTCTTAAATTTACAAAGCCTTAATACTAAGTCCCCGACTGAGGAAATGGATTTCTTCAACATCAATAACACGACATTATAACTTACTTGCAAAACGCAGCAGCCATTCCTTCCCATTCTTCCGTCAGTTAATCCTACAAACGATTTTGATTTCAGGGATTTTTTAGTGTGCTCTCTCTCTGATGATCTTTCATTTACATACTTTCGATATGGTTCAGGCCACGACTCTGAGCTGGCCAGTTCATTAAAGTAATCTCTTTATCCTTGGTAAAATTCATCTCATTTCTAATCTTACGACTAGGCCCATTGTCTCGCATGAAAATGGCGGGTTAGCAAGAGCTAAGGAACAATGGGATCTCCTATTTGTCAGGAAAAGTGTCTGTTTGGGTCGGAATTTACAGAAATAGGCATATAATTGGACCAGAATTTAACAACAATAATACAAATGGTGCTGGGAACTTAGACGTTATCAATGAACATGCAAGTGCTGAGTCTCGCATATCTACCATGATCTCTGCAGTTGTTATACTCTTCTTTTAAGTCTCATGTGTGGAGCGGCACAGCATGTTGCTTTAAGTGTTTCTAAACTTCTACATTAATTATTTCGTGTAAGCGTGCATCGGGACCTACTCCTACTTAAGAAATCATTCCCGACACCATGACACTACGCCCTCAAAATTTGATTTCTCAATTCATGGTGGAAATAATCCTCCACCTGGTGTCGTCGTTTGTAAATAAACTTTACCAGAACAACCGAGCACGTTCAACTTCGATTCGCCGCTGGAGTGAACTCTATTCCATTGTGCTTCAGTCCAAAGAACAGGTTTGTTGTTTCCTTTCCTTACATTATAGCTGCAACAGGGTATGTATAATATTTTAGTTGAAAATTAACACTTTGGAGCTTATCGTTGTATGGCAGCATAAGCGGACTGCTCAATATGAGAAGCTATTTTTAGTTTTTAGTTTTTTCGACCAACTTAAGAAGAAAACCTTTTAGATTTATTCTAATTTTCATTATGATTTTAAGGAAAAGAATTTCAATGCTCAATTTAAATTTTCAGAATTTTCCGAAACGAAAAAAGTTATAGGCTACTAAAAAACGACAAGAGAACCAGGCAGCTGATGTCACGGTGACGACACGTGTGACGTCATCTTGTCCAAAATGAACCATAAAAAGTTTTAATCAATCCATTAATGCGTTTGTCTGAGTTTAGCTTCATTTAGATCATGTTGAGTCAGTGCAGGCAAAAATACTAGGCATTTCAATGTTAGTCCTCTAATTCCTAAACGAGCCTCATTTCCTCAAGTCCCCCAAATGTGCAATCAAAGCAAATGAGAGCCAAAAAATTAGTCCCATTCTGAGCAGCCTCTTAATGCTGCAATATATGGCCCGAAAATCCCTCGAGGGTTCATTTACAATATTTACGTATTATACACAAAAATTATAAGTTTGGTCATAGACCTGTAGTTTTTAATAGGATTTCTCGGTTGTGGAGGCATAAAAACATTACCAGATTATTTTTAAACCTTGTTGTACACAGCTCTTATATAGTGAAGATATATTCATGTTTTTCTATGGAATAGAAAAAAATTCTTAATTAAAAAAGATTCTTCATCTAACCATGATAAAAAATTCGCACCAAATGTTTAACAGTAAACAATTGTTGTCATAAATGACTAAGAGTTTAGAGATCTGACTTTCGCACCTCGAAAAAACTTCCTGGAAATTTAAATAAAAACCGTTTTCTCCTACAAATGTCATTTTTCATTTTTCTTTTCAGGAATATCAAAAATCGCACAATAAAAATTTAAACGCTGTAGTGTTAGCGAATCCCGGAATAAAATATCCGAATTGCAACACTTGTCTGAATGCACTCGTGGCATCGTCGTTTCGAGAGTTGAACTCGAAATACCAAATAGTGTAGCCGGACTTCCGCATAGCCAGGTATCTCCGATGACAGGGAAAACAAGCAATGCACTTTCAGTTAGGCTGTCAAGTAGCCGTGACTCTTCGTTTCTGTGAATTATTATTCAATTCTTCATTTCAGCTATTTGGTATATTTTAGCTGCTCAGCAAGCCAGTTAACTCTCGCATAAACTATTCAACTTGTGCAAGATGTGTGCAAGTTATGGCTGTATTTTGAAAATTTGTGAAGAAATTTCAAAGACATATTTAGACTTGCACCAATTTTGCACGCCTGAGAGCCACATCCTGAATGAACCACTTGGTTAGGGGATCTTTTTTCGGCATTTCCTTCGTTTTTCCCCTTTACAAACATTCCTCGATTAAAGCTACTTGGTTCTCTTCAAGGCTTCCTCACCTAATATCCCCATCAGCTTCTTCATTTTAGTAAGCCATTTGAGCTTCTCTCACTTGTAGTTTTCTTTTTTTACAATTTGATCTCTTGTCATTCCCGTTGTAAGTTTCTCTTCGTTTGGACCTATGCGTTTTTTAAATATTTCTCTTAAATTCTTTCCATTGCATTTCCTTCAGATTTTGCTCACCTAATTTTAAGCTTCGAATTTATCTCCACGGCAACTCCTGGCATTTGAGGACGAAATGATCGCTTGTGTGTCAAGGCGTGCAACAATTATGCTTGCGAACAGTCACTTTAAAACGCAGCGCATTGGTCATCTGAATTTAATCAGTAAGTGCAGGAATCGTTTTTGCGGTTTCTCCAAAATGTCGTGTAAGTTGCTTAGAGATTCGAAACAAAAAGTTTTGTTGCATCACAAGAATGCAAATCGGATGAGCCTTTAACAAAATGAAAGAAAAAATTTCACGGAATAAATTGAACATACAGTCAACCAAACGAAATTCCGCTAACCTCACGGAAAAATTAATACGGGTAAGAAACTATCACAGTAAAGGTTTGCATATGTCTCTACAACGAGAAATTAGTGATCTATGAGGTTGGCGCACAACTGATGTGTAATGAAAATGAAATGAATATACCAATGAATGAATATGGAAAATGGCAAAAATGAATAAACCAATTACTATGAAAATATGTTTCATCAAAATACTCTCCCTCACTGTCAATCACCTTATTTCACCTCTTCACAAGCGCATAAAATTCTGTGGGCCAAGAATCAAAACACATAATCAACTGTTTTTTAATCTCTTCTCTTGTTCTTTAACCTAAATCCACTGAAATGGACCTGTTGTCCTGGGAATAAATGGAAATCAGAAGTAGTGAGGTCAGGTGAATATGGAGGATGAGTCAGTAGTCTCCAGCCCTAATCTCTAACGCAAAAACCTTCCACTGAGGACTTTTCTTAGGCTCATCTTTTAAAGTGAAATCACCATTGTGAAAATCAGAAAAAGATCTACAACTTCTTTCATCGACATCATCCCCATAAGCGTTCTTAACAGATTTTGCTGCCGCACTTGCATTTAACACCTTAATGAAACTCATACAGTAAAACATTTCTAAAGTGATCTTTAGATTGAAAAAACATGAATGTAAATAGAAATAGTAGATATGAACTTAACAGAAAAACATATGTTTGATAAATATAAGAATATGATACATAGGTGTACATGAACAAGCCTTCTATATTCCCGTTGAAGTAAAAAGCTAATAGAAATCCCTATCTTTCATTCGAATTACTATTTTAGAGTTTTAATTCCTGAAATGATTTTAGGATTTGTTAAAGTCCTTGTGAAAAAATATGACTCTGCAAATTTCACTACTGTAAAGAACAAATCCTACGAAATATCGTCCCAAATGTATTTCATAAAGGCAGAGGAAGTCCATCCTAGTGCCAGTAGGTGGAAATGTAACGTCAGGTCAGGGCGCAAGTCAGGCTGCTGCTACAGCGTGTAAGCTCCTGTCACCGAACTTCCACAGCTCGCTCGTCGCAGAGAAAAGTGAGTGTCGAAGAAAGATGAGGAGAGACCCTCGCTTACCTTACTGACCAGTACTACTTGCTATAGGCATAAACATGGTGCATCCGCAAACTTATACTGTCGATTCGATTCAAATTACTCGGTCACCAATAATTGCATGGATAACCAATATTTTATTGATTTGAATGCTAGTTTATCGAATAATTTGTTTTATAAAAATAAGAGCACGATTTAATTAATATTTGGCCGGTCAAGACATCTTAACTCTGGTCAATTTGATCTTTTTACCAATATCTTATGCCACGTGGGGCGAGGCAAATAATGATTTAATCGATCAAACTTGATTTTGAAGTACTTCTGAACTTGAGTGGCATTACTATTGATATTTATTCTATTTTCCTTAGGTAAAAATAGAGAACACGACTGACTGACGATCACGGTCTGCACGTCTGGCTCCGACCCTCACGACCGGCACTTCACGCGCACAATTTATGCGCGAGTCCGCCGTCGTGGAGCTGGAGCCTGGAGACCTCATGGCCTCGGCCGCGCATATTTCCTGATAAACTCGAGAAATAGTTTCGTCCAGAAATGGCGGCGAGATGAGGCTGAGCGCCCGGAAATGTTCCTTGATGCTCCCTCCTTCTAGACGTCGCAAGATTCCTCTCTGGCCTTCGCTCTCTCTCTCTCTCTCTATCTCCCTCTGTCTCGCTCTCTCACAGCTCTTTTTTCATCCTCTTTCCCACACTCTTTTTCTCATTCTCATTTGCCTCCGCTCCGCCCTCTTTCTCGCTCTCTTCATCGTTTTCTACTTCTCTCTTTCTGACTTTCTCCTCGCTCGCGTCACATTCCTTCTCTTTTTGATTCTTTCCCTACCCCTTGCTCTCTCTCTTCCACGCTCTCATCTGCACTTTAAACCTCGCTCAAACCTTCAGAGAATAAGTACTCTCCCCTACCTTCCCTACCTTCAGCGCTGGATTATCTTCAGCGCCTCTCATATCAGCTAGCACTGCCATTTTCCTAGCCCTGCAGCCTTCGAGGCCCGTAATGTTGGGCCTGGGCTTAGTCATCACTCATAATTTTCAGTCGTCTCTATCAAACCATGGGCGATAGTATGAGCATAAAACAAATGACGTCATGGAAAAAATTAAACCTTTGTTGCCTGAGAGAAGTTAATCATTTTCAATAGAAAAAAAAATGAAATATTATATGTGTTTCGAGATATATAACGTTCCTACTACGTTTAAAAATGGCAAAAATTTGGCACACAGCACGAAAAAACACCGAGGGCAGAAAATCATATCCTTCCATCTTCTGTATAAATGACACTGTTGGTTGTACAAAAAAAGTAAAAAAGAAAAAAAAATTACCGCCAACACTGTTTTCGTGTCTGAAAACGTTGATGAGCGAGATAATGAAAAACCTTCCGCAACTCCGTTTGGATATATGTAGTTTATTCGAGCTTGCTGATGTTCAGCTGGTTCGCCAGTTGTCTGTTAAAAATGACGCTTCGTGTTTTACCTTGCGGAACGCGTTTCATGAAATACTCTGTTTTTTCCTGCGACGTTTCTTTGATGCTGCCAGCATACTACGGCCCTCAGAGCAAGGGCCAACATAGCTGGAAATTAGGCTTTTGGAGTACCGCCTGTCCTGACATTACTTCGGCCACGAACTAGCCGCATTAACTCAGTTCCTTGGAGGAGGCAGAACTGTCGCCAACTCAACTACAATCCTTTAAGAAAATCTAAAAATTGTCCTGCCCGGAGTTCGTTCCCCTTGTTTGTAAGTTCCCTGCTGAATTCAAGCTAATTTTGAATTTTTATTTTCAGAATCTGAAGAACCAGATCATGACAACGAACGTCTGGGTGAATCAGGTAAGAGGTCACACTCATAAATTATTTCAACTTCGCATGCTTCATAAAAAAGGAGGATTTTTTATCTCAGTCAGCGCACATTTAATTAAATAGGTGAGACTAAAAATCCTTATCAGCCTAGCACCTCACTAACCGCAGTCTCAAATGCATACATGCTTTTCATTTTTTTCTTACCATTCAATGTAGTAATGAACCCTATAGATACGTACGTACAAAGAAAGATAAAAAATGAGAACAAATTTTGCTCGCCTTCATAGCATGTCGGATAAAGCAGGCAGCTATGATACACCCAGTCGGAAATTATGGTGTGCATCGTCGATGATTATGGTCGAATATGGCCTACAATATTGGTTGTTTATTATCTACGTACCTACCATGTTCAACCAAATATGGGGTCGAGTATGGCCGGAATGTCCCTAATTTTTTCCATAAACAACCATAATACAATACCATATTTTCACCATTACCGACCATTACCGACTATATACATTTCGTCCGCACAGCCATGATCGACCATAGTACTACCTATATATACCTAAATCTACTATTTCGGCGGCACTCGCGAGAACGTCTGCTTAGAACTGCTCTACGTTTTTATGCGGCTTACTTAATTTTGAAATCCTTGTACCATTAAAAAATCAACTGTCAAAACAATAGAAAATTGCAAACAACAAATTAAGTTTCACGAATATTCCTGATTCGCCGATCTACGACATATCTTTCTTCAAGAAAACTTCGTAACAAAAGTTTTCCCATCTAAGGTCCCCCAAGAACTTCATTCGAGGGAGTCCAATCGAACTCAGCCGCTGACATATGGAGGTCATGGATACTTTTAATCAGCCTCTGAACATAATCCGCGCGAAATACCTTAACCGCCCGCCTCAAATAGACAAATACAGTTCAAAAATACAGTAATTTATTTATTTTTGCAAAAATAAAGCGTATAATCATAAACAATTGCATAACACAACAAAACACGTAAAACAACGTGTAAAATATTCGTGCTATTTCGCTAGGTAATCAGACTAATGTTAGGATGTTGAAATATAATACAAATAATACTTGAGGGCTAACTAAAATAAATGTATGACGCGCCATGGGCGGAAGCACTTCTGTTACTGCCTGTTTTCGACCGAGGCATTTACTGCTGCGAACGATGAAGGCCATCAGAGAACAATCTGCTTCAATTCGACTGTAGACAATTACTGCTGAGGTCTGTCAAAAAACGCTATTCGAATTGACTCCCATGCATTTTGTCTGCGGTGAACTGCTGTAATTCGTATTAAAACTACGATGACTGCGAAAAACTGCCAAAATTCTCCCGCGCAACTGCGCTAATTTTAACTGGGATCTTGCCCACGTTGCATAGCCACTATCGTAAATTCGTGTTTCTCATTCGAGTGATTCAGAAAGTTCGAGTCCTCGTCGGGCCCCCTTGAGAATATATATATATCATTTTACAACATCTCACGCAATCTTTAACTGGTACTACATACGGATGGAACTTGAATTAGCAATACATGTAAAAACGCGGTAAATAGAAGTACATTGCTCAATTAAAGAAAAAAATGCCAGTTTACATACCTTCGTAATGCAGGAAGAAAACGTCCTGCATGGTAAAAATTTATCAAATTTGAAGTTTACAACGAAAAACTAATTTGTTTGATCTTCATAACTTACATGCTGCATGCGTATGTTAACACATGCATACTATACATATATTCTTGAAATATCCATGTACCCTCAAATTGGCTTCCTGACAAATCTTGGACTACCTAATTTCTCTCCACCAATATCGACCTAAACATGCCAAAATCAACGTTGTTCCCACCAACCATAAACAACCAATATTTCCTTCTCTTATAGCGACCTAAATTTACCAAAATCATAGTTGTTCTCACAAACCATAAACAACCAATATTTCCTCCACCGAAATCGACCAAAATATGCCAAAAGCAACGTTGAGTATTGGTCGGCATCTCGACTAAATGTTTTCATAACCATAATCGACCTTAACTTCTCATACTCTACTATATTCTGCTATAAGCACAACCATAATTTCCGACTGGGCAACAGCTGAATTTCGATACAACAGCCCATAGCTTGATCCAAAAACCTAGTTTACGAGCATTAATCCTTACTGTAAAAGAACATTTTAGCTCATTGAGTTAAATTTCACTAAATTGAACGAATTGAGTTAAATTTAATTCAAATTGAGTTAACTCGAGTTGAGGGCCATTGAGAGCAAAATTATGCCACGTGTCTCACAAAATTCATTACCTCCGATCTTATATTGACATAGGCGTAAGTTTCAGGGTTTGACCCTAGTCTCATCATTGCCCTCGCCCAATAATCTAAAGGAAAAAGAAAATTCACCCTGAAGCCATAGTGCATCCTCCCGTAATGGAACTCATGCACAGGTTTCGTGAGAATGTGTGAAATATTGATACTTCTGAAGCCCTTCAGTTCGAGACTATAATATTGAAGTGCTCCATAATTTTTTTCCACCTTTTATGAAGAAATCACCTAATAAGTCAAAAGACTGAATCCAATCCAAATTATGTCAGTCCAATAAAAGTGTTGTATAAGTCAGGGTGGGATGCCTAGAATGGAAATATCCCCAATACAAAATTGTGTTCCACACACTTTTGAAAACTTAACATAAAAAATAGAGAATATACAATTTAATCAAATGAAACATTCTAGCTTCGGAAATATACTTAAGTTATTCAAAAAGTTATAAACTTTTCGAAAACTGAACTCTTATATCGATGTTTTAAGGAATTTTATTATAATTCAAATGAAAGTTGATAATGACTGTTGGGAAAACGCCTGCAGCGCAGCGCTGTTCGCTAACGAAATCCTTCCTCTCCTTCGCTGTGCTTGCTTTAGTTCCATGGCGAAGCACGTGACTGGTTCGAGTTGCATCCCTGGGAAATAAGATAAATGATGTATGATAAAACAATCCCCTTGTACCAAATACAGAACTGGAAAATCATAAAAAATTTTCTTAGAGCCATTCATCTCTTCGTGGGATATTACTGGAAGGAAAACTGTGATCTCCTCCGCTATTGTATTATAAATCATTGCTTACTAGCTTATAAAGAACGTCGTTTCGTCCATGGTTACCATTAGGAAGGCAGGAAATCCGAGTAGATACTTTTACAAATGGAATTTCGCGTCCATTCCCTTAGCTGCACCACATTCGCAGACAAAACAAAAGAGACCATTTTTACTGCAAGGGCTATCATCTGCAGCGCTGAAGAACCGTTTAAGTTCAAGTTTCCAATTTCCTGTGGGCCCTGACGCAATGCCTGAGGTCGGCGCAGCTTGCCTGTAGGTACAGGATCGACCATCTCCGGAAAGAACGTCTGCGAGCACGACCCTGCGTGTCTCCAGATCTCAACGCTGTCGCATCGGAGGTCGCGAAGATTACACACCAGAGATGAGCTTCTCAGACAAATCTTAACACTTACTAAGTGGTGGATGGGCTCATGTACCAGTCCACTGTCAGAAGTTTAGTGCGTACTTCGATTGAGACTTCAAAATCTACTGGCTACGCGCATTCTCAAGTCTCTCAAAATGTTTACTTTTAAAGTCTCGAGCGAGAACACTCAAATATGAGATTGAATTGCTGTGTGATACAGGAAAACTCATTGTCCAGTAAACCCAATAGCAGTCATCTAATGGATTATGATGAAAAATGAACTATGTTATATAAACTAAACGCTAATTTTATAATACCTTGTTCTATGTGCCTGCCTCAGTTTTCAAATTTCCTAAGAAAAATTTTCACTCAAAAAACATGTTTTTAACATCTTCTCTCTGAATTGAGAGGGTCCTAATTTCACTAAAGCGAGCGGATCATTATTTCTGGAGCAGAGCCGAACATCACGGGCTAGTTGAATAATAATGAGGCGCGAAGCTAGCCAGAAGCAGCCGACTCAATATTTTGGGGCTCAAAGGTTTCTCATTGAAAAACTCCGGCGAAGGAAATATTAATAGACCGCATCTTGAAACTATGGCATATTTTGTCACATTTTTTAAACTTCCTTATGTTCGAAAATGAATTCTTCGGTGTCGTCACCAATTTTAACTCGAAAATTCATGTATGAATATCGTTGCTTACACTAGAGTGTAAATTTCCTCCTCGAAATTGTGTCTGTGAACTTTGGCTGCATCTTATCTCGAGAAAGAAATTAAAAAAGATTGTTACATTGGAAGGTCGAAGCGGTTAAGTTTTAAGTACCTTGAAATTACTACAATATCTTCGATTGTATCCAAATGAACTGATGATGTCTTCAAAAGTTTCATTCGATTAAAGTGTGAATCTCCCTCGGGATTTTTTATCGCAATGCATTATTTTTTATTTCGATTCTTCTTTCCGGCAATTTATGATTTCTCATTTTTCGTTCACTCAATGAGGTGCGTTTTTCTCTCCTTTAAGATTCGAAACTGCGGTGAAAACGTTCTCTCTAAATTTTAATAACGAAGCCTATGATCCTTGAAGAAAGGCATTCGCATGAACTCGTGTTTGATCAACTTTACAATTCAGAATGCCCATTACTCGTCATGTTCAAAACTGCATTAGAAGTTTACAACTCATCACATCCTTTTTAAAACTCCTTCTATTATTATAACCAAGTTAAGTCACGTAATTTTTAACTTTTCGAGCAAAGATGAGAAAACATAGCGCATACTCGATGTGAAGCAGGGTTCTCCGGTAGCCCCTTCTACTCTTTAGTCTTTACCTCGTTTTCAACATAGTGGGCCACAGAAAAATGTTGAGATTTTCAAGTACTGCTCACTCGGTGAGTAATAATTGCAGATATCACACCTGTGTTTCATTTTGCATTGATTTATTTCACTTTACTACTTTGTAACGTTTTCATTTACACGAATAATTTTTGGACAATTTACATAACAGAAAACGTACTTTTTTGACTCATTTTGCAAGTGGGTCGCTAGAAGGATCAGTAGTTAGTTTATTCCCAAATTAATACTCATAAAAAAATAATATAAAATAAATGACAAAAAATGTACTTAACGAATTTGGGGAAAAAATTAGTAATATTTGTGAAATAAATTTCTATTTCACCCCATATCTATGATTATACATTATGAGGCTTATTTATGCGAAAGCAAGTTATTTTATATATTCAATTGGTGATAAACTGTTAAAAATGATTTTCCCATAACTCATAGCAATTCAGTAAATATTTATTTTCCCGTAATCTTCAATGATTCACTAGCAACACTGAATTTTCTCTTCACTGAATTTCATATCAGTAAGCTTATCGTGGAAAATTTCACTGATGAGACGCTTAACTTCGCTAGAAAACCGTTTGGAGCACACAGCGAAAAGACTTAGAGGATCAGCATCGAAGTGAAAGACCTCAGTAATTGCGGACCCTGTTTCGAGTTGAAGCCGTTCGAAAGCTGCGAATTAGCGGAATCCGGAATGGTCCTCAAAGTTTATGGCAAAAGTGTAAGGAACTAGCTCCAGAACAATGATAAAGATTGTCCGCGATGATTTGAGCATGTCTTTTTTCATCCTGCAAAAGGAGCCAACTCTTATCAAGATTTAAATGCAGAAAAGAATGGATAAAGATGAAGTTTTGTTGAACGAGTTGAAAAGTGTCATGGCAGGTGTTATCGTCTGGTCTGGCGAGAAGTTGGTAACAGTTGAAATGACTCAAGTGTACTTCTACAATTGTATTTGAATTAAAAATAAGGTTATCACACTTTTAAACTAACTGCTGTCATGGTTAGAGCTGCCATTTCCTCATGGTGGAAATTACCTTTGAGTTTCGTGAGACCACATTGCGAAATCAATGCGAAGCATACATTCATCACATTCGAAGCCTATGTGTGACTCTGCTCCCCGACATTTTGCTCATGTTAAACTGGGTGCGTCTCAGTAAAATTCAGCGACTGCTCACACCGCAAAATCACCCAAGTCTGGCGAAGAGGCAATTTGCCACAAATTTGGGCAAAAGAAATACGGCCTCGCTCTTTGCAAGATGTTAATCTAATGGACTTCTAAGCATCATCGATACTTTAGTGTCGAGCAACTTTAACAGCTCTAAAATGTGTTGCAAATCCAAAATGATCACTTCGCGCATAGGACGACATTCTCCTAGAATTGCTTGATGAACAGCCTGTGGAGCATGACGCCAATTTGAAGATGTTGCTGCCAAGAAAATCGATTGAAGATGTTGTTGTTTTCAACATGAAGATGTTGTTGCCAATTTGAAAATGTTGGAAAAGTATACTTGTACAATAAAGTATTCCTTGCACACAAGCATATATCATTTTACAGATTTGAATAGAAGATAAATTGTTCCATTTAATCTATCACAATTTATTTTATTCTATCACTTATATCTTGCCGTATGCAATCACTGGCCACCGTTATGTGCAAACTAATTTTCACATCACACAGATAGAAGCATAAAATAAGATCTAATGATGTTTCATGCCAAAAAATGATGATTATCTCCCTCCACGAGAGAGAAAGTCTAATATTTTGTGTGTGGAAATACCGAAAAATGTGTGCTTGAAAATCTTGATACTTTTTTCCGATCTGCTATAGGCTGAATGAGCCAAAGAAGCAGCTTTGACTGCGAAAGTCTCGCGTTAGCGAGATTGGACTTGAACTTGGGGCTCTCTAGCTCAAAGTGTAAGGCTCTATCTCTGCTAAACAAATAAGAAAAAAATTTTCAATTGTTTCATGGAAGGAATTTACTCAAATTGCACAGGGTTTAACCTATCTCATATTCTCAATTAGAGATGCATTTTTGTCCATAATAAATGCCGTGAAAACGTAATTGATTGTGTGTTCCTATAAATATGAGCGGAAACCTTAGTTACGCAGTCATTCGCTCATTTGTTAAATCTTAAATCATAATTTTATTGTAACTGAACATCCAGTTCAGGTTGTTGGGATAAATGCTTGGAATAGCACTCATTGGAATGTTCGGCAGTTGTAAATATCATGGTCGTAGATTTAACAGCTCGCACTATCAGTTAACGAAGTCGGACCACCTTCTGATGGAAGAAAGTTTTTAAGAAAATGTTGAGACTCAAGATGGTCCTTTGCAGATTTCCTTTGTTTGATGTTTTTTGTGTGTATGAATGATTACTGACTGAAGAATTTCAACACATTTTCCCTTTCCCCTATTCACGAAGAGAAAGCACTCCTATTTCAGATTTCTCGAAATTGATGCCTACGCTCCCGATGTACAGGAATGGAGCGACTACAAGCTTGTGTGGAACCCTGAGGACTACGGAGGAGTACAAACTCTGCACGTGCCTTCCCAGCACATCTGGCTGCCGGACATCGTGCTCTACAACAAGTAAGCAATCCTTCACTGATGGTCTGCAGCAGGAGGTCATAGCTGTCTCCTGCACTCCTAATTGAGCTTCAATGTGTGGAATGAGAACTTCGAAACAGAAGTGCTAGAGTTAAGGCCCTTGCAAGCTTCATTCCGATTTCTTTATGTCATTCTACTTACATGTGTTATGTTAAAGATTTCCTATGAGCTGATGTACTGGATACATTACACTCACAACGAGCATTTACCTCTTTGAACAAAAGGAAAAACTACTTTCCTGAGAAGGCTTGCCGTATGTGCGTACCATCCCAAAGGTTGGCGACGCTATCCGGATGAAATGAACTAATTTCATGTTGGAGCTACGAGATAAGTTTGGGCAACTTAGTAGATGCTAGGCAACTGTATTGAGAGAATGCTCCCGACTATCGGTTTTGGTTCTTTTCTTGCCGTTACAATGAGCAAAGTATTGCATTGGGCCAATGCAGTATAAACTTTTAAGCGATTGTGTTCCTCCGATACTGTGCCCAAGTAAACTCTTCCATCAGCTCTATCAAAACTTGACAGGAATGCATATTATCCGAGTAAGACTTTAGCTACGGTGATATTATTACAACGGCATCATATTTTATCGGGAACGAAATGTACAGTTTATGAACATTAACTGATCAAGTAATCAAGCTATAGATGTGTGGTAATAATGAATTTAATGTGTGTTATCCATGTAAATACGAATGCAAGTAACACTCAAGTAACGCAATTTCTGCGGTTTCAAAAATAAGATGAATTTTGGTCACTCATCGCATAACTTCCAAATGCCACACGCCTCTAGTATAGTGGTTACCAATTAAGCAAATAATATATCTAGGGGAAAACAACACTTCCCAGACGTAGTGTAATGAACATTATTGCTCATGCGCGTTATCAGACAAATGTTAAATACCGCATCCGTACCTTGCATCCTTTCCTTCGAAATTTTCTGAATTTTGCTCCAGATGTAGAAAAATGTTGAATACAATGGGGTCACTTGCTCACCTCTTGTGGACTCTCGAAGTTTAGTATCCCCGGAGTCTAAATTTGAGTTTTTGAAATTTTTCCCCAACGGTGAGACGCCGGAGCATCTCCAGTGTGTGGCCAAGGTATTACCGTACAAAATAAAATTTGTATTAATATACAATCAAGTAAGTCAATAATTAGGAGTAACGCAAATAATAATGATATTAACGGTAGCACTATTAAATACATCCTAGTTTTTCTTCCTTTTCGGAAAAGGACACTGAGAAAATTTTTATCTCCAAACCGACATGTTTTTGCGCGTCAAATTGTCCCAAAAACGTCACACAAAGTGTGTCACCAAAATACATCATCAAACTATGTATTGTGATACTTTTTTGTGTCGTGCATAATGTGACACACATAAGTGTGCCATCCATGACACACTTATCGTAAGTTCGTAAGTCAACACTATTTTACATAAATGTTTCGCTTTCAGAGACTAGCTGCCGATTACACTTACACGGACATTATCCTTTGATATACGCGGACATAATCTAGTAATTTAAAGGAAAAATATCAACGATCTTAAGGTTTCTATGGAAAATTTTACTCCATTAACGAAATCCAAACACAGTTGAGTTTTTCAGATAATTTTTTTGTCGGTTTAAATGTGCATATGTGACCTGACTTTCTCAACTGCTTGAACATGTGTTTGAAGGATATACATTATTGTATATCAGGAATCCTCTGAATAATCGTTTGACACACACAGGGGTGCCCAATTTTCTCTCAGTGTAGGTATGAATGTTACGGGAATTACTCATAACTACCAACAAGTAACGAAATACACATTCTTCGCTATAGTGGAAATAATGTTGTGCTTGTTTCGAGTAGTAATGTTATATAATATATAATGAAATATATTACTTGTTGTGCTGTAAAATGATGTAAATTTACGTGTTTCGTACCATTATGCACTTATAAGGTTGTTTACTTCGTAATGCAATAAAATATACATTGCTTGCAGTGTGAGTTTTTATGTTTAAAAACACGCAAAAGTTACTTTAGCTTCCAGGACATTACCGTTCACTAGAACCGGAATTTCACGAGCTAAGAACTACTAAAAACACTTTTGGTAGCTAAACTCTTGAAATGAATGCAGTCTTTTTGTGTTGTTTCTTCCCCAGAGGAACACGCTGGGACTCTAAAAAACCTATTCTATGAAATGCCAACAAAACATCCAGTGAACTACTCATTGAAAACTCTAACTTCGCTCTATTAAGTTTACCTTTCGAGTACATCGAACAGTATCCGAATTTCAAATAGCACCATAACATCCAACAGCCATTAACCAAGCTCAGCGTTTGAAAATGTTTACCACGCACACATGTACTGATAGCGTCCTATGTACTGCCAGCGGGCCCGTATTGTGACTGAGTAGAGCGCAGGTATTTCCCACGGGGCTCGGAGGGAAGCAGCGGCCGCTGTATATAGGCAATCATTACTGGTTACTCTGGCAAGTTAATCCCAAGACACAAGTTCTTGGTAAACTTTTCGGGAAAGCGTTTGGGGCACCAGGAGAAGTGTACAGTAAAATTGAACAACGTATTGCATTGAACTCTGCGTTCTCGCTCAGCCTGATGCCTATTCTTACACGCGATTTCAATCAAGGGTTGTAATGGTTAGTAAAATACACAATTAGTTCTGGGTCGAATATGACGATTTCTGAGCGTGTTTTGAAAGCTTTAGTTTTCTGTCTATTTCTGTGTTTAGTTTCCATCATTAGATATAGTCGTGTTCTACACGAGATCTAGCCATTTTTATTGATTTCATCATGCTAATGAAAATCGAGACATTTATGAACTGCAAAGAAGTTTCTCATTTATCTGCTAACTTCCGTTTGCAACGTAACCATTAGTAGATTTTGCACCTCACATTTCCTCTGCCATATCAATTTTACTCTTAATAAAATACGACAAAAGCCATAAATTCATTTGCGACAACAAATATCCTTGTTTGTAATTCAGCTATTTACCATTCTTCTGTTTACTCTTCATTTGCATTACTGTAGTCATGTGATCGCAGTTTGAAATGTTTTGCTCGAATTCTACAGCTCTGTTACAGTGGAAATATGGCAGTGCATTCCAAGGAGGAACAAAGTGTAGTATTTTTTTAAGGAAAGGTAGGACATTTGCTAATTACATAGCGGAGATGTAACTTGCCGTATAACGATGTACAACTAACAAAACACTGAAACCTATTGTAAAAGATTGTTATGTTCTTCTGAGGTTGTGCATGCTAGTCAATTAATCAATTGTGTTTTGAAGTTGTTCAACTTCTCAACCCACGGCCGAGGTATTTCATCTCCCGAGCATCTTCTCTAACGACTGAAATATGTTTAACGAGGATTTTGCTTTCCTACTGGGGAAAAAAGTGTTAAGCTGTGGGTAAATAATTCTGTGTCAAGCAAAGAACCGCTTTCTTGGAAGAAATATGAAAGCTTACGGACCGTCATAGTACCATAAAAAAATGACAATGCGCAGGAAATGGCTTACTTTCTTACAACCAGGTCCACTAGGTTTGCAATTTTCTATGGGTGCATGTAGGATATGTATCTGTTAGGGCACTTGGAAAGGTGAATTCCCTTGATGACTGGCAAGTCTTTTGAGTGTCAAGTCCCATGAGAGAGTCGAGTAATACGCCATTCGGAGTGCCTGCTGAACTTACAAATTTCCAGGGGGAACCCAAGCGAGTGAATCAAAGGGCTGCCTTGGTACGGGCTGAATCCAGGGACTCCTGTAGGGTCGCGCTTACATAGCACAAGGGAGCCATATGAGCTCCCAGCACTCAACTTTTAAATAAAGAAGTACGTCCTCTGAATTAATGCAAGTAATGCAAATGCAGTCAATGAATTTCATATATTTTGTGAAGAACAACTTACAAGTGATTAGTGAATGTTCCATTCATATATGATACATATGTATACACACACAAATATTCATGTATATACGTACGTGTATAAATATACAATATTCACAAGCACTAGCAATAATTAGATGACACATTTAGGCAATGGAAAAGAACGAAGCTACAAAAATGTCATACCAATCGCCGCGACGAAACACACCACAATATCTCACGTCGCCACAAGGTCCGCCCTAATTCCCTAGTGTAACTAATTTTAAAATCCAACTTAAAAGTACCGCTTAGTTCCTAAACTACTTGCGTACGTAGTGGGAGGTTTTCAGACAAAAATTTTCTCACCTAATTCCAGTAAGCTGTTCTAAAGATTGGTTCGAAAACATTATGTATCACTTGATGATGGCTATATCCCCTATGTTGTATTGAAACCGATGGTCTCAGACGCAGTCCGGCGATATAAGGAGCTCGGCCACACGATGTTAATCGTCCCAGACAAGGAAGAAAGTGCACCTTTGGCCTTCCCAAAAATCTCAAGCTCATAAGAAACGAGTTCGCTGAATTTCGAAGTGCTTCTTGCTAACAATTGACTGTGAAACCCTAATGAATAACGAATCTGTTCGGCTAATGATTGAAGAGTTAATCGGACTCAGGTCTTGCAAGCTATAAAAATTTCAGCTCCTAATGAATGACAACGAGCGTAGATTATTCCAACGACCCCGTCAACTTGAGCGTCGGGCTGCTAGTCAGAAGTGGGAACGCATCCTCACCGTAGACGAGATGATGTTCACAACCAACTCTCAACTCAAGCGTGGCCGTGTTTGATGATAACACTCTACAGTCTCGCGTGCAGCAAGCGTACAACAATCAAAACGGTGAGAGATGATGCACTGAGCTTACCGGGAGTTCTTCAATCGTCGTACACCGCCAAAATCCGAAGTCGGTCATGTTTTGGCAAGGAATTTGTGCCAGCGGAAGAACAGTTTTTGCTTCCGTCGATCAAAGAGTCAAAATCAATCAAGAAATCTACCGTCGCGACATATTCGAAGCCATAGTACGTCAGTGGGCTTTGCAGCCTTTCGGCGATGCAGAGCGGACTTTTTTCTGGATTTCATTGCGTCTGTGGAACAGCCGTCCTACTCGTCAGATCTCAATCCGATGGATTACAGCGCAGGGTTAATTTTGGCAGCCAAGGTGCGCGCTATGCTCCGCAACAATTTAAAATCGCCGAAGCAATCGCTGCCCCGATAGCCTGATGGTCAAAAGACTTGCAGCCCATCGCTAAGAATTTTATCCCAAGCTTCATACTTTGTTTTGCAGCAAAGAGAAGCCACTGCAAAACCGGCTGAAAGTATAATTAATTAATGTGTATAATATGTGCTATTGTTAAATTATAGTCGCTGAATCAGTTTTGGAAAAAATTTGGACGAGATATTTCTAGGTCGCCTGTATGATACGAATATATAGACCTAATTTAAATAAAGGTTTCACAAAAAAACATGCTGCACGCAGTCAAAAACGCTCTCAAAATAAATCAATAACCTTTCAAAGTGCTGAAGATTAACTGGAACAAATCGTAAATACCACTCATTATAAGATGTAAAAAAAATGTGATAAGGATGGTCACTTTTAATAAATGTTATAAACTAAACGTGCATGTTATAAAATCTGAATAAATCATTACTAACATCCTGTCGGGATCGAATAATAGAACTGTTAACTGTTGAAAAAGTAAAATTAGCTCTGTCATAAATAGAATCAAGTATGACAATAATACTAAATATTGAAAACTTTCACTTAATTTCGGAGGGACATTTAATAATTTCCAATTTTTTTCTTGCTACAGATAGTCTATCACAGAGTAAAAATTTGAAGGGTACAATTTAAGTGAAGAAGATAAGTATGCTTGTCATGAACAAACGATTGCCGCCTAATCAGAAATTGGCCTAAATTTTCTCAAAATATTCCCGGAACACATGATGGAAACAGGGTTGCGGAGTCGGAGGAATATATTTTCGAGTACGATTCTGACTCCACCTTTTCGGAATTTGACGACTCTGATGCCATTATTTCAGAATTTTGCGACTCCAACTCCACTTATTCACAATTTTCATGATGAATATTGTATTTCTTAACGTTTGCAGGTGTTGCAACCTGTATGTATTTTTTACATTTTTTGTTTGGAAATGACATTCATATTGGAAACAGTACGTTAAAAATTAAGGTTTGTTGGTTTAAGGTTTATATACTTCACCATTTTCACTTCGAACTAATCCAAGTCATGTTCAATTTACAATTCAAGTTCAATGACTCGATTTTCGTAAAAACAAGTTACAATGTGTTTCATCGACATAGATGATATATTTGCGTTGGCATATTATTTTGAAGGAATGGTAACATTTTCATTTGCTAATACAGAATTGTATCTGTGTAGTAATGTACTCATATATATTGTTATAAAACGGTATCGTCAATAAGTACTCAGTGAATCACATTTGTATATTTCTTTCAAAGATTGTATATTTCTTTCTACATGTCGTCTAATGGTAATCTTATGTAGTCACATGTATTTATGATTTCATATGCATGATAAAGAGGAAATTTCACGTATATGTCTCTATATGAGTGCAAATAAATCCTGGATACTACTATGGATTATATAAAATTACCATTTGAACATAACTATTTGAATGGATGCATGCTGCCATTAATGTAGAATTTTAAAACAACTGTAATGAGTAGTATAAAATGAAGGTTTTATAATTGACTTGTATCTTTTACGCCACTCAAAGATCTGAATCACACTCTGCCTCCTGATGCTGAATACTTAGCACAGTTTACGACAGCTTGTCTTTAGATTGCAACACCGGCGGAAGTTTTATGTATTCCTCGCTGAAAGGAAAAACGATTGCCTCGCTCATCACATCCAATAAATACACATTTAACAACGCTCAAATTAACGAGTGATTACGTCAATTCTTAACTCAACTTAAGGTTTGATTAATTTGAACTTGACTTGGATGGATTAATTTGAACTTGACTTGTATGAATTTGAACTTGACTTGGATTAATATGAAATTTAATTTGACTTAGATTAAATTGAACTTGACCACTCGACCGCACTCGCCTTTTGAGCTAATCCCAAAGGTGTTCGATGGGATTCAAGTCAGGACTCCTTGCTGGCCACTACATAACGTGATACCAGCAGCGTGCAGGTAGTCCCGAATAATCAACGCAGTATGGCTGAGGGCGTTGTCGTGCATAAACTGGAAGCCAGGTCCTATGAAATCAGCATATGGAAGCACATGTGGATCCAGGATCTCAGCTGTGTGGCGTTGAGCATTCAGGGATCCCTGGCAACGGCCACTTCCAGTCCGGGAAACGCATACAAGCTCGGTCTTCCCTTCGAAGGAAATGCCTCCCCAAAACATAATGGATCCACCTCTGTAGCCGACGGTTTCAACAATGAAGGCGTCTGTGTACCGCTCCCCCTGTCTCCTGTACACCCTCCTGCCCCTATCGTTGGTGCAAAGGCTCGTCAGAAAAGAGGACGTTCCTTTATTGGACACTTGTCCAACTCCCGTGACGAGTGCGAAATCCTCTTCTTGCAATCCGGTGCTGTGCATTCTATTGCGGACCAGTAGCGGATCTACGGGAAACAAACTCCTTTCTCGTAGTCTTCTTCTGATTTTTGAGACGATCATCGACTTTCTGCGAGCTGCTGGTGGAGCTCAATAGCGTTGGAAAAACGATTCCGCAAAGAAGTCGTCACAATGTACCGGTCGTCTGTACCGGAAGTACAGCGTCGTTTCCCGGATCTATGCCTCCTGACGTAGCCGCCAGTCTCCTCGAACCGCTGGAATTCTCGTCGCACTCGAAAACGGCTGATATTCAGACGCCGAGGAACTTCAGCTTGTTGTAGCCCAGATTGGAGTAGTGCAATCACTTAATTGAGCTGCTTCTTCTTGAGGAGTATCAATTTTCCAATGTTTTTTCTTGCTGTAGCTGTTCAGGTGTGACCTCAGTGATGTCTTGGTAGCGAATGACCCTTAATTGACTTTTACCCCCTCTTTTATACCCGTCCGTGTGGGACGCAATTGGTGACCCACAAAAAGCGTATTTTGGGACTTTTGACTAATATGACGAATGTTCTAATTTTTTTAAGATGATTATTTTTACGAAAACAAACAATAGCTCACTTCAAAGATCATTAATTGCTTTTTACATGATCTTTAGCTTGTTAGGGTACGATAAATTATGTATGAGCTATATTCGCTCAAAACGACGTTTTCGAGATGTGCGATTTTTTTTACGCCGAGGTTATATTACAAACACGTGCCCTCTGAGTGGCATACATGTATATTACAGACAAGCGCCCTCCGAGTAAGTGAGGTATGTAGTGCCAACCCTGAGAAGTGTAGATCAGCATCAACAATTTCTTTTTCTTATATGACTAAAGAAATTCAAAGAAATTATAGTAGTTGATGTTCTAATAACTATGCTTGAAATACCGACAAATTTTGATATATATGTAGCTAAGGTAGGCATGATTTGCACTGCCTTTCATCCTACGCAGGGTTACAATGCAGTAAAGGTGCCACATCATTGCTCAACACTTTTATATTACAGCTATAGTACGCAAAAGTAGTTTTGATTTCGTCTCAGCGGGCCTTACGTATCTGGTACATTTTGTTTACGAATAAAAGCCCGGTAAAGCTTCTTTGGGTGCCGGTATAGTAAGATATCTACCGTCGGTTTTCTGGTATAGTATGACATCTACCGTGAATTTTCTGGTATAGTATGACATCAACCGTGAATTGAAATCAGTTATTAAAGGTTAAGGATTTGGTTAAGGATAAATAAAACGTTTATTACAAAACATTTGTTATTTGTAAGCAAATCTTAATCGCTTAAGGGGGTCCTCCGGGGCCCCTTTTCTCTCCGATGGGTATTTTTCATGTTATTGTTGGAAAAGAACCCTTAGGTGGTGGACTATTCGTCGGTCCTAATATTTTATGGCGCCACGGACAATAGATCCCCCTCCCCTCCCAGGGGGGGGGGGGTAAGGGGACCAAAATCTTAAATTTTCGAGCACATTTTGACCCCATATAAAAAAAATAAAAGAAGAAATGGAAAATTTGCGAATGTACTTTTGTTAGATATGTTCCAAGGATTCTAAAACTGTCTTTGTTTTTGATCTAGCACGAAAACCTGATGAGTTCTATTCTTTTGAAATACCAATACCAGTGGACTAAAAACCAATATGTCAAATTTATTCAAAAACTAAGGCCTGAATCAAAAAAATGAATTGAGAAAATTGTATTTGTTTTCAAAAGTTACATATAATAGTCAAATTTCATAAGAATCAGACTGAAAACAAAAAATTTCATAATTTTTATTAAAAAGTAAAAATTTTTTACTTATTTTTTAAATTGCAAATTACAATTTACAGTGTGAATATGATGTTATGCATGGATATTATCGAAATAAAAATGAAAACAGCATTCAATTACATAAATTTTCCATTATATTACACTTCAACAAAAAATTTTGTTTTTGGCTTATACTGTAAAGTTTCTTATTTTCAAAATTCAAAAGAATAGAAGTCATTGAGTTTTTATGCTAGGAAGAAAACAAAGACAGTTTTAGAATCCTGGGGACAATTCTAACAAACTGATAGCTCTCGATTTTCCAATTTGTACGTTTTTTTCTGCTAGTTCAAAACCTAAAAATTCGGTATATTTTAGGTATTGATCAAATATCGCACATATATGAAAAAAAATTTCAAATAGAAAATTTCGACCTATCAGTTTGTTTGAAATGTTACGAGGATTTCAAAACTGTCTTTGTATTTCTTCTAGCATAAAAATTCATTGACTTCTATTCTTTTGAAAACACCCCAAAAATGAACCAAAAAACAAGTTTTTCAAAAAATAAAAAAAACTAAGGCCTAAATCAAAAAACTTGTCGAATAAAATATGTTTTTCTTGCAAAAATACATATAGTGGCCAAATTTCAGACCAATCGGACCAAAATTCAATTTTGACGGGAGGACCCCCTTAAAGTAGGTTGATCCTCGTCTTTTCTCACAAGTTTCCAACAGTAATTGCCTAAATGAGATTGGAAATGCGCATGAGGTACTCCTCTTTTCTTTTTTAGTGTGTCGATTTTTACATCCAGCCATGATCGTTCAACAGATTGAGTATGTGCTCTCAAAATAAGGTCTAGCTAATTTTTCTGTCTCTTAAATAAGAGACAACTAAATTCTCACTGGAAATTAGTTTGTAAAAATCTCTCACAAGCACTGAGCTATTTTCTTTTCGAAATATACTATTCGGAAATTTAATTTCAATCTTATGCACTATATACAACATCGTTTCATAGATACTTTACAATTGAACCGGTCAGTTGTTTGGTTTAATCGCAACTTTATGAGGAATTTAAAAACGAGGAAAATTCTAAGGAACTTAATCATATTTACAAGGAAAACGTTTCGGAATCCAGCTCCATCATCAGTTCGTAAAAGTACAAATCATTATGTCTGTAATACAAGAAAACAAAATGTTGGATAAAGGCATTACAGGAAATCACGAAAAAATAAAAACTTAAAAAGATGGTTCAGAAAATATAAGATCGGCAAGATTGTTTTCTTGTTACAATTTGTAATTGGTAGGAACTGTCAGTATTATTGGGGGCCGGTTTTCGTTTAAAAATATATAATGACTCTAAAATTTGAAGTTCACCTGCAGTTGATGCTGAATCAAAGATGTTGAAGTCTGCAACGGATATTGGTACGCTGCATTTTTCCGCGTGATTACGTACTGCGGAGTGTGATGGGTGGGCTAATTGGTTCCCCGTACGGAAGCTTCCACCCCGATGCTCGGCCATTCCGATATAAAAATTTCGCGACATCATGCCGACGTACGATGATGTGCACTGCACACAACTGTATGAATAAATCACGGAGGCTCGCATCTCCATCGGAAGACTATCTTTGTTCCGGAAAAAAGAAGCAATCTTAAAATTATTAACAAGAGCTACGCGTAACTGAAGGTTTTAAAAGTATTTATCACACAATAATTTCAACTCGTACGACAATTTTTCAGAAGGTGCCCCAAAATACGGGAAAGAGCAATATAAATGATCTTTATTGTTTTCTTCTATAGTCTGCGATGCGTATTGTTTCGAGAGGAACTTTTTAATTTGCGAATTTATGACACCCAAGGGAAAACCGTTAGTTTTAAAACATGTGTGCAAAAATTCAAATTCACAATGAACATTTTTGTGCGGCATCTCCGCACATGTTTATCTGTAGTAGCACTTTCTGTATCTGGAGGACACCTATAAAGGGCCGCACTTATCGAGGCCGGGTGCTCAATCCATCAACATCTCGTCTTCTGTCAACACCTAGCTAAATAAACTCCGCCAAGCTTCACAAGTGTTTCCCTGCCCGTACATTTTTTAATTGCCTCATGCTCTTTCTCGCAACAGCAATCTCTGACAAGAGACAGTCACTATTCACTATTTTTCGCATTACTATCTCTCGGCTTAACAAGGGTTCCATATTTAAATCTTGAAAAGGAATTGGAATATTATTCCAAAGAAGTTCTTTATTCTTAAAGTTAATAACGGCATCCTTTAATACATCTCGACCCAGTATCAGGTCATAATTAAATCGAGCTTCTTTTACAACAAGTGCACTTGTTTTAATTACTTTATTAGTGCCGGGAATTTTAATAGATAACTCTACTTCACCTGTGACGTCACTCTTCCCGTTAATGCCTTTTACTCTCAAGTTACTCGGTTTTACTTCTTCGCTCCAATTTTTTACCTGTCTGTAACTGATAAGACATTTCTCTGAGCCGCTGTCAAGCAACGCGCTTAAATACTGGTCATTATTTTTAAGAATAATGGTCGGTTTGTTGCAATCCTTGAATGATACTAACCCAGCATTTTTATTAACATTTTTTACAACGGATACCGAAAAATAGGATTCGATAGTCTTGCCTTGATAATGATCATTCTCAAGCTCTTCATCTTGCAACAAGTTATATCTATTTTTACACTGAAACAAGGGGTCAACATACGATTTGGTTATCTCGGTGGTATCTGGAATTTTTGCCACGGTCTCTAGTTTAACGAGGTTGGTACCGCTAAATACCTCGGGCTCAATCTGTTTCAAATCCCCCTTACTACCTTCACCTAGTTTAAAAAATCGCTTGACGTGCTCTCCGCCCAATGAACTTCACTTTGACCACGGTTTGTGCTACCTCTACCGCGTAAATACGCCTTATAATTACGGACTTCCGTACCGCTCGCTCTACAATTCTTTACTACATGAGTTCCACCGCAGGCAAAGCATCCTCTCGGAAACTGACCTCTTTGACCTCTACATTCAAAGTGCCCTACCATGGAACATGAGTTACAGTACGGAAATCCCGCTTTTTTCGTTCCTGAATTTCCTCCGAATTGACCAGAACTACCGCTATCTGATTTAACCATGTTGCACTCTAAGGAGCCGCTACTTCGATCTCCTACATAACTGTTTAACTCTCTACCTCTAATTCGGGGATTCCTTAGCCAAGGTCTAGGAACAATCCTCCTCATTCCTGGTCGATAACTCCTCCGGTAACCTCCTACACTACCGTAGAACACTTCATTGTGATCTGGCTCTTCAAAAACTTCTTCCAATTCACTGTTTACCTCACCTACGTAAACTTCACTTTCGTGTCTGACCGGAACTTTCTGCGCAAGTATCTTTTTTGTCTCGGATTGGCTGCGCACAGCTGAAATTAACCTAGCGAGCAATTCCTCCGCCGTGGAAAATTGTGTTTCAAAAATTTTTCTAGCGAACGACTCATCAAAAAGCGGACCTAACGTTGATAAAGCCAGACTGTACGACATGCTGTCGCCCACGAATTTTTTTAACTCAGCCTGATTCGTGCAGTTCTGAAAATACGCGTGGCGCTGCCACCCTACGGGTCTACGTGAAGGTTGAACATATTTTACAACCTCTATTGATTAAAGTTTGAACACAATTAATTTTAAAGCATGTTGAACAAAAACTGAAGAAACTTCAGCCTAATCCTGTGAAAGTCGGTTTGCGGTGCACCGAGGTCTGAAAGTAATTCTCCGTCTCTCGTCACGAGACAGTAAGAAAGGCAAGGGAGTTATTCCTTTCAACTTCTACAGTAAACTTAATTGATTAATGTTTTTGATTGATATAATTCAAGAACTGCTCAACATGACATGGATGGTTGAATAGAACGAAAGTATCGTCTACGTATCGATTATAGAACATCGGTTTAAAATCAGAGTGACATTCATTTAACCACTTTTTTTCGTGGAAACACATGAAAATATTGGCAAGGGACGGAGCCAGCGGAAGCCCCATTGCTAGGCCGTCTACTTTTTATATAAAGTTTGACGTTTTGCTTGTAAATTTGATTAAGTTCCTTGGCATTTTCCTTGTTTTTAAATTCATCATAAAGTTGCGATTAAAGCAAACAACTGACCCGTTCAGATATATTCAGACTAAATACGGAAATGAGAGAATTCGCATCGATAGAAAGTACAACGACATCTTGCAAAAAACTGCAAAGGTTTCTCTTAACATTGAATTTTTAACGAAATGTAGAGTTTTTATATATAACGTCATACCAAAATTCCTGAGATTCAAGCTGTACAAACGGTCGTTGCACACAACCGCATTCTACAAATCGTGGCAATCCAAGTTTCTTGCACGGGAACTTCGCTGCAAAAGGACACTCGCCGACCTAACTACGCAACTGGAAATCATCGAGGATGAAGTACGGTCCAGTTACTCCACTCTTGACGCGCACGTCGTCAGGAGACATGCAAGAGTCTCCAGGGATCAGTTTTTGGCACATACCAAACGAACTCACTTGAAAAAATTAAGCAACTTGGGCATCCAGAATGGAATTCAACCTTGTTATCCAGAGAGGGTAGTTTATAATTTTAGTTCAGTTCAGTTATCTCTTAGAGTAAAAATTCTTTCAGCATTTGGTTTAGATTTTTGCCTCCCCGTTTACAAACTAAATTTTTTTAGATACTTTCTAGCATTAGAGAAATTGGCTCTTGCGCTTAAAAATAAAACGTGTTCAAACTATCCGGAATTCATAGGCAATTTGAAAACTTTAGCTCATAAACATTCTTATAGTTTCAAGCCACATAAATTATTTTCGTCTGTCTTTCATAGAAGTGACATATCACTCTTGAAATCACTGGCTGCTAACAAGCAATCGATAATTTGTAAACCTGACAAGGGGAAAGGGGTTGTTTTAATTGATCGCCAAAAATATGATGAAAGCACGCTTCACTTAATATCAGATACCTCTAAATTTGTTTCGATTACAGAAACAATTAATATAATATTACTGAGGGTTGAAGATAAAATAAATAATTTTGTACGTGGCTTGAAAGATTTGACTAATTCACAATTGGAAAATCTATCGAATTTGCATGTGTCAGGTTCTTCTCCTGAGGTACTGTATGGTCTACTGAAGATTCACAAGCCTGATTTTAGTTCAAGATTTTAATTTAGACCGATTGTAGCTGCTTATAATAGTCCGAGTTATAGATTGGGCAGACTCCTCGTACCAGTCCTCAATAATCTTACTTCAAACGAGTATACAGTCGACAATGCCTTCAAATTTAGCGATAACGTTAGAAGTATTTCTAATATAAAAAATTTATCCATGGTTTCATTTGATGTTGAATCTCTTTACACTAACATTCCTCTTCAGTAAACTATTAACATTTGTCTAAACCGTTTATTTTCGGAAGGCAGCTAAAAAGTTATGGGTTTAACACGCAAAATGTTCAGTACACTACTTGAATCATCTGTAACTCACTCGTTCTTTATATTTGCTGGCAAACTTTATAAACAAATACACGGCCTAGCAATGGGGCTTCCGCTGGCTCCGTCCCTTGCCAACATTTTCAAGTGTTTCCACAAAATAAAGTGGTTAGATGCATGTCCCTCTGATTTTAAACCGGTGTTCTATAGTCGATACGTAGACGATACTTTCGTTCTATTCAACCATCCATCTCATGTTGAGCAGTTCTTGAACTATATTAATCAAAAACATCAATCAATTGAGTTTACTGTAGAAGTTGAAAGGAATAACTCCCTTGCCTTTCTTAACTGTCTCGTGACGAGAGACGGAGATTACTTCCAGACCTCGGTGCACCGCAAACCGACTTTCACAGGATTAGGCTGAAGTTTCTTCAGTTTTTTTTTCAACAAGCTTTAAAATTAATCGGTTTCGAACTTTAATCAATAGAGATTATAAAATATGTTCAACCTTCAAAAATGTTCATTGTGAATTCGAATTTTTGCGCACATATTTTAAAACTAACGGCTTTCCCTTGGGTGTCGTCAATTCGCAAATTAAAAAGTTCCTCTCGAAACAATACGCATCGCAGACTATGGAAGAAAACAATAAAGATCATTTATATTGCTCTTTCCCGTATTTTGGGGCACCTTCTGAAAAATTGTAGTACGAGTTGAAATTATTGTGTGATAAATACTTTTAAAACCTTCAGTTACGCGTAGCTCTTGTTAATAATTTTAAGATTGCTTCTTTTTTCCGGTACAAGGATAGTCTTCCGATGGAGATGCGAGCCTCCCTGATTTATTCATACAGTTGTGTTCAGTGCACATCATCGTACGTCGGCATGATGTCGCGAAATTTTTATATCGGAATGGCCGAGCATCGGGGTGGAAGCTTCCGTACGGGGAACCAATTAGCCCACCCATTACACACCGCAGTACGTTATCACGCGGAAAAATGCAGCGTACCAATATCCGTTGCAGACTTCAGAATCTTTGATTCAGTATCAACTGCATGTGAACTTAGAATTTTAGAGTCACTATATATTTTTAAACGAAAACCGGCCCTCAATAATACTGACAGTTTCTACCCATTACAAATTGTAACAAGATAACAATCTTGTCGATCTTATATTTTCTGAACCATGTTTTCAAGTTTTTATTTTTTCGTGGTTTCCTGTAATGCCTTGATCCAACATTTTGTTTTCTTGTATTGCAGACTTAATGATTTGTACTTTCACGAACTGATGATGGAGCTGGACTCCAAAATGTTTTCCTTGTAAATATGATTAAGTAACTTTACAATTATTATTGAAAAATAAATTCAGAACAAGAAATACGTAGGATAAAGAGGTTTGCAGATATTAAAACCGACGCTAGACATCATACTATACCAGCAAACTTCTTTGTTTGTAATGTGGTATTTTTTATTCTCTTCCAACTTTTGACGATCTATATAACACCTTTTTGTTTTATTAATCTCTTGTTTTCTGTGCATTTTCTATTTTTGGTGGAACTTAGAACATTTTCTGATAGATATATTGTACTATCGCATAAAATGCAGCAACCATTGCAGCTGAGGCAGTGCATTGCTCACAGCTACAACGTGCGCGTGACGAAGTCAGGTTTTTGCTAGTGTTGTGTTGTTATTTCAACTGCAGCTCGTTTACACTGTACCGGGTGTCCCATAAAAATGTCCTCGACTTTTTAATTGATTATATCTCCGCTTTAAATTAACATATTTGAATTGTCAATTTCTCACAATGTAGTAAATTTTGTTTCCTCTCCGAATAATTTAATCCTTTGAAAATCAGTTGAATAACCGCTTTCCAATGATCGATTTAATGCCAGGGGTAGAAAGACTAATTGTTCAGAGGAAAAGTTTTTAAAACAGTATTGATATTTTTATTTTGTACTTTCTAAAAACTGAACAAACAAAATTTTAAAAGAATAACAAATCATTACCTTAAATTACGTTTTTATAAATTAAGTAATTTAGTATCCTTCGACATACCCTCCATTTCTGTCAAGGCAAGTATTACTTCTATATAGCCACCATTTAACGAAGAGTTTTGCGGATTATTTCACCGTTTTTTTTTCAGTTCACGAAACACTTTTCAATTCATTGTAATAGGACTATTAATGATGGAGGTGATACATACTTAGTGGTATGTAGGTTACATCATTGTGAAATTAATATTAACAGTAGGTATTGAGAAATGAAGAACACTGGTGTTTTTTTTCAACTTTCCCTTTGAACAATTAGTTTACTGCCTCTTCGGGTAAATCAAATTTTGTAACTGGTTATTCAACCGATTTTCAAAAAATTAAATTATTCGAAAAGAAAACAAAATTTACTACATTGTGAAACAAAAGACAATTCAAATACGTTAACTTGAAGCGGAGATATAAGCAATTAAAAAGTCGGGGACATTTTTTTGGGATACGCGTAATATATATATTTCTTCATATATCCCAATATCGATATTGATTATTTTAAAACGTTTACAAATATTCATTATGAAGAAAGAACTAATTATACAACACCGAAAAGCAGATGCTATTTCAGTAGTGAAAATTAAGAAAACATGATTGTAAAAATTTTCATCTTACCGTATGTTTACTGAAAAACTGGGGAGTGAGTAAAAGATAAAAATAAAACATGATAACGATATAGCAAAAGATAATACAACTGTGAAAGAAGCAAATAACATTCAAGGGGTAGCATTACAAATGTGTAGATATTTCCATAATTAATTTATATTAACTTGACCCAAAGACTAGAAAGTAAACAAAACAAAGAGATCAAAACTAGAAGTCTTCTGGTATCAGAACATAGCTTTAGGTTTTGGCAAAGCCTAGTCAGTATCAATTAATTTATCATAGCATAGCTTAAGACTAGAAAATATCGAACCACTGGCAAGGAGTATAGACACATTATATAAGAGCATATAGAGTTACCACTCTATATGTGAGTAAAATGTAGGGATTACATCAGCTGGGCTGCCTTGCAAGTAACTTGTAACGCATTTAACACTAGTTTCTACTTCCTGTACATTTATTTAGAGGGAAATAAGTGTAGCATCTGATAACGAGACTAATAAACAGAATGAATTTGCGATGTTTTCAATGAGTAATACCGGAGATTTAACTGAAAAATTTGCTTTATCAGTCCCGTATGAAAATTATATTTCGTACTCGTGTGTATCATATGTATGTATACGAACCCACAATGACTAAATATCATTAAAAGCATTAGGTGATATACGGTGTTCCGCACTGCGAACAAAATAATCAACAAAAAGATTGCATGTATTTTTTAGGTTTTTCTAAAATATTCTAACTCTGTTTTATTTACTTTCGGTTTTGAACTATTATCAATCGATTGAAGTTAAAATTAGAGTCGAATGTAAAAAAATAGCGAATCCGACCTCAACTCCACCACATCTGAATGAACGACTCCGACTCCACCCTAAAACATGCGACTCCAGCGACTCCGACTCCGCAACCCTGGAGGGAAGTGATGCGAAGTTCAACTCAGGGTGTGCGGAGTCGGAGTGGCCGATTCCACTAATCGTCTTTTTTTTTCAACATCGTCTGTTGTTTAAATGCTTTGAAGGATGGCCTCCGCTCAATATTTCTTCATTTGCTAATGAGTACTCAAGTAAGTCCGTGGAAATGCCAAGGAAAATTGTCAAGTTCATGAAGAAAAAACAGAAAAGGGTATAATCTAGTAAACGGATGAGCTTCGAATCCTGGCTGTACCCTACGACAACGTAGCATGTTTAAAAATGCGGCCATAAGCCCCATTCAATAATTTCCTACACACATGAATATTTCGTAAGAAAAAACGTGTTTTAATAAAGAACGTGGAAATATTATTCTACTAAAAAGATGTAGAATTTTCTAAGCAGAAACGATTATCTAAATACTATATTTGATATTATTCCTCTTTCTTATTCTTTACAGCACTGGAAACAAATTATAAGCATTCATGTAAATTTTTTGTTCTAAAAGAAGTTTTTCATTACGTTCACTGCGGGCGTCATTGACGACACTCTCTAATTCAGGTTTAGGTGTCTGTATGTAAAAGTTTACATAACTTACCAATAAAATTTGTTTTACTTATATTCTTGTCCTTAACTGTGTTTGTCATACCGAGGTTGTTTGAGTTTTTCGTCAATAACAACTGCGAATATCTTAGTTCTGATGCATGAGAGTGAGGCAAAACTTTTAGGCACCACGCTATGTAATCAGATTGTAATTTAGTTTTCAAGGCGTGTAAACCTGTATTTAATACAACGAAGCGAATTCCAGAAATCATAGGTAATTTACTGGACATTGACATACCTCTTCCTTTTTGAAAGTTAGGAATATCTTCCAATCATTGTTCAAAGAACAAAATTTTTATGTTCAGACACGAGATGGGGTGAATGTTGCGCCATATTCATGATTCTTGAGTAACAGTAGCATTTACGCTCTCTTGGATAACAAGTTACAACACGAGTCTTTCTTTTTCTAAATGAATACTTGTTTCGTAATTTATTCAGGCCACCTAGAATTTCAGTCAGTGTGGCCTCAACCCCCTTCCACCCAAATAAAAATCCCTTGGTGGTGCAATTATTTGTAGTTTTAGCCTATATCAGATATTGTTGCGATGTTTATGACTTCTTCTTTACTAAAAAGAGCCCAAATTAATGTTGTACTTTGAAAAAAAGCAGATTCTACCAAAATTTAAACAATTTATCTTGAAAACGCAGATCGGTTCAGAAAAAAGTCTGGGTGGGAAAACTCATCAGAAATAACAGCTTTTCGTGAAAGGGATCGTTTCGCTTCAGAATAGAACCCAGGAATCCGGAAAACTGTACAGTTTGTGGTAGCCGAATACAATGAATAGTAAAGAAATGAGAGTCGCACTGACCATCGCTGAGAAGAAAGAAATGCTGCCATGTGAGCTGATTTATTTGTAGAAAGAATGCACACGGTAGTCAAAAGTAGTTCAAACTAAAAATGATGTAATTTTTATCAAGTTCACTGTAAGAACTGGCAGAATATTTCATAATACTTATACAAACACTGTGAACACCTAATAATTATCTATTAATGCAAATAATAACTATGACTCAAGTGAAAGAAGTAAATAAATCATGTGATTAGCAATAAATTATACTGTAATAAAAAATTGGCAAATGATAGGCATGTTATAAATTATAATTTTCTGCTGAAGCGTTGTGATAACTTGAATTGTTTCATCATATTTAGTTTATGCTACATTTCTTTCACTGTAAGCAATTAGTTCTTAGTTAGGATAATCCTTATAAACGCGCAGAAACGTTGTTTTGCAGATCAAACAGAGACCATTTATAACTGAATAGATTAGAGTATAAATATGACATATAAAGAATATAGAATAGAGTATAGAATAGCGAATAGAGTATAGAGTATATTTAGAGTACGGGATATATAAAATAAAATAAAGAATAGAATAGAAAAGGGCAAGAGAAAAGAGTCAAGTGACCAATTCTCAGGTAGTCCTCAAGTCCCCTCCCATCAGACACCGATCCCTCCGATCACGCGCAGGCATTATAGATATATTACATTCAGTTCAATTTCCTGCATGAGTAACAGTACAATCATGTGAACACAATCTTTACGCTGCTACGCAAAGTATGGTGCAATAATTTGACCTTTTTTGCTTTATTAAAAATATATGAGCTTAAATTGCTCTTTTTTTCAACACCACGTTGACGCCATAATCTAGTGAAGCCATAATCTAGGGAATACCAATGGAATCACAGTTACGAGTGTATTGCACAAATGAATATGATTGCCGATAATATCTACCGAAGGACGTACATTGTTTTTTTCTCTTTAAATCAACCTGGAACTCTGGTAAACCCTCACACGGTACAATACTGGGAGATTGTCAGCGAAGTAATGGTCAAGATAAATTTTTGAACGTATCCACCATGCTAGCAGTGATAACATTTCTGGGAGCTGGTTCCTTATTCTAACAATTTTAATTAGAAAAAATTTAGAGTCTTACATTTTATGAAATTTTTCTTTCAATTTACGATGGTTTTTTGTGGTGTGGATATTGTACTCAGTGTCAGAAAGAATTTCTGCGGTAACGTCATTAAAATCATTAAGATATTTGTAGGCCTCTATGAAAAATTAAAAACTTCCTCAGACCAATTCTTTGTTACTGTTAATCTTACGAATTATGAAAAACTTACCCGCACATGCTACAACTAGGAGATGATGAGTTCGAAATATGACATTGACCAATTTCTGGCTTTGTGTTGGTGCTCTTCTGCCTTTTATGGGTTTCGCTTTTAGATTCTCTTCTGATGAACATTTTTTCAGAATTTTGGAACCAGAGCACAGGCATTTTCTTCATGAAAAAACACATTTAAGAATTCTTGCATTAAATTTCCAGTGTCATCTACAGTTAAATAGCTCTCCAATGCCCAACAATAATAAGTGAGCGAGTTAAAAAGGAAAACAATTTGGAAAATCTATTTCGGAAACCAGCTTCATCATCAGCTCCGCAAATTCAAAGTGTGATCACTTCAATGCAAGCATAATAGCACGATCGATAATTAATTCCAGACTATCGAAAAAAGAGACAACTATGCATTAACTATCTGAAAGGGATGCGGGCTGAGCATGTTCAAAATTATTTTATCTTTGAAAATGTGCAATGATTTTAAAATCGTATGGTCAAATCATGGAAAGAACTGACCATTTTTTTATATCATCATCACGAATGATTGCACCGCACTTTTCAGCATGGTTGCGTACTGCTGAACGGAGGAGATGAGCCAGCAAGTGACTGAAACGAAAACTCCTTCCGCTGTGCTCTGCCATTCCTGCGTAAATATTGCGTGACGTTATTCCGACGTACGCCGTCTTTTTTATTCATAGAGTAACATTGACTTTCAGAAACACCGAAAAGCGAGTGTATTACGGTACGTCTGAATCATATTTTGTCTTTGGATTACAATTATGAAATTTGGTCAAAAACAATGATAACTGTTTTTAAAAAGGCGTGACAATATTTTGAAATCTCACGAATTCGTTATATAAATTTTTGAATAATCAATACAAATTTGGAATGAGTAGAGATTTTCAAATACTGTCTTATACGTTAAAAACCTGCACGAGAAGTATGACACTTTATATATTAATAATTTCTTCACGCAGTGAAAAGCTTCAAATGCCTGAATTGGTGAAGTACACTGAATTAAGAGATTACATCGTTTAATACCTTGCATTCTAAGTAAAATAAAACTCGAGATATAACTGGAGAGCTAAGGCAGTTTTCAGAGTCTCTGATTTTCATTTCGATTAATTAATTAATTCATTCATTCATTCAGTTTAATCTCTATTTTTTTTCTGTCAAATGCCGAATTTCAAGTTGGATAGGATATGAAATGTTATAACCTGCAGAACTGAAAGTTATCTACCACTTAAAAATATACTCCTGAACTGCTGTGCTGGGCGAGCTGTAGATGACCTGAGAGCACCTAGTTTGTTGTTATCGAGCCAGATGAAGGGAAACGAACGGTTTTTCCTTATGAAATTTCAAAAATTATTGAAAAAATCTTCAGGAGCGAAACGAGCTTAGAAGTATTCATATCATGTTGAGAACATTCGAATGAATGTTTATAGCCCTAAATTTTTTGGAATTTACCCATAACCTCCCTCAAAGGAAAATTACCCTCAAATGAAAAATTTTCAAAAACGAAATTTCTCGGCCAATATTGTACATAAAGACAATTAGTTTTTCTTGAGATCCTGACAAAAACTAATTTTTGAGACAAAATTGAGATCCAGTTTTTTGATATCGCTCCAAAAAAATGTAAGAAGTGTTTGAATTTTTTGAACATAATATATTTACCTTTAGTTATTACTTAACATGGCAATAAAAAATTTCTAATCAACTTATCAAAAAACAAGCTTCCAGATTTTTAGTACTCAATTTGATTTTTACGATGCAAAAAAAATCTCCATAAATGAAAAATTGTAGGAGAAATAGTGGAAAAATGGAAAACCCTTTTCTCAGAACAAGTTTTTTTTTTGCTATGCGGCTCAATTTATCCTACACTTTTATCCTTATGAAGGAGATCTTTTTTGCGTCGTGAAGATCAAGGTGAATACTATAAACCTAAGTAGTTGTTTTTTGATAAGTTGAATATAAAACTTTTTATTGACATCTAAATAACAAAAAAGGGAAAAATTTTTACTTGATAAAATTCAAACAATTTTTTAAATTTTGTTTTGAAGCGATATCAAAAACTGGTTCTCAATTTTGTAGATCAGTCTATTGTGAATCGAAGAAAAAAATAATCGTCTCTATGTACAATATTGGCTGAGAAATATCGTTTTTTAGAAATTTCCCTTTGAGGGGGGAGGTATTTTCTAAAAATTTAGGGCTCTGAACGTTCGTTCGAATGTTCTTAACATGTTGTGAATACCTCCGAGCTTATTTCGCTCCTGAAGTATTTCCTATTAATTTTTGAAATTTTATAAGGCAGAACCGTTCGTTTCCCCAAAATGCAAGGCATCTTACCCTCCACTGGTATTTAGCAGCTCAATAGTGACTCGAGTCACATAAAATGTACAACTCCCAACAGTGAGAATTATCTAAATTTATTTTTTGGGTAGGTAATCATAATTTAGTTGAAAATCAAAACATAATTCCTAGAAAACGTAAAGGTAAACGTTTCATGAGGAGCTTAAAGACTTGAAAAATTTAGAGAGTCCATTTTCCTTTTCTCGTGCATTCGAACCTCACTCTAGTGTGCTGATGCTGAGTTTCAAATAAAAATGAATGAAGTATTTGCTGAATAGGTATTTAAACGCTACTGATTCTTGTTTTTGAAATAACATACTTTCAACCACCAGCGTGCACAAAAATTTGAAACTGTTTTCTCTGCCTTTAGCCACTCAACTAAGACTAAGTACCTCAGTGACATAGCACCTCAGTCACATAACACCTTCGTACCACAAATAAACCTGTGTACCTCGGTTCCTGACCTGTGCTAGGAAGGAGCTAAGGAAATTATTCTTAATCTTAATCATCTTTATTTGAATATCACGAAATTGAAATAAAACAGTCGCATGAACGCAAAGCTCCTTAGTGCTCATTAGCTTAACCTGAGAACGAGCACTGCACGCAGACCAGGAGCTCTCACAAGTCATGATGATAAATTGTGTAAGAAACAGATCCCTTGAGAAATAAATAGCTAAGTTTTAACGTTAACACTTTGGCTGTGGTAGGTAAAACTGAAGTTTACCATTTAACTCAAATTTAAAGCCAATTGTAGTAAGCAATAATGAAAATATCAAATATTAACTGGGTCGTGTTTTCATTTAGTTTTGATTAAATATTTTTGAAATTGAATTTGTGCCTACAGGTCGGTCTGCAGCATTATGAAAATTCACCAGAGGCTCACGCCGCAGTCAAAGTGTTGAGTAAAGTATGCTAATAAAATGGGTTATGAACCTGAGGTTATGATCAATTCAACGCAATATAACCTGTAGTTTTCTTGAAAATAAATAATTGCCCAGGCATATTGAGCCACAGTGAGAGTCTCATTACGGACCAGAATACTCTGTAACAAGAGATACTTTAACCTTTAACACCAACATTATTGCTCTCATACTACCGATATTACAATCACAACCATTGAACTGGCGCTTGCATCAGGTAGTCACCTAGATCAGAATGAGGAATGAAATGTCGCTCGGCAGAGAACTCCAAAGAACACATTAGGGAACAAATTTCACCAAGCATACAATATATGGAGACTATTTTTGAAACAGGGCCGTTTAGTTCTGAGGGCGTTAAAAGGGCAAGAAATGCCGACTATACTAGGGAATCTAAGAGATACCGCAAGCCTGTACTGCTTCTCTGTCAAATAGAAGAATTTTTTATCCCAGGTTCGCTGGCTGGCTTCACCTTGTCGGATCACATTTCTCACTGACTGACTAGACCTGTGATCTCGTTCGACCAGGGTTGGCCCTTCTCACACTCTATCAAACTGTCTCCCTCCAAAGTGCGAGTAGTGGTACGGCTCTTTCGAACGTTCTGCACCGCCGACATATTTCGTTGTGTCAATGATCTAGAGAATACATTAATTCATTTTTGCGTAGATAGTTCCCATATCAGATATTTCATTCCAAAATTTCTTTCCCACCATTGAGGAATGATCTTTGCACGCGTCACAGCCTCCTGACGCCTGAACAGATGGGACGATGCAAGATGGATCTAAAGTTTCACCCTAACACGCACTTCATCCTAAAAGGAAATGAATCTGGATTCATCGGACCACATTAAGTGCTTCCAATCCTAAACAGTCCGACGTCAACGTTCTCGAGCAGATAACAGTTGTTTTTCGAATTATTGTTGACATTAATGACTTACTGGTGGATTTATATTTGCCTAATTCATTTTTCTAACTCTCGGTGCAGAAACCTTTGAGAAATTGCTCTTGGACGACCACAAAAATCGCTAGTTTTCTTTTACATTGATAAGCGTCGATTTTTCTTGACCAGTCTACAAAAAGCATCGGTATATGACATCCAGAATGTTCGGTCTTCCAAAATTTCCACTATATGAAGCTGGTTCCCAGCAAGCAATTTTTCTCTGTGTCGTTCTGATATTAATATCGGTTACTGTAAAGATGTCCCAAATTTATTTTCCACTTTGATGAAACCAAGTCTTGCATTTTTTATCAAATGATGATAGATCCTTTTTGCGTGTCTTCAATTCTCCTGTATACAGAATGTCTCAGAATTCCTTGAACGAAATTTAACCAAAGGTCCCTCACAATTAAATAAGCATTTTTTACTCTATAGAGGCATGTCCGAAAGTGTCTAGTGTAAAAGTTATGTTGAGTTCAATTTTACGAAGTGCGGTTTTCCTCACGGGCTAACTACTGCACTTTACAAGATAACGATGCCCACGGCGAGTGTCGTCGGGTAAATTAAAAATCATTGTCAGAATGTTTATTTTCAGGAATACGGGGATTGAATTAGGTTACATAGTAATAGTGGCAGTTCAAAAGTCCACCCATCAGCTGCGATGCATGCGCAGAGGCGCCGGCAGAGTGATTGCCGAACCCGTTTGAAGATACCAGGAGTTTCACTAATCAACAGTCAATAATCCTACCGATCAGTTCTTGTTCAGATGTAGGTATGCTTCACATCGACGGTTCAATGCCAGCACACGGTCGGGGTGCATCTTTATTTTTGTGGTAAAGTGCTGTCCGCCGGTGAAGTAAATCGCACTTCGTAAAATTTAACTTAAGGTAACTTTTATACTAGACACTTTCAGAAATGCCTCTACAGACTAAATAATGCTCGTTTAATTGTAAGGTACCTTCGGTCTGACAGAAGCGCCAGGTTGCGTCACCCACCTAAGGTTCAGAGAGGGTACGATACGTTAAGTTAAGCAAGGTAAGATGAGATTTGGAAATACGTTCATACTTTTAGGTGCTCCATCAATGTAGTCTTGTTTGCAAAGCCTCAGCTCTGCAATGGAGAGAACAATTCCCCGAAATATATGGATCGCTCCGGTCGCTGATATTGAACTTATCAAAATGACCTATAGCTCTAAAATTAGTCGTTTGTGATAATTTTCACAGTGATATATTGAATGCGCCTGTGTAAAAGTCCGATACTTGAAGCATTATTTTAACACTGGGCCAATACTGTAATTCTACCTAGAAATTACCGCTCCACTTATGCGTTATATGGGCCGGAAAGCATCTTTTGCTACGGTGAGAAGTCGAAAATCATCCTCGAGTGCACAAAAACAACCTGCCTTAAAAATTCCTAAAACGAATAAGTTCAGCGACTTCGTGGGCTTCCTATCATGTATGCAATTTCAAAGTGTACAATTATGTTTAAATTCATTCAATTAACCTAATTACACACTAGATTTATCAATGAATTGGTTTGCTCAAGATTCGACGCTTAATTTTACAACAAAAGTTGATATGGGCTCGATGAGAACAGTATATTTTAGTAAGAACTTATATACTTATAAGAGTATATTCTATAAAAGTGCAATAAGATCAAACTTAACTTAAAATCATGGCAACAACCTTATCAAGATTAGTCATATAGCAGAAAAGCTTTGGTTTGATTATCTAATGTGATTAATATTCCTATAGAAAGAGGGATTCAGAATTCGTTTGAAAGCATTGTAAACACTTTTTTCACGGAACTCAGCAAGGATCGAATTCCAAGTTTCAGTTCCAACGAAGGGGTACTGTATTATGACCGAGCATTTGATTAATAGGGAAGTATGAAGCTACTTCTGTTTCGGGTTATATGATCAAATGAATTCGCTGAGATGATCCTACTGTAAAAAATAACTTCTATGAAACCCCATAAGAGTACTGATCGTTTAGATAAGTAAAACTGCGAAAAATGCACATGTTTGGGATCGCTCTCTACAGCTGATGAAAAGAGTTCGTTACAGCCAGTTCGTTACAGTCACGCCAAGAGCTGGTGCTCCTGGCGTGCCAAAAATCTCAAAGCGCCTTAATCTCAAGAGGCTCACTGAATGTGGCTTAGCGGAGGGAAGTACGACCCCCTTAGAAAGCTATGCGCTAGAGCGGACGGCTTGAGTGGGCAGGAGTGCATAAAGCTGCTCTCCGAACGTGTTTTGTTCACCGATGAAAGTAGAGCTGCCCTGAACGAGCTCAGGGGCAGATTTTGAAAACGTCCGGAACTTGTCTTACTTAATGAAATAAATTAAGTTTCTGGCCCCTACAATTCTTGAAAACAGTTTTATGTATAGACAACATAAACTTATAAACATCGTTAGCCTAAAATAAGCTGTTCAAAATGGGCTGTCTATACTCAGCAACCAACCAGAACGTCGCTACTTTTTAACGTTATTTCTTGTGACGTCATGAAATTTAAAAAACCCTGATGAAATTTTTGTGAAGATAAAGGGAAAATGTTGACTCTTAATAATTAAAACCATCGCTTAAATTTAAAATAAATACTTTTCAGCAAATTTTCATTTAAATATCGGGCTGTGCGTGAATGCCTTTTTCAAAAAAGCTATGGCCAGAAGTTGAACGTGGAGAAAGTGAGAAATGTCACGATGTATTCACGTTTTGTATGCTCAAGACAAACACTTCATCAAGAAAAATAATACTTAGACACCATTGTTTCGCGAGGGAAAATATATCATACTACATTTTGTTTAAATTTGAAACAGGAAAAAACTACACCAATTAAATCCTGAAACTATTTTTTTACTGATTTGATAAATTTTCACGCTGATTTTTTGTTTTCCGCATCGTTTAATTAACGTACATCGTTTAATTAACGTAAAGCACATGTGAACTGGAGTGTCGTTTTGAAGCCACTCGTGGAACCGCCCGTGGAATACGCTTAATTCCCGAAGAACACTTACCTTCTATAAGTTGTTATTACTTACTTATTTAAAAATTAAAAGTACCCTTCTCAAATGAAGCTAAAAAATTCTTCATGTACTTTGTATTTTAAAGGTTTTTCGTTCATCTAAGGAGGTTAAAATATAGCTCCCCTTACTTATCTGTTTTCAGCTGATTTTCAAAAGAAAATTCTTCGTATCTAAACACTGATTTCTTCACTATTGCATCAAGATACTTTATACTACCTTCAATTTAATGCTCAAAAAAGCGTCTGCAATGCACATGAAGCGCACTATTTTTGCTTATCGAGAGGTAGGAGAAAAAAGGCACACGTTACCCTGTTTGTATTCAGTATATTTTTCGTAAATCATCTTACCCAAGCTCTTAAATCAATACTAATACGCCTAAAAACTTGAAATTATTCTCAAAATGTAAAAAAAATCTTTCAAGCGTCTAACCTAATCTAGTGTTTCGTTTGTAAAATGGAGTGAGTACGGAAAGATTAAGGAGATACCGCTTCTTCCCTCTTGGAGGAATAAAAAACTTGTGTGCTTTATGTGCACTCAAAGATTTCCATGAGCCATGGTATAGGAACAAGAGCCTGGATAAAACAAGTTTTCTACACGGGTTTTCACTAATGGTTCCAAAACGGTTCGCTGATCACCCATGATATGCTGTGAGGTTACTATCAAAACTTTCTGGAAATTGCAATCTAAAACATTTTAATGCTCGCATGTATCATTTTCAAACAGAGCTACGGTGCCCAATATTCAATTTATCAAAGTGAAATGTTTTAAAATCCGGTTAGATATAGGAAAGGTTGGTTCCCCTAATTACTTAAGTGAGAAATCTATCAGTAAATGCAATGTTTGGGTTGGTAGCGAGATTGTTGGTCTTTTAGAGTAATCGACCTTGTAAAAATAACTGCTGATGCTCACGTTGACTCCTTGAGCCAGAGTTTACAAGTTATGCTGTCCGAAAACTTTGCTTTCATGCACGTAATGTTCCGTAACGCGCAGGAACGCTGACAATCCATTTTTTCAATATCTTTGCTTGAGCGTGGTTAGATTATGAAGCGCCTCCTTGATTTCAGGATTTAGATCTGAAACTCACATTTCAGAATTTGAATCTCAAGCAGGTAAAACTTAAGTTTTATATTCAACTCAAATTTAAAGTCAATTGTAATAAGCAATGTTAAAAATAGCAAATATTAATTGGATCGTCCCTTCGTTTAGTTTTGATTCAATATTTATGAAAAGTGAGTTTGTGACTACTGGTCGGTCAGTGGCATTATGAAAATTCCCTCCGTGTTCCACTGGTAGCTCACGTTGCAGTCAATGTTTTAAGTGCCGCTATACTACAAACTTATTTCAGAGATAACTTGTGGAATGTCACCAAGACTGTAGCTGGAAACTTCATCGATGGACCGAAAACTTTTACCTGTTTTTTGTAAGAATAGCTGTGTCATATTATTCCTCGATAAATTCATTATTCATTTTACAAACTTGAATCTTATTGTGTGAATAGGCATTGTTATTTTTTGTTGGACGTATAAAAATTTTTAATTTGATGTGAATTTTACCATAAAATGCACCATTACAAAAAATTTTGTTGTACATATGGCGCTCAGTGGAGTGCTTATAACAACAACAATGTACCCAAATTGGACTCCGTTCGCCTAGCACTGGAGTGATCATATGAAAAACTTTGCACTGCTCAAGGAACAGTGATTCCAAATAAGTTTCATTTTTTTTAATTAGTTCAGTAATTGCCAATAAACTGATATCCAAATGATTTTTGAAAACATCGTACAATAGTATTCTTTTATACAGTTTTTAATCTAGTTGGTTTTTCGTTTTATAATTTCGTAGTTTTCCACCTTTTCACGTATAGAAAATGTGCTTGGTAATCAATAACGATTACTTGATATTTTTTTAAATGTTGAGAGTAACCTTAACGGCCGAAACCTTTATTTTTTTACAAACTTTGCATTGTATCTAAAAATATAATAATATATTCTTCACTATAATTTTATTGAATTGTTATTTCTGCAGCATTCAAAAATCAATTACTAATGGTTTTGAGGAAGACACTTCATCATGAGAAATGTGAAGGCCTCTGCTGGCTACTACAGAAAGTCAGCAGTGCATCATACTTACTCTTTGGTACAAGCCAGTGCAAAGTACTTGTACTAGGTTTAAATAAATGATCGTGGCATCAGACTTTACAGCAGTTAACATATGCAGTTAACACGCGTCTCGAAAGAGTCACCCTTGCGTTCCCGATACAAGCTGTGGCATTTCTCGCATCATTCTCTTCTTATTTTGATACCCGCGGCCCACCCTGCACGGGATCCTGACCAATGCCTAGCTGCGACATTTCCAGACATACTCAGAGAAATCGTGACGCGACCTGAGTAGTTGATGTTTTCTCTACTTTTGTGGAAAATCGAAGGGGTGAAATTCGGTGAGCATATATTTGTCGTTCTTTTCCCTTAGAGCGAACCTGACATGGTCTTGGAGAATATCAGAGTGTATGCAATGATACTTCTCCGTACAGTAAGTGTCCAGAAAAATCAATTTGATATAAATATTTCTGAAACGACGGTAAATGGAAGAGTAGTTAAGCTTTTTGCATGCCCGGCGCTATGCAGTGCTATTAGACTGGATGTTTTAAGCTGCGGGAATATTGTAGTCTCTCATTTCCTCGCCTAACTGTAAGGTCCTCATTTTATCCCTGGAGCACATGAATTACATTAAATAACACTTATCACACAATTCTCCCCTTCATATTGATCCTGTCAACACGAGGTTGTCAATAATTAGTGGCAACAAATAAGCACAGTTCAACAAAGATATAGTTAAGCGCTCAGAATTTCAATCAAACACTTTGAAATTTTCTCGTGCTTCATCTTCGCTTTAAAAAAGCAATATTTCTCCAAACTAAGACAACGACATTTCCATTTCACTCGTAAATATAGAAAATACACTATAAATAAGCCTAAGTTCATGCTGAAAACGTGTAACATGAAAATAGCATGTGTTTTTCTCATCTTTCATATACATTATTAAATTTTTGCGTAGAAATTTAACGGGGCAGCTTATTTCTCTCATTAGATTTACATAAAACATCCCCATCTTACGGCCGTTTTCGTGACATCATTGCGGATGTGCGTAGTACATGTGTAGATCTGGAGATATAGGAGGCAAATGTGCTAGCCGCTTGCACAAACAATGGCGTCACACAAGTGGTACGGTAAGATGCAGCAGTTTCAAAGTATTGGCTAGTGAGGGTGTTCATCAAATGGTTAAAGTAAATGCGTTGCTCCGTAAAATTTTGATCAGGAAGTTTGTGAAATGGTATTACATATGGTGTTTATTAAGTAAAGTCCTCGTTTATATTTGCTCGGCGTATATATTGCGTGCTTTCAATTCAAATTTATAATTGTATATGTTTTAAACGAGAAGTTACACACGGGAGCGAAATAAAGTAGATGTAGCTCAGATAGATTTCAAAGTGACAGTTTTCGACTTTGACCAGTTTTCCGTCAGTTTATTGAACAGTGTCCGTATTTTGCAGTAATTGACGATTTTTTACGACCACTCTACTACGATACTGGATTAGTTCATATTTATACTCTTTTTCTTTTTATAAAGTAAAAATGATATGAAACAGTCTTACCTTAATTATGCCACTCCCATGCTCCAGCGATAAAGTGATGACTTTACCGATGTTGAAAGAATATACAATATACATTATTTCCTTAATTTAAATTATCTCACTTACTGCCATTAGCTCACACCGAGCACATACATGTTTGAATAGACTTCGTTTTCTGTGGGATTAAAAATAATAATAGTAAAATGAACAATTTTTACGTAATAAATCAATAGAAAAGTATCACTGTGTAACTATTCAAATTTTCCATAGCCTTGTCTTACCATCAGAAATTAACGAAACACGTAGTTACTAAATTTCCCTTCTCTAATTTCCCACAATTGACGTGAAATATGCGCTCACCCCTGTGACGTCACGGTTTCTGTGCACAGGCCTGAAGATGCAATAGACATTGTTGACATTCTCGCCAAGCGCGTATGCATCCCGCGGTGGCAACACTCGATAGATTGCTGCCACCGCAACGCGCCGAGTGAGTGATGATCGTCTTTAATCTTTCTATTTATGTGCCATAAATTCACTGGCGCCGATAGTGTAAATATTGTTTCTGAGCTCCCAGAGCATAATTTCTCCCATTCTTGCTGGTTAAATAGCATTTGCCGTAGTGGTGGCTCCGACGCACAGGTCACCCGTTCTCAGTTCCATAATTAAATTTATTAAACTGAGCCTGTACTCACAGCAGTCGTCCAATTTTTTGTTAACACTGACTTCAAGTGTGATATTGCGGCGACAAATTAGAGCGCATTCGCATCGGTCAAGTTGAAATTTATTTTGTAAGTTTTTGAACGGCTTTTTATGATTACCTTGGCGAGATTCTGAGTGAAAAAATATTCTTATCAGACGTTCGTTCAATATCGTTGTCACGAGAATGATTTAGCCCTAAAAGTTAGGCCCAAAATATTACTTACAGTCGCAGTAATAAAAAGTAAATCAAATTCAGCGTGTTCTTCAGATACAGGAGATCAGCAGAGCATATTAATATTCCCTAGTCAAGGCTATACCATTTGCTCATGAATAAAAAATTGTGCTGTGGCGTGGAAGAGGAGAATTATAAGATGAAGACGATGGAATTTTTAGTTGATTTTGTCGTTCAAGAAATTAGAGACGATTCTGAAACTTTCGTTAGAGGCTACCGAGCCCTCTTATATATAGCCAGAGGAGGAAGTCCTTTTTAAGGAACCAACAAAACTCTTCCTCGCCTGTGGGAGCCTACGGAATAAATCTGACGAAGAGTTCATTTATTGTAATCAACAACACAAGCAAACTGTGAGTACTTAATTTTGCAGGAATGATAGCTAGATAGTTAGTGCAGATACAGTGGGCGCAACCTTACTCACGTCATTCCTTAGTTGGCCCTTTTGTAGGTCGGCTCATAATGCCTTTGGGTCCCATTTAATAACATAATAAAATTAGAAGTGCACAAGACTGGGCTCAGGCAAGAATCTCTAAAAACAAGGTTTGGTGAGAGTATAAACTTCAGACGGGAGTCGTTCTCTAATTCACAACAAATCAAAAAACTCTTGAAACATGAGAAATTAAAACTTTTACTTCGAGATGAAAAATTGTAGTTATTCATTTTCTGCCCACAAATTTATCGGGAATGTCAAATTTTATATTTTTTCACACTCGCCAACATAGAAAACTTATAAGATACGAATTACTTAAAACTATTGCTATATTGCTATAATTACTATAACTATATATATACCTAGCACAAGAAGCGAAGGAGGCCGTTTCAAAGTGAATGTGGACTGTTGGATTATAGACCTTCCTCAGCAATTGAAATCTTTCATGGAAAGTAATGAAGGTGGACAGCTCTATTACATCATGGGCAATAAGCAGTTTTGATGAATATATGCGTTCAACGAGCCTGACACGTTACCTCAGTTTGAGGTAATCTTTTGCGTACAAGGTGAATCTGGGCAAGGCCAAAAGGTCTGTTATTCCAAGGAATTGGAATAGAGAAACTTAAAACACGGAATGAGACTGCGAGAACGTTAGAAGAAAAAATATCCAGAGAATTGCGGCCATGTCCGAACTGACGCGCAGTCTGCTTAATAAATTTAAGAAGAAAATTTGTATTGCTTTCAGGTATGTATCAAGAAAGTAAGAAAGTTTAAATTTTGGTTCAACATGGGCTAATACAAATTTATCTGCTGCAAATACATGATCAACTGACATCTCTGTGCTCGCCGTGGCACAGTGGCTAAGGGATCGGCCTCGTATGTTGGAGACGAGGGTTCGTATCCCGGCGCTGGCGCGGCGATTTTCTCTGTTGGGTGTAAGGGAAAGCTTAAGCACAATACCCCACTCAACCCAGGTGTCGGAAATGGGTACCGGCTTTACGGGGGAACCGTCATGGTGTCCTATATATAGTGTTAGTTATAAGACATTTGAAAAACCAATGCTCAAGATCATATGTATCAGGCTTGATTGGAAATAAAGCACCAGATGCCGATGTTTGTTTGTTTGTTTTTTTCTGTAACGACGGTAACGCCCAGAGCCAAGTTGATGACTTATAGTTGCTTCTGACGCTTTGTGAATATTTAAACCAGAGCTGGTCACGTGAAATTGACAAAGATGGCTAATAGTTTGAGGTTTACTCATTTCATTGCAAATTTTTTTATGAAATTTGCTCTTAATATTTACTTAGCTTCTAGTTGAGTACCTATCAACACACCTAGTAAAATGACATGTAATTGAAAAACTGTACTGTAAATCGTACTTGTTCCGTTAAAATTACTTGTTCATGATTGTTTTCATAAAATCCGGGAATAAATACATGATAGCATTAAGGAAAAATTACCGAAACCTAAGATAAGGACCTGTGCAAAATTGAGGTTGCAAAACACTCTAATGACTTCCGAAGAGGTAACAAACATATAGTATGTAGCAGCGCTAGTAAGGATAAATTTGTTGGACAATCAAATACATTTGTTGGACAAAATATAGAGACACCTGAAATAAACATTATCATGCTTTAATACGCTGTTCGAAAACCGTTTACATTCAAAACAACATACATTATTCTCAACGGGGATAAATACAGGCCCTGTATGCCTTCCATGCGAATTTTATGCAATCTTCCTGTAAAATAGAGCCAACCTCGGGTAGCGATGATGAAAGTGGATAGTGATCACACACCTTTCTCATCAAAGATGACCATAGAGGCTCAATAATGTAAAGATCAGCTAATTTCGGTGGCCAGGGGGTATTCGAAAATCGCCCTCGTGTTTTCAAAACTAGATCAGGATGATCCAAGATGTGTAAAAAGAAGCATCGTCGTCTTGTACCAAATGGTGGCCATGATCGGCCAAAATGGTCGCATAATCCTTGCTAGTAGAGGGAACTAGCATGAACCAAGACTCATCTAACTAAAAGATTTTCTTCCTTTGAGTTAGGCTATATTTAATGGCTTCAGCGCCAAGTTTTATTGCTATGTAGGCATTTGTATCACTGATTAGTGATTTTGCAATAGAAGCTCCCCTTGAAATTCCCTGCTTAAAGAGCTCCTTATTGGTTTGCAGTTGACAAACTTTTGAACCCGACATTCAGTTCAGCGGATACTTTTGCATCTGTCGTCTTATCTTTCGTCAAAACACTCTTCAATGGCCGTCTGTCGCGATCATTCAACTCACACTTTCATCCGCGTTATGATTTAACGAATGATATTTTTTCATTTTTTCCAGCGTGCGATGTAAATCTACAATAGTGCGCCTCTTGAAACGTCCAACACCTCAACTACCTTGTTAACGGAAGCATTCGTTATCCGAGCAACCAACAATTAATTCATGTTCGAATAGACTTAGCTCAAAAACAAGCACGCTTCACTACACAGAACGTCTTTCTGTCAACGACTGACTCTGCTACCGAATTGAAAGCATCATAATGGGAGCTTTAGGGGACGAATACAACAGCACCACCGAGAATCAACATTTACTGATAAAAAATTACTCGTACATTCAAGCATGCATTTCACGAGGCGTTTCGCAAATTTTGTCTGACCCCTATAGTTCTTGCCCTAAGATTCATAAACAACTCCTTATTGCAAAGTTCTTTTATATTGACCCTTTCGCTACAGAATTTTTTTCTTGTTGCGAATGCATGTTTTCCTGCTGTGGGTCTCAAAAGTCGTCAAAAAATTTAAATGAAAATAAGAAATAAGATACGAGATACCAACTGTATGAGACAAAGGGACTAGATACGGGAATGTATGATTTTGGGCAAATTGTCCCATTAGTAGTTTATAATGGGTCCGTATTTCCTATTTGTACTGAATGAATTTCATCTCGATGAATTATCCCATCGGTGTTCGTAGTATAAGCTAACTCAGCGCAGAGATTCACCGTTCAAGTAACTCCGTGACCTGCGTTATTCAAGTGGCAAAAAGCAAACGCGTCACTTGAACAACCATTGAAAGCGTCCATGCAAGGCTGGTTGTGGGTCTGTGTAGTTTTTCAATTTTATGCGTATTCCACTGATTCTCGTCGTTCATTCTCAACTTATTTCATTCCTAGAACAAGCTTAAAAATTAATTCTTTGAGAATGAAACTTTTTTTGAAAAGGAAACGTGACCTCTTCAGAAACGCTTTCAAACGTTTTTTATTCACATCGGAAGTATTCGTTTTGCTTTCATCATCCAGCAAAATTACATAAGTTAAAAGATCTGTTACACTTCATTAGAGCTTGAAATATGTTCAAAAGTCTTAACATTTGAAATTAGAAAACCGACTTAAATTACTCTTATCATCTTATTTGAAATTCCCCATCGTAACTTTGCTTCAGGCTCGTCCTACTCCAATTTGTTAGATAGCAAGTATTAAATACTTTAAAACACATTCAAACCTTAAATCGAAATTTCTTAGATTGATTTTACTACAAGTTATTAATGAGTTTTATTTTACAGCGCTGACGGCAACTACGAGGTGACGATAATGACGAAGGCCATCTTGCACTACAACGGTCGCGTCAAGTGGAAACCACCGGCCATCTACAAGTCTTCCTGCGAGATCGACGTCGAGTATTTCCCCTTCGACCAGCAAACGTGCTTCATGAAGTTTGGGTCGTGGACGTACGATGGTTATATGGTGAGAGCCTATCCAGAGCTAACTGTAAGTCCTATGGCTTCCAGAATACAAAAAATTCTGTAGACGTCAGGAGGTTACGCAAGAAGTTGCAGCAATCTTCGAGCTTTAAGATTCGGTAATATCGTTGAAACTAACAAGAAAGTCTGATTTTGATCAGAAACACCAACCGTACAACAAATTCTGGGATTTAGTAAAAATTCATAAGCATAATGTAAAAATTTCCTCCAACAGTTAAAAATTTTTGACGTGTTTATAGCACGAGGTGAAATTTTACATTTTCGATTTTTGCCAGCAGGTAAATAGAATAGAAATTATCAGTTGTTTGCTCAGAGGGAAGAGCATACGGTTATCGCACGTGCCACTTTTGCGTCCCGTGCCCTGCATTACGAATACGTGTGCTAAAATGTTAACGTTTCGCTTTTTTCCAAGTGTAAGGTAAACGAGACTCAATCCCTGTGATCGAAGGCCTATGGTACACACCTAAGGCCTGCTGCTTTCGAAAGGATAACAATGAAAAATGGTGTGAAAGACTGAAAATTTTCCCCTTCATGAATAATGTTTAATAGGTCACAAATCTGTATATACTAGGTCAATGAGTTTTATGTCTATGAACAATAAAGAAAAGAAACTATTGCACAGTTCAAGGGTTTTACTCTGAGTAGCTGCTGCCTGAGGATTATTCCTCCCAGACCTCTGCTGTGGACACCCAGTCCTATGAATCAGGAACTCTGTCCGGTGCACTCGTTGCATGTCCGAGCCGTTCCCAAGAGATTACAACTTGGGTCCTGCATAATAAGATGCTTGAAGGTTAAATTATAAAACAATACGTAAAAATAGCCCAAAATAAAGTTTGCCGTCATCTGCTTCGGGGCTGAGGCACTTGACTGGCAAGGATCAGCAAGCGGCTGCAAAATCAAGCTGAATGCTGTGGTCACTGTTCTGAGATGACTCGTGTGAGGAAACGAACAAAACAAAGAGATGGATCACATCAGCAATATTGCCATAAATCAAGTGTTTCATTGGTGGAAAATAACAGAAGAAAAATGGAAAGAACGAAAGAATATAATATAAATATACACCAAGAACACTGTTGAATAAGTCCTACTTACGCATAAAATTAATCATCAAGACTAATTCTTTAGACATATAATTAATCATTAGGGCCAATTCTTTAAAAGATATTATGAGGCTATAGGCTACCTTCAGCAGCCCCTGCTAAGCTGCCGCCCGTGTCCGCAGGTGGACCTGCAACACCTGGACCAGCGAGCTGGCAGCAACATCGTCGACCCCGGCATTGACCTGCAAGAATACTATATTTCTACGGAATGGGATATTCTGACAGTTCCTGCCATCAGAAATGAAAAGTTTTACCCCTGTTGCGAAGAACCTTATCCAGATATTTATTTCAATATAACAATGAGACGTAAGACACTTTTCTACACAGTAAATCTCATCATACCTTGTGTTGGAATTTCCTTCTTGTCAGTACTTGTGTTCTATCTTCCTTCTGATTCGAACGAAAAAGTTTCCTTATGCATATCAGTTTTACTTTCACTTACTGTGTTCTTCTTGCTTTTGGCAGAAATCATTCCTCCTACTTCGCTCGCTGTTCCCCTATTAGGCAAATATTTACTGTTCACAATGATATTAGTGACGTTGTCAGTAATGGTTACTATAGGAGTTCTTAACATAAACTTCCGATCACCGTCCACCCATAAGATGGCTCCATGGGTCCGTTACGTTTTTATAGATACGTTACCGAAATATCTGTGGGTCGAAAGACCTTCTAAAGATGATGATGACGACACGGACACGCTAGCGATTATTACCCCGACATCAGACACTCTGAAGTTTGACATAGACGACGCCCCGTACGACATTCCCGCCATCCCGCCGTCCCGCTACGACAGAGACCGCTATGGCGACAGTACAAATTTCCTCCCTGCGGACACCCTCGCCCTGCCGGCCCCGCCCCCCCGCCCTGCTGACCCGGCCCTCATCGATGAGCTGGACGACACCACCCCCAGCACCGAGCAGAAAGCCTTCACCAGCATCAACTACATCGCTCAGCACATGAGGAATGTTGACTCCTTCGAGGATGTAAGTAAAATTGACTATTTTTCAAATATTGATGAATGTCGACCAATTATTTACGTCTAAATGTGTGCAAAGGTTTTCTAACTTCAACTCTTTTTCGCTTATCACTTTATTAGACGTTTCTCAAAAATAACTTAGTGCCGTTTTCTAAAAATGAGCGTCTCGTGCTTATCATTTTCAGAAACTAAAGCCCAAGTCCCATTTAAGGAATGATTGAATTTTTTCAACAGTATACACTCAATGTACGCCGTCAAATTAGAAATTAACATTACATTCTGTACGTAAAACGATGTCTCTTGTCAAGAGGGGCAGTCTAGGTCTTCGACTGTAAAGTCTGCAGATCTATTTTCTGACTAGCTGCCTAAATGAGTAAAATTTAAAGCTTATTTTTGGTGTATTTCACATCGTAGACTTAGCTGCAGGCAAGGTTGTTCATCAGAGATTAACTGCTATCATTTCTATGATAAATCTCAAATCATTTAATCTCATCAACTGGCAAACTTTAAGTGTAAATTTCTTATGAACAATGAACGTTTCTATCATCCATAATGCAGTCATGTGAGACGCCTCTGCGTCATATAGAATAAAGTCGTGAGTATTTGTGTTTATAAAATGATATAGAAATCTAGAATTAAAGAGAGTAATTGCAATGCGTAAAAAGCACTACAATGGTGTAAAACTCATACAATTAACAGTAATTAACACCTGAAAATAGAGTCACATACAGTACAACTATTGCAGTGAAAAACCATAAATGCAAAACTATCACAAACTAATGCTGCTGCTTACAGCGTTGTAAAATTCAATTTCTGATGACCTCAGCTGCGTTAAGGTCATACTGTTTCCATAGAGTGAATAAAATAAAAACTTTTAGCACCATTTCAGATTGAACAAGACTGGCGGTACGTTGCCATGGTCTTGGACCGTCTGTTCTTGTGGATCTTCACCCTGGCCGGGGTGTTGGGCACGGTAGGCATCATCTTCCGGGCCCCCGCTCTCTATGACACCACGCCTCCCATCGACGTCATTATGTCCAAAGTTGCTCAAAAAAGAGGTGCAGACTACATGGGGCCGGAAAATTAGCAAATTTTGCAATGTGTCGTAGAAAATCATCTATACGATGAATGAACGAACTCTCGTTGTATTGCCAAACTGGCACATCGCCAGAAAGTATGCTAACTTGCTCATCAGTTCTGAATGCTCAAAGGATTAAATCCGAGTGCTTCAGAACAACTCCACGCTTCCCTGTTCGATTTAGACGCGTCACTTTTGTACCGTAGTTGTAATAGGTGCACTTGAAGGCGCACAATCAGCACGCCAGTATATTCAGGATTGTAAAACAAAGGTTCGAACTCCTTCTGTCTTACAACTGTGTATAATAGCCTAGAACGAGGCAGAAATTTGTTAGTGCTATTAGCACATCCAGTAACACTCGAGGAATAGAAAATTACAAAAAAAAATTTGAGACAGTATGAATACTATTTTTAGTTCCAGATCCGTAGCCGGCTGGTAGTGCGTCTTCGACTTCCATCAACTAACTGCCCACCTGCAGTCTCTTCGCTTTTGTCAGCTGTCAGATGACGTTCCATTTTGCTAACGCATAACAAATACGGAGCTTTTGTCTCACGAGTTATGCCCCCGAGGTCCTATACGATTAGTCGTAGCTACAGACGAATAATTTAGGTTTCATCTCTCTGAAAAAAATGCCCTTTAAAATAGTGTCTCACTATTCTAAGAAGCATACACGCTAATCAAAAATCTTCGGTCAAATGTACGGTAGAAACTCCAAGTAGAGAATTTAGGGGTCATTTTTGTGGTACATGTACTTTTTGTGGCGAAATGTATAATTCACAGTTAGAAAATAGAATTTAGAAATTCAGATTAAAAAGGTTTCACTATTTTATTCAAAGCTGATTGAAGTGCTTCCCTAATTCGTCCTCTTTACATTTTTTTGCCTTCCTCAACAAAAAAAAATCACTTTGACACAGGGACAGAACTATTCCTGTAATCTCGAGTACGAGTTCATTCCAGAACTTTTTTCACATCCATTAGGCAACTCTAGTCAGGTTTTTAACAAATCAGAGCCGTTAAAAGTCAATTCTTTTTTATCGCATATTTAGGTTAATTAATGTAGCCCTGTGTTTCATTGTGTCAATATTTCCCCAAAATCTGCAACTGGTTGAAAGTGCTGCAGCTTTCTTTATTGTTTTTTATCAAATACCTAATCATAATGTCAGGTTGGATAAAAAACAATGTCCATTTTTCGTGAACTAAGGTTTAGCCTCGTTTGTTGAAACAACGCTTATCGTTATGGTGGAAGAATGTTGCAGTGGGTAATTACATAATTTCAGTCCGTTTTTCAAAATAGGTACAAGATGTAAACCTGCATCTCTAAATTCGAGTCGTCTGAAAACATTCGACATTGTTTCTTCTATTTTTTCACACCGCTCGAGGTACGATTTTTGGGTGACCTCATTCCTAATAATTGGAAGTGGATTTTCTGACATGAATTTAAGAGCCGCCGCTCGGGTATCAATTCAGGAAGTGAAAACGTTTAGCAACAGCGAGCAAGACTTCATTCGAAGGAGGTATTGCTGAGTGCGTCGAAACAGAAGATATTATTTCATACAAATACTTAGATAATGATTGGGAATTTGTAACCCACTGCAATTCCTTGACCATCTGAAAATAATTTTGCTCGAAAAGCTGCATCTTCAGTCGATAGAAATGGTGTCAACTTGCACTCCGAAGATTCTTGCCAGCACCGAGCTCGATAAACTTAACACTCTAAAGAAAGCTTAAAAGACAAATATTAATGCACACTTCATTGTCTCATGAACTATTAAAATCATCCAATGTTGACATTTGAAACAGAACATGAAAATAAGTTGAAATTAAATGTCTAGTCAATTCAATTTTTTTTTTCAATTTGAAGTTTTACTAGTATGTATACCAATAGAGCTTTATCTTAGAAGCAATTAAAAGTTATGTTCGATATATTGTTTATCCATGAAATTGACCTTGAAACAATTTGATCTGACCTGATAATGCTGAAACATTCTCAGAAAACGTGAGTCTACGTATTGTTTTAAGGCTCAGCGTTTTTATCCAGGTATTCAGTTTTAGTAAATTATAGGGCACTCCAATACCCCGCTCTCAGCTGCATCGGTGAAACTTCGTCTCACAATGAACGCTAAGTTACATCGCTTAGCAGACACCAACGAATCGTGCAACTTATTTATGTTCCGTACTGACTCAGTTAAATGACGTATAGCTGACTCGGTCAATTGAGTCACACTTATAGAAATTCCTGGCATTCACAAATTGGCGACACCTCTCACAGAACTCTAACAATGCAATATTTGACGCTCGACACGTGTGTTCTGAGGAGCAGCCAAAATAACTATTTTGAATTTTTAAAGGTTGTCACCTTTACCGGAGCTATTCAAATTTATAACTACGAGCAAAACTCAGTTCATCGGGGATACGCACTCACAAAACACAGTCAGGCTTATTGCACAGACATGAGACTTACCAGCTCGCTTGGCCGTCGCAGCGCTGTGCCGCTTGAGCTAATTGAGGCTTGCGGTTAGATCAGGGAAAGATGCTGTAAACTTTCCAGTTGGTGAACCTGAGAGAATATCAACTGGATCATGAAATAAGCCATGTTGGGACTTTTTAACTTTATTACCTATTTTCGTGTCTGTGGCTAAAGTAGTATAGTAAGACGTACTAGACTTCCTGCATAGCTTATTTTATGATACACTTCGCAGCGCCCTATATCTGTAAAACAAAAATGTACGATATAGAATTATATCCTAGAGCTTTTAGAAAGCTTCTTGCGAATTTTTACGACGATCATCAGGTTCATGCTTGGGATTTAATGTCAAATGAATCCGTTCAGCTTATTAGGCATTGAATATTTGTTCGAGTATGTGGAAAAAACGTTTATTGACGCATTAATAAGCTCTGCGCTTAAATTATTAAGGATAGAATTATGATGTTACTAATTTACATCTGTATCATATTGGAAACTATTGCTACTATACTTATAAATCTATTCAAAATGCAGTAATTGTTAATTTATATGGGTTCTAATGTATCCCAAGCCAGTTGTTCACTATGATAAAAAAAAAACATTTGCTCCCAACTTTAAGTCATTTGAGCTGGGCAATTTCCGACGCCTTCCCATTATATTTGCAGGAGCGATTTTGATCGCTGTTCTTACGCTTAATATTACCTTGTTGTTGATCGTTTTAAGGCATGGGCTACTTTGAAACAATACTGATTCCAATAGTCCCTACATGAAGTAGAATAGCTCACGTCTGAAACTGGCCTTTATCAAAAAAATATTCATCGCAAAATTTTACGTTCACTTGCTAGCTGGAGGAAGAGTGATAAGCCAGGTGAGCCTAATGATGTAAAAAAACTGCTGATAAAATTTAGACGTGAAATTCTTTGGAAACATGCAGTGACGACGTTTTTAACGAATGAGTTTTCCGTCGTATGATACAAGGACTCTGATAAGTATTTTGTGTCAGGCCTTCAATTATCAGCAATAGTTTATGCAGTAAACACTTCGAGCGTATGTTGCGCTTTAATTTTTTCAAATACGTGCAATCCTTGTGTGTAATGAAATTACCATGCTCCAATGACGCTGGTCTTCATCATGATGTGTAATTAGAGACATTGAGCTTATGTGACGTATTGCTTTCTTTTGTATCAGCTACACTAAGCAACAAACACGGGTCAAGAGCACTATTTGCTTCCAAACAATGGTTCGACATCGTAATGAAAGGGTAAAAGTTTTGTTCGCCAAAATACGTGAACGGAAGAAACGCAATTTCTTGAAATATGCAGATATTCGGAAGTTCTTGTAGATTTCACGTTGTCCATAAAGTGAAAAAGGGTTTCTTCCAAACATCTCATTGAAAAACAGAAAATATTTCTCTCCAGTACAGGACAGATGCATAAAATCAATTCTTGTTTTTCACCCTTAGACCTCCTCTCGTCTTCCACTGACTCAATGAACGTTTTTTCTACCTTTTCTCCCAGTCGCTTTCTGTTTTGAGTGCTATCATGCTTCTTCATCACCCGCGAAAATACTGAACTGTTCTGTTACGCATCTGCTAGTGTGGTTCCTTTCTCTGATTCATTGCAGCGTTGATGAACAATTTAGTTATCATAGACTTCTTGATTTCTTCAGCATTTCGCTTTCTCAGGTAAAATCATGGATTCTGTCTCTGCTCATATAACTCGTATCAGCTTTTCAGGAAGCATGAGTGCTTGAACATATTCTCAGTGCAATCTTATATACGGATTCAAACTGTTTTGAGCTCCCTAAATGATTTCCCTAAAGCTAAACTCCCCAAATGTTCCATTAATGTCTCATTTGTTTGTTTTTTGTGTTAGTATTTCGCTATCAATTTCTATGATACTCTTTTATTTAGGACTGCTAGTTTTAATTCAACTCGTAGAAATTATTAACTTTCACTGTTAACGTAGGCCCTATTTAACTGAAGGGTAAATGAACGCAGAGAAAAACTTTATTAATGAGAGCCTAAGCAAAACCATATTTACAAGGGAATGCGCCAAATTTTTTGCGATCGTAGAACAGTGCAGAGTCGGATTTGAGGAAGTAACCAAGTAAAGCGAAGTCAGGGACAAGTAAAAAGGGATTGATTTTAACGTGAATACTGTCTAATGTCAAATGAACTTTTCCAACAAACTCATTTGCTGACGGCGAATAGACTAAAGACGTCTTAATTGTCAAATCTTTTAAAAATTTATCAATGACTAATGCTGGAATTACGATCTCCTTTAAAAAACTACACTAAATACTAAAAGTTAAATGAAAACTTGAAAACTGGTTGTAAAACTAAATTTATCTCATGTACATACAAAGCTTTTCTTTGTTTACAAAATGCTAAGAGTTCAGATTGGATGACGAAATGACATAAGTTCTTTTAAGTCAGTAACACAGGAAAAAGTGGGGTCATACCTTGTGCAGCAGTTGTGGCTTATGAACCGGTAGGACCATCGAGCGCTGGTGCGAGTGGAGTTCTCTGCAGACGCTCATGTCAGGCTACAGACCAGAAGTTCATACCAGGCTACAGACCAGAAGCTCATAACAGGCTACATACCAGAAGTTCATAACAGGCTACAGACCAGAAATTCACAACTGGATACAGGCCAGAAGCTCATAACAAGCTACAGACCAGAAGCTCATACCAGGCTACAGGCCAAAAGCTCATAACAGGCTACAGACCAGAAGTTCACAACTGGATACAGACCAGAAGCTCATAACTGGCTACAGACCAGAAGCTCATAACAGGCTACAGACCAGAAATTCACAAGTGGCTACAGGCCAGAAGCTCATAACAGGCTACAGACCAGAAGCTCATAACAGGCTACAGGCCAGAAGCTCATACCAGGCTACAGACCAGAAGTTCACAACTGGCTACAGACCAGAAGCTCATAACAGGCTACAGACCAGATCGTTCACAACTGGATACCGGCCAGAAGCTCATAACAGGCTACAGACCAGAATTTCATAACAGGCTACACACCAGAAGCTCATACCAGGCTGCAGACCAGAACAACGATTTACAGCCATTGTGCGACACTAAGATATCGTCCCGACGTATGCTGATCTTGGTGAAAACAATCCTGCTTATGCTAAAACGAAAACCTTGAAGTACGCGATGAATTTGGCTTCATGCTTCTGAATTCCAGGCCAATACAAAAGAATAACTTTGTCGTCAAATATCATTTCAAAAACATTCATTCTTTTTTTTCATTAATGAAAACTAACAAGTAACATTAATGTTCGGTCTACTCGTTAATCTAGAAAATTATCATATAATGCTGCATTGTCATTATTTATGACCGTAGTAGGGCTTATGAAACGCCGGAGTAAATATTTTTCTGTAACTTAAGTTCTATACATAAAAATACCTGAATTGGCTGTTTCCTTCAAGATTATAATGGAAGTTCACTCTTGTCTCATGGTCCAAAATATGAGAAGCGTATCAATGATATGGCAGCGGTTATTAATACCAAGGCAAAAATAAAATTTCTGCACGGTTTACGCTCATCAATGTTCCTGGGAAGCATGAAAGCCCACAGTGTTGCAGGTGAACTCGTACAAAAATGTCCCAACAATGGATTTACGCATTAAAATGTATCCTCAATTCTTCGTATTCGAACAAAATTACGAGTGTACCGACTACCTTGAACCTTGACCTAACTAACTTAAGTGTTGCCTATTTTCGCTATCTGCTGCAAGTCCAGAAGCCTTGTCTGATATACTCACTTGAGGCTGCTCTCAGGAAGATGGAAAAAATTGTATACCTGAAGGGAGCACCTGTGGACTTCATTTTCGTAAGGTGCATATTATCGGTGCAAAAGCTGATTTGAAATACATTGCCCAAAAAATTCTATCAGATATCGTCAGTTGGTTTTTGCAATCACTGATTTGCAATTGTTGCCTTAGGAAGAAGATGTTTTCAGGAAAATTCATAAATTTTTCCCTTGAAGTTGTCTGTCGCAATCTTATTCAAGGCAGTGAGTTCTCCAACCTCTTCTCATTTGGTGTGAGTACAGTTCGTCTCGTGGCGAACGGACGAAAAAACTCCCTCTCCTCTAACAAAAAACTATTTAGAATTCTACCGACAGGAACATGTGAAATGACGAAAAATAGCAGGATACGCTTGACTAGACCGCATCCCTCCACCCACTAAAATAAACATGTCCAGTTGCCTTCTCCCGTGTGAATCAACGGAAGCTGTTATTCTACTTTTTACAGGAAATACTCAGGGTTTTAGTAAATAATCCCTTATGTCACGCATAACTTCTTTTACTTCTTTGATAAAACATAACGACTCAAAGAATAATCCGTTTTTTCGAGATCATGGACGGTGTTAGTAGACAGTGCTCATCACTTCGCCTACCGTTTTGTTTCGTTTTCGTCTCCTTTATTCAACGGTAATGAAAGGTAATGACAAAAAAAAGGACTCAACTCACAAGATTCCGCATAACAACTTAGCGCATTGTTGTTCACTTCTGGGATATTTATCGACTATACGGGAGTATCAAGCACGCATGCTTTCTATCCTTTTTTTGTAGAACTCGAACGTTTTGCGCCTCATTCGTAAAAGCCTAAGCCTTCATGTTTCATAACACCAGCGCATTCTTGATGCTTGAAAGCGCAATGACTTCTGCACTAGATAATACTGAAATTCTCCACGTCAGCCTTTGACTCATTTGCTTCATCCATCATTGTCGTTATCTTTCGCCATAACTAGGGAACAGAAAACGATCAGTCACACGTTTATAAGGAGCTTCTTTTTCCACATAGATCTTGCTGGATGTTTCAAGAACTTTTCCGGGTAGTTTCAACCATTAATGCATTGTACCATTAGTTTTGGGTTCTTATGATGCAACGCTGATTTCATGCCCTGATGATATAATGCTGATGAATCACAAACATGCAGGCAAAGCTCTAACCATGGTGAGCACTTTGGAAGAAGACAAAAAATTTACTTTGCTGCAGTTTTTACCTATTCTCTTTATCACCGAAATCAACTGGCATAATATAATTGAGAACGAGTATTCGCTAACTCTAAATGCTGCTTATATTTCGTGTAAATACATGAGTTCAAATATGTTCTTATAAAGTTTTAGTACCTCACTCATCGCGGTGTAAGTAACGAGCAGCTTCAGTGGTCATGGCTAATGTCGGAGCGAATGGCCGTGTAACGTTCTGAGGCCTGGTTTCGTGTAATCTAATCATTCGTTGTCTTGAACGTTTTCGTTCAAGCCTTGGCTCTTTCATAAAATTTTCAGACATTTGTTAATATTAATTAGTTCGAAGATCAATTCTGGGGGCCCCATCCCTTCAGATGTGCAGCACAGAACCGCCACCACAAAGATTGACCGATCACGACCTCGTCGCCAGGGATAGTTGAATCGTGTTTCTATTCTTCTTTTTCCTCTACAACATCATCAGTAAAATCATTTGCTATTTGGAACTTAATTCATACTTTTTTACATGGTATTGAGAAAAAATTATACAGTTCAATGTCTGGTCTAGCTAGACATCAGAAGGTAAATAAAAAGGCTGAAAAAGTGGCTAATAGAAATTTTCATAAATTACTATAGTAGACTCACCAACATAAATTCAATGTGTTCGTGAGTTGCGTTGTATTGTAACACTATTGTTTTCACGTTCAATTGGTGTTTTTATTGTTATCATAATTATATATTGAACAGACTATAAGCAAAAATACACAGTTTGTAAGAATGGATCCTGTTCATCTATGTTCTCTCGCCTTTCACACTTATGTACGCTGCTCTATGTTTGTTTTTCGGTCGTTGCACGTCTTCCTCTCGCATTGCTTCTTACTTTATTTTGCCACATTGACTTTACATGCTCTTTCGCCGCTCCTCCATCCTCCCTCCTCTCTGCTTCCACTTCGATCAACGCTTTGAGAATATTACATGAATGTAGATGACATTAACGAATTCAAGCAAAATTTTCTATTGTTAAATTTGACCAGGAATGAATTGTAACTGAACAAGGTACTCTCATTTACACAGCTATTTAATACCGTCGGAGCACAGCTATTTGTACCGCGAGTAAATTCATTTAACTACGCCTTTTGTGAAGCGACTCAATACCGCCATTTGCTGCTATTACTCGTAATTTTACATCACGCAAATAGCACGAGAGATAACGGTGTTTCTCATAGCCACTGAATGACTCATAAATACATAACTCCGTGACGTGAATTAAGTATATTTATATACTGAATAATGTATAAGTCTGAAGATAATCTAATCTATTATTTGCGAATGTTAATTTTCGAGTGTATCTATACTGTTAAGTAATAGTTTACTGTGTTCTACTAAATACCTTGTAAATAGCTAATATCAGTACTCATAGTTTCGTTCGATTTACATGTACTGTACAAATGTAAGGAATAATTCTCCCGATGTTCAGTTACCGTGTGCGTGTGATCGTTCAAGAACAGAGTTTGCCGAACCAGAAAGCGATACTTCTAAAGCATGAAATGATGGACGTGCGGGTATGTGCCGCCGAACTTTATTTTCAGTAATTTATCTTCAGACGGCATCTCAGCACTTGGCTGTCGCTTGACCACTGGACTCAAGACCACTTACGGAGGCACAGGCGACTGGAGGGCTCTGCATGAACTTTCATTCTCACCAGCGAGAAGTGTTTGCCCATGGAATTGTGCCATATGATTTTGCGCACGCAAATGTGCGCCTAAGGAAAATGTGACTATGACTGAAATTATTTATTTATAAATTTTTCCGTGGGCTGTCCTGAAGTATAGCCAAGGTAGACCCTACACAGAGTTCCAGAAGTCAACGCTTGATTATATGAAGTTTATCTGTTGACACGGTGGCAAATGCTAGTATCACTATTTTATCAGTTGGTGTTCGAGCATATTCACATTCGGTGAGAAAAATCATTATGAAATGCTATTTACTAAAGAGCAGTTCTAAAGCATCGGAGAGAAAATGCTTTAGTTTGAGGCAGTAAGTTTTCGGCTTTTTCTTATTTTTCAGAGAGGGACTTCTGAAACGATGCTTGTATGCATTGTTCTTCAAATTGTTGAAAATGAAAACGAATATACATATAGTAGTTGATCTCAGAAGCATAATATGCGTGCTTCCGTTCGGTTCATCCCTCACCGAGAAATACGTGACACTGAAAAAATAAATTCATGAACTAATATTTTTTCAGTTAAAAAGATCTACTGAAACTCTTTTTTAAGGCGTTTGTCTTCTATGAATTGCATCACTGCCAATCTTACCATTATGCAAAACAATCATGTAAGAATTAGCGTGTAACCTGCAGAGTGAGCATTTCTTGTGGAACAAACAGTGTGAATTTTAGTTCTCTTTAAACTAATATTGTCTTTTCTCATCATCACGCAAGTAACAGGTAACAGGCAGTGAATGAATTTCTCGACTAACTTGTGCATTCGAAAGATGAATCAAAGAAAATCAAAATAAGTGAGATACACGATTTTATTAATTCAATTCGCCTGATTGATGAGATCACGTTTTGGTATCACATTGCCACGCTAAGAGTCGAAAACTTACCAAATTAAATGCGAGATATGACGCCACTAGGAGACCAAAAGATCGAGCTCGGATGTACCGGCACAAGCGTGTTTTTGGATGAGACACATGGAACAATGCCCATTGCCTCCGTGCAAAATTCTGATTGCCAACCATCTGAGTGCGCTGGCTTGGCCCAGAGGGCTACAAGCTGATAATGAAGTCTCGAGTAGAGCTAAGCTATTTTCATTAAATCAGAGATGCTATGGTTTGATACGTTTATCAGTCACGTGACCTTCGCCGAGCCACTTAGAAATATAACGAATTTATCAGATCAATGACTAAAAGAGAATTTATCTCATAAATAACTGTATTAGAAGTTACGAAGCTCGTCGCTAAAAAATATGGTCCTAAAAAAAAAAATGATGATAATAAAAAATGAGTTCAGTAACATGGTGATCATACTAACAACAACAGACAAATGTTAATATAGTTTCTTATGCGCCCGGGTACAGTAAGTATTAAAATTTCATAGCCAATTACAAAAATAATCACGGAAAAATAGTCGGAATCATAATAATCTAAAATGAACTTCCGATAGTCGATGTTGGCTATTCGTCGTCACATGTCGCTCATTACAATTGCGAGTTTCAGCCGGAACACTACAGGTAACATGCAGGCGCTCAATCTAATCATATTCAGCTCTGAACTACGTGATAGCGTCTGAACTACGTGATAGCGAACGAACTTGGCTATATCTTCACCTTATTGCCTACGAAATAAGGATCTCTTCCTCCCGTCCTGATACAATGGAATTTATGAAGAGGGACAGTTGGTAGGAACTTGTGTAAACTACAACATCCAAAACGTTAGTGTTTAAAATCTTAACAGAATAATTTGCACTACGATGTCCTTGATTTTTACCTCATACGTGATGAAGTATAATACCCATCGTATTTCACATAAATTTAGAGAATATCACTCAGCAGAGCACGAGAAGTAATCTGAGACCTGCAAAATCAGATGAAAAATGTATAACTTTGCTGAGCACAGGCTTCATTTCTTGTTAGCCGTGAGCATGTAAGTGTATAAAATATTGGGCATTTCGCAAACATCGGCAAGTGGCTGCAAATTATGAGTCTGGGTGATAGGAGCAGAACAAGAATGTTTCGCATGGTCTTGTTTGTGTTGTGTCATGTGCTTATAGAACTTACTTAACTATAAGAATATGGTTTCACTTGTTTGTTATTACATAAATGTTTTTCCCTGATACTTATTTACTATGAAAATGAATAGAACTGCATCTACGATAAAAAATATAAATGAAGCATGGATTTAACCATCGCTACAACCGAGTGACCTTTTGCAATTAACCTTGTCAGAATTCTAAAATTGTTCGATTTAGTACGGCTTTTATCATTGAAATACAAATGAATCGACTTTACAGTCACTATTACTACTGGACTCGGGAAATCAGCTTACACAACCAACAAACACATTTAAAATTTAAAGTGAATAGTATCAAAGAAAAAATTACTTCTTACACTATGAAGGTCTCAAGGCTGATCCAGCATGAGATATATCGTCGGTCGTTGGCTAGCTTCATGCCAACTATTGCTAATGGGAATTAATATACCACCGTCAGCACTTGCTTCACACCCCAGTCAAATTTTTTCACCGGAGCATGCTTGTTTTTCGCCACGTTAGTGATTTAATGACTGGGGCGGCAAAAACATGCATGCAGGCGGCGAAAAAGTTAATCTGGGACTTATTACATTCATTTCTGCGTTAGAAATATGTATATAACCACTAGGTATAGAATATCTTTTTTATGAAGCAAATTTGTAAAATAAGGTAACGAAGAAGAGATACTAGTGAAGTCTTTAGTAAGAACGTTTCGAGTCTCACCTTATCAATCTAGTACTAATCTGCCCATAAAATATAAATCTGAATTGATCAGAGTACTAAAAGTATACATTGTAAAATGCGTGTTTAAAGTTGGCAACACAGAACCAACTTGAAAATTAAAACCTAACATCTGATTCTTTTCATGGAGAAAGCACTTCGTATGTGATTGCCGGATAGTTTTAGCGAATAGAGCTGGAAAAATTCCTAAGTGCTGAGATTCGAACTAGATGAATGTCATTCTAAAATTCAAAATTTATCGTTATTTATACCTCGCGCTCGAGGTCTGTCAAAGCAGTGGTATCTTATGCTCGAATGAAAAGAGAACAAAAAAGTTTCCTGCTCTATAAGTGAGCACAATAACAGTTATGCTGTGCAACCTTCACATCAGTAGTTTGTGAGTAGAATCCAGATACTGCAATTTGCAGTGACCACGATGACAATTATTTACAAGGGAAGATCACACGCACAGTGGTAGAGCCCCCTCAAGTAATTAAATGAGCCAGTGGTGGATTATTGCAGAGTGACGCAAATCGGATTATGAGAAAAAAATTTTGATAATATCAACCAAAGTTCTGGCTTCAAATTTTTAGATTCCATACCAAAATTAGGGTGAACGTAAAACGAAAATAATATTGCATTCTGTTAATCTATTGTAGCCTTGCGTCAACTATGTTATCAAAAAATTATGTTTTCATTGAAAAATTTTTAGATTGAACAGAAAACGATGGAAGAATGATGTCTGTCAACAGTAGCGTTTAAACTGAGAGACAATAATTTGCCGTGCAAATCAGTGTAATTAAGACAAATTTTATACATATGAGCATGACAATGAAATTGATAAAGCACAGGTGCCCAATTTGTTTTTTGCAACATAAACTACAATAGCTCAATTTCCAGAATAACAAACGAACATTAAATTTACTGCATACGTTTAAGTATTAAAACTCCATCGTCAGTGCTGCAACATGAGAGAAAAAACTTTTCTCTATTTTAAAAAACAAAAATCATATATATTCTACAAAATTCTCTATGTCTAAATCGCCTAATTTGTTCATTCATACTCCAACAGTAGCACACTCCTAATTCACACAAGCACACATGTGCACGCTAATTCAGATACAACAGCGAAAAACACTCTGCATGCATACATACACACACACATTGAGTATGAATGAATAAATTAAGCTTTTTAGATATTCAGAGAATTCTGTGGAACATATTCGATTTATATTTTTTTAAAAAGACAAAACAAAATTTTCTCTCATGTTTCAGCACTGATGCTGGAATGTTAATACCGAAACGTATGCAATAATTGTAATGCTCGTTTTTACTCTGGTTGTTCTTTTTATTCTACGAATAAGATTCACGATGAATCGCCCTATTGGAAATATAGCTTAATTTCATACAGAAAAAAGTTATTTTGCGGTATGCACTTATAAGAACGTATTTTCAAAATTATGAACATTGAGATCAAGAAATTTAAAAATAGTATCTTGTTTAATCTCTATAGTGAATTTCATGCTAGGATATCAACTATGTATGTATTGCATGTATCAAAAAGAAAAAAAAACCTGTTTTTTTTCTAGAAATCAATAAATGGAATGCAATTCAACCAACTTGAATTTCAAGTATTTCTCATCATCAAGTTCTAAGCTGATAGTTAACACGCGTAAGAAGTAGACGTAAGCTGTGTCTGGAGCAGAACATATAATTGAGAGAAACAAAATTGAAATCTTTTATTCGAAATATTTCACTCGAGACACGAGGAGAGAAAGCATATAAATACTGTAAAAACTTGTTATGAACTTATACTTATAATGAACAATGCCTTAGAGGATGTTCTCCTCTTACATTCACACAAAGCTAAGACTGCCGCGACATCCGCTGATGTTACTGGAAGTGTAAAGGGTGGAAGTAAAAGACTGTGCATCAGTGTCAAACTATAAAAAAAACTTTTCTATCAAAATTCATACTTGCGTAAAAGATTCCTTTAAATTATATTTCCAATAGGGCGAATCTTCGAGAATCTTATTCGTAGAATAAAAAGAAGAACCAGAGTAAAAACGAGCATTACAATTATTGCAGACGTTTCGGAATAAAAATTCCGTCATCAGTGCTGGAACATGAGATAGAAAAAAATTAATTATCTATTTTAAACAAAAATCATATATACTCCACAAAATTCTCTAGATGTCTAAAAAGCCTAATTTTTTCATTCATACTCAAATAATGGCATACTCCTAATTCACACAAGCACACATGTACACGCCAATTCAGATACAAAAGCGAAAAACTCTATGCAGACACACACAGACACACACAGGCACAGACAGACCGAGAGACAGACAGACCGAGAGACAAACAGACCGAGAGACAGACAGACCGAGAGACAGACAGACCGAGAGACAAACAGACCGAGAGAATGACATACCGAGAGACAGACAGACCGAGAGACTGACAGACCGAGAGACAGACAAACAGACAGACCGAGGAACAGACAGACCGAGGGACAGACTGACCGAGAGACAGACCGACAGACCGAGGGACAGACAGACAGACCGAGAGACAGACAGACCGAGAGACAGACAGACCGAGAGACAGACAGACCGAGGGACAGACAAACCGAGAGACAGACAGACAGACCGAGAGACAGACACACCGAGAGACAGACAGACCGAGAGACAGACAGACCGAGAAACAGACAGACAGACCGAGAGACAGGCAGACCGAGAGACAGACAGACAGACCGAGAGACAGACAGACCGAGAGACAGACAGACCGAGAGACAGACAGACCGAGAGACAGACAGACAGACCGAGGGACAGACAGAAAGACCGAAAGACAGACAGACAGACCAAGAGACAGACAGACAGACCGCGAGACTGACAGACCGAAAGACAGACAGACAGACTGAGAGACAGACACACCGAGAGACTGACTGACCGAGAGACACACAGACCTAAAGACAGACAGGACAGACCGAGGAACAGACAGACTGACCGAGATCGAGACACACATACAGACCGAGAGACACACAGACAGACCGAGAGACAGACAGATTGACCGAGAGACAGACAGACTGACCGAGAGACACACAGACCGAAAGACAGACAGACAGACCGAGAAACAGACAGAAAGACCGAGAGACACACAGACAGACCGAGAGACAGACAGACCGCGAGACAGATAGACCGAAAGACAGACAGACAGACCGAGAGACAGACAGACAGACCGAGAGACACACAGACTGACCGAGAGACACACAGACAGACCGAGAGACAGACAGACTGACCGAGAGACACACAGACCGAAAGACAGACAGACCGAGGGACAGACAGACAGACCAAGAGACAGACAGACAGAGAGATAGACAGACATACCTAGAGAGACACAGGCAGACAGAGAGATAGACAGACAGACCGAGAGACAGACAGACAAACAGACCGAGAGACAGACAGACCGAGAGACAGACAGACCGAAAGACAGACAGACCGAGAGACACACAGACAGACAGACCGACAGACAGACCGAGAGAAACCAAGACAGACAGACCGAGAGACAGACAGAAAGACCAGGAGACAGACAGACCAAGGGACAGACAGACGGAGGGACAGATAGACGGAGGGACAGACAGACGGAGAGACAGACAGACGGAGGGAGAGACAGACGGAGAGTTAGACAGACAGACAGACCGAGAGACAGACATAGGGACAGGCAGACAGACAGAAAGAGGGACGGACAGACGGAGGGACAGACAGACCGAGAGACAGACAAACAGACCGAGAGACAAACAGACAGACAGACCGAGAGACAGACATTCAGACCGAGATACAGACAGACAGACAGACATAGGGACAGGCAGACAGACAGACCGAGGGACAGACAGACGGAGGGACAGACACACGGAGGGACTGTCAGGTGGAGGGACAGACAGACTGAGGGACAGACAGGCGAAAGGGCAGACAGACGGAGGGATGGGCAGACAGAGGGAAGGACAGACGGAAGGACAGACAGACGGAGGGACGGACAGGCGGAGGGACGGACAGACGGAGGGACGGACAGACGGAGGGACGGACAGACGGATAGCCAGACAGACAGACAGACAGACACACAGACGGAGAACCAGACGGATAGACGGGAGGAGAGCCAGACGGAGAGACAGACGTAGAGGCAGACGGACAGATGGACAGAGGGACAGACGGAGATACAAAGGGAGAGCCAGACGGACAGACGGAGGGACAGACGAAGTGCCAGACGGACAAACGGAGGGAGGGACTGATGGAGTTACTTACAGAGAGCCAGACGGACAGACGGACGGAGGGACAGACGGAGAGCCAGACAGACAGACGGACGGAGCGACAGACGAAGAGCCAGAGAGACAGACAGACGGAGGGACAGACGGAGGGACAGACGGAGGGACAGACGGAGGGACAGACGGAGGGACAGACGGAAGGACAGACGGAGGGACAGACGGAGAGACAGACGGTGAAACAGACGAAAGGACTGACGGAGAGCAAGGCGGAGGGACGAACGGAGAGACAGATGGAGGGACAGACGGAGGGATACCCGGAGGACAGACGGAGAGCCAGCCAGACAGACACAGACAGACAGACAGAGAAAGAGAGAGAGGGACAGAGAGGGAGAGGGAGGGAGAGGGAGGGAGAGGGAGTCAGAGTCCCAGAGTCCCAGAGTCCCAGAGTCCCAGAGTCCCAGAGTCCCAGAGTCCCAGAGTCCCAGAGTGACAGAGTCTTAGAGTGTCGGAGTGACAGAGTGTCAGAGTGTCAGGGTGTCAGAGAGTCAGAGAGTCAGAGTGTCAGAGTGTCAGAGTGTCAGAGTGTCAGAGTGTCAGAGTGTCAGGGTGTCCGAGAGTCAGAGAGTCAGAGTGTCAGAGTGTCAGAGAGTCAGAGTCTCAGAGTGCCAGAGTGTCAGAGCGTCAGAGTGTCAGAGGGTCAGAGTGTCAGAGTGTCAGAGTGTCAGAGCGTCAGAGTGTCAGAGTGTCAGAGTCAGAGTGTCAGAGTGTCAGAGTGTCAGAGTGTCAGAGTGTCAGAGTGTCAGAGTGTCAGAGTGTCAGAGTGTCAGAGTGTCAGAGTGTCAGAGTGTCAGAATGTCAGAGTGCCAGAGTGTCAGAGCGTCAGAGTGTCAGAGCGTCAGAGCGTCAGAGTGTCAGAGTGTCAGAGTCAGAATGTCAGAGTGTCAGAGTGTCAGAGAGTCAGAGTCTCAGAGTGTCAGAGTGTCAGAGTGTCAGAGTGTCAGAGTGTCAGAGTGTCAGAGTGTCCGATTGTCCGGGTGTCAGAGTGTCAGAGTGTCAGAGTGTCAGAGTGTCAGAGTGTCAGAGTGTCAGAGTGTCCGATTGTCCGAGTGTCAGAGTGTCAGAGTGTCAGAGTGTCAGAGTGTCAGAGTGTCAGAGTGTCAGAGTGTCAGAGTGTCAGAGTGCCAGAGTGTGAGAGTGTCAGAGTGTCAGAGCGTCAGAGTGTCAGAGTGTCAGAGCGTCAGAGTGTCAGAGTGTCAGAGTCAGAGTGTCAGAGTGTCAGAGTGTCAGAGAGTCAGAGTGTCAGAGTGTCAGAGTGTCAGAGTGTCAGAGTGTCAGAGTGTCAGAGTGTCAGAGTGTCAGAGTGTCAGAGTGTCAGAGTGTCAGAGTGTCAGAGTGTCAGAGTGTCAGAGTGTCAGAGTGTCAGAGTGTCAGAGTGTCAGAGTGTCAGAGTGTCAGAGTATCAGAGTGTCAGAGTGTCAGAGTGTCAGAGTGTCAGAGTGTCAGAGTGTCAGAGTGTCAGAGTGTCAGAGCATCAGAGCGTCAGAGCGTCAGAGCGTCAGAGTGTCAGTGTCAGAGTCAGAGTGTCAGAGTGTCAGAGTGTCAGAGAGTCAGAGTGTCAGAGTGTCAGAGTGTCAGAGTGTCAGAGTGTCAGAGTGTCAGAGTGTCAGAGTGTCAGAGTGTCAGAGTGTCAGAGTGTCAGAGTGTCAGAGTGTCAGAGTGCCAGAGTGTCAGAGTGTCAGAGTGTCAGAGTGTCAGAGTGTCAGAGTGTCAGAGTGTCAGAGTGTCAGAGTGTCAGAGTGTCAGAGAGTCAGAGTGTCAGAGTGTCAGAGTGTCAGAGTGTCAGAGTGTCAGAGTGTCAGAGTGTCAGAGTGTCAGAGTGTCAGAGTGTCAGAGTGTCAGAGTGTCAGAGTGTCAGAGTGTCAGAGTTTCAGAGTGTCAGAGTGTCAGAGTGTCAGAGTGCCAGAGTGTCAGAGTTTCAGAGTGTCAGAGTGTCAGAGTATCAGAGTGTCAGAGTGTCAGAGTGTCAAAGCGTCAGAGTGTCAGAGTCAGAGTGTCAGAGTGTCAGAGTGTCAGAGTGTCAGAGTGTCAGAGTGTCAGAGTGTCAGAGTGTCAGAGTGTCAGAGTGTCAGAGTGTCAGAGTGTCAGAGTGTCAAAGCGTCAGAGTGTCAGAGTGTCAGAGTCAGAGTGCCAGAGTGTCAGAGTGTCAGAGTGTCAGAGTGTCAGAGTGTCAGATTGTCAGAGTGTCAGAGTGTCTGAGTGTCAGAGTGTCAGAGTGTTAGAGTGTCAGAGCGTCAGAGTGTCAGAGTGTCAGAGTCAGAGTGTCAGAGTGTCAGAGTATCAGAGAGTCAGAGTGTCAGAGTGTCAGAGTGTCAGAGTGTCAGAGTGTCAGAGTGTCAGAGTGTCAGAGTGTCAGAGTGTCCGATTGTCCGAGTGTCAGAGTGTCAGAGTGTCAGAGTGTCAGAGTGTCAGAGTGTCAGAGTGTCAGAGTGTCAGAGTGTCAGAGTGCCAGAGTGTGAGAGTGTCAGAGTGTCAGAGCGTCAGAGTGTCAGAGTGTCAGAGCGTCAGAGTGTCAGAGTGTCAGAGTCAGAGTGTCAGAGTGTCAGAGTGTCAGAGAGTCAGAGTGTCAGAGTGTCAGAGTGTCAGAGTGTCAGAGTGTCAGAGTGTCAGAGTGTCAGAGTGTCAGAGTGTCAGAGTGTCAGAGTGTCAGAGTGTCAGAGTGTCAGAGTGTCAGAGTGTCAGAGTGTCAGAGTGTCAGAGTGTCAGAGTATCAGAGTGTCAGAGTGTCAGAGTGTCAGAGTGTCAGAGTGTCAGAGTGTCAGAGTGTCAGAGTGTCAGAGCATCAGAGCGTCAGAGCGTCAGAGCGTCAGAGTGTCAGAGTGTCAGAGTCAGAGTGTCAGAGTGTCAGAGTGTCAGAGAGTCAGAGTGTCAGAGTGTCAGAGTGTCAGAGTGTCAGAGTGTCAGAGTGTCAGAGTGTCAGAGTGTCAGAGTGTCAGAGTGACAGAGTGTCAGAGTGTCAGAGTGTCAGAGTGCCAGAGTGTCAGAGTGTCAGAGTGTCAGAGTGTCAGAGTGTCAGAGTGTCAGAGTGTCAGAGTGTCAGAGTGTCAGAGTGTCAGAGAGTCAGAGTGTCAGAGTGTCAGAGTGTCAGAGTGTCAGAGTGTCAGAGTGTCAGAGTGTCAGAGTGTCAGAGTGTCAGAGTGTCAGAGTGTCAGAGTGTCAGAGTGTCAGAGTGTCAGAGTTTCAGAGTGTCAGAGTGTCAGAGTGTCAGAGTGCCAGAGTGTCAGAGTTTCAGAGTGTCAGAGTGTCAGAGTATCAGAGTGTCAGAGTGTCAGAGTGTCAAAGCGTCAGAGTGTCAGAGTCAGAGTGTCAGAGTGTCAGAGTGTCAGAGTGTCAGAGTGTCAGAGTGTCAGAGTGTCAGAGTGTCAGAGTGTCAGAGTGTCAGAGTGTCAGAGTGTCAGAGTGTCAAAGCGTCAGAGTGTCAGAGTGTCAGAGTCAGAGTGCCAGAGTGTCAGAGTGTCAGAGTGTCAGAGTGTCAGAGTGTCAGATTGTCAGAGTGTCAGAGTGTCTGAGTGTCAGAGTGTCAGAGTGTTAGAGTGTCAGAGCGTCAGAGTGTCAGAGTGTCAGAGTTTCAGAGTGTCAGAGTGTCAGAGTGTCAGAGTGTCAGAGTGTCAGAGTGTCAGAGTGTCAAAGCGTCAGTGTCAGAGTGTCAGAGTCAGAGTGTCAGAGTGTCAGAGTGTCAGAGTGTCAGAGTGTCAGAGTGTCAGAGTGTCAGAGTGTCAGAGTGTCAGAGTGTCAGAGTGTCAGAGTGTCAGAGTGTCAGAGTGTCAGAGTGTCAGAATGTCAGAGTGTCAGAGTGTCAGAGTGTCAGAGTGTCAGAGTGTCAGAGTGTCAGAGTGTCAGAGTGTCAGAGTGTCAGAGTGTCAGAGTGCCAGAGTGTCAGAGTGCCAGAGTGTCAGAGTGTCAGGCTCACTGGTAGCGGGGGAGGACAACGCTGCGTTCTTGTTCTTGAATATTCAAGGTGTCAGAGTGTCAGAGTGTCAGAGTGTCAGAATGTCAGAGTGTCAGAGTGTCAGAGAGTCAGAGTGTCAGAGTGTCAGAGTGTCAGAGTGTCAGAGTGTCAGAGTGTCAGAGTGTCAGAGTGCCAGAGTGTCAGAGTGCCAGAGTGTCAGAGTGTCAGGCTCACTGGTAGCGGGGGAGGACAACGCTGCGTTCTTGTTCTTGAATATTCAAGGTTTGAGGCCCTACAGGCAGAAGCGCAAGGTGGAAATGTTGAGGGAAAGGGCCTTGGCTGTTGGTGCGGGGCTGGTGGCCCTTGTTGAGACCCACCTAAACGAAGAAATCCTGGACGCTGAAGTTAAAATGGAGGGCTTCTGCCTGTTCAGAGCTGATCGAACAGCTGGAATAAAGAAGGGGGGAGTTGCATGCTATGTCAGGAATGACGTCTCTCGACATGCTACAGTCCTCTCTGCCGGCACAAACTCGGTGGTGGAGCACCTGGTCTTGTGGTTTGCCGGCCTGGGCTTGGCGGTGGTGATTGTTTACCGCCCTCCAACTTGTCAACAGGCTAACTTTGAGCAGGCAATTAGCCTTATATCCTCGGCGCTCGAATCTCTGCCACCTCCACTCCCCAGAATCGCTGTTATGGGAGACTTCAACTTTCCAACCATGTGCTGGGAGTCGGGTCATGCCTATGGGGGAACGAGAGAGTCAAGAGTGCAGAGCGAGTACCTCTGGAACTTTATGGAGAGTTTAGCCCTGGAGCAATACGTCCGCCTCCCGACCCGACTAGACAATGTCCTAGACCTGTTTCTAACAAACGACGATGAGTTTGTCAGACGGGTTGAGGTTGAGGAGACTATTATGTCCGACCACAGATGTATCCTCATATATGGTGACCTTGGCCTGGAGCGGCAGACAGCCTGGGACCGAGGAGCATCGGGAGGGTCGCTTGACTCTCTCAATTTTATGAGTGATCGCGTAGACTGGACTGGCCTGTCGGGAGCGCTGGGTGACATTGACTGGGATACACGTTTGGCTGGACGTACCCCCAACGAGATGTACGACGAGATCCTCGCTGTCTTGTCCGAGGTCTGTCCAAGATATGCCCCAACACGGAAGATTGGGGGGATAAACCCAATACCTAGGGACCGGAAGGTACTAATGAGAAAGCGCTCAAAGCTGCTTAAAAGAGTTGGGACGTTGGCGCGCTCAGGGACCGCCAGTGATGGCATCCTTGAGAGAGTGGCTGAGATCGAGAGGCAGCTCGAGGCGTCACATGAGGAAGAGGCAAGATCCTGTGAAGATAGAGCTATCGCCGCTATAAAAAATAACCCTAAATACTTCTACTCGTACGCCAGGAGGAAACTTTGCACAAAGTCGGTTGTGGGACCGTTTCGAGTCGACGGACGGAATGTGTGCACCCCTGAAGAGAAATGCGCTGTGATGCGCGCACAGTATGAGGCGGTATTTAGTCGGCCCAAGTTTGGGGAAGACGATGGCGGCTGGGGCCCGAATGAATGGCCGAGTACCACACCGATAAACCTCGTGGACTTTGAATTCAGTGAGCGAGACGTTGAGGAAAGCATTGGCGAGCTCTCACCCTCATCGGCGCCGGGTCCAGACAGTGTTCCGGCTGTCCTCCTATGCAACTGTAGAGTTGCCATCAGCAGGCCTTTGTTCCTGCTCTGGAGGGCATCACTGAGTGCGGGGTCCATACCTACCAAACTCAAGCTGGGAATTATTACCCCCATATATAAAGGTGGCGAGAAACACCTACCCCGGAATTATAGGCCGATCACGCTGACCTCCCACATTATAAAGATCTTTGAGAAAATAGTAGTGAAAAGGCTGGTGGGATATATGGAGGATGCTGAGTTGTTCAACCCGAGTCAGCACGGGTTTAGAAGAGGGAGGTCCTGCCTCTCACAGTTGCTCGAGCACCAACGGCACATCACGGAGGCCCTCGGTCGTGGTCATGCAGTGGACGCTGTATACCTAGATTTTGCTAAGGCATTCGATAAGGTAGACCATGGGATCTTGCTTAGAAAGTTGAGGGCTGCTGGCGTTGGTGGCGACCTGTGGAATTGGATCAGGTGCTTCCTTACTGGCAGAAAACAAGTAGTGGCCGTTGACGGATGCCGGTCAGCCGAGTCGCGAGTGATAAGTGGAGTGCCCCAGGGCTCGGTGCTTGGACCACTTTTGTTCCTGGTCCATGTCAGTGATATTGACGCCGGATTACTTCACTCCTGCGCCTCATCATTTGCGGACGATACAAGAGTTTTTAAGGAAGTGGCCAGCAAGCAGGACTGCGAGGCCATGCAGCAGGACTTAATCAAAATCTACGAATGGGCCGAAGTGAACAACATGTGCTTCAATGAGAGCAAATTTGAGCTCCTTCGTTGCGGTCACCATCCGGATGAAACCTTCCCCTACACAACTGCTGGTGGGGTGGTTGTGGAGAGGAGGTCATCAATCAGGGATTTGGGCGTGATCGTGGAGGACGGGGGAAGTTTCACAAAGCACATAGACTCGGTCTCAAAAAAGTGTCGAAGTCAACTCGGATGGATCCTCCGGACGTTTCGTGCCCGGGAAGCAGCGGCCATGATGACCTTGTATAGAGCGCTGATTTTGCCCCTGGCCGAATACTGCTGCCAGCTGTGGAGTCCAATTGCGACGGGGGAGATCCAGAAAGTGGAGGCAATTCAGAGAACGTTCACGTCGAAAATCGTCGGAATGGAGCGGTTCAACTACTGGGAGAGGCTCCAGAGGTTATCACTGTTCTCCCTGCAGCGACGACGAGAGCGGTACCTGATAATTTACACCTGGAAGATGCTGGAGGGATTAGTACCAAACTTTGTTGACCCGAGTCTGGCGTTGAGAATTAGACAACATCCCCGATTAGGGAGGTTATGTGTCGTTCCGCCATTCAACAACAGGGCTCTAGCCAGCGTGAGGACGCGCCATGAAAGATCTTTTTCGGTCATTGGCCCAAGACTCTTCAACTGCCTCCCAATCGAACTGAGGGAGTCCCGTGGGAAACTGGCTGCCTTCAAATCAAGGTTGGATAAGTTCTTGGCGTCGGTCCCGGATCGACCTCCGATACCGCATTACTACCAGCCTGCGGCGGGCAACAGCCTCCTGCAGCAGGTGGCGCAGCTGCGAGTGGGGGAAATGTAGCGGCGAGTCGTCGTTGAGGGCGGTGCATCAGAATGGCCCGGGCCTGCCAGGCCCGAACTACATCCCAGGAATCCCAGGAGTGTCAGAGTGTCAGAGTGTCAGAGTGTCAGAGTGTCAGAGTGTCAGAGTGTCAGAGTGTCAGAGTGTCAGAGTGTCAGAGTGTCAGAGTGTCAGAGTGTCAGAGTGTCAGAGTGTCAGAGAGTCAGAGTGTCAGAGTGTCAGAGTGTCAGAGTGTCAGAGTGTCAGAGTGTCAGAGTGTCAGAGTGTCAGAGAGTCAGAGTGTCAGAGTGTCAGAGTGTCAGAGTGTCAGAGTGTCAGAGCGTCAGAGTGTCAGAGAGTCAGAGTGTCAGAGTGTCAGAGTGTCAGAGTGTCAGAGTGTCAGAGTGTCAGAGTGTCAGAGAGTCAGAGTGTCAGAGTGTCAGAGCGTCAGAGTGTCAGAGAGTCAGAGTCTCAGAGTGTGAGAGTGTCAGAGTGTCAGAGTGGCGGCGACTCATCGTGGCCTGGAGCTGTGCTCCAAACTATATCTCAGGAATCTCAGGAATCTCAGGAGTGTCAGAGTGTCAGAGAGTCAGTGTGTCAGAGTGTCAGAGTGTCAGAGTGTCAGAGTGTCAGAGTGTCAGAGTGTCAGAGTGTCAGAGTGTCAGAGTGTCAGAGTGTCAGAGTGTCAGAGTGTCAGAGTGTCAGAGCGTCAGAGTGTCAGAGTGTCATGGTGTCAGAGTGTCAGAGTGTCAGAGTGTCAGAGTGTCAGAGTGTCAGAGTGTCAGAGCGTCAGAGTGTCAGAGTGTCAGAGTCAGGGTCAGAGTCAGAGTCAGAGAAAAAGCTTCAAGTTTGTTTTATTATATTCATTATTTTTAAAGTTTTTTACATCATTTAATAGACTTCTACATAGACACCATTAGTTGCATGAAGCACATCAAGACGGTACTCGATTTCTTGCCACGTTCACTGTAGCATAGCCTCATCAATAATATAATAGTGGCAATGGCATCAGTAATCCTAGGCTTTAGGTCAGTAATATCCCATCTCTTTGTTCGATACACGATATCTTTACCATAGCCCAATAGAAAGATGCCCAGGGGAGTGATATCTGGTGAACGTGGTGGCCAAGTAATTGGCCCATCCCTTCCAATCCACCGGTCTGAAAATGTTTGATTGAGTAACCCACGAACATGCAGTCCCCAATATGGTGGAGCACCATTTTGCTGAAAAATGATGGTTGTTTGAAGGTCATTCAGTTGTGGTGCCACATGTTCAGTTAAAAGGTTAAAGTAAATATTTGCAATAATTGCTGCCTCGTTGACGCAAAATGAACCAATTTCTGAGAATATGTAACTGCGAACAAAGTGGGAAATCGAGTACGTCTTGATGTGCTTCGTGCAACTAATGGTGCCCGTGTAGAAGTCTGAAGATAAGGTAAAGCAAACTTTAATAAACGTTGAGTACAATAGAAAAAATTTGAATAAAATATCCCATCAGTTGCATTTGTAATAGATTTTTTAAATGGTAAAGAGACTTAAAGGACACACTGTACTTCTTTCTCAATAAGAATTCTGCATTTTTTAGCTCAATTACATTAGAATGTCTAGAAAAATACAAACAAAGAGGCTTTTTGAGTTCTAAGAGTCACTGCAACATGCAGAAAGAACTGTTCCATCTGGTTGGAGCGTCAGTTGCTATCCTGAGTTTAGGTTTATCATTTCTGCTCTAAATTACTGTAAGCTCATCCTGAGCCACCGTAAAGTGATGAAAGTGGGTAGCCATGCGTCTTACCTTAGCAATGACGTGAGTGAGGGACTTTTGAGATGATAATCTATACTTGACGACTAATTGCAGATTATGCGCAGTGCAATCCACGTTGCACACAGCACTGCGTGAGGACCAGGGATTTCTTTATATTTACCTCTGAATTTCCCATCACAATATGGACGGCTTGCTCCAGATTCCATATTTCAAACATTTCATCGAATTTCTGCGACAGATGATCATCGAAATCATCGAAAACAGTAATCAGATTGGCGATCGTCAGTGGCTTACCGCAGGAAAGATTGACCATCTGGATATTGTTGTTTATGCTGTGACATATCAACGTCAAAGATACTCCAGCTGAAATATCAGATCATGTATCCATTATGAATGAGAATTTTCCGTCAATCAGACCTCAAAGTATATCCTTCACTTTATCTGTAACCATGCGCTATTATAGGCAAAATTTTGTAATAATGCCTTTGCATTATTTGGTATTGCGGATTAGTTTCAGCTAACCGTCTTATGAAGACAATATCCTCAACACGACTGAAAGACAGGTCGTCATAAACATGTCACAAATCTTTCGATCCAGAGACTTTGATCTGTGGTAATTGATATCATACAATTTAGCACTGTGACAGCGAGTATCTGATCTTTCATTTTGTCGTTTTGTTTCTTTCTCTATCAGGTTCAAATAAGTATTTTTTTATTGTTGAAGGTTTATCTTGTAATTCTTTTTCCATAAGTAATTCTTTTAATTGTTATTTATGCATGGACTTCAAGGGATTTTCAGGATACTCGTTCTATGTCCCTTACGAGAATAATTTTTTTTTAACTAGATCACATTATGCACTGTCCACAAATTCCTTCACAAAATACTTCCACTAGACGCAGCTTCTCTCCATTTTTGCCACCTTATCTTTGAGCCACCATGTAATTTTTGTCCATGTTTTTGCCGCCATGTCTTTACAGCCACCATGTCTTTGAGCAAGTACCACACTGGCTTTACCACGGAAATTTACTTTTACCAGAACAGTGCAATGAGCTTCTAAATTTAAGTGATGTTGTGCTTGATGAACATGAGATTGAAGAGTTGAATCTCGGGTGAAACTACCATACTATTTGTAGATTTAATCCTATTAAAAAGCAGCTTCAGTTGGAATTAGTTTATCAAAATATTCTCAACCTAAATCAGGCTGGATGTGTTTCTGTTGAACCGAATTTAGACGCTGCATTAATAGCTGAAAGTGCACGTAATAGAAGTACTCGTACAAATAAGGGTGTTACTCAGCTTCAACACCAGGCCAACCGCAACTTACGTTCCAACAGATTAATAGTCATACGAATAGCAGATAAATGCAATAAGCACGTACTGTTCAAGCATGATGACAACAAACAGAAATTAGATGATATACTCGCTGAGAGTAGAAAGTTAGAACAATTGCATCGGGATTCAACAGAGAAATGGAAGAAAAAAACTGAATGAACTCATATCTAGCGTTAGTGCTGTCCCGAATAACTATAATTTGAGAAAACGCGAAGGGCACTTTCAGCCCGGTTATGTTTACGGGAGTGCCTAAATCCATATGAATCCTAATGATCCTCCGTTGAGGCCAATTATATCTCAAATTGATGCCGTCACTTATCCCGTGGCTAAGACATGGAATAGAATTATAACGCCTTATAACGCTCACAGGAACACTCCTGATCGAAAGTTTGAGACCACTTGAAAATTTTTAAAAATGCCAACTTTCAGTGATAAATAATTAAATGCATTGAACTAGTGATCGGTAATTACTAAAGGTATAAGGTGAGAAAGACAAAAAATAACAATTGTAGCAATTTATTAAGAAATCAACACTTTTAATGAATAATGACTTTCAGTTGATCAAAATGATAAGACCGCATACAAGAAATTTTTCTTCAACGACGTTGAGGTGTGCAAAACTGCCGAATACTGCCTCCATTCATGTTAACCTCAAAAATTATTTGTGGCATACTAGAAACGAGGGCTTTCATGAGGGCTCGAGGAATGTTGTCCCAGCTCTTTAAGATGGCAGCACAAAGTTCTTTACTGACGCGAATTGTTTAACATTTCCATAAACATATCTCGCCATCCACCCCCAAACATTTTCTATTGGGTTTAAGGAGACCGTCTGAGTAAAAAAAAGTCCGTTATTTATGGATGGATTTCTCTGAAATTTTCACAGTAGGTGTGAAATGATGCAAAGATCAATTGTTATTTCGATAAAATTTTTGTATCTGCACTTTTTTCGAAAAATATGATATAATAGGAGTTTTTTAAAACCTATCTCCTTCTACAATTTTGAAGTTACAGAACCAGTACTTCGTTTCTAGATTGCTCATATTTCTATATAACCATAAGCAATAGGGAATTTCGATAACTTCTTTTTGTGGATTTTGGGAATTGAAAATAAAAAAAATTGACTTTTTCTTCATTTTTTTTTATGTCGTGTAATTTTCAAAATAATAAATGTATCCAAAAATGTAAATACTTATCGATACTCCTTGCTAAGCCCTATCGAATGGTATATAAATCATTCTTGTAGCTCTAAGACTGTGGAAGAAGATACATTTGAGCAACCAATTATCATGTTTCCAGAAAAACGTGTTTTTCACAAAAAAAAAAAGTTTTTCTTTTTATCTTTTGACCTACAGAATTTTATACAATGAACTCTTGAGCGTTTGTAGCTTTTTTTAAGCTCCTTCGATTGATATAATTTACATTGCTGTAGCTCTGTAACTCTGGAAAAATATACAACACAAGACAATACGTGTAATTCTTCAAAACAACCACTTTTTTTACTTTTTTATTTTTTTTCCGACCAAAATACTTTTTTTTCAAGTCAACTCCTCTGTTTTGTAGCTCTTTTCAAGCCCTTTGAATTGGCGTGCTCGCCATAGCCGTAGCTATGATAATGCAGCTGTCATCGAGCTATGAATGAAAGCTGCAGTATCATAAATACGGCAGAGCAGCTAAATTCTGAAATTGTCAAAAATTATAAAAAAATATTAAAATGTTTCGTTTGTATAACGGAAGCACTTTGAGTAGCCCATGAACGAACTATATTGCCATTCCCGCAGAGAAACACGCTCAATTGACCCCAATAATGAGGGGGGGAGGGTTCAAGGTCACCCCCCCCCCATCGCTTTCTCCCCCTCTGGTGGGCGCACTATTCGGAGTAGACGTAAACGGAAAGTACCAATGGAAGCGCAAGAAAATCCTCTATAAGATGCATATTAAAACAGAAAATCAACATATATCCCGATTTCTATCAAGACGGTACCCAGACGGCCTCCTTAAGTTCGGCGAACACGCTGGATGACGCAAAACAGTGACCCCATTTTCTTGAAAGAAAGTCGAAATCTGGCGGGCGGTGTGGACTGCTGCATTATCCTCCTGAAAAATCCATTGATCACAACACAGACTAGGACCCTCTGCTTACAAAGATGATCTTTGCAGCATTCCGACGTAACCAGCAGCTGTTTGACGACCCTGCACCTCCTGAAGCTCCATGGACCCTCTGTGGGAAAATGCGCCCATACCAAAACGGGGCCTCCACCACTATGTGGCGTGGAAAACATTTCAGGAGGGATTTCTTTGTCATGCCAGTACCGTTGGAAGCCATGAGGGCCATCCATATTGAATTTTTTCTCATCAGAAAACAAAACTTGAGACGATTTTTCAACGTCCCATGTTTGGTGCTCACGAGCAAACTTTAAACGGGCCACTTTGTGACGTTGAAGCAACTGAGGACCTTGTAGACGCTTTTTGTTCTTCATGCCGTTTTGTCATAAGTGCCGCCTGATCGTTACTGTACTGCAATCAGCATCTGTGAGGGCCTTAATTTGCTTGGAAGACCGTCCTCTGTCTTGAGAAACCACCCGTTTTATTCTTCTACCCAATGCAGGTGAAATTTTTTTCGGTCTACCACTATATTTTGCTGTTCCATAATTCTCTGGGTCCTTTAGGAAGTTGCAAATTACAGTTTTACTGCGGTGAATCTCAGCTTTGATTGCGCGTTGCGACAAGCTTTCCTTATGCAGTTCAACATTGTTGTACCACGATCAAATTCGGAAAGTTTTCTTGTTTTGGGCATGGTGAAACTTTTACGCTATCAGTGCCAACCTGTAACTAATCAAAAATGCCGGAAATTACCCTTAAACTAAACTTTTTTTTACCCTGGTCTTATAATTATGATCAACTGAAAAAGTCATTGTCCATTAGCAGTGTTGATTTCTTAATAAATTGTTACAATAATTATTGTTGTTTTTTGTCTTTCTCACCTTGTACCTTTAGTAATTACTTATTCCCAGAAGAATGCATTTAATTATTTATCAGTGAAAAGTTGCCATTTTTCTAAATTTTCAAGTGGTCTTAAACTTTTGATCAGGAGTGTATATGCTCAAATCGAATGATGAATTTGTTGCCTTATCACTTCGTAAAACACCTAGTGGCATAATAGCATCACTAGACGTTGAATACTTGGTCACCAATGTACCGGTTTCTGACGCAATTGAAATAATCTTAGAATGTGGATATAAAAGTGAAGAGCTTTCTCCTCCTAATCTGCTTCCTCGTAATATCTTGAAGCAACTTCTCACAATCTGTACGACTGAAGCTCCGTTTCGTCACATTGACGGCGGCTCGTTTTCCGCCAGGTAGATGGTGTTGCAATGGGCTCCCATTTACGGCCCACGTTTGCTAACTTTTAAATTTCTCATGTTGAAAACTAGGTGTTGAACTCTATGCCTGTTAAGCCACAATGTACAGCAGATACGTTGATGATATTTTCGTAGAAGTGGGGAGTGTTGAACAGTTGGATACCTTAAGTGATTTGATGATGAAAAATTCGGTATAACGTTTCACGTATGAGCTGGATGTACAAGGGAAGTAACCATTTTTGAATGTATTGGTTGAATCTTCGCAGGATGCTTTCCAGAGGTCCGTGTACGTTAATCTTTTTCATGCGGGAGAAACAATTAATTATGTTTTTGATTCTCCACAGGTATGTAAAGAAAGCGTTATACATACTTTATTAAATAGAGCTCATAAAGTGTGCTGTAGCTGGGCAAGTTATCATTCAGAAATCGAGTTAATAGACTCTTAATAAATAACAATTTTCCTAATGCTCTGGTTGACTGGATAATTATCAACTTTTTAACAGAATTTTGACTAGTGAGAATAGTCCTGGACCTTGTACACGTCATGTAAATGTATTTCATGGAAATCAAATGCACAAGAACTACAAAATTGACGAACGAGTTTTCAGAAATATATTTAAAAATTTTGTAAAGCCTCTAGATCCGGAAACTGATATTGAAGTACGTGTATATTAGGAAAATCGTAAAATCAGTGATCTCATTGTAAAGAATAATATTAAAAGATCCAGGGCGGTGATCTAGAGAAAGCCATTATGATTTATCAGTTCAAATGAGACAGAAGAGAATGCAAGTCTCTTAATAAAAGTTACATTGGTATGACTAGAATGACCCTGAAACAAAGATTAACTGCGCACGAGTACCGGTGTTCTATTTTTAATCGCTTTCGTGTCTATCATAGTTCTAAGCCCTCGAATTAAGATCTTCATTCAAATACCGAAATTTTATACCATTTAATTGAAAAATACCTTATTAAAATAGCAGCAGCATAAAATATTCATAAATTTAAACTGGCCCTCAATGAAAATACTACCGATTTTTTTATCTAAAACTATTCAATAGAACTGTAGCTTAGAAGTTTGAAAACCTCGCTTGATATTGTTCATTTTGTCCTTGCCACTCGTACCGTAAATATCTAACTCTGTTCAATTTCAACTAGTCATCTAGTGATCAGTATTCGTATTGTACAAATTCATCGTCTCTAGTCCTCTTTCAAAGTGATCTGTGTTAGTTTTTTTATATCGTCTGATTCTATTTTGCATTTGATTTACACTTTTATTATTGTGACTGTAAAATTTACTCTGTATTTTCCCCTCTGATGATGACGTGCGTACACCGAAACGTTGCTTCTTATAAATGGACAGTGATATCGAATTGAGTAGCGAGTGTTTTAGTCACTATGGTAAGCAATTTTTTTCGTCTTTCAACGCGAGATGAACTGGAAAAATTCCGTGAGGTTGAGGAATTGGAAAAGAAAGAGTTAATGTTTGTTATTAAGCTTGACTTCCGAAGTTTTTCATTATTGGTTTCGTGGAAGTGGTATAAAAGTATCAGAGTATCTGTACAGATCCTTCATTTTTTTTTGGACGCCGATACCGATTCCGATTCTCGATAAAAAGGCTGATACTGCCGATACCGACACTATTGGTACATCTCTAGTGCGAAGTCTTTTCTTTGTTGATTGTCTGCAAATTTTAAGAATTGTGTTATTTTAATTTCATATGGAAACAATTTACAAGTATTTTGTTAGGATGTGTTGCAATGATCTTCATCAAATTCCTAGTGGATTCGAACGTTGTTTAGTCGACGTTTTTAAATCTGCTGCAGCACTTAATGAAACATGTTGAATTGCACATCCGTTTCGAACCGATCTCGGTGTGTCCAAGCGTTCTTTGTCTGCTGTTCAGTCGAAATCTCTGGATCTTGAATTTATTGCAATAATGCAGTGTTTGGAAGCCTTTGATGATTAATTATTTTTACTAAGTCCCTCTGCACTGTAACTAACGATCCATTGTGAGAGAATTAACTTTTCACAATTTTTGCTCGTCGGCCCTCGCAATATTTCGGCATTTTTGGGACATGATAAGTGCTTAAATTTTAATCACACAACATCCTTTAATTCCGTATTATCAGTACAGAATTAGACTTGAAAATTTTCTATTTCCTTTCGTATGTAATACATATTCATAGCTCTGTAAGTTATCGTGTAAGGAGTTCAAAATAATGAAGTGATTCGGGCTTCCTCTTTGCTAGAATAATATGAGCAACTCCTTGTTTGATGTAGTCTAATTTGACTTTGCCAATTTACTCTGTGGCCACAAATATCAATTTATTGATGAAGTTTTGCCTGAAAGTAAAGGTATCGTTCATCATGCGCTCGTCTTCGTACACCGCATTGCAGGTCGAGTTTGGGGCACGCGCCTGCTGGCTTGCAGTTGGTAGGCCACAGGTGAGAGCTGGGGGCAGGGGGCTTAGTGAGTACATACAGTAGGTGTGGAGTGACTGGCAAGGGAAAAGATGCGTGGAGATAATGAGATAATTTGTTCACCGCGCTTAGGTCAACAAAACACCGAAGTCGAAATCATAAAAACACATACATGTTAAATCAAGAGAAGCAGCGTATTGTCCTTTTTTAATGTTGGACTTTATACAGTGCAGCCTGTCCCCAGATTACCTCCTAGCAAAACGAATGACAAAAGGCACAGCCAACCGCAGCATTCAGGTGCCAGAGGGGTGGTGTACAAGGAAGAATAAAATAATGCATGTTAGTGTGAACTGTAGTTCTTACATTTTTGGGCAACAGTGATTGGTCAACTTTTTATTATAGATCGAAAATGGGATGTAATAAAAAATACGCCTTCGAGCTCAAACATTTAGAATATAAAATGTTTAATACAGGGTGGCGCATAATTAACGCACACCTAATTCCAATTCATCGTTGCGAGCCAAAACTAGGTAGTTTACGATCAGTTACGGCCTCACTGTTTAAATAATTGTGGCCTCGTCTCCAAGACTGATGAGGCGGTGGTGATGCAGGGATGCCTCCGCGTGGAGGTGTGATACGGAGGAGGAGAAGAAAAGGGTGTGTGAAGCCCCGTACAGACCTTGCGTTCCCATAGTGCCTGTGATCGTCGCAGTGGCGTTGCAAAAGAACCGCTCCTGACTAGACTGGCTTGACTGACTGCATTAGCAGTCAGTTATCATTATCAGCTGTCTAAAAAATGATTTAGATCCTTAATTGGTATTCATACATGGTTATCGTAGTACATGAGAGGGGATGGATGTTTAATAACGACGATGCGCTGTGCGAAGCCGCGGCCGGAGACTATAGCCGCGGAGAGATCGAGGAGCGCTACAACCTTCATCAATGCCTTCCGCAATCCCACTGACTGGCCACGCATACGACATGAATCGGGTACGCTCAACTTCGAGGTGAGCATGAAAAATCTTCTTCCGTAGCGGTCGGAGAGCCATCTGCAGTTCGTCTAAGCGGCATCAAGCTCTATGCTAACGCAAGGTCTGGACGGGGCTTTACTTATGCGCCACCCGGTATTTATAGAATACAATGGAACATGACAACAGAAACGGGCCTAGAGGCTGATTCTCTATTGTGTTAGGTTGGTGCAAAAGTAAAGTTCTATTTTTAGAACCGGGTGCATAAAATTAGACTTAATAATTTTTTATGTTATGATATTAGTGTAATATATTCTTTTTGAATAGACCGAACGATTTTCTTTCAGATTATCTAGATTACATTCACGTTTTTCACAAATATTTGCGTCCATTTTTGTCCCATCTGAAGATCACATACGAAACATTCTATTGTACGAGTTTCGTAACGGTGTCGGTAACGCGTTGAACGATACAGGGTGATCAAACATGAATAACAATTTTGAATATTACATAATCTGATAAACTAAACAAAAAACTAACATCGCCGACGTTTTTCCAGCTCTCCACATAGGGAGGTTTTATCATTCCGTAGATATGATTCAGGATGCATGGCATATGTTGCTGTCTCAGTGTCATTTAATACTACTCGAGTTTAAAAATGGCTGCCCCAGCACACCAGCAGTTCAGCTTCGGGAAAGATTCTCCCTTCTCCATCCTTTAGAATGATGAACTTGGGTTCTTCGGCAGAGAAGGGAGAATCTTACCCGAATCTGAACTTCTGGTGTGCTGGGGCAGCCATTTTCAAACTCGAGTAGTATTAAATGACACTGAGACAGCAACATATGCCATGCATCCTGAATCATATCTACGGAATGATAAAACCTCCCTATGTGGAGAGCTGGAAAAACGTTGGCGATGTTAGTTTTTTGTTTAGTTTATCAGATTATGTAATATTCAACATTGTTATTCATGTTTGATCACCCTGTATCGTTCAACGCGTTACCGACACCGTTACGAAACTCGTACAATAGAATGTTTCGTATGTGATCTTCAGATGGGACAAAAATGGATTTCAAATTATTATTTCAAATTTATTCAAAATATTTCTCAAAATATTAAAAATTTCCATCGACTTTGAACAAACCATTAATAGGTAAAAGAGGCCTGAAGAACCGGGAGTAGTTCCCTAGTCTTAAACGCCAACGCTAACCAAGGAAATACTTACTTTAGTTAGTTAGCTTGATTAGGCATGAGTCGCACTTTATTGCTCGAATTTCAGTAATGTCGAGTCTCACATAGAACACCAGATGAACAGGCTAAATAACCGAGAGAGCAGGCGGCGGACAGGTTTTCAAAGGCTGAGAGATCGTCGACCGAAGACTCCTCCCAGCGGCACTAGAGCTACAAAGTCAGCTTCGAGTATATGATGTGGTTTCAAGTCCTTCGTCAATGGCATGCCTAATTCACAATCCGTGCTGAAGCATAGAATTCATTACATACATCTTACAATGCAAGTGAGACAGCAAAATCTTTGCAGAACATTCATGGGGATGATGTAGTGAATGAGTGTAGTTTCAGGAGGTGGTTTTCTCATGTCCGAACATGTGATTTCCCTTTAAAAGATAAGCTAAAGAAAGGTAGTCAAAGAACACCTGATTCCGATCAGTTGAATGTTCTTGTGTCCAAGAATCTTGTGACCACTAGGGAGATTGCACGACAGTTAGGCGTGGCCTATACAACCTGTGTCTGATTTCCATTTGTACCGAGGACCACAAACCCATTTTGGTGGACTTAGGTCAACAACGAGAGAAGAAATTTAAAAAGAGTTACCGTAAATCTGTATTTTTATTATAAGCCTACAGAATTTTAAAAGCGAAGCATTAATAAGCTTGATGATAAGTTGAATGTGGTCATTGAAAGCAATGGAGAGTATTTTAATGAATAAGTATTTCCAAAATCATTGGCTGCTTCATTTTCACGTATGACCTTCAAATCGTACATAACTTTTGTTCCAGCCTGATAGATGCAAAATAAAATATAATAGTGTGTACTGCCTAAGTCAGAAGTCTTAAGATGAAGTGTTCAATATATGTGGAACAGAATGGCACATGATTACAGAAACGAGCCATATGGCCGGTTCAAGGGTTATCTCTACGTCCCGTGTACAGAGTTATCTCTACGTCACCAAACAAGCACAGGGCCCGAAGAAACAAATTTAGAGTCTTCAGTTTCTACGCACAAGCACTAGTACAATCATTATGCCACACTATCCCTTCACGCAGGTGTGACACATGGTGTGGTCCCATGACTTGACAGCTATATCACATTATTAATAACATTTGAGCCTAGATAATCTTCTCACAACATGTTGACGTTAAAATGGGATGATGCTAATGAAATCGTAAATATATATATCGTATTAGGGACATAATTTTTTGATAATGCCAACTAAATTACGCAAATCGTTTTTTTTTCAAATCTTCATAGCATTTTATCTAGTCCTCATACTTTAGAATAATGGGAGATTACCGAGCAGTCAAGTGGTCAAGACGATTTGAACGTCTTCGCTCTGCCGTGAGACAATATTTTCTAAGAGCTGGTTCCGAATTTTGATCGTTTGAATGGAAAATATTTTCTGACATGAGCTCTCTTGAAATTATTTCTTACTAATTTTCGGCTGCTATTTCTGGTTTGGACATTTTCCTCAGAGCTTAAAAGCTCTTCTGGGATAATATCATTAATACCATTAAGGTATTGGTAGGTTTCTATCCGTCGACCTCGCAATTTAAGTTGTTCAGGGGCAATGAGCGTAGTCAGTTGAAGACGTCGCTCACAGCTGAATTTAAGCAGTTTTGGAGTCGCTTATGTAGCTTTACGATGAATTCTTTCCATTTTGTTGGCACCTCGCCGAGGGATAGCGAACCAGAGTTGATGTGCGGTTTCAAATTTTTCAATGTTAAAATTTATTTGGTAGACTTAGGTCCATTGGAGAAGACTGATAAGGTCTACTTGAATAGCAAATCTGATTCGCTAAGTGGACGTCATATGAAAAATTTTTGTGTTTTCCGTGAATTTGTTAATTTTACTGATGATTCCGAGGTCAAGGTTGTTGGTAAAGATGATGAAAAGTACTGGGCCAAGAACTCCCATTTGGGGAATGTGTGAAGTTAGTGTTTTATCTCTAAATTGTTGCGAACCGCTTCTCTTTGAGTGCAAAATTGAGCACGCTTCGTATCTACAGAGAGTGGTGCCCTTGATTACTACTGGCTTCCACTTTGGCCATAACTTCGTTTTGTTTCTGCAAGGTGTCCAGTAGTTCCGTAAAACTGCTGCGTTTTTCCTGCAGCATGAGCGAGGCATCAGAAAACAAATTTTGGGTTTGGAGACGTTTTGTTATTCAGGCTATGAGCCCGAATATCTTTCCCTCGTTACTGATAATAGATGTCACTTAAAATGGGCTATATTCATTGGCGGGTCTGTTGGTTCAATTTTTTTGAAAATTAGTGATATATGATGGGTTTCAGTCTTGCAGAACTAACCCATTACGAACGATTGAATACGTTCACTGTAAGGGTTCACTGAAAACGTAAGGTTTTTCTTCAAGTATATAGAGCTAGGTCGTCAGGTCCGCTCGATTTGTATGAGTTCAGGAGATTGAGTTCTTTTTCGCATTCTTCAGCCGAGATCATGTCGTTTGTTTAAGCAAGTTACATGTTCAAGGTTTGAGGTTTTAGAATTTCAGTTGAATTCTTTCTAGTGAACACTCAGGGGTAGGACGCATTCTAAATTTTATCTCTACTTTTGTCATATTTTTGGACTTGGAAGGACGCGTCACACATTTCCATTTACATGGTTGAAAAGCCATTATTCCTTTAACATCTTAGTGAATTATGTAAAAAACACGAACACGTTTTGTGGTGATAGGAAATCATTTCCGAGCACTGTAAAATTAAATTTAATAAAAATTCTTGATTCAAGTAGAAACTCAATCCCGTAGCACGAAAATTAAACCTAGACTAGATTAGACTAGGCTGGACTAGGCGTATAAGAAGATTTCCGCTAAAGTACATTTGTGTGTTTTTAAAAGTTCAATTTGAACGCTAATTCAAAACTAAAAAGGAAAAAGACAATTTATTTGATTGTGTCACAATTTTGTGCCCCGAGTGGTCTGCTCGACAGTAATTTCGACTGGAATCTTGAGATCGATGTCAACTCATGATACCCTAAAGACGAAGTAAAATCCTATGGGATGAATGTAAACCAACCCAGAAATAACAGGACATTTCGACGAGAGCTTCCAATTATGCACCCCGAAGAGGAGTCATTCATTTAAGCTCCACATTCTGAACTGATTGAAATATGCCAGAGAACATCAGGCAAGCCATTATCGCGTCGGGATAATGACTTGTTGTCAAATGTGACTAAAATTTAAGTCTCAGGATGAGAGAACATGAGCCGTGTATGGCATGAAGAGGGAACCGTATGCGCTTACAAACATCGTTCCTAAGGTGACTTTTGTATTATAAAAAACATGAAATAAACGCTACATAACAGCAATTGTTATCAAAAAGTTACAAGTACAGCTGTGCCAATATGCACGTGCATATATGCAAGCGCATATGAAATTATGCGCGCATAAAATATGCGGCTTGAGGTTACATATATGCGGTTTCGGAGTGGCGCATGCACAGTACTTGCATTTATATGCAAACAATATGCGATCAAGTCTTGCACATGCACTGCGGAATGACCGACTTCAGTTAGTTAGAACTTGTTTGATGTTGTAAATATTGAACTCTAAGGTTCAATAAATTCAATACAATAAATTCAATACAATAGTGTGCAATATTTAGAATATCGAGCATTTACTACTAATAAAGAAAACATGAAAATATGATTACATAAGATTTCAAAATAAAACAAGGCTTAACCATTGTGGTTAGATTTAATAATGATGTACTTTTTAATGTTGTCAAATAGGACACTTTTTTTCCATATCGGCATAAATAATTTTTTATTGCGAAAACACTCTTTCTACACCGTACATCAGCGAGCAAATTTAAAATTCTTCATGTCAGATGGAAAGAGGTAACCAACTACTTCGTTGGTCAACAAATTTGGTTGGTTGGTCTTCGTTCTTCAACAGGACAGCCACGCAAAATTGAGTTGACATCCTTAATCATGGGAAGATCTTCTCGTGCTGGCAAACTAGAAAAAAAGTTTTATTCCAATCAATTAAACATGATAAATATCATCTTGTACATTGGTTTTCAAATGCCGTATTACTATAGCACCAGGACGGTTACTCCCCCGTCGAGCCGGTATCCATTTCAGATATTTGGGTAGAGTGGGGTATTGTGTTTGAGTTTTCCTTTTACCCAACGGGGAAAATCGCCGCAAAGCGCCGGAGTTCGAACCCTCGACACCTTCACGGATGGGTACGTTCTCAACCACTCAGCCACGGCGAGCACTAAAAGTTAGTTTCGTACATTAAATGAGACATGGGGGTTAAACTACTAGCTTTCGGTGATTTTATAGAAGAAGAAAATGGCTCAATATCGGTTAACTTTATGCTGAACCAAAAGGATTATCTTCGTTATTCATGTCTATGAAGTTGCAGCAGATATTTTGATAATAACAATGTATACTCTTATTAGATTGCACGACAAACCTACCGTTTTCCGTCAATAAGTAAAATACAGATTTCTATCCCGAAAGTCATATTCTGAGAATTCATTTTCTTAAGTATTATTCCTTACACTTTGGGGTACTTTGGAATGGTGTAACTAATAAAGATTGGTAATCATTAGAATACTACAAAAAATTTGTTCATTTCTTTAATCATCATCATATTGTCCAATACATCTGTAAATTTAAATACAAAAATTAATACAAAATTTTGCGAAAAAGTTCTCATAATCTTCCTCTAGGTACTCTCTCTCATTCCAGACATCCCACAAATACCGAACATTTGCATTAGGTTTTGAATAACCAAATATTGCAGGAATATTCAAATCAGCATATAATCTCTAAATTTCAATTGCAGATTTGAATGTCCTTATGTAAGTCCAGAAAGCGAAATCACTGTAATGATGCAAATTTTGGGAATTTGTGTCATATTCGGAATTCGAAGGATTACCTTACAGAGTTCTTTCTCATTTTTTATGAGCAAGCAGAGCACAACAAAGGTAGTTATTATTAATTCACTAAACGCATGTGTTTCGGGAATTGATACAAACTTCACAGTTGCATTTCCACTTTATCACATTGTACGTCTAGGTAGGCCTATGGGTAGAACAAAACAAGGAAACTATAACTAGGTGTACAAAAACTATTACACCATGCAATTCTTAAAAACTTCAAACTCCAATAAATTCAGTTCGGACACCTCTATTGTATTTTATTTATGAACCAAATTTAACTGAAGAACAGGTCAAGTAGGAAACCTGGGCATCAGGTACTGAACATAGCGCACCGGGTAAAACTTGAGACGTTGCTTTAACAACTGATAGTGTGTATGCGAGAGGTAACATCAATGTACAAAATTTCTGGTCTTAATAACCAATTTGCAGTCTCACATTAAAAAAAATCGAATTACAACATTCGTACTACAGCATATATGCAATGATATCGTGCATATGCAATATGCATTTTGCATATTACATCTGTTATATTGCATATGCAAAATTGCACATGTGATTTTGCATATGCACAAGATAATTCTTTGCTGTGCATAAAACACTCTGCATATCTCTTGGCGTGCATATGTGCAAGTTATGCAATGGAACAGCTCTAGTTATAAGTTATACAAGTTAAAAAGTTATAAAAGATCAGGCACCCGAAACATCTACAATAAATGAGATCACTTGAACTCGGCACCAGGACGACATCGAACACCCCTCATGCTAATTAGTCGTTCACACCTATTTTGGCCTTTGAGTGTGCAGATGGAGCAAACAGGCAGCACTAGGGAGGTCATCGCATGCATTGATAACACTTCGAATGACGTCTAGTTCTTGCACTGACCTCAAAACGCAGGTATTCACACTGCGTTTCAAAGCAACGCTTTGAAATATTTTTCGCGGGACTAAATCAATGCCGGACAGAACGTTGGGGATAATTTAAGACGATACCAGTGAACTGACTCACCAAGCTTTAACGAGTGCTAACACAGTAAAAAATAGTGGATCATTCCTAATGACTTGATTAGAAAGTAACATTGACTGTTTTATAATAACTTTCGAAGTTAGGGGCCCACGCGCTGACTACGAGTCCTAAGTTGCTTTTAATTTCATATTTTTATATTTGAATGGAAAACTATCTAAATTAACTATTCAAAATGATGTACATGACTAGAAAGAAGCTCGAAAAAATATACGACGAAATAGATGTGTTCTTATGAAGAAAAGCGACAGACTAGCATCAAGAAGAATTTTTAAACACGTACACAAAACAATAAAAATTCTCTACCCTATATTACAAGCGTTTCAATGACCGTAACACTCCCACATCACCGTGTTGTTGGACACCTCAGTTACATCAAGCGACTTCATTTTGAAGTTCACTAAATTTTCAACTCAGAGCTGATCTGACTTGTTTTTCGGCACCTAAATATCTGTTCGACGAAATAATTACAATGTTTCCTCGATGCTCTCTGGAATGTGAATTTTAGAAAATTGCTTCCTTATAATTTAGACTTGAGAAAATAGGAGCACCGCATGAGTGAAGAATGTTCTGGTCAGTGAGGGCTGGTGCTGGTGTAACCTAAATTGCAACATGCCCTCTCACTGGGGATACAAATTTTGTTCATTTGCGTCCTTAGTGCCTTCGTCACGTTATGTGTTGATGAGAAGTTATATTATTAATACTACCCATCGTACACGACGGCTAAATCACCGAAGACCGAGAAATCTTTCTCTCCTTCTCAGTCCGTCCCTAGTTATGTGAAGTATTGAGTAATTTACTCCTTGAAACTAATTTTCCGTTAAAAATACGTTCAGGCAAAAGCACCATTTTGTTTTCAATCACAAAAATGCGACAGAGAATCTCGAAACTGACACCTTTTTGTAAGAAAGTGCTCAATTTTCAATCAGATGAAAATCTCTCCCATCGAGAGCTACGATTAAAGAACCGGTAGCATAGTCTTGTGTCACATTCCAGCTGTCAATCATACTCGGTAATCAATGGGCATAAATTTGAGACGTGAAATGTGGTCTAGGTTTTAAAAATGAGATAACTTTCTGTTGTGTGACTAGCAGGATCGCCGTGTCTGGCTAGTGATATTTATTGATGTTAATTAATACACAAAATGCCAGTGTTCCACGAAAACACCATCAATACATATAAATCAGTGCTACATTACGTGACATAGAACTAAATTAACAAAAATTCGTCATTTATATTAGATGCAAGTCGTATAACATCTTACACATCCTCACGTATACATTTATACAGTTTTATAATCCATGGAAATTTATTTATTCTCTATTTATTTACAGCGTCGTTCGATTTCCAAGTGTGTGCTCAAGCTATGCCTAGATGACCTGGACCAAGACGTTGTTTTAAGAAGTAACTTTCCAGGACTTATGCCTTTCAAAATGTTGTGCGTGGAAGCTGGCACTGACCTGCATCCAAAAACAATAAATTTTTGGCTAAGATTTTATGAACATTTAAGCTGGATACGACGCGTTATGAATACGATGAGGTTCACTTAGTTTTTTCCAATTCATTAACAGAATAAATACGAATTTTCAAAACATTCTCAGTAGAGAGGGGGTATCACTAAAGGATCAAAACATTCTTTTTCCTAAGAGAGCGATTTTCCGAAGCATTTTCTGATCAAGTAAGTAGATAGTGAGAGAAGTGTGATAAATGTGAACTTCTCAATGTTTGGATTCAACAGCAATTATTCGGGTCTTCTATTTCTGAAGCGTAAGATGAATTTTCAGCGAAATCTGTACTTGCGGGAAAAATTTCGATGGGGATGAGAACAAGTATATTATAGGACGCCTGTGAAAGCACGGAATCGTGGCAGCGGTCATGAGGCTGGATTTTAAAACAATTTACTTCTATGAACTCGCAGCGGTGACTGATGGGACGTTCACTTGTTCCACCGACTTGGTTATATCACGTGTAATTTTCCCGGCAAAGATCATTATGATTTTTTTAAAATCTCTGACTTGAGAACTTTAGCTCGGTAACATGGCACGCATAGCATAGTCAAATCGACGAAATTTTCGTTGACAGCGGCGGTGCGGGCACAGACGCTCCCTTCGGGGCAAGGTTGGAAAGGGCTTTGTGGCACTCTGCAACAAAACATCAAAAATGAAAATAAGCAGTAACATTTATCATGTATAAGTTTTAAAGAAACAGCAATGCATCCTACCTAGATATGCTTAAATCGCCTAAAAATCTGAAGCTAATTTGCATTAGGACTTTAGGTGATTGTTTTTTTAGTAAAGAATTTCAACAGAAATTGCTTTACTGGGGTTCGTTCCCTAATAGTCACTCATAGAACTGATATAATGTAGCGAACATCCTATCGTACCAAAATGATATGCATCTACGAGTTACAGAGTGGGTAATGGTCAGCTCATCAGTATTTATGGTGCGATATTAGGAAAGTATTTCTAAATTAAAAACTTGCCACATCATGTAAAACAGTATTTTTTCATTCGAGGATGAAATGAAACTTTTTCACTGGGACTCGAGAGAGCCACGCAACTTCCTCACACAACTTTTTGCTTTAGTCGACCACCTGACTCAGTTGTTGGTGTTGCGAGTAGGCAATGGATCTATTCCTTTGCTGATGTTCGACACGAATGTTAGAAAATTAACAATATTGAATTTTTTTAAGGAATTTCCAAGGTAAACTCTAAATTGAATACGAACCATGAATTGAGAGTGATTAGAAAAAACTCGAAGTTCAAATACTGTTGCCCACATTTTTATTTTGCTGACTAAAACGACTGAAAAGGGTTAATCCACTCTTACTGTCTATAAAACGTGACTCGGATTTTATTTCATCGACTGAATTATCAGCTACAGGACCGTGATTAAACTTTAAAGTAAGAAATATTCCCAATCAATATTTCAGGTTCTTGATTGGAAAATAAAAAAGTAGCAGCTCTTATGGACTCATGTGAATTATTTCGATCATAAATAGAAGATACGCAGATTTGAGAGACATCACCACCGTGAAGGAATTTGAAGCATCCATGCAGCTGCTACGTGAGAAGGTGATCCAGGTTCAACGAAAAGACAAGTTGAGGTCCAGACAAAGTTCCTCAGACACCAAATTCTCGGGGATCTACTCGGGGACTGGCCTCAAGTTACTCTCTTTTATCTTTTAAGCTTAATGGAATTACTGAAAATATGAAAGAATGCAGGACACAAGTGGCTCGAGTAACGCGTTCTTTTGTCGCAGTTAGTCGTACCATCTGTCTACCGTTCACCTATCACTCAAGTTAGTTAATTTATGGGAACAAATTTACAATATTGTTATGCGTTACATTTTGAAAGATCTAAAACGACATTATTTGTATGCATTTTTACTTATTCATAGGACTGCGGTTGTTGCAAAACGAGAGTACAGTTTTACACCTGAAGGTAGTCGTACTCCGTAAACTTAAAGAAGAATATTTAATTTAATTTTCGGTCCCATAGATGTTATTATAATGATTTTTACCCAGATTATTCTCACAACTTTTCTAGGGGGCTTACTCTTGATATTTTCGTACGTATATCTGAGTCCAAAACACATAGGAGTCCATTTAACATGGAAGACTGTTACTTCAATACACAAGTGGATCTCTTATAAAGTGTGCCGTGTGTTCAACACTTTCCGAATTCCCCACATCACAAACCTCTTATTTTCTAATATCAGCTGTGTTAAAAACACATGCGTAGCCACATTACTTCATCTACGTTGGATATAAACAGGAGTATAGGCTCATCTATTTGTGATTTTCACTATTTCTCACATGAATGTCATAAATCTCTGAAACGATTCGTGAAATATTTTCCAAATTGTTCATATTTCCTTTATTTTAGCAAACCATTAAACTTCTACGTTACTACTATAAGAGTATAATTCGAGTATCTGCCTGAAAACTTTGAGCTTCGCAAAATTTACATCCCATTTAAAAAAAATATCTTTAATCAAGTAGCGGAGCATTCTTGCAACATGCCAGATCCTAATTTGTTTTTGCGCTGTGTTCGTTACGTAAATTATCTAAACGTTTGAAGATACCTACTTGTGTGACGAAAACCTGGAATCGAGAATATTGGTTATTTCTCGTAAACAATTGTAATATATTTGGATCTTTAATCTGATTGTATTGATTACGTGAATTGCAATATATATAGTATACAAGTGACTATACTTGTAGAACTGTAAATTTATGTCTAGTATATTTTTTTCTAGTGTATTTCTTTACATTTCGGATCATTACTTGGTGAAAGGAAAGTAGAGAGTAAATGGAATGTGGGGAGGTGTAAAAGGAGGAGTGGAAGGGAGGTATTAAATGAAAGCAAGTTGCATGATTCTGAGCGTGAGTGTGAGTATCAGGTGAAGATGAAAGTAAAGTATGGGAGGGTGAAGGAAAGTGAGGTTGGGGGAGTGGAAGGGGAATGAAAGTTGTTTAAAGATGCGTTGGAAAAATGTGCAAGGGAAGTGTGTGGGGTAAGGAAGGTTGGAGGGGGGATTAGAAAGGGGAGTGAAGGGTGGAACGGAGAAGTAGGATCGACTGTGAGAACAAAGCGGGGGGCGTTTGAAGAAAGGTGGCAGCAAAGAGGCAGCCAACAAAATTTCGAAGAGTATAAGGAGATGAAGAAAGAGGTGCAAAGAATGGCAAGGAGAGCTAAAAGGGCGGAGAATGAGGAATGGGGGAGAAAGTTTAGAGGGGACTTCGTGGAGAGAAGGAAGGTTTTCTAGAAGGAAGTGAAGAGAATTAGGAAAGGACAGGTGGAGAATGAGGCAAGAGTGAAGGATGTAAATGGTAGGCTGCAAGTGGAGGGTTGTGATGTGAGAAAGAGATGGGCGGAGTATTTTGAGGAACTGCTGAACGTGAAAGATGATAGGGTTGCGAGAGTAGTAGCTGTTAGAATTGATGTTAGAATTCCTGTATTAGGTGAAGTGAATGGAAGTCGAATAAGATGTGTAGAGGTGAAAGGTGCGTTGGATGAAAAGAAAATGGGAAAGCTCCAGGTATGGATGGCTGCACAGTTGAATGTCTAAAGAAAGGAGGAAGTGAGGTTGTAAAATGGTTGGTACGTTTGTCTAATGTGTGTTTTGAGGCTATTAATTAAAGTGCCGGTACATTAGAGTAGCGCGTGTGTAGTTCCGTTGTACAAGGGGAACGGTGACAGGTATGAGTGCAGTAATTCTAGGGTTATAAGTCTACTGAGTGTCGTAGGGAAGCTGTATGGAAGAGTTTTAATTGGAAGAGTGCGAGTGATGACGGATCGTGTGCTTGCTGAAGAACAGTGTGGTTTTAGCAGTGGTAGAGGTTGTGTGGATCAAATGTTTGCTGTGAGGCAGGTGAATGAGAAATACTTAGCAAAAGGAAAAGGTGTATATTGGGCATTTATGGATCTCGAGAAGGCGTATGACAGAGTGGACCATGAGGCTCTATGGCTCTATGGCAAATTGTAAGCTTGTATGGAGTGAGTGAGAGACTGTTGAATGCGCTCAAGAGTTTCTACATTGATAGCAGAGCATGTGTGAGAGTAAGGAATGAGGTGAGTGAGTGGTTCCCAGTTGTGACAAGTGTGAGACAGGGATATGTGATGTCGCCGTGGTCGCTTAATTTGTTTATGGATGGTGTGGTGAGAGAAGTGAATGCCAGAGTGTTGGGAAAAGGTGCGCACTAGGTGGGACAAAATGGCATATATTGAGAAGTGTGTCAGCTGTTGTTTGCAGATGATACAGCGCTTGTGGCTGATTCAGAGGAAAAACTGAGGAGACTGGTTGCAGAGTTTGGTAGAGTGTGCGAAAGGTGGAAATTGAGGGCAAATGTGAATAAAAGCAAGGTGATAAGATGTTCAAGAGGTGGAGTGTTTGAAACTTTGGAAGTTAGGTTTAATGGTGAAGTGTTAGAGGAGGTAGAGCATTTTAGGTACATCGGGTCGGATGTGACTGTTAAGGATAGTATGGAAGTAGAAGTGAGGCATCGAGTGAGTGAAGGCTGTAAGACATTGGGTGCTATGAGGAAAGTTTTTGAATGCAGGAGTTTGAGTATGAATGCTAAGAGGGGACTGTATGAAAGCTTGATTGTGCCAGTTTTGTTGTATGGAGCAGAGTCCTGGGGGTTGAGAGCAGCTGAGAGGAAAAAATTGGATGTGTTTGAGATGAAGTGTTTGAGGAGCATGTACGGAGTAACAAGAAGAGATAGGATCAGGAATGAATTGGGTAGGGGGCAGACGGGTGTTATCAAAAATTTGAGCAGGCGAGTGGATGAAAGAGTGCTTGGATGGTTTGGGCATGTTGAAAGAATGAATGTTGAGCGGCTTGGAAAAAGATTTATAAGTCGGAAGTGAGTGGTCTTCGAACTCGAGGTAGACCACGTATGAGTTGGATGGATGGGGTGAAACGTGCTTTGTATGAGAGGGGTCTGACTGTGGACGTGGCGAGAGGGATGACTGCGGACAGAAGTGAGTGGGGGCAGTGCATAAGAAGGTAATTTTTTTTTCGGACGCGGTACTGGAAGCCTGCCCGTGTATGATGGGGTGACCTGTCCTGTGCGGGGGGAGTGGGCTTCGCTCAATGAAGCGGTCGGGGTAAACCAGCTATGGCTGTCGGGCCTGACTGTGGAAGGTGGTTGTGCTGCTGCTGATCCTGGCAGTTCTGGTGCGGCCAGTGTTGCCTCTCTCGCCTCCTAGTGACTAAGTTCGGTGATTGTGGCCTGCTGTCGGCTACCCTCCCATTGGGAGGAAAAGCCCGGTATATGTATATATTTTTTAACCCAATTATGAATAAGAGTTCTCGAACTATAAAAACGCATTTTCATCCAAATCCGAGCATTATGAGTCAGTAGAGTACTTGTGTGCGCACTTTGTCCGTACATGCGTTATTACGTGTGCCAGTGCAACGCCCTGGTGCGGGGTGCCGCATTGCGGATGCGTGGTCAGCAGAATCGAGAAAGTATAAATGGACGTGCGCGACTTGTAGAGTCGCATTTGGTCCGCACCCCATCCTGTGTCAACACCACTACCAGTAAACGTCGCAGTTAACCAGCGTATCTCTACCCTTTGGCCTTCACATTGGTGATCAGAGAGTTGACGGACCCACGAATTTAAGAAGATATAATTGTGAAGTGAAGAAGATATAGTGTTCGACGAGAAACCTACAGAAGTTTGAGAAGAAGATCCAGTGACTTCAGCTTATCAACACGGCGGAGATAACTACAGAGAAATCAAGAGAACTACCGTGAAGATCGTCTGGTGACGAGAATTATTGTAACGTCTAAGAAGAGGATCTGCAGAGGCAGTCAGAGTAACGAGAAAACGATTATAAGGACAGCATCTACAAACAGAGAGCTTCAGAGATCTACGGAAAGAGCGACTACAGCACTAAAAACTACACTTACGAGGTGTCAGTCTACTACAGCTACGTTATCTTCGTGCTGCGGACGAAGCAGTTACGGTGCATCTCCGACTACGACTGCGGAGATCGCGACATCGTTCGACAACGACGACTAAACCTACAATTTAAGATAAGTAATGCAGCAACAACTAATTGTTATAATTGTTACAGTCCCGTTGCAGCCTAGATATTCATTGCGCGTGAGGCAGACGGCAGACAGCGTGCAGCAGCGGAGGTAGAATTTTTTCAAGGTCAAACAAAGGCTGCACTTGCAGTGAGTGCAAGAGGTGTATTCAATGCCCCTAGACATGAACTGTTTTTAAGATGTTAAGAGAGCTGTTTTTTAAGGTGAGTGGCGCTATTTTCTCGAAGTGTTGCTATAAGTGTTTCAAGTGATTTTGTATTGTTTTAGTTGTGTAAATTTACGCTTGAGCAACCGTTAAACTCAGTTGAGCAGTGATGTTATTTGTGTAATACCTAGACAACAAACTAGTACCGGGAATATGCCTGAAAATTCAGTAACCATCGCGCCTGAAACGAGTACAACGACTACTACGGTTTTTTTTCTTTAAGTATACTTAAGTATCCCTTTTTCATAAGTATCCTTAAATGCTTTCTGTAGCCTGTGCAACATGTAGGTCATGTAATGCTACCTATAATTTGAGCGAAGAGGTCAGTTGCAAACCATGCTTTTTACAAGTAGTCCCTGCTTGGTTTAGGGCAGGAAGGACATTTTTTGGGGGACTATATTTTGGACATTTAATGTGTCATTCGTAAAAATCATATTTGAGTTTTTTCGCTGGATGCGTCTGGTAGGATGTTGCAGCGGGGAAGTGCGTTCCAATTGGCCCAAAGGTAATGCTGAAGACCTCTGTAAAAATTAACGTTCTAGCGTTGGAGTATAAGTAGAGTTCGAGAGACTACGGATCAAGAGACCCTTTATTGAGAGAACAATTCGCTGTATTGAGAGAACAGGAATTGAGAGATAGTTTCCGACTAGTACAGAACAGGCTAAGGATGAAGCCTAGCGAGAAATAAAATAACGATGAAATATGAAATTATGATGAGAAAATAATGATGAAACATGCTGTGGCGTTGTAGCGCTTACAGGAATTGATTGAAAGATGATGTACAAGTAGTACAATGCAGTGAAATGATGAAATAATGATGAAATATGCTGTGGCGTTGTAGCGCTGGCAGTACGAGAGAGCAGAGACCGCGGCAGAGTTAGTGTTCGTGAGAGAATAAAAATAAAGAAGAGAAAGATTCTCCTAGTGTGTGTAAATGGTAAACCCAGAGAGGTAAAAGATACCGAAAAGGCTGTGGATATATCTGGTAAATGGTTTAAGGTTGTCAGGTAAATTTACCAGCGAGATCGAGTAATACTGTTGAGGAATAGTATTAAAGTAATGCGCGCAGACAAGTGAATAAGCTTTAGGAGAAGTTGTTACCGCTGATTTTCGGTGGGACTCTGATTTTAGTTCATAATTTCATGTGGTGGAAATAATAACATTGATACCATGACGGTCAGAGTTTAGCATTGCAGATTGCGGTTGTCATTGTGCTGGCGAACAGAAATACCAAACGAGAGTAATAATGAGATGCGATAGACGCCCATTAATTAACCACACGTGGTTGTCTGGTAATTAGTTAGGAGTAACGAGAAATAGAAAGCTAGAGTGTGCAGAGCAGCAGCGCGTGCTGTACGAGTGAGTAGTTTTTGCAGCTTATATTTTTTTGCATTGCTCAAGGCCGCAAGTCTCTAAGGCTGTACCGTGCAGGCATTGAACTCAACCAAGGTCGTGAGCGCGCTTTATTTCCGGTGGCTCTGTTTAGCAACAGTTGGCAGCCGAGGTACAACGGCGTGGCTATGAATATGACTGGTGAATAGTCATGAATAAGATGTGTTTTAAACAATTGACGAATAATTGAATAGTGGAGACTAATTAAAAGTAGGAGCTAAATTTAATTTATTTCTTAGTTATTTGTTAAACGAGAGTGGCTGTTTCTAATGTTTTTTGAGCACGTTTACGATCTAGTTCGTCATACAGTCATTCTGAAAGCCTACTCGAATTTCATAATCAGTAAAGTTTTATGTTGCGTAATTTATTATTCAAACTTAAAAGAATGCAAAATTTATCGTCAAGTTTCCCAAAGTTTCCACGGGACAATTTACAACTGATTGAACGGTTAAAATTTAGAGTATTTAATGTCAATATTGATTTATACATTGACAACTTTTCGTATACGTACCGTAAAAAGTATGTTCTTTTGTATTCAATTGTGTCTTTTTGTTGTATTTGCTTATGCTTCATATAAACCTCGCATACGCTTTAGTATTTAATTTTTTGTTTAAGGCATTAACGTAACGTGATATGTGAAATGTTAAGTAACCGTTCACAGTATGAAAGTATAACAAGAGCAGAATAACAATGTTCTTAAGTTCTTATGTTCGTGTGTAAAAGACGCACGTGATTGTTGGCATGTTTTGCGAGAATTGATGACTTTGCACATATTTTAATCTTTTTTTGCCGTGCATTGTCTGGGAACGTTTCAAGTGCGCACTCTCATGTCTCGATGACACTTAATATGCTTAATTCACACTTTAAATACAGATTGGAAAATTCTAGCGACATCCGGTTGCTGATGCCGAGATTTTAACGAAGAGACTGAGTGTTTTCGATCTCTCAAGAAATTAAATGCCTATTCGGAATTCAGCTGATCTTTATTGAGTCAGCATTCATTTTCTGAGAAAACTTAAATGATAATGAGAGACTTGTTTTTGTTGAACATTTAAATCATTGACTCAAGTTTTAAGAATGTTTACTCGTCATTAACTAAATGTAAGATTCGGTAATGGATCACTCTGACACTAAAGGTGTTTTTCATTTTAGCCATGCTAATCTTCGTATTTTCTCCAATTTCAGTTCGCACGGGTGCGAGCGGTAACACAACATCTGGTAACACGGTAACATGGTACAGGTACATGGCATCGCGTGGGTGTACGACAGCCTGGCGCCAGAGCGCCTGTCAACAAACATAGACGGCCTTGACGACAGTTAATTAAGCCATGGCGCGCAGTCAAGAGATTACTGAAATTCACCGTCGCGCGCAGTGATTTCAAAAGAGTAACTTACTTTGAAGATTTAATGTGGTGTTTATATTTTACAGTGATGCTTTACCATGTTCGTGGTGTTGCCAACGTGGTTTAAGTATATTTAGAAACTTGAAAGTAGGTAATTATAAATTCATAGTCGTTCAAGAATTATGGATTTTGTTCACATTTTATTACTATTGGATTACGATAATTTGAAACGGTTTAGTGACTATTCTTTTATTTTTGCAGGGTGCGAAACCCGATTTTCATATTCATACTTGATGTTCTAAACTAGCGTGTGTTTGATTTTACTACATGTTTTCTTATATCTTACTCCTAGTTCTATATCATTGTATTACCGATAGAATTAAGTTTTGCGAGTCTACGGCGCTCTGTTTATTCCGATTATTGTTTTACTAATAGTGGAAAAGTTCTGTTCTAATTGGTGCGATGTTTGGCTTTAACATTATAACAATCAATAACAATAACATACGCGTATAATAACAATAACTTTAACTAACGTCTATTTTGAAGTCTACAGAAACGCATACGACGATTTGTAATCATTGTCTAACGTCAATATTTTCTTTTTGGTTAAAACTTTATTGATTCTTGAATTTGATATGCATCTAATTTCATTTTTTTAATTATTTTTGGTTACCCTCGAGGTAATAGCGTTGTTCATTATAAAATTTTCCGAAATTACCTTGCCGAAGAACTCGTGTTTTGCTCGGAGTTACTATAATCTTATAATCCCTAGGTTTATTCTGTTTGCTTTGTTTAGCTATAATATTTATGTTTATGCGCAATTTTGCAAAAGTCAAACAACGATGTTAAAACATTTGGGTAATGTTTTCTGTAGAGGTGTTTACGGTGGACACTCTTCTGAAATAATCCATGTGATTACTTGAGGTCTAAATTGTTTGTCATTTACAAAATTGTTGCGACATTGAAAGATTGTTGCGACATTACACTTTTAATTGCGAGAGAAGCGAAATTATTCGTCGAAATTATTCCTTTTCACCATTGATGTTTATTGATGAGAATATTTGGCGTTTCATTTACTTCCCTTTATCGTGTATTGATGAGAATATTTAGCATTTGATTTACTTCCTTTTATCGTGTTTTGCTGACGTTGTGGTAATTTGGAAAGTTTAATGCTAATGCTGCCTTATTGTAGCAGCTAGTGTTTTATTTCTTTTCAATTTTGAGGAAAAGGGCATTTTTTGTTATATCGCTTCAGCGCCCTGGTACTTCTTGCTTGTGTTGCCAAGTAGCCTATTATTGATACTTCTTGAGCAAAGTACTGTTACTAAATTTGACCGAATTTATTCGTACTGATCGTTTAAGGGTGAAGAAAAACGATTCAATTAAGTACCAGTGTATTTCCGAGTTAATAGAATTACTTTTGAGCAATACACACATGTAAGGCGGATTTGGTTTTTAAATTTAGCGTTTGTGTTTTTCTTTGCGATGCTTTTTGTCGAGTTTAAATGGACGCGTTTGTTTTTACTGTTAATGGCAGTTGTTTTGCCACGAAAGGGTTATTTTTATTTTTGGATTTTATGAGCTGGGTGCCGTTACCTTGCTGTATTGATCTTTGGTTTTCAATTCTTACCCTTTGCTTCATTTATTTTTGTGCTTTGTGCTCACTCCTACGAAGGGGGAAGGTGTGTGTGCGCATTTGTCCGTACATGCGTTAGTACGTGTGCCAGTGCAACGCCCTGGTGCGGGGTGCCGCATGGCGGATGCGTGGTCAGCAGAATCGAGAAAGTATAAATGGGCGTGCGCGACTTGTAGAGTCCCATTTCAATTTGGTCCGCACCCCATCCTGTGTCAACACCACTACCAGTAAACGTCGCAGTTAACCAGCGTATCTCTACCCTTTGGCGTTCACATACTTTAGCAATCTACAGAAAACTACCTTAGGAACAAACACAACTTGAAAGATTTAAATATACTTCTCATTCACTAAGAAGGTTCACTTCATTGCTTTGAAGCGAATCTTATCAAAGAAGGCTTGGTCCGAGTGTTTCATTCAAAAGACAGGACTTGATTAGAAAAGAATTGGTCGGAACAGGAAGGGATGTTTCGTTCTATGGATATTTCATTCTAGGGAAGATTTGTATCACTCCAGAAAGTTGATTCACAATCTAGAATATAATTGAACCGGACGCTAACGTCAAATTTATGGCCCAGCTTTACGTTAGTGAAGGTCATGGTTAGGTCATTATTGTTTATGATCTGCATTTGATCATTGCAAACACGAATTTGTGGATGCAAGAAATTTAGGTTCTGATGCGACGACGTTGCATCTAAAATTTATTGATTTTCATGCACGTCATTGAAAATAAAACAATTATGAATAATAGTTATTGCATCTACGCATCAATTTGAATGAACTGGAGAGTATTAGGCTTCGATATTCAAAACGCCACAACCCCCATGGTAGATCCGTATCATTATTTTGAAATTGGTTTCATTTTAATTTTGACGAAATAATGCTATCGAAAGTGAAAAAAACGTGTCATTGTCGGTAAGAAAATATGAGCAAAAGGCTCCATAAATTCAGATTAATATGCTCTACATACTTAATACCACTTATTGAACTTTTGTATCTCAACTGCCATTCGAAAATATCATTCTTTACCTTATGTTTTTCAACCAATTAGACTTTTAGATGCTGGTACCAGGCTGCTCATGCTCGACAAAGATTGCATTAGGCAGGCTTTTTAGAAAAGACTTGGTGAATCTCCTAGCATTTAATGGTAAGCGCGTCAAAGATTAAATGATAATTCACTGATCGAGTGACATTGTGTTAGCATTTTCAACAACTTCTGGGAGTTCAATGACATTGCACGCATATACAATTGCGTCTTGCTTCGATAAAATAATTTTAAAAGTAAAGACACGAGCAATATTTTATCTCGTCTATAATTTTTTTATTTGTATAGCTCACTGCTCTCCTCTTAGCATATTCAAGTCGTACGTGTTATGGTATGGTTACTGTACTACTTAAAGCTTAACAACAACATCAATTATTTTTTCTTCAGAAAATCAGAGCCAAATCTCAATGATTGATGCAGCTCTAGTTAAAACGGTGAGATATTCGTAAAATTTATCTAGAATTATGCTTTTTTTTCATTTTAAATTTGAAGCTTATAAATCCTATAAAGCTAGTATTGAGTAGTATTTAACGTTAAAATAGGGAGAACACATATATTATTTGTTTCAATTTTATCACTCAGAGCAAAACCCACTCTCACCACTCTACGATAAGTTTAGAGTGCCTTTAGGGTCACACCATGAGATTCGGTCAAAGAAGTTACGATATTTTGACACTACCGGAGCTCCAGCAGCCAACGTATTGACGGAAAAACACCGCGACATGATTACTCGAGATAGAATATTTGATTTAACAACTCAATGTGTTGAGAACTCCACTATTAAGAACATGAGTATTTTAAAATGTTAAATTACAGATACGACTGGAGCACGCATGCAAATACCCGGGGGGAAAATACTTCACATTATAGGACTCGCATTCCTTTGAACTAAGCCATTCCTTCAATCGAATATTCCATGTATAATGCCTTTTAAATACCTCCTCGGCTGTGAAATACTCAATGCGGACTCTAACAATGAAATACTACACCACCGCCTGGTGGTCACTTTTCCACATCTGTCGCTCATACCTTTTGCTTTCACCGAAGACAAGTATAGCAGCAAAAGCCTTTTTATAAAGAATCACATACATCAACTAAGCCATCTTTGCATAGATCTCTATGCATATTGTTAAACCCTTTAGCTCGTACTCTAAAAAGAAGAGCCTAACTTGGCAACATGCAAATAGCGACATGTACGTACGCAACCTTAAAATGTTTTATGGCATTTAAAATTTTTTAAAGCAACCATTCTGGGAAAATTATTTATTACATGAGTTAACTTACATTCGTGAAAAGAGCATGAAATTGATGAGCTTCGGATAAAAACTTTGAATTGCAAGAACTTTTTGACTCGTCAATGTAATGATACGTTCTATAGTACTGAATAAATCTGAAAGGGAAGCATTATCAACATCAACCGTTATGATCCAAAGGTTAGAGAGGCAAGCAATTGCTGTATTGACTCAACGTGTGTTCGTTTGGAACGCTCTAACAGAGCTAAAAAATTTTAAACTATTCAAAATCCTTTGAACTTCCATGTTGCAACTTCTAATGAAATAAAGACAACAACTTCTTTCAAGTTGTGGAAGAAAGAGGCTCCTTTTCTACGGCGACTCTTTGCTTTTACAGAGTCGACACGTATTAAGGTTGATTTTACATCGACACGTATTAAGGTTCAGTAGCATCGTTAAGTTAAAATAAATACTCACGCTTGGTCTGGCCGGAGCCTGTTCGTGCTTCGCTCCTCTTGGGGCAAAGCAGGTCGAGCTGGGCTACAGGTCCTGGCAAAAGGCTTTTGCTGCTGCAAATCGACACCTGGCCACTTGGAGTACAGGAAGGGTGAGAGGAAGACGAATTTGAAGAGCTTAAAGAGCAGCGTTCTACTGTGGCTGCGTCTATTGATGAAGAAGGTTCCGCTACATCTTCTTCACCGGACTCTACTCTGTCGGAGTCCCTCTCGCAAAAAGGTAGTCGAAAGGTAGTCCCTGCTACTTTGAACGCTGAATCGTATTCGGAACCTAATGGAATGCAGTAATGCGACGGAGATCGTATGGTGTTTACTGTGTCTGCAGAAACCATGCCAAAAGTAATGGTCCCTCGATTGTACACAGATATGCTGTGAAACTTAGCGGAAAGGCTATGAATGGGAGATTCTGAGAGGAGATACGAATTTCCGGGGGCAGTGCTAGAGAGTAGAGCGCTTCGATGTAGAGATGAGACATCGCTTGCTATTGTGTGTGAAGGTGTAGTCATCGCTGAATGATGCGGACTAACAGAATTTAATGTAAAACAGAAAAAGTGTGAGGGAGAAGTCGATGGGATGGGACTGACTGAATTGAGTTTTCGAGAAGATGAAAGTGTCGTCGAAGAAGTGTTCGGAGCTGGTGATTGGGAGGAAGTTCTTGAAAATTCTTTAGTCTTTGGAGACAACGATCCTTTGTCTGGGGAATTTGGTGCTGGCTCACGTGGCGGACGCATGTCCTGCAAGGGTGGTTGGGTAAATAGGAAACATTTTCTTTTATTCTTCTATCTACGGTTGGCAGTTTCTTGGCGAAGGATTTTGTTTCCATGTCTTCAACGGGCTCTTTTCCACGACGAATTGGTCTTTCAGCCTTAGAGTAAGATTTGGAGTGCCTGGATCTGCTGCGAGGCGAGACGGGTGAATGAAGCTTAGGAATATCTGATGTTTTGTTCTGCGGATACTTTCGCAAGCATCTAATGTTCTTAGACTGCAAGTCAGTCACGTTCCCTGGAAAAAGTAGAGCAATAGTTAGTTGGATCTGAACATGGGAAAATAGATTCATTTCATCGGATTGGATTTACTGCACTCATTAAAGGTCACAAATTGAGTTTTAAGGTCTTTCGACAAACGAAGATACATAAAATAACTAATGTTCTAAAGGCAATTCAATTTATACTGAAATACAACGCTTCCTGTATCTATCTTTGAAGCTGAGAGATACATGAGGTCACTTGAAATGCGACTTGTTTATGGTTGCCTTTCTTATAGTCATTAATAATCACTAGTAGTCATTGGCGTAATTTCTGCCCAATCATCACTTCTGCTATGTACAAAACTGTACGTTCCAAGGTAAACTTAGCCACAATAAGAAATCACAGTCTGAAATGAGAGAATTGTTAACAAAACGTCGTACAAGAAACAAATCGAGTATTACGCTTATCATTTGGCTTAATTCAATGCTTTTTTCGGATAATAATTTAAGAACCAATACAAAATGAAGCCTCATCACAGTGTGCAAAATGTAGCTATTATGTCACTTTCACTCAAGTCCACTTTAAAATCAACAACCGGTGCGCCAGCATTCGCCTGGCGAACAACTCCCATAGCTTCATTTCAAAAAAGTTTTCATCTTTCCATTGCTTTCAGCGTTCCACTCAAAAATACAAAATAAGAATTGATGCGATATAAACACTGCTTGCATATGTTCAGTTGGTTTGATTAGTTTTTCATGTTTTTTAGATTTCTCTCCTTCAGAATTGGGTGACTGTCATGCCAACGACTCATTTGCTGTAGTTTGTTGTAATTCGTTCGTATTTTATGATATTTTCTAAGGTTTTACTATGTATGAAATATATCATTTGCTAATGAAAAGTTTCTCGTGAATGAGGTGGTAAAATCATCGCATACAGAATAGTGGAAACATTCACCACATCCTCTCAGTAGAACTTTACGAATTAGTTCCTTGAGGTTTCTCCTCACGGGAGTGGTTTGACTGTTCGAATCTTCGACGAAACTCAAGGTCAGCAAATAGTGAACGCTTACGCTCCTACATCGTTGTTCGCATTGAGACTAAAACTGATAAACACCGAACCTTTGTCGTTAAACGAATTTCTTTGTGATAGAAGGTTGACAAAATCTAAACAGAAAGCATTAATTTTGTCCGTAAGACACTCACTGCATTCTAGTGTACATATTTCCTCCACGATAATGGTTGAGAACCCTATGGTCTTGTATAACTGACAAAATAGTTATATACTATTTTGAGGGGCTATTCATAATGTGTATATCCGCATCTTGCTCGTATGAAAATCTCAGATGCCAGCACTGAAATAAGTTACCGCGTAATTTTAGGAAATTGCTCGTACGTTTAATCTCTTAGGTTTTCCTCTCGACAAATGTAGACTTCATTCAGCTTGAGAAACGAAATTATAAATTGATCTGTCTATTCAAAAAACATGTCAATAAAAACTGTACGAAAAATTCTTTTCTAGGACTCTTTGGGGAAATTAAATAATGACAGAAATCCCGCTTACAATTGCCCAAGCGCAAGTCTTTGCTTGGGTGCGGTAGTCATTGTTCGGAAGACCGTTTGTCTTGTGACTCTCCCATCCGCTTCTAATTCTCTTTGATTTTCGAGAAAAAAACTGCCCAACCAATAACTCAAGCAGTGTGCATTTGCGTTAATTTTTTCAATTTCAAAATCAAAGTGAAAAATTTTAGGGAAAATATGAACTCAATAATTTTCAATGTACTCAAAATTATGTGAAACATTATTTCCACCACCACAAATAAACAGGAACAACCATCACTTTCGCAAAACTTAAAGAAAACGAAAATACTCTACAAAGATAATTCTGCTTCACAAAAAAATGATGCATTCACATCGGTGTCTACTGTCTCTTAGAAGTTTTAAATGCAATGGCAGTTGCAGCTGTACTCACAAGATGTGCCTATTCCGACGTTGGCAAAAATTGGCTCTTCGTGAGCGGCGGGCGAGTCTTGGGGAGCGATGGCGTTTACGCTCGAATCTCCCCCAGGCTGGGGATGGCTGTTGGACACCGTGGTGTAAGGGGGAGGCAGCTCATCCTCATTGCTCTGTACCGGAGAGATGCTTACTGGGGAACAATCACCGGTGACACGAGTAGAAGGTTGAGGATGGTTGGCTTTGAAGTGAGAGTAGGGAGGGCACGGGAGCACAGGGTGGTTGATGGAAGGCCGGTAGCAGTGCGTCATCTCCTCGTCGCTGCTGTCGTAACTGTGGCCGTAGCTCATCCTCCGCTCGCGAGGGTTGAACACCGTGGGGATCTCGAGGGGCTCCAGGCCAGACGCGCTGCGGGTCAGAGGTATTCTTTCGAGCTCTTCCTCCATGCGTGCCAATGCGCAGCGAGTAAAAAAAATTATTTCAGGATTAAAAATATTCAAATACATATCGTAGGGATGGTACGGTTCAAAAATAATTTCGTGAAGCGAGTCTGACTAATAATTTGAGCCATCAATTAACGTCCCTTAGCTATTTTACTCACAGCGGAAGGAAGCATTAATGATTAAAAACCAGGAAGCCGGCCAGAGCATAAGTTAGTTAAGTCCTAAGATCTACTTACATATTTTCTCAGCTTTTAAACTGAATTGATTTATCCCTTGTATTTACTTGTTGCCTACGCCTTGGTGGGGAGGATAGAGAACATTACGATGTTTAGTCTTAAGATGTTACACGCTGATAAGGAAGAAGCACGGAAAATCATCCCTGCTGTACTAGAGATAGAAATGTTAACTTTACTGGGTTACTTACGCCAACGAAGCTTGGAATAAGAAATCGCTCCGTCTGGGTAAAACTATTAAGTTCATAAAATTTCATGCATGCACAAAATGTGAAAAACATTAGAAACCTCAACTGTCATATGGCTTTCGGAAACTAAGCTGCATAGCAGAACACAGAGCATCGGTTTGGAAATTTCTTCGAGCATTTCTTCTTCTAATTCCTCTCTATACGGACTACCATTGATTCAGTCCTAATCAGTAAAATTATGATAAAAATGTCTCTCATTGTCACCATTAGCACAGGTTTATAATTTAGCCATTCACCATGTGTCAGGTATAAATGAGAAAAAATGAAAAACATTTTTAATGTTCATGAACTTTTTCTTGAATTTATTTATGCTCGTCGTTGCTGTGTTGTTAAAGAACCCGCCCTTCCGTGAAGGTGTCGAGGGTTCGAATCCCGGCGCTGTGTGGCGACTTTCTTCGTTGGGTATAGGGGAACAACAGCTCAAAGCCCAATACTCCACTCTACCCAGGTGTCTGAAATGGGGACCGGTCTTGACCGAGGGAAACCTTCACGGCGTTCTGTGGTTAGTTATAAGGCATTGGAAAATCCAATGTGCAAGGTGATATGTACCAGGCTTGATTGGAAATAAAGCATCCTTAGATGCTGATGTTTGTTGTTGTAGTTGTTATGTGGTATATCGATGACTAAGATATCAAACACTTTTTCCTGCACTGATAATTAAATACAAACTTACATGAGATCATTCCTCGTCTGCAACTTCCGTTGTGTGCGTTGCGCATCGCAGTTGGTGGATTCCATTTTCCTCTTACTTATTTTTTCTTCAGGTTATTTCTTACGATTACAGTGAGCTTGACTGTCATTTTAGATGTAGCCTACCTCGACCAAGGCTGTTTTTTGTGTTTGTTCGTATTTTTCTTATTTTCATTTCCAATACGTATATATATGAATATGAGTGTGTAGGTGGGTGCGTGAGTGTATGTGTGTGTGTGTGCGCAAGCATACATGTATATCTGTGTGTGCGCACATTTACATGTTCAAATACATACACACATATGTATATATATGTTTTCTATTGCTATTTTTTGAGTGAAAACGAAACTTCAAGACACATTACATTTTACCTCAAGCTCTGCGACCAGTAAATACTGAACCATATTTCAGAAATAAATTTATTTATTGAAGTTGCTTAATGATTCAAAAATAGCTCTATCACCACCCCAGAGGCCACATCTGTGAATAGAAAAAATGAAGAATATGAGCAGACAAATGAAATAATAGCGCTCGTGAAAAATTATCAGCTCGCTGAACGTATGCTGAACAATCCATGAATTTCTTTCTATGTGTGAGTTTGTTTACGCATTTCTTTTCTAGATGTGCGTGTTATATTGCGTGATGTTCATTATGAATTATTTTGTGACTGACTTTTTCTCAATACTTGGTAGTCATTTACAACGATGTTTCAGCGGCTTTCGGGTATAACGTTTTTTGGTCTCTTCTAACTCTCGGTTTAAGAAACAATTTTAGGAATTCGAAGAGTTCTCTAGCAGTATTTTAAATTATTTACAAGTTGTCAGCTATCTCTTGGGATATAAAATATCCAAGAAATGATATTTTTGAATTATCTAGCCCATGACGAGGTTTATCTATTTTGCACGCCACGTATGGTGCGTCGATTAGTACGCCTCATATGGTCTATCTATTTGTACGCCTCGGATAGTTTGTCTATTAGTACACCTCGTATTATTTGTCTATTAGTACACCTTGTACGGTTTATCTATTAGTACACCTCGTATGGTTTGTCTATTAGTGCTCCTCGTATAGTACGTTTGTCTAATGACGTCCTATATTAAGAAATTTATAAAAGCCAATATGTTTGTCATGTATCTCATGTGCCAACCTTTTTGGGAATAAACGATTTTTCTTTTCTTCTTTCCACCCGCCGAGCACTTTAGATGAGAGTCGTTGCACATGCTCGTTTGAGCCATCAAACATGTGAGCATGTTGCATCTCCCTCAAATTTTACATATGGCAGCTTTGTATTAAACTTTGTTGTGGAAAAATAATTACCACTGATAATTCAGCAATTTAAGGCCGTTTTTTTGCAAGTTTTGACTGGTACAAGTTGGAGCCTTCTATGTATGATAATGAAGTTAAGAATAATTCTCCTGTAATTTTCAGCTTCTTTCATTTTTATTACGTACATAGTATAATTGATTTCGGTTATAGTTCATAAAAATCTTGCATTACTATTCGCGTAGTCAGGTTCTAACAAACTTATTTTTCGTCTACTCCATTCGCGTGTAAAATGATTCTAGAATCTTTCAAATTGAACACATCTAAAGTATTGTGATGAAATAAATTATATTAGGCATATATATATATACGAAAACCGACGCTACGCAGCAAGCAACCGGCTCTGCAGCAGTGCGCGGATCGTGAGGGGATGAGGGGTGCACCACATCAGCAGATTGGTGGAGCACGTAGGGGGTAGAGGCTGAATCAAGGGCTAGTCCAAAATCCATCACATATACGGGAGTTATTGTAAATAAACAAAACAGCACAGAAAAATAGTGGGTCAAAAAAATTATTGGCTACGAAGAGGGGACGAAGAAGTCTGGGTATTTGAGAGTAAAGAGCGGAGTAATTTCAAAGTGGAGAGAGGGACACGTCGCATAAGAAAAGGACGCTTAAGAACGAACCATTCAGAGGGCGAGGATTTTCGCGGGCATCCCGCCCAACCCTCGATGCGCAGCCTTTGTGCGGGTGAGGTATAAAAGGGTAGAAGAAGGTAGAAACGGTCTATTTGACTGGTGCAGTGGCAAGGATATAGGCTTCCTGACGGCCAGAGGGGAGGTGAGAATACGTGGTTTAATTTATTGATAATTCATGTGGAGTCAGCGAAACGTAGTACGTCTAACTTCTGGAAGCAGTGATTTGCAGAATGCTAATTATTGTTATTTGCATTTTTTTTATTACATTGATTCTCTCAAACAGAATGCTTTACATAGGGCTTTTGGTATGACGGTAAAATGATCATTTCTCATAGGGGATTTGTTTTTGAGACGGCATAAAATGGGGAATTAGAACATTCGTGTTTTATTATTGACGTGCAGGCTTGATGTTTTTTATGTAATAAAGTGCTTTGTGATTTGTTTTGTGAAGCGGGGTAAAATACTCATCCGGAGTGATTTCAGAGGGAAATAAATTATGATTGATTTTGAGAATTAAAGGGGAGCAAAGCAGTAGTTCAATCAATACAATGTGAAGTAGGTATATGGCAGGGAATAAAGATTCAAATGGAGCTAGATACTTATTATGCACATTGTTCACAGGCGGGTTGGGGAAGCTGGCCTACGCGGCAGCTGACATATCGCGGAGACGTGGGTTGTGTGCGCCTCACATCAGAGAGCTTGTAACGCCACAACCGGCCGAGCGTTCGCAGCCTTGCAGCGGGCAGCCGGCCTGGTATTCAGCGCTAATGTGGAAGCCGGGACGCTGTGTTTCGAGCCTCGACAGGCCGACGACAGGGAATTAACTCAAGTTGTGATTGTGAAGAAGGAAAAGAAGCAGAGGCACGCAGTAAAAATTCATTCTGGCGCGCTGTGTTCATGTTGAGTTAGGTGGCGAGCTCGCAGGTGGTAAATTTTGGAGAAACAAAGGAAGAAGACGCATGCTGAACAGTGCAATTACATTCTAGCGCGCTGTGTTTATGATGAGTCAAATAGCAAGTGCAAATTACAAGGGTGTAGTGTCCATGTTGGGCACCACGGTGTAAAGTGTCCTCATTATTATGAATGCCAAGTGGTAGAATTTTGATGTCAAATATTACATTTTTCCCGTTTGCCTGTGCAGCTAAAGTGTAACTATTTCAGTGAGTATCATGTCGCTTGTAATGAGCATCTTGTCTGAGGACACTGGTGCGCGTTTGATTTTGCGATTACACGTTTCCCTGTGACATAATCCACGTGTTCAGTTTAACAATAAAGGTGCTAATCTTCAATGCTCATTATTCTCCATGCTTAATTATGTAGGTGACGTGCGAGCACAAAGGTGTACATTATATTTATTTGTGGAGGTTGCAAGCCCTCCAACGTTACGTGCTTGATCAGCATTGTATCGTGACAGCATGCTGTTTCTCTCATCTTTAGAATTGTTATCCTATGCAACATCGGATCGGCAGGTGTTGTGATGAAACTACTGTTCAATAGATAAAGCAGAACTTAAGATAAAAGACTTGAACTGAGGTCGAGGAAATAGTGCCCTTAGCAGGACAGCGTCAAGATGAGGCTGTGAAGCAGTGGGGATCACCTCACTAACACAGTGGGGGTGATGCTTACGGCGAAGAGAGTAATTCAAACTGAGCAGTTCACTTTGGTAGTCATCTTTTTGGTAGTAAGGGTAATTCCTGCACATGAGCTCACCTTGTTAGCACGATGGCTTGTAGTGGTGCGGGTGGCTGAAGCAGTGCTGGTGCCGGCAGTCGTTCAGAGGCTCCGTGCCACTGTCGGGCCCGCTGCTGCTGCTGCCCTGGCTGCCGCCCTCCCGCCTCCCTCCCACATCCTCCCGCCACTTCAGGCCTTGCGCAAGCGAATATTTCCTTCAACGATTCCATTTTCAAACTATAGTTAATGTACAAATTCTATATTCCAAGAATACATCTTCTGGAATACAGATTAATTCTTAAATGTTTTACTGCTTTGGCGTAGGTATAAACGTAATTCCTAATCAGAGGATTGCATTAAAAGTTTACTCTGTTTTAAACCAAACTCACTCACGCATCAGAGCCGTACGGATGGTCAGCTTGCCAGCGTTGCTGCTATCCGTGTTCGTTTATGAAGTTCATCAGGTACAATCTCCTGCAACAATAAAAAAGTCTACGACTTGAAATTATTCGTAAATTTTTAGATTGATTTCAGCAAACGTGATAAAATCATCTTCCAGAAATTACTGCGAACTTATTTGAACAGGGCTTCGAAAGTGGTGTGATTTTATTTTCTTTTAGGTAACATGTATGACAGTCATTTATCAAAAGCATTTTTGGAAGTTCATCCTAAGTCCTACTCATAAACTCTTTTTGAAACTCTATTATCTTGTTATGTTGACTATGTTGACTATGTTGACTACGTTGACTATGTTGACTCTGTTACATGTTACAACATGTTACATGTTGACTATGTAATCGAATTTAGGTATCATATTGTAATGAGAATCAGGATTTTTGCAGAAAATTCGTTGAGGAAGCGCTAACCCATACTATGTTATGTTAAAGTAACGTTTGCTCAGTGCAGTCTCTTAAGCAGAATACCCGCTAGGGACGAGCAGTAACATCTTATATGCATCATGCATAAGCTAATGATATTTATAAAATGAGATGAACATACAGATTAAACCCACTGAAGTAGAAAATTAAGCAGGAATTTCTGAAAAAGAAATAATCGTTGCTTTCTTTGGGTTCGGTTCGATCATTCCTGAAGAAGTGTGACCTAAATTGCTAGTAATTGTGACCTAAGAATTGAAAGCGACTCGCGTGCTGTAGCAATTAATGAGAAAATGAATGAAATGACAGCCTCATAACTTCTTCGAGAAACCTGGCTCTATAGCTGTATACCAATGATATGGGAAACCCTCTGCTTCCATCCCAGTCTAAATTTTTCGCCACCTGCATGCTTGTTTTTCGCCGCCCAAGTAATTAAATGGTAAAGGCGGCTAAAAACATGCATGCTCCGGCGAAAAAGTTAGACTTGGATGTGAGTACACCAGCTGCAATTTCATTACGTCAGCCACTATCCCAATGCACTATCACAGCTAAGAATGAGCGGATGGAGATCTGTTTTTCTCATAGTCTACGTTAAAAAGTAAAAATGAGACCAAACAAATTTTCTCAAGTTAACATTTGAAATAGAAATAATTCATCACCGGGGAAAATTAGAGCGGAGCTTGAGTTACCTATAAGAAACAATAGAGGATGCATCAAGTCTACACCTTTCGATTGTGGAGGCATCTAAAAGATCAGTAAAATAGAAAATAGGCGTCTGTTTCAAATTTTATTGCGCTGTTTCCCTTGGTGCAAGTTTTTTGAATATAAATATTTTTTTCCACACCTTGATTATAACAATGAATTTGAGGCTTCATGTTTTGTTTCAATATAACAGAAAAATTAATAATGAATTAAACACAGACAGTGAGCAACAGTGTGTGTATGTGTAGGTGTGTGTGTGAAAGTAAGAGACAGGAGAAAAAGGAAGGCTTTCACCTAAAGTAGAGGTATACGGCAGACCATATATGTTGAAATGTTACAGCCACGTTCTAGCATCTGAGTCATGGGCAAAGTATGAGACCGTATAATTTCATAAACAATATGTTCATAAACAAATGGCTCACATATTGGCTAAATTAGAACGCAGACGAAGATATAATTCTACGATTCGTTATGTGCTGCGTCGGTACTACACAACAGAGGATTGTGAATCGCTCGCTCTCTCAACGAAACGAGAAAGTTGATTTATAATTTGATATATACCGTATGCAAATATTTAAAACTCTCTTCCAAGCCTACCGATGCTTTCAATCGCATAAGATGAATTATTGAAATAAAAGCTGTTTAAATGCATTACCTTTTGCAAAATGCCCTTTTTGAGGAGAATATCATATCCCACAATGTTATAAATATCATGAAATTGTATGCACTTATTACATATAGTTGATTAGAGAATACTAACAAAACTTGATAAGTTCGGGATGCCTTTTCCTGATATGAACAATTTAGACATCTCAGACAAGTTTGGAAGGCACATTTTGTTTTCTGACACTTCAATATAGTATCATCATCATTGATAATAAAATCAATGTCTGAAAAAAGGAAAATAACTTTAAGGAAAGAACGAAGAATTGTTTTTGTCTAAACAGTACATGATCGAAAATTTTCAAAACTTCACTTTGGCATTGTTTTGGTAAATTTATTTTGCTACACTCCTTACTCGTGAATTTAAATTAGTGAGTGTGTATAATTCTACCATTTCGAATGATGGGCTCAGTTTATTAGTTACAAGAAAGATTGCGACTCTAGCAATGGGACAAATAAAGAGCATAGCAGCGGTGACCCTAATGCAGTCGTAGGATAAAACAGCTGTATTGCTGGGTATAAAACAGCTGTGTTGCTAATGCAGCCTTGAAGTAAAACAGCTGTTGTGTCGAAACAGCCTGTGGAAAAGCAGATGTTCAAGTGATAAAGCCTTGGGGCAAGGCAGCTTTTGTGCCGATGCAGCAATAGAGCAAAACAGCTTTTGTGCTGATGCAGACATGGGAAAAAACGGCAGTTGTACTAATGCAGCTTTGGAGCGAAGCAGCAGTTGTGCTGATGCAGTTCTGAAGAAACGCATGGGAGGAAGCAGTGCTGTGAGTCGTAAAGTCATTGTTATTTCCATTTTTGATGGTTGTGAGCATGACATATGCAAAAACTGGAATCTGAGTATTTAATACCCAAATATAATTATAATTATTCAACTGAAGAACATAAAACACTGGTGCTGATATTTTAGACACATCTACCCACATGCAATTTCATTTTTTTTGCATTTCAACATAAATACGAGAAGGCGTTCATCAAAGCCTTTCTGCTGCTGAAACTGGTTTACCATATAAAATTTTACTTGTAATAGTTGTTCTACGATATTCCGATTATATGCGAAAAATTTACGCAGATTGCACTGTTTCAAACCTCAGCATCATTTAGCGTGCCCTTGAATTTTAGCAAATAATTATTTACTTGGTTGCTCTGTTAGTTTGGCCTTCAACCCTATAAACTAGATTTCTGAATACCTAACAATGATTGTAAATTTCTGTTTTTTATTGGGCGTAATTTATTTTATTTGGAACTCTAGCTGATATTATTCTCATGGAAAAACCATGGAAATGAGAGAAACATGAATATGCAATTAAAATGCATACGTAATAACATTTTTCAAAAGTGTGCTGTAGCTATAATTAAAAAAGCAGAAAAATAGAAAAGTGGGAAAATGAAATCAGCAATATTTGTAACTTTGTAGGCCGAGTAGGTGGAAAAACCAAAACCCGTTTAATGAGAAGCAGTTTTCCCGAATTTAAAAAAGGCATTTTCTACGGAAACATCGTGGGCTGTACCCATAAATTGAAGTCTGACATGCACTTATAACTTCATTCATGTGTGCTGAAACATGGTGGGATGTTAAATTCTAGACCAATTTCTTACTTTATGTCACCTAAAGTTGTGTCTACGCCTTGCAATCGAGGTAGCAGCTCAGGACTCGATGTAGCTTCTGTTTGCTGTTCAGTGCGCTGTACAGAAGAGTAATCTTTTTTCTTGAAGTTGTAATCAGTACCCAAATTATAAGGACACTGGTAGAAATTTTCAAAAGGGAAAACAAGGACAATAATTTATGGACATCGTATGCACCGATCGTGAGAAAAATTAAAAAGTAATTCGTGCGTGGGAATCCGACCAATACAGCAGCTGATGAAGAGCTGCCCAATTCAGCAACATACCTTGTCATCACTCCCCACAAAACTATATGAGTCGTGGGAGATTTCAATCTTTCATGCTTAGACTAGCCTCTCGAGAAACCGAGCACGAGAAAATTTTTAAATTGAATGCATTCATTTTGACAGAATGTCACAAAGCCGACTCCTTCACAAGCTCAGAATGCTCAATATATATGGAAGATGTGGGATAAGTATTCGATCTCCATGGCATCGAGTTTGGGCTTCTCTTGAATAGCGCTGTCACTAAACACATATAAAGTTTATACTAGAGGGAATGCTTTGGATTTCTCATGGTAAAACTTGGAATTCATAATAGAATTCGTTAATTAAGATTCAATATGGATAACAAAAGAACAACTAAGATACCCAGGAGTGCTTGATAACACATAAAGGAAAGATCGCGATTGTTGTTGAGCGTGAGGTCAAATAAAACGATTGAATAAATAACACTCCTTAACATTGACCCCCCAAAAATATAGACCTCATAAGTTTCAAGAACGTGTTGGGAGACTTCAATGATATCAAACAGAAGTTCATCGTCCCGCATTTTTTGCCCTAGAATGTTCCTATATTGAATAACGTAATGCACAGGGTATTAGTTAAGGCACCGATCCAAAAAAAATAACAAATTCATATCCTTTTTGGTAACAAAGAAAAATAGATGTGTCAACAATAATGTAGGACCTTCGACCATAATATAACAAATTATTATTCAGTTTACCTCCTCCCTCTCACCTGCACCAAACGAGTCGAAAGATCTCGAAAATTTTACCTCATTACGCAGCAAGGAATGAACATTTTTCTTCTGCACAATTTTTCAGTCTGAATTTTGATTGTGTCGAAGAAAGCACTGGCTTCAGGCACTAAAATAGGCTATGCAGAGAAATAGGACATCAATATAACACATGTATTAAGGTATTCAGTCCTCGGTCTAACGAAATTGAAAATTCTTTTCAATTCCGGAAAAAGATAAGTAAGCGCTTCAAAATTTACGTAAGATATTTATCTACATTATTACGAACTATTCTATAACTAATAATGTTATTAAACTCTTCACATAACCTATGATGCATTCATCCAGTCCTTATACTTTTTGCATTTGCTTAATTAAACTTTCTTGGGTTTTGTCTAAATAAGGTTTTGACGGTTTTGATATTCTAAAAGGTGCTAGAAATTCAATGACGATCATTTCGATGACGACCAGTGTAATTTTAATATACGCAGCGTAATAAATTTCACCTCTTTCGGTGAATTGGTAATCTCTGATTTTGTTGCATCAGTGCCGTACAACCAAAAGAACTAAACAATGGTTTTCCGATTATCGCTCACTTGGCAATCCACCGAAAATACTAGTACTCTACTTGAAAGACTACTGAAGTTTTCCATTTTTTGGAGTCAGTGAAGCTTTATTTGAGGAAGTGAGTTTAACGATATGTTGATTCATTTCGAAAATAACAAAACTCTGTCACCACCAGTGGACAAAGCGATCGAAATAAATCATGAATATAGAACTGGTTTTTGCAAGTTGGGGGCTTCTAACAACAAGCTAATGACGGACGATTTGAAATGGACTTGTAGACTATTGTTCTATGTTGGTACTTCCACCGAGACTCTAAAAGCAAATAAAAACTCTTCATGTGCTCACTATGCTTTCCTGTTTATGTTTGAAGACTTAGCTAAATTTTAGTGGTTTCAGGATTTGAAACACAGGAATGAAATAATTGGAATGAAATAATTTCATTTGGAATGAAATAATTTCATTTGGAATGAAATAATTTCTCTCCTGCTCAAATCTGTATGAACAGACTGAACGCGTCGGCCTTGTTCACTGCATGCATGAACATGAGAAAACTCAATCTAATCAGCGAACTTTCAATTAGCTTCTTCTATGCATTGTTCAAATTAAAAAAATTTCTTAACGGCTTTGAGCAGGTGAGTGCCAGTTCTATTTAAAAATGAAAGAAATAAACACACAAAAACCAGTGAGCATGAAATCGGTCTTCAGAGAAACTAAAAACGTTATTTTTAAATCTGATTATAACCTCCAAGTGAGGGAAAAGGTTGGCGCAAGATCACGGACGCAAAAATTCAAAAGACACCTCTAAGTTCGACAGTTGATCTCAGACATGACCGCATATTTTGGAAAAATAAAGGCAGTGCGCAACAAATCATGATTCATACTTTAGTTTACAGAATGGGCTCATATAATATCATGAGTAAGCAGAACTTCTTTTCTTTAACATCCAATACATTGGAACCAAGACCTCTGAATCACATATATCATGGAGCTTACATGCAACGCTAGATGTTACCCTACAACGTTAAATGAGGGTTGAAGTAACTACGCAAGCCATATTCATCGGAATACTCCAGTTCACCAAATAGAACCAACGAGTTTCCGCGCATACAAATATTTGGAGCATGATAATTGCTTGAAAATGCCGTTTTCCTTACAGAATGTTTCCACTTCATCACACGTTAAGAGATGGAGAAAATTGCTTCGTCTTTTAACGCATGAGGCTTGAATGATGACCTATCAAATATTAAATTTCCCCACCCACTAAAAATATATATTCATAATATTTGCTCACTTAGAATGAGTATTGCGGTATGATTAATTTACAAATATTTTGGTGAGCAGCGTTTAAATATCCATTCATATTAAGAGAATTTAGGCTACTGGAAAAACATTTATACTGGAAGCTGATTGGAAATGTGTTTGAAAGTAAATTAAATTCTGGGAGTTAAATCCGCAGACTTTCATTGATTTTTCCAGGATCAGTGTCTTTTTACTGACAGGGGGGAAATGTGAATGCTATGATATTCAGTCAGCTACAAGAAGCTTTAGAAGGAAAATTTTCTTGAATTTCTTTTGAATTCACCCAAGTAAATCTATCAGAAAAGAGAAAAATAAGAAACAAGGAACTATGGGAACAGATTATGAAAAAATATTTACAGGAGTTGGTTTTTAGAAAAAGGTATTGAGTAGCCATGCAAGACGTAAGTCAATTACCATAACTCATTGAGAACTAAAATAATTCTTTTCAAGTAAACTTCAATCCGATTCAACTCCACGCGTCAAAAGTATGAATTGCGCTGCAGGGACGAATTTGGAACTAGTTGAGAAAAGGTATCATCTGTCATTAATATGAAAAATATTTCCTGGAGAGGAACTTGATAAGCGATTCAGAACCATTCACAAGAAGTATTCAGAATTCAACTCAGGTCTTGAGATTCTGGTTTTCGAGATTGTACTTCTACAAAAATGGACACTATCCGTGCTAAAGCAAGCGATTAGAAATTCGCTTCATGACGAATGCCTCTAGACTACAAATTGCTAAGAGGCAGTGAGCCTTCATGTGCAAATCCTCGTGTCTGATAACACAGTGAAAATAAAGTGCATTGCATTCATTGCAGGTTTTCCACAAAAGTACGGACAAGGTTGCAACACGTGTGCCTGAATCTCGTCGAGTAAATATGTTAGCCTAGCAAATAATAAGATATAACCTACCCAGGAATAAACTAATGGATTGCGCGTATCACAAATTCTCAATGAGCTAGCACGGAAACATCTTCTCTGGAGATTTCTGCCTGTAGCATGGCAAAGAATATACAAAAATCGACTCAGAAATAACGATATACATTTCCTATGCTTTTAACTATCCATCCTGCTCCACTGCTGTACAAGATGCTCGGAGCTGTAATTCTGCCACCATGAAAATGTTCGTATGAAACCTAAGCACGAAGGTCGTCTGCACTAAAAATATTTGCTGAATCTGTTAACCGAAAACTTATCTACAATTCTGTGAATAATTGCGCAAATGAAAATGACTTTCTTTTGCAAAGAAAACAGGCTTAAAGAGGCGAATTGGTTCTGAACGAGAAAACCCTATGCTACTTTGATGCATGGCTTTTCCGCAGCTCATCTGATGTTACTGTTCTCATGAAGCTGTTGTGATCACTAATTAAACGTTGAAAATTTTGTTCTGATTTCTCCATGAGAAATTTACCGTCAGAGACACAGTAAATTTTGATCTGAATTTAATCATGTTTGATTTTAGACAGTTTTTACCGCAGAAAACTCATAGGTGACCATTTTGACACGATTAAAGTTTGTGCACCTGATCTGCTTTAATAAATTGAAAATTCCGTTATGCATTAAATGAGGTAAAGCTGTATTTCCTCACCTTTTGCGAGCAGTTTAATTTCTGCTCATCAAACTGTTCCTAAATTTCAATTTTATACAGGAAACGATCACAAGTGGAAAATTTTCTACTCAGTTATTTTAAGGGATGACCATAAAAATAGCGTACTCTGGAACTAACTATAAACGATGACCGAAATATGCCAAAGGTTATTTAGCAAGAAAGTCTACCTCGACACTGGTTCTTTAATCATTATTGTAAAATTAATATTCCTTTTTATTGTTATATTACACCAACAGATTCTATGAATTCGATTTCAACCTCAACGTAAATTAAGGGTCAAAGTGACACACAACATAACGTGTATTAAGATTTATTTTGTTTTGCGTGTTTGTTAGCGCGCGTACTCTCTTTATAACACTGAAAGAATGGTTTTTGTGTGTTTGTCTTGAAGTTTTAAGTTTAAGAGTTATGCGGCTTGAAGTTTACACTTGTGAAACGACTCATGCTTTAAATGGTACCAGCATGGTGCGCTAAACACCAAAAAATACTTCATGGTGGTCGTCTTTTTGACTTGCAAATACGTGAATACTAGTTCAGGTGGCTAAATTGAAACCTAAGCGTAATAAAAGATAGTCTTCGAGGCGTTTTGAATGATATGAGCAAGCGAAGGAAAATATGGCTGTAGCTTAGACAGGCTTCGACTGAAAATCCTTGCACTTATACAGATCTCTACTCAGATATTGCACAAGACATATTGCACTAAGGACCAGCATAAAGACTTGGGTCGGACACTGAAAACTGAGCGCTTAATGGATTCTAACTAGGTATTAACCTCGTCTGTATTCGTGCGAACATTGAAAATCAAATTCAGACCAGAAATTTAACGATACTTTGCGCTCTTTTCAGACATCCACTGCTCATATGCTGGAGATGGAAGATGCTGCGGAAGTTTCAATCTCCTAAGAGGTGAAGGTTTCGACACTGGTCAAGAGCGAACCGAGTGAGGATGGAATGAACAGAATTTTGGCAGAGCGAATTTGAGAACGGGACAAAAATAACATAACATGTTTATACTAAACATGGAGACATAGGACGTTAAATTTCAACTCAGACCATGAACATGACTTATACGTCTCTTTTGACAATTGCATTGATCACTGTTCCACGAGAAGTTCCAACCTAAATCGTTGATCTTTATGTATAATGCAACATTTTGAAGCTCAAAAATAAGTACATTTTGTTCTTTGATCATGGCTTATTGCAATGGCGATGATAATTAGGGAGAAAAATGAAATTGTACAACATTCAACGAGAAATTGTTATGTATCTGTGAATTCCATGCCTAAAACTTGAAAATGAAATAATCAGTGTTAACGAAATGGAATGCAAGCCTAAAATTAACTATGAGATTGGAATATTTAATGATTTTTACTGATATTGAATATTTTATGTTCATCTAACATTGGTGGGTGAATCAAATTGATAAGCTAGACATAGTGGGAACTTACCAAAGGTACACGTTTGGCGCACAATATACGCGTTCTAGGAGGTAAGCACACTAATTATGAACGATTTTTTGAACTGTTTTGCTCACGGAGAACGTTATACAGCACCAAAGATCAGATAAGATTGTTATATTGATTTCTGCCTAGCCCCTGAACCAATGATAGATAGATGCCCAAATTTGGCACCGGTGTCCATTTTGTAAGTTCTCCTACTCTGACGCTGAGTTGTGTGGATCTTTAAAAATCTAATATATAACAAGTAATTTGTACAACTAATCATATAACAATTATAACTGATGGTGTAACATGTAATATTTTAGTGTAATTTCACCCATTTGGGTTCATTAATCCTTTATTTCTATTTTCTTCTCCTTTCTCTGATAAGTTACTTTATTATTGCTTCAGTTTAAGGAATTTTATTTTGTTTTTCTCGTGATGTAGTTTCATCTTTCTTGTGATGCTGTGTATTTTCTTTTATGTTCTTGCTTAAAGAATTATGAACGATTTTTTAGTGAAGTTTTCATTTTTTCCGTAAAATGGGAGGAAAAGGAGGCCGTATGATGATGAGAAGGATTCAATGAGTGTCAAATACACAATAAGCTACAAAATTTTATAAGCTTGGGTGATTTGTTCCAATACTAACGGAAAACATATGAGTATTTCCGGAACTGTTTGGTCAGCAAAAGCCAGTATTTGTTAGTATTTTTCACTTAGCTTTCTCTGGTACAACCCTGAATTTCTGAAGGGAATTACTTTACTTGCACTCACGTTTAAGTCACCACAAGACGTTTTTTTGTTCGTACTGGCCTACGAAAACCTGTATTAATATAAAGTGATACAACCTATATGGAAAGACTTTCATTTTGCTTAAACTACTTTGCTTTACATGTATCTTCAATAAAAATTTTTGAATTATTACTGAACATCAAATTTATCTTATCTCGTTGGAAATTTTTCCTTCTATAAGGGATTGTAGTACATCAAAAGTTGCGGGCTTCATCCGTAAATACTCGTAGAATTGTGATTCATCTCTCCTCAGTGCTTCGAAGATATAGTGGTATTCTCCATAGCGATCTCTCCTCATGTTGATGGGATGGATCCAGTGTTTCCGTTTTGTCGTCGAGCAACAGAAGCGCATTCACGGAACGCTTCATAGCGACTGATGCTTGTGTAGGTCGCTCTGCTCAGCTCACATGTGAACAAACGCGCCGCGCCGCTCCGCTCGTAGTGTGCACGATCCCGTAAATTTATTGAAATTTTTGACTCCCGAGGCCACTTTTTTAATTACACCCTGGGAAATCTAATATAACGATAACTATGTGTTTATTACATGAGAATTGAAGAAGTTTTACCTGTTTTATTCAGTAATTTGCTGGAGAAAGAACAGGAAAAGCGAGGGGATGCGAGAAGGAGGAGGAGTCCTCAACGCCGCGGTCCCGCCCACCTCCTACGTGTCTCTCTCCCCTTGCCAACGTTATTTCGATTTTGCCAGCTATCGATCTCCTTATCCGGACTACGACACGCTTCAGGTCACAAACTTTTATGTTAATTTGTTCAATGCGTTATGCAAAAAAGGTTCGTGAGTACGGACAATTGGCTTACACGAAGTGACCACCGAAAGGAATGGCAGGGTGCTTAAGATACAACGCCACTCATGCTGCCATCGCTTCGCCGACTCCCGTACCCGCGTCCTCTTGCATTCTGGCCTCTCTCTCTTCCCCTTCCGAACGCCTACGCGACTACTCCTTAGCCTAAGTGTTTGTAATTTGTGAAGTAAACGTACCTTTTCTATAGCTTAGAAAACTTTCTCTTGAGAGAAAAATGGCCAAAATTTTATTGAGCGAATATTAGGGAGAAACACAACGCTGAAGTGAAGTCCAAGAACGGAAAAGTAGAACGTTCGCCTTTAGTCTTACTTTACCTGTAAGTACAACAATAAATAGACACTATGGTTTCTGTCGTCGGATGCTAGAATTTAGTGATCTTGTAAAATTTTACTGATGTTATCAACTCAATTTTTTGGTCCTGGTCCTCCATTTTTGGTCCTCCATAAAATATATGTGCTCTGATTTTTTGGCCTTGGGATGACTAGTATGCAAAAAAGTTTTAAATTATTTCTTAAGATTGCAATTTAACGGTTTCCCCTTTAGAAGACATCTTTAAGTTGGCTAATTTGATAATTGAGAAACATTTATCGTGTTTTTATTACAGACATATGTTTTGTTTGAGAAGAATGAACCTCTTTTGAGATCCGCTCTTGAACGAAGCAGCATGCTCGACTTCTCTGGAAATACCGAGACAGGTTTCGCAATTCTTCATTTGCCTGTATTTTGATTATTTAGACAAAATTTTGAAAACACTGTACATGCTGATTAGGTTCCTTTGATGTTTGTTCCTCTACAGATTGCAATGACTTGTGTTGTTTCGTTCGGAAACTGTAATTTAATTCTATGTTGTAGAAAGAACTCACTATTTTCACACGACATTTATGTATTGTTTATTTTGAAACAAGTAGCAGAAGTGTTTTAACCATTGTTAACAGAATGAAATGTTCGAATGCGAGCTCTTACTTAATGAATTTGAGCTTCAATGGAGAAATTTGGAGAAACATGAGGGTAGGCTCATAAGAAGCAAGTTAAATCTCAGGAATCTCAGGAGTACAATCCGTAGACTGCTATACAACTACACTTCTACTTTAAGCAGGTGATTAAGGGCAACAATAATTCACAAAGATTTGCCCCCGCACAACTGATGCCCACGCAAAACTTCCACCCCTGCACAACTGAGGCCTGGACAACAACCCTGTTAGAAAATTGACCCGATTTATCTAGAAATTCTAGGTAATTGACTTGTAATTTTTACGTAGGACATATGTCATATTCTCGTACATATTTTAGTCAGATTTCATCCTAAAAAACAGTTAATTACATTCTAATGCTCTAACGATATGTTTAGAAATATCATAAAAAGAAAGAATTTTTCAAATACAAACATACATATTGTTTGGTAGGTTTGGGCACGGCTGAACCAAGCTAGGTTAGTTCAAGATCTGTTAAGCTGGCTCAAACTATGTAGTTTGCGTGAGCTAGGGTTTTTTAAGATAATAATTAAAATAGATGATAAGGAACTTAATACGCCTGGTTTGTATTGTTCTTGGTATACATTTAGAGGCTAGTGATGTTTATGGTGTAACGAGCACCTTTTTAGGAGCTCCTGTTGCAGTCGAAAAGACTCTGAGTGGAACATCATGACTATGTCTAAAATAATTTGGGCACTTCGCAGTAGGTTGTTACCAAGAATTTTAGAGTAGTATTTTATAAAATGAACACAACGATTGATGCTAGAGACAATGTCGACAGAGGAAGTTATTTTCTGTAGCTGCTTTCCATAAACTAACTAATTACGAGAGACGGAAATGGGCAAAGATATACGTAGATGAGTTTTTCATTTATTCTTGCTTTAACGAGAAGCCTTGTCTCAAATGTTACCCTCGAAATTATTTCGAGATTCTTCTTGCTAGGTTTCATACGTGTGTGAAACATTCCGAGATCTACAAAAGCTTTGTCTCCTAATCCCGAAAGATATCGAAGAATCACAATCAGATGACTATTCTGAAATTAACAAACAATCTCTACGCTGAGGTTAACTTGGGGATGCGAGATCGATTAACAAGTCCCACTCCAAAGTCCAAGGACTTTCATTTGACTTATGAAAACGTGCTTAAAACTTTAAATTGAAATAAAAATTGTACAAATTTACAGTTTTATTCTACATCTCTAGCAAAATAAGATAACATTTTTAAGAAGCTTTCCAGAAGGTATCTACGAAGCATTAATTCACGCCTCGTACGGCAACAGCAAGCTCTACAGATGCTGACAAATATATGAAAGTGTGCTTCAGTAGAATTGCAGAAAAAAAAGAAGCCATAGAAGCCAATACACTAACACCTACGCAATAAATAGATAAATGTTCTTATATTAAAAAACTTCAATTGAAACTAAAAGTTTCACGTGATAGACCTATAAAGAATCCTTGCGTTTCCCTTAGATTTGGAAAATGTTTTTACATATATTATGAGTATGTGACTGGAGTAAAATATTTATTACTTCTGATTGGATAACGATAGATTAAAAAATAACAACCTTAAGGGATCAGTCATCAGTCAAAAACTGCACTGACTCTGGTCAGTACAGTTTCGAACACTCTTCCTTCTACCGATGACCTTGACGCGTAATCCAAATCTATTTTTGTTCCTAAATTCACTCCTACAGGAAAAAAATCAGACAGGCATGAAAATGAATGAATTAATTTTTGTGTACTGACCCTCATAATAGTTCCATATGATAAGCCATTTATAATCGCACCAAAAACAGAATACCTCAATTAGATCTAGATGTGACTCAAGTATCTTCAACTAACATTCAATTGAATTTATTCAATAACTCAAAACTCAAGCCAGTGTCAGATTAACCTGATGAACTTATATGCGAAAGGTACAATCCTCAAATCATAGGCGCTAACCTCTCTTGAATGAAGCTGTATGCTCGACTTCTCTGAAAATATTTGGTAATCGCTCATAACCATCATTTTACCTAGTATTTAGATTGTTTGCATAAAATTTCGAACGCAATGTACAGGCTTATTATTTTTTATACTTGTTCCCTTAAACATGGTAATAACCTGTCGCGTTTCGTTTGGAAACTGTAATTTAATTCTAAGGTTTTAACAACAACACAATATCTTTGCATGGCTTCTACATATTGTTTACTTTAAAACAAGGATCAGAAATGTTAAAACTTTTTTACCAAAATGAAAACTTTAATTATAAATTCTTACATTCAAAATCAAAACTTAAGAGGAGAAATTTGTTGCGATGATGAGGGCATGGCTCAGGAGAAGTAAGTTAAATCTCAGGAGTACAATCCGTAGACTTCAATCAACGAAATACCTTATTGAAAACAACTATTCATGAAAAACGACCCTGCACAACTGCTGCTCCCACACAACCAACTAAGGTCTGAAAATAGACCTGTAGGGATAATATCCCGATGATTCTGAAAATTTTAAGTACTGACATAATTTTGGCGTAGGACATATGACGTGTTCGGTGGGGAAGAGGCTATATGCCATATTTTCACATTTTTGTTTATCGTGTAGAATAACTTTCTTAACATCTAATTAATGCATGTGCCAAATTTTAGTATCCAATTTACACTATTATTTATGAAATTTCTGAAATTATAATGAAGAGAGTAAGGCGGTTGTGCTCGCAGTGCAGATTATAATTTACAACAGTCTCTTTGTGTTACAGAGTGGTTGAAAGCTACTTCGTGCAGCTCATAGGCCTAGGCTTTCTCTAACTGGTTTTTAAAATTCAAATTAAAATTTAAGCTTCCCCCCATGAACGGCCGAAAAATATGTAGATCTATAGATACATGAACACGAAAACGAATGAAATAATTGGAGGATTCTGGTAAACAGTATGAAGGCAGTCATACAAACAAATACGCAGGAGAACGTGTGATAGGGCCACCAAACACTTGTAAGCAAGGATTCCTTTACAAAATTGGAGGAATGCAAAATGTTTCTAAAATATTTATACATATCAAATATCCGCAGAAAAGTTAAAGATGTCACGGAACTAACAAAACTAATGCTCGCAAATGCTGTCCAGTACTACACAAACCTACAACTTGGGCTACTTCCTTCACGTGACACTTTTGCAGCTGCTATGGAAAATGAAGATGAGCTGGACGGCATAGTAGAATTCGAAGATTAATTTTTAAAGACCTTCATGTGTTAACTTCGATTATTTTTGTTTCACATTTCATGGTAAAACCGTCTTCTTTTGTTAAATCGTATTTATTAAAAAAATATAGTTAAACCCATTATTTGCTTTTCATTTGATGATAATTTGTAATATTTTATAATTTTTCGTAGGTTAAGTTCCACCTGACATTATAAAAATATTTGAATCATTTGTCAGCTCTCATTCCCCCCATTTATAGTAATATTGTATTGCATAGACCATGAAACTAACATTGTGTGGATATCAATAGCAAATTGCATGTGTCAAACTTCCGGAGTGTCTAAAAACATAGTTGCAGGAATATTATTATTTGCCCTAATTTTGTCATTTTCTTCAAATTATTTAACTACTAATTGAATTACCCTAAAATTTTGTCAATTTCCCTAAACTGGAAGCACTAGCCATCTGGGAACTGCAGTTCCCGCCGGGAAGCGAAGAGTCCCAATGTGTTTTCGTGAAGGCTTGCAACCCGGATCACCTTCAAAAACTGCAAAGCTCACCTTTTTCAGCTGGTAACCAGCACATCAGCTCAACTCTTTGGGCTTGAGAGATATCAAATTAATTTATAATTAGAAAGATGCAAGGTTAGGGAAGCAATGTTGGCAATTTGGATGCATTACGAAGTATACAAGAGCTGCATGATACGCGCACCCTGGAGCTCCTCAGCCTCCGCGCCTGCTGGGCCTCGCGTGCAAGGAGCTACAGAACAGGTCATCCTCCCGACAAACCAGGCTCTCTTATTCATCTAAATTAACTCCCTTTGAAATGTAAATGAACTCTTTACTCTCTCGCAAATTTTATTCTCTATTTTCCTACTTAATTAATGGGCTCCTTAATTAATATTCTCTAATTTCAGCTTATCTGTCAAATAAAGAGACATGAGCAGACAGGGAGGCTAGAATATAAATTGCAGCGGACACAATCTCCTAATGGTCATCACCATTTTGGAGGCTCACGCTGACAAGTGATATAACTAATTCTAGGACTTTACTTCAATTGATCTTCCTCTAACGTATCAAATTCTCATATTTACGTGACTGAAGAGATGAAATTACTTCACATTTGTCAAATAAAACACATAAACTTCCGCCTGACTACGATATTTTTCACGTAAGAAAACCAGTACTGGAGACTGAACGTGAATGCATTCATTCACGTTATCAAAGAGACACGAGCGGAAGAACGTTCGGATCAGACCCGTTATGAAATAACAAAATTCTTCATGAAACTAGCCCTAATGTGGGGCCTGGCAGCACGCACCTGTAGGTGTAGTGAGGCAGGCCGTAGCGGGAACGGAGACTGAGGGAATAGGGCGTGACACACAACACCCCCCGCGTCGATGCTGTACATGTCTCTGATGTTCACACTCATGTGCACCTGCGCGATAATGCCTTGCATCTCACAAATCCACAAATTACGTTTCGATAATGCCTACGAACACGTCGTTCATAACACAACAATCTAGAATTGCACCCGCTGAAAAGCGAGCGTGAAATTTCACCAGTTCACTATGACAACTTTTTGGATATGAGAAGTCAAGCTCGAAACTTCACCAGTTTACTACGATAACTCTGTTGATATGTGAAGAATTCAATCGTAAAATTTCACTAGTTCACTAAGATAATTTTGTTTGTATGTCACTTGTCAGTCACTTGTTAGTCACTAACTTGCCAGTCACTTGTCAGTCACTTGTCAGTCACTTAAAAAAAATTGTCAGTCACTTGTCAGTCACTTTTCAGAACGGCTCAGAAAGAAGTTCTTAAAGCCAACACTTCCACTCAGAATAGAATTCCAACTCAGAGAGACGAAACCAAAACCGAGGTAAAGTTAACAACCAGTGCAAAAACCACTGATGCCAATGAGACCACTCAAGTAGCTCGAAAAGCCGTTAACCCGCAGGAAGAAGCCAACAGAATGCTAGATAAACTGAAGAAAACCGAGAGGGATAAAATCGCAGAGTTTCAGAAAAGCTTTTCTCTGAACCGCTGCGTTGATGAGACGGAACAGTTGCACGAGGCCAATAGGATACGAGATGAGCAAATCCGCAAAATACAGGAGCATAATTTGAGCCAAAAGCAGAACAAGAACGTGTCTAAAAGTGCCTATTCTGCTGACGATGAAGATGGCCCAACAGACACTGATTTACGGAAGATCAAAACGGAGCTCAAATGTGAGAACCAAGGGGTAGAGATACGCTGGAGAACTGCGACGTTTATTGGTAGCGATGTTGTTACAGGACGGGATGCGGTCCAAATGCGCGGGCCCTAATGAGCTCACCGCTTAAAAGACCTTTGAGGTGCTTAGGGTAGGGGGGGCGAGAGTATGCGCGCGTGTATATTGAATGCGAAGTGGTAAATATATTGAATGCGAAGTGGTACCATCCACGAGTGTGTCAGATACTGTCGATGCGTTGAGAATGATTTTCAGCAGAAACGGGTTGTGTGATGTGCTCGTAAGTGACAATGCTTCTAACTTTTCATCTCATGACTTTAAAGATTTTCTTATTTCCAACGGCATTGAGCACCTCGCACCTCCGCCCTACTCTCCAGCAAGCAATGGTCAAGCTGAGAGGGGGGTAAGAGTCATTAAAGACCTGCTGAAAAAAACTCTCTTCTTCCGAATCGTTCAAATCCCGTCTTGCAAAAGCGTTATATCAATCACATTGCATTCCTCATAGTATTACAAAAATGTCTCCTTCTGTAGCACTCAACAATCGTAAATTTGTTACTTCCAGAGATAGAGTTCATCCTAAATATTCTGTGTCCAGGTCTAAGCCTATGTATGTAACTCAATTTGATGTCGGTGATCATGTTCTTGCTCTGAATTTAAGAAATGGTCCCAAGTGGCTGAAGGGAATTATTGTTAGTAAAGTGGCTCTTAATATCTTTCATGTTCAAATATCAGCATTAAATGTAATCTGGAAGAGACATTCAAATCAGTTGTTGCACAGTGGTTTGGGATCTATCCGTAGTGGGGAAACAGAGACTCCTGCTTTGCAACCTGTTAGCAGTTCACCTGTGCAGAATTAACCTCATAGATCAAGTAGAATGGGTTGTTGAGCTCTTTCTTCCTTTTGCCATATATTCATCTAAAGGGAGGGAAGTTGTTGTATAGTGAAGTACTGGTGGTGTTAATGTGACTTCCGGCGGTTGAGATTTATGAGTCTCGCTCGGCACGGATGCCTTATAGCGTTCGGGTCACATGTCTAAGATAGGGCAACCGCCGGAAGAGCCGATGGGCGCCTGGCGTTTACGAGCACCGGCTGGGCCGGAAGCGCCCCTACCGCCGGCGTCAGAAAACGCCGGGCGGAACTTTATTGTTACGAACAAGACTTGAGGGCAAGCTGTGTGAACTACGGAGACCAGTACATTACTAGTAGTCCTGCTGTGCGTTTCATTTGCTCCTGCCTGGTATTCGGCTAGGCGAATTGAAGTTAAAGCTTCCTGCTATACGAACCTAATGTCGTACTGAAAATAGCGATATTACACAAACGAAGCGAAATTGGTTGTCAAAATTATCCGTTTGGACCATTGGTTGTTTTAATGAGATCATCTGGCGTTTCATTTACTTCCCTTTGCTGGGTCTTGTTGACGTAAGTAAGTATATTGTAAGTTCAATAGTTGTGCTGTTGTTTTTTGTAGCAGCTAGATTTTTTTTTCTTTTCAATGTTGAGGATAAGGGCATTATGTTATATCGCTTCAGCGCCCTTGTACTTCTTGCTTGTGATGCAGAGCGTTATAAATAATTCTTAGGCGAGGTATCTTTTACAGAGTTTGATCAAATTTAATTGTTTGGATTAATGGTGTTATCTTTGAGTTTGACACGCATGAAAGGCGGAAACGAAATCGATTTTAGTAATCTTGTCTAAAGTTAAATTATTTTTTTGCTCACGCCTGAAAATTTTTTTTTTTGTATTTGTGATTTGAGTACCTAAAATTGTTGGAGGAGGGAGGTAATGTGCACGCGCGCATACTCTCGGCCCCCCTACCCTAAGCACCTCAGAGGTCTTATAAGCGGTGAGCTCATTAGCGCCCGCGCATTCGGACCGCATCCCGTCCTGTAACAACTTCGCAACCAATAAACGTAGCAGTTCTCCAGCGTATCTCTACCCCTTGGTCCTCACATTTGAGCTCCGTTTTGATCTTCCGTAAATCGGTGTCTGTTGGGCCATCTTCAACGTCAGCAGAATAGGCACTTTTAGACACGTTCTTGTTCTGCTTTTGGCTCAAATTATGCTCTTGTATTTTGCGGATTTGCTTATCTCGTAGCCAATGACAAAGGTAGAAACAAATCTGAATAAATTAGGTAGAGCAAATTTTTTAATAAAAAATAAGTTATTAAAATGAAAATTCGCAGAATCTTAATTTCTCTTCTAATTGAATTGTCAGTGTTATTTTAACGAATAAGTGTAGATTATACATTTAAGGTACCTATGCACAATAACCAAAAAATCTCATTCTCTTTTAGTGCAACTGTTCTTAAGCTATTCCCGTGAGAAAGAAAAATTTATGAACTCATATAATGGGGAAATTGTGTACAAAACAAAACCAAGCCACAGTTTGTGCTGTCAATACTTATCGATATGTACGTAAAATTTCTACTCATTTTGAAGTACCCTGTCCCGCGTAATGCAGTATATACGCGTTGTGTACACAAGATACGGGAGTGACGTACTTCGTTGCAAAAACCTATATAAATAGCCATCATGAGGCAAGTTTGGAGCACTGCACTTCGAGCCATGATTAGAACAACAACTTTGCATGACTCCAACACATCTCACCGGGTCGAGAAACAAGTTACTGCTTTATTGGGACTCTAGACACTGATCCAGTAAGCTATACATTAACGATTGGTTGATCTTTACGTACGCAGTATATCGGTGTCAAAACAAAACAACAAACGTGCCTTGTCGTTTTGCACTGATGTGTGATTATCCTGCAGTGTATACTTCATATGGTGTTAAGCAATAAACGCATACGTAGTATTGAACACCTCAACTAGTATGCTTACTTGCTCCCATGGATCATGTTCCTTGTAGCATACACTGCTGCCTCATACTGGATTAATCATTTAATGTATCAGGACAAGCACTGCATTTAGCGAGCAACAGACAATTTTTACCCGATTTAAATTTATGCATGAAACTTAGACACTAGAATTGTGTGTCCGTTACATGAGTGTCAAAATTCTGACAAAAGACCGCCACTGCCCGGAGTAGGTTGGTTTGCACATTAATAATCGTATTAATCGTTTTTCAATCAAAGTTTTTAACGCTTATCGTTCATCATGAAGGTTGCAGTGTGAAATTTTATCAGTTTTCAATAGCTTAATCAATATTTTTGAAACCCAACACATACCTTGGGATACCGAAGCTAGTTTATGGAATTCAATCAACTATTAGTAGCCGTATAAATTACTCGGTTAAGTATATGAAGCGTAAAGCTAGCTAAACTTGCAAAACATCAGTCATTTTTAAGCCTATCTTACTTTAACTTAATGCCCCAAACTAAGCTAATCTTACCTAACTAAACCTTTCTTAGCCTAACCTAATCTTACATACCCCAACCTAACCTACTTTATCGTTCCTTAACCAAACCTAAGCTACACTAAGTTATCCTACTAATCCTTGTAGCACATATTCCACTTCACTTTATCCTTCCATAATCTATCTTAGCCTATCCTCACTCAACTTACGCTTATCTAACTTTTCAAAAAAGTATCCTAGTCTAACTTTGAATTTTCAGTTTAGCATACGACATCTAGCTAGGTAAGGACAATCACTTAGGGAGAGTCTACCGAAGCTATGATACCGCTTTTGCTCATAGCGTACCGTTTCAAACTGATGAACACATAAACGCACGCGCGGACGTTATCAGAATTTGAACGTAGATTCTACATGATCAGCCGAAATTCTGTCGTAAACTAACTCTGATACGAACCATGTAAAAGTTGTAACTGTTCAAGATAAGAGAGTGTGCCACAGCAAGCAGAAAACCAGCACTTATTCGGTTGTCCGACTTGCACACCTCAAGCAGTGCGCGTCGTTTGTCTGTGCCTCAGTCAGCGTGGACTGTACCGCTTCCAGGAAGCGTATTGACTTCGAGGACCACGGCTGACTAGCTTCACTGGAATCTTCTGGAGACTTCATATTCAATACGTAGCTTCGATGGAGCATCCTGAACACATAATGCTTATTAACTAGCATTGATGGAGCATCCTGAAGACATCATGCTCATTAACTAGCTTCACTGGAGTTAATTGGAAACTTCATATTCATTCCCTAGCTTTTCTAGAACATCCTTAAGACTTGATGCTCATTAAGGGGGTCCTCCCGTCAAAACTGAGTTTTGATCCGATTGGTCTGAAATTTGGCCACTATATGTATTTTTGCAAGAAAAACATATTGTCCTCATGTAATTTTTTTGATTTTGATTTAGGCCTTAGTTTATTTTTTATTTTTAAAAAACTCGTTTTTTGGTTCATTTTTGAGATGTTTTCAAGAGAATAGAAGTCAATGAATTTTTATGCTAGAACAAATACAAAGACAGTTTTGGAATTCTAGAAACATTGCAAACAAACTTACAGTCCTGAATTTTTTATTTGAAACTTCATTTTTTATAGATATGCGATATTTGATCAATACCTAAAATATACCAAATTTTTAGATTTTGAACTAGCATAAAAAAAGACAACGTACAAATTGGGAAATCGAGGAATGTCAGTTTGTTAGGAATGTTCCAAGGATTCTAAACTGTCTTTGTTTTCTTCCTAGCATAAAAACTCACTGACTTCTATTCTTTTGAATTTTGAAAATAAGTAACTTTACAGTATAGGCCAAAAACAAAATATTTTGTTGAAGTGCAATATAATGAAAATTTATGTCATTGAATGCTGTTTTCATTTTTATTTCGATAATCTCCATGCATAACATCATATTCACACTGTAAATTGTAATTTAAAATTTAAAAAACAGGTAAACATTTTTATACCTATTTCATAAAAATTATGAAATTTTTTATTTTCAGTCTGATTCTTATAAAATTTGACTATTATATGTAACTTTTGAAAACAAACACAATTTCGCCTATACATTTTTTGATTCAGGCCTTAGTTTTTGAATAAATTTGACATATTGGTTTTTAGTCCACTGGTATTGATATTTCAAAAGAATAGAACTCATTGATTTTTTGTGCTAGATCAAAAACAAAGACAGTTTTAGAATTCTTGGAACATATCTAACAAAAGTATATTCGCAAATTTTCCATTTCTCCTTTTGTTTTCTTTTTATATGGGGTCAAAATGTGCTCGAAAATTTAAGATTTTGGTCCTCTTACCCCCCCTGGGGGTGGGGGATATATTGTCCGTAGCGCCATAAAATTTTAGGACCGAATAGTCCACCACCTAAGGGTTCTTTTCCAACAATAACATGAAAAATACCCATCGGAGAGAAAAGGGGCCCCGGAGGCACTGGGTTCAAGCTCGCATGATTTCTACACCGCCCACCCCTCTCCCTCCACCTCCGAGCAGCTACTAAAGTTGCCATTCGCGCCAATTCTTGAACTATGTAACACTACTGAGGTTTATTAACCTATCTGTTCGTTATGCAGTTATTATTAATCACTGCAATATAACCACTACAAGTACTTAGTAAGTAGATACAACAGCGGAATACCAAATTGAACCTGTATTAAATCATTATAATCAGTTTTTACAACGACCGCTGGTGTTTGGCTATTCGACCCTCCATCTCGGCACGCAAAAACAGGCATTTTTTAACTTTTTAAAGTTAACCTTAAACTAACTGAACTTGGCCTAACCTAACCCAACCTAACCTAACTTAACCTAACCTCTTAACCTAACTTAACTTAACTTAACCTAACCTAAATTAATTTCACCTAACATTTCTGTAGCTGCTTGGAGGTGATGCTGTGGCTGGTTGGAGGTGGAGGGAGAGGGCTGGGTGGTGTAGAAATCCTGCGAGATTAGACCCTGTGCGCCCCGGAGGACCCCCTTAACTTGCTCTGCTGCAATTTTCTGGTACTTCAACATCACGTTGATTAGCTTCCCTGATAGCAACTGAAAGCTTCTCCCGGTCGCCACCTCAACCGTTGCCAGCTGAATGCTGGAGGCAGGTTAACCAAAGAGCTATTTCTATTAGAAAGTAAGTGAATGATGAAAATAAAAATCAAGTATATACTTGATAACCTTAAGACACAGATGGTCGTTAAAAAAGTTCTATCATGCGGAGTGTAAGGTAGTTCTTTACTTTATTTTGGACATTTTATGCTATTTTGGTGAAAATTTTAGCATTAAATTAGAACATTTTAGGTGTTCAGATAAGCAGTATTTCTACCCCTATAGACTGAGTGAGTCTAGAGCCTCCACATTTTGTTAACAGAACAGAACTGGAATTTCACACAAACGAACATAAAAATTTTGACATTAAAATGCTACTTCTATGTAGATTTTAAACTAGGTGTGTTTCTAGCATCGTTAAATTACTTTTAAATTTATTGATGCCAATTTATAAATAATATTTTACCTGCCCTTTATAGTAAAGTTTTCAAATTGGCACAAATACAGTAAAATCTTCAAAGAATGGTGAATCCAAATGCAGTTCTTACTGAGCGATAAATTTTGCTAATGAGTTAAATATCGTGTTTAAAAGACAGTTTTATAACACAAAAAAGGAAGAGACATACGAATTCGAAATAGCGTTATCTCCATTTTCTATAAAAATTGTTTCTTCGACAAAGTTTCAAGGTTTTTGTGTCGTGGGGATATACTATTAGCTTACCAATTGACAAAGATAAACATTTAGCGTGCCGAGTTGCTTGTTTCAGTTATCATCACTTCTTTAGGTTATTTCTTTGTCATTTCTCCCTCTTCCTTCCTACCTATCTGCTTGTATGCGCAGGGTATCTTGCATGGAAGTACACCTTGTGCGTGGATTCTAGCTTTTCTTGCGTCCATATTAGATGTTCCCTTTTTGTTTCTGTGAAAATATCTCGTGATAGAAACTAAACCTCAAATGAACTATTATAATATCACATGGCTGATATTATTACAGCATATTATTTTTTGATTATTTTACGCCTGTATAAATATTAACACAATCTAGTGTATATACAAGCTACAAGTATGACAACAACAGTTGTTACACTTTACTACTCTGTTCGGCGCTCTAGCGAGATAAAAACCTTTAAAAAAATTGTATTTACACCATTATTTCTAATATTAAAACAATTCCAATATTCTATTGTGCTTTACGTTTATGGACGCTTAATATTCATATTCATATATTAGGAATGTAGATGACCAGCCAACATGAGTGCCGACTATCTATGCTGGAGTTCAATTAAGACCGCTGGGGGTCGGATTTGTTTCCGAGTTTTCTTTGTTCCGTAATCCCAGTTACACATAAGTTCTGGTTTTCGAGAGCATTACCTCTAGAAGTGCTTCCGCAGTTCAAAATAGTTATATAAATAATTTTAACATCGGACATCTTTTCATTTCAAGGTGCAGCCGCAGTTTCATTTGACGTGGAAACCATCCATCCATGAAATTTATTGTATGATTGAATATTGCTTCATCCTTTGAACGCGGATAATTTCTGTTTTAGCTTACCTTTGGAAACGATTGTTGCTTTACATATGATATCATTGACTTTTAATTTGCTTTTAGAATACTGAGACAGAGGTAAAAAAATCCGTTTGTTACATGCTGCTGAAAAATGAACGTCAAGCAAGCTCGGATATTCTCTCGATTTATATGTTCGATCATTTATAATCTTGGGAATTGGGCTTTTGGAAACTTTGTCACTCCATGAAATTCAATTAAATAATATAAAAAATAAAGTACAGTTTTACAATTTTTTTTGCTTAATTACGGTGAGACCGTAGAGGTATGTCAGACGACTTTTTATACTAGTGTCCAAGTTGTTCATGGCCTAACCTGTTTCTAGAAACACACCACCCACCAAATCGGATAAGTTCTCCTTCGTTCTGTGCGCGAGCGTATACTCTTGCCTTCTTTGTCTTGCGTTTTCTCTTGTGCTCCGTCTCGCAGTCTATATAAGGCGATGTTACCTGTCGTTTGACGCTCAATCAATCAATCAATCGTCCGCTCCTGTTACCGACCTTGTTTCTTTCCAGTAAAAGCCTCCACCAAGTATACCACAAGTGTTTCACTGCCCCGAACATTTTGGTGGCGCAGTCTGGTGCGATTTCACGACTCCGTGTCACACTTTCCAAACCTTAAGAACCTTAACTATACGAAGATTTACCGAAGAAAGAAGACTGAAGTTGCTCCTGTGCTGAAGAATTGCAGAATCTACGATACATCTTCAATGACTGGCAGCAGAGGTAACAAGCTTTGGCAGCCTCGTCCTTCAGTGCTCGTATTCGGATTTAAAATTCAATTTGAGGCGCTGGTTGAATCTTACACGCAGTTTACAGCCTGGTTAAATATCGATTCCCCATTTCGTACCCGTGTGTTGCTGTACGAGGCCGGAGAAGACCTCGAAATAGTATTTGAAGTTACCTTTGGAGCAGCAGTCTCGACAACGAGTGATAAGTGAAAGAACAATTTTTTAAGTGTACGGGAACTTTGAGTGTTGATATATTACTACGAACAAAGAGTGTCACTTTAAATTAAATAAACTGTTGCAGTGATTACTACGAACAGTGGTACACAACCGCAATCTACCTAATCCACGACTACGTCTCACGACATCGTATCACGACATCGTTTAGCAGCGGTATCCTACTCTGCAGCACGACGTTTTGAGGTAAGTAAATTCTTGGGTGAAATTCTTGCGTGTGTGAGTGCATCTGTACCGGAATGTAAGCAAAGGCAGCTCGGGGTTTTTTGGTTTGACTAGTCTTTTCTGTGTTGGCGAAGGCCGCTTAGCAACAACAGCCGCATTGCGGGACTGCATGGAGCAAGGCTCTGAGACTTTCAGTTACACTTTAGAAGTAATGCAAGGCGGAGTGGGGCGCTCGTTAGTTGGATTACCGCGGAAAATTACCATTCATTGTATTCGCAGCGTGGGAACATTTCCCAGAGTAAGTGTAACTTTGTATTGTTGTGATTTGTGTAGTTGGTAAAAGGATCTGGTGTTTTATTGTGTGTTTCGTGGTCATTAACGTTTATAAAATACGTTTTTTACTGTTGCGAATTTCTCGCGTTTATTTAAGGGCGTGTAGTAGTGAAAAAATAGTGCTAATGCTCGTGTATGGTTAGTACGTACGTAGTAAAATTTTTCGCGTGTGAAATCTTTGCATTTTGTGGTGTTAACGGTGAGGGGCAATTTTGAATTTTAAATCTGTGTATTAAAAAACTGATGTCGGATACCTCGGACTCCGAGGAATACATACGATCAGATACAATAAAAACAAGGGGTGGTAGGATTAGCGTACCACGTTTTAAGGCCCAAAACACAACCATGGCTACTCCAGTTGGCGCCACTGCGCCTGGCACGAGTGCTAGTAGTGCTAGTGACAGGACTCTGTTGGCTAGGGAAATCGCTGCGAATATGCCAAGAGCTGGAACCATACTGTCCAATGCGGAGATACCCGTTTTTAGGGGCAGACGTAGACAAAATGACCCAAAGTTCCTTGAAAATAAAAGTTGGAGCACGCACATAATTAATTTAAAGGCTTACATGTCTCTTCTGACAGATGTGAGTAGTGATGATAGCAAAAAAGAGCTTCTTGTTCGGTCTGCCAATAAACAAGTAGGCGATTATAATTCCGTAGTAACCGAGTTAGTGAACTCCGATCTAAATTACACTTTCGATGAAGTTGTTAAAATTTTGGATGATATCTACGTATGCAGGGGTGAAAAGTCGATTCACGCCCTGGCATGCGAGTTAAATGAATTACAGTTGGTACGGAATGATGCTTTAGCAGCACATCTGGTCACAGCTTCTGCAAAAATACGTAAATTATCAGAGAATATTTTGAATTCAAACACGCTGGGTTGGCAGCGTCATCCTTATTACCAGGCTTGTGCTACTTAGGCTGAACTCAAACGTTTCGTAGGAGACAGCATTGTTTATAGTCTCGCGTTAACCATTTTGGGTCCCCTACTGGACGAATCTTTCTCGAAAAAAATTTTTGAATTTCAATTTAGTACATCGGAAGAACTGCTAGCGCGTTTGATAGCTGCTGTTAGGAGTCAAGCTGAGACAAAGAAAATCCTTGCGATCCAGTATCCAACCCGGTATGAGAATGAGAGTTTTTTAGCAGATGTGACTAGTGGTCTTGATGGCTGCGTTGAGGCGCAGGACCTTATGCAAGAGAGTGAAGTTTTTTTTCGGGAATTATAGGAACTACCGTAGGAATCGAGCAGGACAACGTAGGACTACTCCCAGACCCTGATTGCGAAATCCTCGTGGAAGAGCGAGGGAATTTAGTGGTTACGTAGGAGATAGAGGAATTGGTTCCATGGAGTGCAATACTGTGCGGACAGACAGTAGTTCTGGTAGTTCTGGTCAGGCTTCGGAGCACTTTGCGGGAGCTAAAAAGCGAGGTTTCCCATTCTGTAATTCATGTTCTATGGTGGGCCACTTTGAGTGTATATCTCAGAGAGGTCAGTTTAAAGCGAGAGGAAATAGCGGGCCCGGGTGTTTCGCTTGTGGAGGTGCACATTGGATGAAAAATTGTAGAGCTTCGGGAAGTGAAATTAGGAGTTACAAGGCTCATCTAAGCGGTTTTAGCCTAAACAGAGGTAGCCAATCGCGTGGTAGGAGTGAGGTGCATTTTGCAGATTCCGAGCATGATGCTGGGAATTTTTTATCCGAAGAGTAGAAAAAGGTAGAGGTAGCAGTGAGAACGAGATTGAGCCCGAGAGAAAGATCAGCACTCTCGTAAATCCTGAAGCTGTGGTCGAAATTCCAGATAAGCCCGAGACAAACAAATTTGAATTCTTCATTGATCCGTTGTTCAAGTGTGAAAATAGGTACAAATTACTGCAAGACGAGGAGCTTGCGGATAATAGGCAACAACAAAACAAAGCTATTGAGGCTTACTTCTCCACTAGTGTTGTGAGGGGAAATTTTGATAAAAAAGGCGCTGGTTTGGTTGCTTTTAGAAAATCAAAGAAACTAACGATAATCCTAAGTGGTAATGATCAGTATTTAAGTGCCCTGTTAGATAGCGGCTCCGAAAAATGCCTAATAAGTTACAAGCAGATCAAGCACCTGAATGAAGAGGTTGAGCCGAGTCGCCTGTCTGTGAAAGGTATTAACAGTAAAAGTAACGTCAGCGGAGAAGTCGATTCGACTATTTCAATTCCAGGTACTAACAGAGTACTAAAAACTAGTGCTTTGATCGTTAAAGATGCAAAATTTAATTAAGATCTTATTATAGGACGTGATGTGCTGAGTGACGCCATCATTAACTTTAAAAACGGAACCCTCGTTTGGGAAGGTGTTATTGAGCCATTTAGTGAATTAAATGTGGAACCGGCACTAAGTAGAGAAGTTGTGATGAAGTAAAAATTTGCGTATAAAAATAGAAGTAAAAATTTCTGTAGGTCTGGAATATTAGAAACACTACTGTGCCGTCGCGGTTGCGCACTTTCTCTGTACATATGTTCGTACATATGCTGATGCAACGCCTGGGTGCGGTTTTACCGCAGTGCGGGTGCTTGGTCAGCAAATAGACACTATATAAAGACGTGCGCGACTTGCAAAGTCGCATTTGGTCCGTGTTCTACCCCCTTACAACATCGTTACCAGTAAACGTCGCCTATAACCAGCGTTATCTCTCTACCCTTCGGACTTCACACCTACTTTTGCCTTTACACTGGTGGCGAGACAAGTGACGGACCCACGAATTCGCGAAGATATTTTGAGAAGAAAAGAAGATAAAGTATTCGACGAGAAACCTAAATAAGTTTGAGAAGAGGGTCGAGTGACTTCAGCAAATCAAGACGACGGTGATAACTACAGAGAACTCGAGAGAACTCCAGGAAGATCGTCTGGTGAAGAGAAGAAATATACATTCTACGAAGATTATCTGCAGAGACTGCAGAGCAACGAGATATCGACTATAAGGACAGCATCGACGGACGGAGAGCTTCAGAGATCAACGGTGAGGTCGGCTACGGAGCTGAAACCTTCAACTACGAGGTGATTCAGCCGACTACAGTTACGTCAACTTCGTGCTACGGGCGGAGCAGTGACGGTGCATCGCCTACAACGATGGCAGAGATCACGACATCGTGCGACAACTCTAACTACAATTTAAGATAAGTAAAGCAGCAGTTAATTGTGATAATTGTAACAGTGCCGTTGCAGCTAACTATTCATTGCGAGTGAGGCAGGCGGCGTGCAGCGTGCGCGTCAGCCAGTACGTGCGGGCGTCAAGGTCAACCTAGCTGGGCTGTACTTGCAGTTGCAGAGAGCAGGCTGTGTGTTCAATGACCCCTAGACATGAGCTGTTTTCAAGGTGTTACGAGTCCTATTTTTTAAAGTGAGTGGCGCTATTTTCTCGAGGTGTTGCTATAACTGCTTCAAGTACTTTTGTATTGTTTTAGTTGTGTAAATTTAATCTTGAGCAACGTTAAACTCATTTGAGCAGTGATGTTATTTGTGTAATACGTAGAGACCAAACTCGTAACGTAATTATGCCTGAAATTTCAGTATCGAGTGATTTTCGAAATAGTAGAATGCCTACCACAGTTTTTTTTCTGATGTGGATATATTGGCGACAGAGAGATAAGTATACTTAAATGCCTTCTGTGGTCTGTACAACATGTAGGTCATGTGAGATTTATTTTTTTGCTGGTTGCGTCTGGTAGGATGATGGAGGGGGGAACTGCATTCCAATTTGCCCAAAGGTGATGCTGAAGACCTTTGTAAAAATCAACTTTCTAGCGTTAGAGTATAGTAGAATTAGAACAGGAATTGAAAGATAGTTTTCGACTAGTACAGAGCAGGCTGAGGATTAAGCCTAGCGAGAAATAATAACGATGAAATATGACGTAATGATGAGAAAATAATGATGAAATATTTTGTGGCTTTTAATGTGCTGAGAAGTGTTATGTGACTTCGAGAATTAAGGATAAATATAAGTAGGAAGGAGTAAAGATACTCTTCCGAGTGAGGTAAAATATCGTGGATGATATTCTGATGATACCTGATGTGCACGGATAGCACGGTTAAAGTAAGAATGAAGTATTTTTGAATACCGTAAATAATGCAGAGTGTCTGATGACAGACGTGGTTGCCCAGAGGAGGCGTAAAGAGTAATATTTGCTACGGTAGAGAGAGCCTCGAAAATGGCGGTGCTGTGGGGCAGTGAAAAAACCCCGAGACAGAAGTGCTGTGGGGCAGCGAATAACCCCGAGACAGAAATGCTGTGGGGCTATCTGGGAAAAGGCAAATTAGTACCAGGTAATTCTATCAGCGAGGTCAAAGTATTGAAGTAGAAATGAATTCGCGCAGACAATTAAGTGAGTAAGCTTTAGAGAAGCGAATGTTTGCGATGTTCCCGGTAATGCGAATCTACCCAGGGTCGACAGTGTTTGTGGTGAAAGTTTCAATGCCATCTCTGGTAAAGACGTTGGGGTAGTATCTGTAGAACCGAGGCATTGTTGTAACGATATTCGTGTTGATGAACTAGGAATTAATGCCATTGATACCATGATGATCAGAGTAGCATTGTAGATTGCGGTTGTCATTGTGCTGGCGAACAGAAGTAACATACAAGAGAAGTAATGAGAGGCGTTAGACGCCCATTAATTAACCACGCGTGGTGGTGAGGTACTAAGTTAAGAGTAACTAGTAATAGAGTGTACAGAGTGTAGAGTGTGCAGAGCTGCACGCAGCTGCACCGAGACATTGAACTCGGAGAAAAAAGAGCACTAGACGACATGCAAACGCTGACTCATACGCCAGACAGAGAGGCGCCTTACTTCCTGTGGCTCTGTTTAGCAACAGTTGGTAGCCAAGGTACGAAGGCATGGATATGAATATGACTGGTGAATAGTCATGAATAGGATGTGTTTTGAAGAATTGACATATAATTGAATAGTGGAAACTAATCAAAAGTAAGAGCAAAATTTCATTTATCTCTTCGTTATGTTTTGAAGAGAGTGGCTGTTCTTAATGTTTTTGAGCACGTTTACGATCTAGTGCGTCATACAAGTCATTTTGCAAGCCTACCCGAATTTCATACTCAGTATAGTTTTATGTTGTGTATTTTATTATTCAAACGTAAAAGAATGCAAAATTTATCGTCAAGTCTCTCAAAGTTTCTACGGGATAATTAACAACTGATTGAACGATTAAAATTTAGAGTGCTTAACGTCAATATTGATTTTTACCTTGACAACTTTTCGTGTACGTAGCGTAAAATGTGTGTTTCTTATATATTGAATTGTGTCTTTTTGTTGTATTTGCTTATGCTTCATGTTAACCTCGTATATGCATTAGTATTTAACCTTTTTAATTAAGGCATTAACGTAACGCGATAAGTGAAACGTAAAGTACCCGTTCACAGTGTAACAGTTCAACAAGTACAGTATAATAATACGTAATTTTCTTGTGCAAAAGCAGTACGTGATTATTGATTGTGATCTGTCGTGGCAAGAAACATTGATGACCTTGCAGAAATTTATTTTTTCATTGTGCATCGAGGCTGAAAATGCCCCAGTTTTGCTCACGATAGAAACGGTTAATTAACAGTTTTTAGTTTTGAATTCCACATTTGCGAGATAAGATTACTGATGTATTTTGTTTAATGAGAAATTTGAATGTCTGTAACGAAGATTAAATGTAAATGCGAAATTTAGTCGTTTTTATTAGTTTAGCAATTATGTTACGGGAAAATTCTTGGATGCTAATGAGGAAGCTACTTTTTGTTTGTCATTTCACTTTATTTGTGCATTCATGTACGAAAGTTTGCGCTCTAGCCATGCTAATCGTTTTTGTATTTAATTCCATTTTCAGTTCGCACTGGTGCAAGCGGTAACACAACATCTGTAACACGGTAACATGGTACATGTACATGGCATCGCGTTGGTGTACGACAGCCTGGTGCCAGAGCGCTTGTCAACAAACATCGATGGCCTTGGCGGCAGCAGAGCTTTGCACGCAGCAAAGAGACTACTGAAATTTACCTTCGCGCGCAGTCAAGAGTTTACTGAAATTCATCTTCGCGCGCAGTGATTTGAAAAGAGTAACTTACCTTGAAGATTTAATGTGGTTTTAATACTTTACAGTGTTACTTTACCATGTTCGTAATGTTGAAAACGTGGTTTAATAAATTTTGAAACTTGAAAGTAGGTAATTATAAATTCAGTCATTCGAAAATTATGACTTTGTTTACATTTTATTACGATTACATTACGATAATTTGGAAACCCGATTTTCATATTTATACTTGATGTCTTAAACTAGCGTGTCTTCGATTTTGTTACGTTTTATCTTATATCTTAATCCACGTGCTATACCATTATGTTACCGATAGAATTAAATTTTACGAGTCTACGGTACTCTGTTTATTCTGATTGGTTGTTTTACTAATAGTGGAAAAATTCTGTTCTAATTTGTGCGATGTTTGGTTATAAGATTATCCAACTTCTATTTTTAAGTCTACGGTAACGAAGACGATGTTTTGAATGTTTCTTTTTGGTGAAAACTTTAATGATGCTTTATTTAATATCAACTCAACTTTTCTGTATTATTTTTCGTTACCTACGAGGCAATAGTTTTGATTATTATAAAATTTTCCGAAATTGCTTTGCCGAAGAACTCGTGTTTTGCTCGGTGTTACTCTTTCACCAGAGATGTAAGCGGATGTTTTTATATTTACTCATGAATTAATATTAAGTTGGTATTTCCAAGCTTGTGTTTTACGTATTTCATTTTAACCATGTTCGCGAAGATGCTCGAGTCGATGCAGTGTTCAGGTATATAATTATGATTTGTTCATTTTGGTTTATCGATAACTCAATTTATGCGAATACTTGTTCATTTAAAATTTTAAAAGTATTGTGTATTTAATTTCATGCGTGTTATTATTATCCTTAACGAATGTATTGATTTATTTAAATTTTATGGCGAGAATGATTTTTTATTTGTCGAGGTATCTGCGTGCCCTATTTCTTATTTGTGTTTGATTAAAAACTTTTTAGTTGTTGTTTCAACGATGCGATTTTCTTTTTCATTTTTACTGCGTTAGCATTTGAACTGTTTAACACAAAACAATGTTAGAGTTAATTGTGTTTTTCATGGCTGGTGTTCATATTAGCGGATTTTTGTTTTTTTAGTACGACACGTGCCGAGGTGCATTGTTTTAAGGTTTTCTGTTGCCAGAAAATTTTTTATGTTGCAATGTTCGTGTGCCAAAATTTTTTTTTTGCGTTCTATACGTGTCTTGAGCAGCGCCTCTTCCCATGTTTTTTTGGTGATGGGGGTGTTTGCGTTTTTCTTTGCGATGCTTTTTGTTGAATTTAACTGGACGCGTTTGTTTTTCCTGTTACTGGCAGTTGTTTTTGCCACGAAAGTATTTTTTTTATTTTTTTGGTTTTTCTAACCAGGATGCCTTTAGCTTACTGTGTTGATTTTTAATTTACGGTTCTTCCCTTTGATTCGTTTATTTTGTAATAAATCAGGCATGGGGGAAGGTGTGTGCCGTCGCGGTTGCGCACTTTCTCTGTACATATGTTCGTACATATGCTGATGCAACGCCTGGGTGCGGTTTTACCGCAGTGCGGGTGCTTGGTCAGCAAATAGACACTATATAAAGACGTGCGCGACTTGCAAAGTCGCATTTGGTCCGTGTTCTACCCCCTTACAACATCGTTACCAGTAAACGTCGCCTATAACCAGCGTTATCTCTCTACCCTTCGGACTTCACACCTACTTTTGCCTTTACACTACCACGTAGTAGAGCTTCTTTCACTTCTATGCAAAAAGGATCTTTCTCCTGCTCGTCGATAAATTCTATTATAGTCCAAGAAATTTGATCGTCTTTCGGTACATAGTCAATGAGCTGGGGTCGTGACTCTTTGCTTGCTGCGATGTCAGCACTGTCGCCACGCCGCGGGTCAATTACCTCATGTCTAGCCATGTCTTTTTTCTCTGCGATCGAGTCTCAGCGATACAGACATTTGATTCAAACGGGGATTCCAGAGCATCACAGCGCTCTAGTTCTTTAGAGGTTAAGTTATCATTGGTTACAGGTAGTCTGCTTAAATAATCAGCTCCGACATTTTGTTTCGCAGGTAAATATTTCACAATAGGATCAAATGAATGCACGTTTATACACCATCTGGCCATATTGGTGTCTTCAGGGAGTTTTTTTTTTGCAAAGAGCGGCGCAAGAGGCCGGTGATCCGTATAGACACGGATGGGATATCCAGTAATTAAATATTTAAAATATTTTAGGGCTGAATAAAGCGCGAAAAATTCCTTCTTGGTAGTACTATATCGCTTCTGACTTGAATTCAGACTTTTCCTAAAATAAGCCACAGGGCGCAAAATCTGATCGTTTGAATCACCTGTCTGCATCAAAACGGCCCCGATCGCAAAGTTAGATGCGTCCGTAAATACGTGGAAGTCCTTAGTGTAGTCAGGATGTCTTAAAACTCTGTCAGAAGTCAAGGCAGATTTGATAAAAACAAAACTTTTCTGGCATTCGTCGCTCCACGTATAGTCAACGTCTTTTCTTAAAAGTCTGTACAGGGGATAAGCAACCTCGGCAAAATTTGGCAAAAAGTTTCTAAAATAGTTTGCCAGACCTAAAAACTGCTGTAACTCCTTTACATTTGCTGGAGCTTTGCTATCCTGCAGTTTCTCCGAATTTTTACATCTAATACCATCTGCGGCAATAATGTGCCCCAAATATTCAATCTCTTTTTTGAAAAAATGACATTTTTCAAGCTTCAACGATAAGTTACCGGAACGAAGCATCGAAGCATCTTAAGGGTCAGCCGTGGGTCTGAAGGTGTTACTTTGTTTTTAACTTTTCCACTATGGCTTAGTAATCATAATTTAAGGATTTTTGCTATGTAATATGCCCTGTGTTCATAAGTTGTGTTTCATTATTATTCTCAGTTACCCACATGTTATACTTTCAGCCTTTTTGTGCTGCGGGTTTTTAGGTTAATTTAGGTTAAGTGTTGTATTTTAACCTGAATGTTTAAAGGAATGTATATCTATCTATTTTAACCCTGAGGTTGTCTCTAAGACGTCTTTATTAACCTTTGCATTTCACTTTCGATATTATTTCGATCGCTTGTAAGTGTTGCTGAATTGACAATTAAAATGGTGAACGTATTCTTCGACTGCTGAATGCAATCGTTGATGTTGCAGTCCATCACGTGAGACAGTCTGTGTCGGCGCTGCGGCGCAACTCAACTCACATTGCTATTTTTTATTTGGTAAAAATGGTTGTTGGTTTCTCGACCAAGGGTCCGAACACGATTTTCTATTAGAAATTTTTCTCACGCATACTTTTTTTTCAAAACATTGGTACTATTTAGATGTACATTATCCAACTACTGAAGTTTTTGCGCCAAGCGTTTATGTTTGTTTGTTTAGATTTTTATAACATAGGATTATCAGTTTTTTTGGTCATGCTAATAGGTTCTGTGTCTGTTCCTTGTGCAGGATACGCAGGCCTTGCATGGACGTGTGGGCCATGGGAAACCAAGTGTCCCATGTCGACGTCGACACTTTGGTTTCGGCTTTGTCCCAGCATCAAGAAGTAAAAAGCGAGTTCTACGAAGAATTGATGAAGTCGCGTTCACGTACGGACCTGTTGCCAGACAGCGTCACCGACGTCCTGGTGATGCTGCTTGTGGTGACTACGATAGGCCTGGGGGCCATACTTTATTATTTTAAAAGGAATTTAGAAAATCTTGCCGAGCGCTCCGAGCGCTTGGAAGATTACCAGCTTCGGCGAGGCGCGATGAGGCTGGCAAGATGCAACAACCACCAGGAGCAAGTGTAGTTACGAACGTTAAAGTTAGCGTGATATGTTGGTGCAGGTACCCAATAAATTAAATTGACTTTCAAAAATGAAATTGCTAAAATCGAAAATATTGAAAATTCAACGCGAAAATGTGAAAAATTGAAATGAAGTTGAAAAATTGGAAATCGCTAAATAAAAAATATAAATTTAAAATCTAATGCGTTGAAAAATGTGTTGAAAAATGCGGAAAATGCGTTCTAATGCGTTGAAAATTATGTCAAAGTGTTTTTGGAATTGTTAAGGTATTGGTGAATAGAATTGTGTTTCTTTTAGCGGTAAGATGTTAGTCACAAATATAATATTATCTATAAGCTTCTAACACTAACTGCATGCTCTTATTAATAGCAAAATTAATAGCAAAAATTAATAATTAAAAATTATTAATTTTATTAATAGCAAAAATTTAGGAAGAACGGAACGTATGTCTGTGCATAATTACATAATGCTAATTGCTCAATATGTAAACTTAAAGGTTTTCATCTTCGGTTTGTTAGAAAATATTTTTATTTTTGCTATTTGCGTTTAATAATGAAAGGCTATGGCGTTTTTTTTTTTTGACCCTACCTCTGTCGGCGTGCTGACTGTCTTGTTGCACGGTAAGTTAGTGCTAATGCTGACCGGTGGTAGCAGCTGGTGTTTAGCTAATTACTAATTCGCTTGTTTTTTCCTTACTCATTAAGTATAACCTATTAATCGTTTTTAAGCATCTGATGTTACCATGGTTGTAAGATGTGGAAGAATTTAAAAAAGTTTTTTTCATAGAATGCTTTTAGAATTTATTTAGGTATTAGTATATGCTACTTTTTCGATGTTCTATGGTGCCTAAACTTTTCGATGCGTTTCTTTATGTTTTTCAAAATTTTTTTTTTTGGTTTCTAGTAAGAACTATATTACTATGTGAAAAGCGAGTGGTAATTGTTTTTGTAATTCGTTAATGGTTATGGTAATGGTAATGGCGTGTTTATAATATTTTTTGTTGTTATTTTGCGTTTTTGAATTTTTAATCTCTATCGTTGTTTGTTTCGAGATCATGAATTTAGTTGCGTTTTATCATTTTTTAATTATTTTAACATTTGGCAATCCTACTTTGTTTGTTCAAAATAGTCTTGGACGGTTAAATAATTAATTTAATAATGATTTTTTAGTGCACATCCTTAAGCCGTGTGTCTGTTTTCAATTCTTCCAAGTTGTTGCAGTTTACCTTTGAACAGGGCATTTTTATTTGTTGTTCGCTTCAGCTGCCCTCGTTTTTGCTTGTATTGCCTTGTATTAAATAACCCTAATAATTCTTGGATGGTATGTGTTTAATTCAAAATCATTTGTACGTTTTCAATTTAAAATATGAGCTGCGAGACGACTTAAAATACGGACATAAAGTAATAGCGTTATTTTTAGCCTAGGGTTATCGTATTAATTTTGAATAATTTGTCAAACGACTTCGTCAATTCTCTCAATTCTCTTTGAGGTTTTTTTTTTGATTACCCTGTTTGCGTTTAATTTTATTCTCATCCGATTACTTGCTTATAAGAAAAGGGGGGGGGGAGTAATGTGCGCGAGCGTATACTCTTGCCTTCTTTGTCTTCTGTTTTCTCTTGTGCTCCATCTCGCAGTCTATATAAGGCGATGTTACCTGTCGTTTGACGCTCAATCAATCAATCGTCCGCTCCTGTTACCGACCTTGTTTCTCTCCAGTAAAAGACTCCACCAAGTATACCACAACTTCTCCCTGATGTATAATGCTCTATAGTAATATCCTTGGGGTGTTGTTCGATAGAGTTGGTAAAATTTGCGCTAAAACAGAGTAAGATGGCAATCGGTTAAAACAGCCAAAATGTAGAAATTAGGAATCCCACTTTACGGACGATATTGCGCGTACCTCAAGTGCCGACCGCTAATTTTCCATTTGATGTTCGTGACGCGTGAGATGCCATGCTCGGCTCGTTGAGTCAATTAAACGGCATCTACCCTACAGATTCCATGGCGATCTCATTTGAGTCTGCGCTTACAAAATAACATTGTTATTTCGATGAATGAAAAGATTTAATTTTTTTAACAGTTCACCCAGCACACGAAATTGAATATAAGGCAACTGAGCAGAAGTGTATGCATTTTTGTTCCTTGAAGAAAATTAAGAAGTAAGTTTTCTAGTTACACCATCTAATGAAAAAGTATGGGGGTATGAGTAGAAAAGTATGGGGGTATATAGTCTTCTCACCTTCATCACAATCCCATGAAGTTACGACTACGTTAATTATTTTTGTTCAGGAGATGGCCTTGATTACTTGGACTTTAATTCACGGAATGAATCATGGAACAAAGTTACGTAACATGAAAGTGTTATTTTGAAACCATTGCAATAGTTTGATCTGTATAGTTCCTGCGATTATTGCAACTACTACAGCTGAACAGCCTATCCTGAATGCTTTCCCCTCCACTGTGCGGAGCAGACATCGAGGAGTGAGGCTTCCAGCTCCGTGTGTCAGGCTTCTAGGAATTTATTAGAACCTCTGTCTCCTGCTTTAGGGTTTTGGCCAGCTTTTAGAGATGACACAATTTAGGGACTTATACAAGATCTGTCTTTAGCGTCAGTATTTCTTCGTGGAATATCTAAAATTCGAGGACCGTTTTTCCATGAAAAAGCTCGCGAGAACTCTCAGACTGTATAGGACTGCTCTTTTTTTTCCTTTAATTTTCCCTTTGAACTTAACTGAGCTCAAAAGAGTATTTTGGCCAGAAGACGTTCACCGCAGTTCTTGTAAAACTCCCGAACCTACGATGCCTACATCAGGCTATGGCACGCAGCGCCTGCATAACACAGCACTCGTCAGGTCTCCGTCTGGGCACTGGTCACTAACACAAGGCCGTACGCGTTAACGATGTTGACAAAAATCACTAAAATTTTTTTTATTCATTATATGCCAAAAATTTTCCTCGAGCGCTGTAAAATGAACTACAAAAGTAGTTTTCTGATATCGATACTCGTATGGTGATCTTCATTGCTAGAATGACATCAGATATTTTTAACACATCAATTAAATTTTAGAAAGTGATTTTAGAAAATATTTCTATCCCTATGGTAATTTCAGAAAATCATCACGAAAACTGTTCTATAACAATTATTACTGATATTATTATTGGATTGTCTTAGCTAATTGTTGCTCTGAAGTTGCCGGGTTAAAGCTGCATAAATAGGTAGAAAATATGCGCCTTCTTTTTATTTGGCGATAACCGCTCACGGCCAATATATATGTTAGCAGCCATTCGAGTTTTCTTGATGTTATACTACTGCAAGGGTTTCACATTACCATGCTGTTTACTACACGATAATTCGCGTTGAAAAGATGGCTCGAGTAAATGGGCAAAAACAACCACCTTAACTTTTGTGTCTCTGTCATTACTGAATTGTTCGTTTAACTATCCACTCAAAACAAACAGGCTGCGTTCTATGAAAAATAATGATAGTAATACGAGTCCACCTACTCGAATTGAAATTTGAATTTCGCAGTAGTACTGAGTAGTTAACTTGAACTTGCTTCAATAGTTTTCGCAGTAAGAACATTCGAAAATCATCAAAACCAACAACGACAAATTAAACAAAAACGGATTATAATCGAAAACAGCTGCTAGGTGCTCTCAGTAGCGGTCTCTCCTAGGTCGTACTGACCTTGATTAGATGTATATTGATTGTAAGGCGAGGGTAAACTTGACAGCAATTATTACTGAACATGTGTGTGGTATCTTCAGTAATAAATATAGCAATTATTATTACTGAAAATGAGATTGCTCATTGTGTCTTTAGTAATAAATCCGGCAACTGCTATTACTGAAGATGCGCAGGGCTAGTACGAAGGTGCTGATGCTTGAGCATGAATATTGACGACTGCGAACGTGACTGTTCACCTCTCTCCCACTTCAACTCTAGCGCCTGAGCGTGATGGGAGCATTGTGGCACGGGACTTGGGTAGCAAGTCGAGGATGGGCTACAGGCCTTGTTCTTATGACTGTTTCTGGAAGAGGTTCAGTGATGTTAAACAGGCAGGGATCATCCATGAAAAATGGTTTACGAATCATTAATAAAAAAGTCCAAGAAAATTACGCATCTCCAATTAGTGAAGAGTTACTGAATTTTAAGTAACTAAATTTTACCTTTACCACACGGAATCATTCCATAAATTGCTTTGTGTGTAGAATTGCACTTGTCGTTTTCTTGGATTGGTAATAATGAAGCAAGCAATATAAGTGATGTTAGAATGTTTCCACTGTCCAATGTACAACTTTCATTCTCTATTTCTAGAAGTTTATTTTCTGCAGTGATGTTTTAAATCCCTCGATATATGAGAAAAGTAATTTTTCAAACAAACCTCTTGATTCCCAAAGAAAGATGGAGATAAAAATTAAATCATGTCAGAGTAATCCGCAGTTTCAATAATGGAAGAACAAGGACTTTTCAGTCGCTTGGTACAAATGAACAGTCTCCAAAATCTTTTATAAAAGATCATTTCCGTTGGCACACGGCAATACTTAAGAATGAAACACATATTCTTACAAAATTTGTTTACTTAGGGTCAAGCTAAAATGTACCTGAGTTACTGTTTACATTTAAATTCGACAATTCATATTAATCTGTGTAGTATCTCTATTGCTGAATCTAGAATCTAATTTTTTGGTGGCTGAAAAACTGCAAAGGGTCCTTCATCAATTTTGCAAGATTTATACGGCACATTCAATTCATTTAAATACCCACTTGTCCTATGCAAACTGCTGAACACGATGCTAAAAATTTGTCATCCCATGATGTTATTAGTAGGAGGAAGAATAATCTCTGGAGAGAATGGGCATAAAAAGAAAATAAATGTGCATCTAAAAGTTGGTAGTAATCACCACCTAAGCTTTGATACTTCATAAACTTGGAACATTTAATGAGTATTATCATAAGGTTACTTGTTTGTAACAGAAGGAGAAAAAGTAAGAAATTTTCAAACCGATTTCAACATAAACAGTTTGAAAAACATTTAGCGTTTCTCGATTACTGAAAGTCCATTTTAGCTGAAAGGCTTTTTTTAAGATAACTCACTTTCTCTACTTGTACTTCATTATAAGTCTGTTACATTCTTTGAAATGATTAGTTCATTCTTTGAAGATTACTTGAAAGTTGTTAATGTTCTGAAGGTCTAAGTTGATAGCAGAGTTTGATTTCGGTGAGTGGGGTGCTGCTTGGCTTATTGATATTTCAAAGCTATAAACAAGCATCTAATCCATATTTTCCATGATAGAATAATGGCCTACTTCTTATTTCATTAATTTTTTTGAGGTTACTGGCACTCTCGGGTCAGTTATGCTCGGGAAATTTGAAACCGTTACTTTTTCCAATTTTGTAGAAGGAACCTTCTTAAAGCCATGGAAGTTGCTAGAGGAGCTGAGTTGTGACCTTTGTTGATTGTCTTGGCTATCAGGCAAACATGATTCAAAAACTATAAATACCGCTAAATTTTTACGAAAATAGCAGAGGAAATAATTTGGCGTTTCAGTGTTTCAGAACTCAATGGACATCAACCATACTCTAAAACCGGGCACAAATTTCATCATATGGTCGGATTTAATCCCTTTTATAATCTAGCTTATCAATTTCATCCTCCCACCAATGTGAGGTGAACATAAAAATATTCAATATCTTTAAAAATCATTAAATATTCCAACCTCAAAGTTAATTTTACGCTTGCATTCCATTTCGTTAACACTGATTATTTCATTTTCAAGTTTTAGACATTGAATTCACAGATACATAACAATTTCTCGTTGAATGTTGTACAATTTCATTTTTCTCCCTAATTATCATCGCCACTGCAATAAGCCTTGATCGAAAAACAAAAATGTACTTATTTTTGAGTTTCAAAATGTTGCATTAAACATCAAAATCAACGATTTAGGTCGGAACTTCTCGTGGAACAGTGATCAATGCAATTGTGAAAAGAGACGTATAAGTCATGTTCATGGTCTGAGTTGAAAATTAACGTCCTATGTCTCCATGTTTAGTATAAACATGTTATGTTATTTTTGTCCCGTTCTCAAATTCGCTCTGCCAAAATTCTGTTCATTCCATCCTCACTCGGTTCGCTCTTGACCAGTGTCGAAACCTTCACCTCTTAGGAGATTGAAACTTCCGCAGCATCTTCCATCTCCAGCATATGAGCAGTGGATGTCTGAAAAGAGCGCAAAGTATCGTTAAATTTCTAGTCTGAATTTGATTTTCAATGTTCGCACAAAAACAGACGAGGTTAATACCTAGTTAGAATCCATTGGGTGCTCAGTTTTCAGTGTCCGACTCAAGTCTTTATGCTGGTCCTTAGTGCAATATGTCTTGTGCAATATCTGAGTAGAGATCTGTATAAGTGCAAGGGTTTTCAGTCGAAGCCTGTCTAAGCTACAGCCATATTTTCCTTCGCTTGCTCATATCATTCAAAACGCCTCGAAGACTACCTTTTATTACGCTAAAGTATCAATTTCGCCACCTGAACTAATATTCACGTATTTGCAAGTCGAAAAGACGACAACCATGAAGTATTTTTTGCTGTTTAGCGCACCATGCTGGTACCATTTAAAGCATGAGTCGTTTCACAAGTGTAAACTTCAAGCCGCATAACTCTTAAACTTAAAACTTCAAGACAAACACTCAACAACCATTCTTGCAGTGTTATAAAGAGAGTACGCGCGCTAACAAACACGCAAAATCGAATAAATCTTAATACACGTTATGTTGTGTGTCACTGTGACGCTTAATTTACGTTGATGTTGAAACCGAATTCATAGAATCTGTTGGTGTAATATAACAATGAAGAGGAATATTAACTTTACAATAATGATTAAAGAACCAATGTCGAGGTAGACTTTGTTGCTAAATAACCTGTGGCATATTTCGGTCATCGTTTATAGTTCCCAGAGTACGCTATTTTTACGGTCATCCCTTAAAATAACTGGGTACAAAATTTTCCACTTTTGTTCGTTTCCTGTATAAGATTGAAATTTAAGAACAGTTTGATGAGCAGAAATTAAACTGCTCGCAAAAGGTGAGGAAATACAGCTTTACCTCATAAAATGCATAACGGCATTTTCAATTTATTAAAGCAGATCAGGTGCACAAACTTTAATCGTGTCAAAATGGTCACCTATGAGTTTTCTGCGGTAAAAACTGTCTAAAATCAAACATGATTAAATTCAGATCAAAATTTACTGTGTCTCTGACGGTAAATTTCTCATGGAGAAATCAGAACAAAATTTTCAACGTTTAATTAGTGATCACAACAGCTTCATGAGAACAGTAACATCAGATGAGCTGCGGAAAAGCCATGCATCAAAGTAGCATAGGGTTTTCTCTTTCAGAACCAATTCGCCTCTCTAAGCCTGTTTTCTTTGCAAAAGAAAGTCATTTTCAATTGCGCAATTATTCACAGAATTGTAGATAAGTTTTCGGTTAACAGATTCAGCAAATATTTTTGGTGCAGACGACCTTCGTGCTTATGATTCATACGAACATTTTCATGGTGGCAGAATTACAGCTCCGAGCATCTTGTACAGCAGTAGAGCAGGATGGATAGTTAAAAGCATAGGAAATGTATATCGTTATTTCTGAGTCGATTTTTGTATATTCTTTGCCATGCTACAGGCAGAAATCTCCAGAGAAGATGTTTCCGTGCTAGCTCATTGAGAATTTGTGATACGCGCAGTCCATTAGTAATGTTTATTCCTGGGTCAGTTTATAACCTATTATATGTTAGGCTAACATATTTACTCGACGAGATTCAGACACACGTGTTGCAACCTTGTCCGTACTTTGGTGGAAAACCTGCAATGAATGCAATGCACTTTATATTCACTGTGTTATCAGACACGAGGATTTGCACATGAAGGCTCACTGCCTCTAGCAATTTGTAGTCCAGAGGCATTCGTCATGAAGCGAATTTCTAATCGCTTGCTTTATCAAGGATAGTGTCCATTTTTGTAGAAGTACAATCTCGAAAACCAGAATCTCAAGACCTGAGTTGAATTTTGAATACTTCTTGTGAATGGTTCTGAATCGCTAATCAAGTTCCTCTCCAGGAAATATTTTTCATATTAATGACCGATGATACCTTTTCTCAACTAGTTCTAAATTCGTCCCTGCAGCGCAATTCATATTTTTGACGCGTGAAGTTGAATCGGATTGAAATTTACTTGAAAAGAACTATCTTAGTCCTCAATGAGATATGGTAATTGACTCACATCTTGCATGGCTACTCAATGCCTTTTTCGAAAAACCAACTCCTGTAACTATTTTTTCATAATCTGTTTTTATAGTTCCTAGTTTCTTATTTTTCCATTTTCTGATAGATTTACTTGGCTGAATTGAAAAGAAATTCATGAAAATTTTCCTTCTAAAAGCTTTTTGAAGCTGAATATCATAGCATTCACATTTCCCCTGTCAGTAAAAAAACACTGATCCTTAGAAAATCTATATAAGTCTGCGGATTTTGCTTCCAGTATTTAATTTACTTTTAGAGATATTTCTAATCTGCTTCCAGAATAAATGTTTTTCCAGTAGCCTAAATTCACTTGATATGAATGGGTATTTAAACGCTGCTCACCAAAATATTTGTAAATTAATCATACTACAATAGTCATTCTAAGTGAGCAAATATTATGAATACATATTTTTAGTGGGTGGGGAAATTTATTGTTTGATATGTCATCATTCAAGCCTCATGCGTTAAAAGACGAAGCAATTTTCTCCATCTCTTAACGTGCGATGAAGTTGAAACATTCTGTAAGGAAAACAGCATTTTTCAAGCAATTATCATGCTCCAAATATTTGTATGCGCGGAAACTCGTTGGTTCTATTTTGGTGAACTGGAGTATTCCGATGAATATGGCTTGCGTAGTTACTTCACCCCCTCATTTAACGTTGTAGGGTAGCATCTAGTGTTGCATGTAAGCTCATTGATATATGTGATTCAGAGGCCTTGGTGCCAATGTAGTGGATGCTAATGAAGAGAAGTTCTGCTTACTCTTGATATTAGCCCATTCTGTAAACTAAAGTATGAATCATGATTTGTTGCGTACTGCTTATATTTTTCCAAAATATGCGGTCATGTCTGAGATCAACTGTCGAACTTAGAGGTGTCTTTTGAATTTTTGCGTCCGTGATCTTGCGCCAACCTTTTCCCTCACTTGGAGGTTCTAATCAGATTTAAAAATAACGTTTTTAGTTTCTCTGAAGACCGATATCATGCTCACTGGGTTTTGTGTGTTTATTTCTTTCATTTTTAAATAGAACTGGCACTCACCTGCTCAAAGCCGTTAGGAAATTTTTTAATTTGAACAATGCATAGCACACGCTAATTGAAAGTTCGCTGATTAGATTGAGTTTTCTCATGTTCATGCATGCTGTGAACAAGGCCGTCGCTTTCAGTCTATTCGTACAGATTTGAGCAGGAGAGAAATTATTTCATTCTAAATGTTTACCAGGTATTCCTGTGTTTCAAATCCTGAAACCGCTAAAATTTAGCTAAGTCTTCAAACATAAACAGGAAAGCATAGTGAGCACATGAAGAGTTTTTATTTGCTTTTAGAGTCTCGGTGGAACTACCAACATAGAACAATAGTCTACAAGTTCATTTCAAATCGTCCGTCATTAGCTTGTTGGAAGAAGCCCCCACTTGCAAAAACCAGTTCTATATTCATGATTTATTTCGATCGCTTTGTCCACTGGTGGTGACGGAGTTTTGTTATTTTCGAAATGAATTAACATATCGTTAAAATCACTTCCTCAAATAAAGCTTCACTGATTTAAAAAAATGGAGAACTTCAGTAGTCTTTCAAGTAGAGTACTAGCATTTTCAGTGGATTGCCAAGTGAGCGATAATCGGAAAGCCATTGTTAAGCTCTGTTGGTTGTACGGCACTGATGCAACAAAATCAAAGATTACCAATTCACAGAAAGAGGTGAAATTTATTACGCTGCGTAGATTGAAATTACACTGGTCGTCCTCGAAATGATCGTCATTGAATTTCTAGCACCTTTTAGATTATCAAAACCGTCAAAACCTTATTTAGACAAAACCCAAGAAGGTTTAATTAAGCAAATGCACAAAGTATAAGGCCTGGATGAATGCATCATAGGTTATGTGAAGAGTTTAATAACATTATTAATAATAGATTAGTTCGTAATAATGTAGATAAATATCCTACGTAAATTTTGAAGCGCTTACTGATCTTTTTCCCAGAATTGAAAAGAATTTTCAATTTCGTTAGACCGAGGACTGAATACCTTAATACATGTGTTATATTGATGTCCTATTTTTCTGCATAGCCTATTTTAGTGCCTGAAGCCAGTGTTTTCTTCGACACAATCAAAATTAAGACTGAAAAATTTTATACAAGAAAAATGTTCATTCCTTGCTGCGTAATGAGGTAAAATTTTCGAGATCTTTCGACTTGTTTGGTGCAGGTGAGAGGGAGGAGGTAAACTGAATAATAATTTGTTATATTATGGTCAAAGGTTCTACATTAATGTTGACACATCTATTTTTCTTTGTTACCAAATTGGATATGAATTTGTTGTTTTGTTGGATCGGTGCCTTAACTAATACCCTGTGCATTACGTTATTTAATGTAGGAACATTCTAGGGCAAAAAATGCGGGACGATGAACTTCTGTTTGATATCGTTGAAATCTCCCAACACGTTCTTGAAACTTATGAGGTGTATATTTTTGGGGGGTCAATGTTAAGGAGTGTTAGTTATTCAATCGTTTTATTTGACCTCACGCTCAACAACAATCGCGATCTTTCCTTTCTGTGTTATCAAGCACTCCTGGGTATCTGAGTTGTTTTTTTGTTATCCATATTGAAACTTGAAGAATTCTTTTATGAATTCCAAGTTTTACCATGAGAAATCCAAAGCATTCCCTCTAGTATAAACTTTTTGTGTGTTTAGTGACAGCGCTATTCAAGAGAAGCCCAAACTCGATGCCATGGAGATCGAACACTTATTCCACATCTTCCATATACATTGAGCATTCTGAGCTTGTGAAGGAGTCGGCTTTGTGACGTTCTGTCAAAATGAATGCGTTAAATTTAAAAATTTTCTCGTGCTCGGTTTCTCGAGAGGCTAGTCTAAGCATGAAAAATTGAAATCTCCCACGACTCATATAGTTTTGTGGGGAGTGATGACAAGGTATGCTGCTGAATTGGGCAGCTCTTCATCAGCTGCTGTATTGGTCGGATTCCCACGCACGAATTTCTTTTTAATTTTTCTCACGATCGGTGCATACGATGCCCATAAATTCTTGTCACTGTTTTCCCGTAACAAAATTTCTACCAGTGTCATAATAATTTGGATACTAATTACAACTTCAAGAAAAAATATTACTCTTCTGTACAGCGCACTGAACAGCAAACAGAAACTACATCGAGTCGTGAGCTGCTGTCTCGATTGCAAGGCGTAGACACAACTTTAGGTGATATAAAGTAAGAAATTGGTCTAGAATTTATCACTCCACCATGTTTCAGCACACATAAATGAAGTTAAAAGTGCATGTCAGACTTCAATTCAATTCAATTCAGACTGCTCACGATGTTTCCGTAGAAAATGTTTTTTTTCTAAATTCTGGAAAACTGCTTCTCATAAAACGGGTTTTGTTTTTTCCACCTACTCGGCCTACAAAGTTACAAATATTGCTGATTTCATCTTCCCGCTTTTCTATTTTTCTGCTTTTTTAATTATAGCTACAACACACTTGTGAAAATTGTTATTACGTATGCATTTCAAATGCATATTCTTGCTTCTCTCATTTCCATTGATTTTCTATGAGAATAATATCAGCTAGAGTTACAAATAATATAAATTACGCCCAATAAAAAATCTAAATTTACAATCATTGTTATGTATTCCGAAATCCAGTTTATAGGGTTGAAAGCAAAACTAACAGAGCAACCAAGTAAATAATTATGTGCTAAAATTCAAGGGCACGCTACATGATGCTGAAGTTTGAAACAGCGCAATCTGCGTAAATTCTTCGCATATAATCGGAATATCGTAGAACAACTATTACAAGTAAAATTAGTATGTTAAACCAGTATCAGCAGCAGAAAGGTTTTGATGCGCGCTTTCTCGTATTGTTGTTGAAATGCAAAAAAATTAAAAAATTGCATGTGGGTAGATGTGTCTAAAATATCAGCGCTAGTGTTTTATGTTCTTCAGTTGAATAATGATAATTATACTTGGGTATAAAATACTCAGATTCCAGTATTTGCATACGTTATGCTCACAACCATCAAAAATGGAAATAACAATGACTTTACGACTCACAGCACTGCTTCCTCCCATGCGTTTCTTCAGAACTGCATCAGCACAACTGCTGCTTTGCTCTATTGCTGCATCGGCAAAACAGCTGCCTCGCCCCACGCCTGTATCAATTAAACGTCTGCTTGCCACAGACTGCATCGACACAACAGCTGTCTTAGTTCAATGCTGCATTAGCAACACAGCTGTTTTATACCCAGCAACACAGCTGTTTTATCCCAAGACTTCATTAGGGCCACCGCTGCTATGCTCTTCATTTGTCCTATTGCTGGAGTCGCAATCTTTCTTGTAACTAATAAACTGAGCCCATAATTCGAAATGGTAGAATTATACACACTTACTAATTTAAATTCACGAGTAAGGAGTGTTGCAAAATAAATTTACCAAAACAATGCCGCAGTGAAGTTCTGAAAATTTTCGATCATGTACTGTTCAGACAAAAACAATTCTTCGTTCTTACCTTAGAGGTATTTTCCTTTTTCAGACATTGATTTTATTATCAATGATGATGATACTATATTGAAGTGTCAGAAAACAAAATGTGCCTTCCAAACTTGTCTGAGATGTCTAAATTGTTCATATCAGGAAAAGGCATCCCGAACATATGAAGTTTCGTAAGTATTCTCTATTCAACTATATGTAATACCTGTATACAATTTTAAGATCTTTATATATCATTGTGGGATATGATATTCGCCTCAAAAAGGGCATTTTGCAAAAGGTAATGCATTTAAACAATTTTTTTCAATAATTCATCTTTTGCGATTGAAAGCAACGGTTGGCTTGGAAGAGAGTTCTAAATATTTACATACGGTATATATAAAATTATAAATCAACTTTCTCGTTTCGTTGAGAGAGCGAGCGATTCACAATCCTCTGTTGTGTAGTACCGACGCAGCACAAAACGAATCGTAGAGTTATTTCTTCGTCTGCGTTCTAATTTAGCAATATGTAAGCCATTTGTTTATGAACATGTCATTGTTTATGAAATTATACGGTCTCATACTTTGCCCATGACTCAGATGCTAGTACGTGGATGTAGCATTTCAACATTTATGGTCTGCCGTATACCTCTATCTTAGGTGAAAGCCTCCCTTTTTCTCCTGTCTCTTACTTCCACACACACACACACCTACACATACACACACTCTTCCTCACTATTTGTGTTTAATTCATTATTAATTTTTTTGTTATATTGATACAAAACATGACGCCTTAAATTCAATGTTATAATCAAGTTGTGGAAAAAATATTGATATTCAAAAAACTTGCACCAAGGGAAACAGCGCAATAAATTTTGAAACAGACGCTTAATTGCTATTTTACTGATCTTTTAGATGCCTCCACAACCGAAAGGTGTAGACTTGATGCATCCTCTATTGTTTCTCATAGGTAACTCAAGCTCCGCTTTAATTTTCCCCGGTGATGAATTATTTCTATTTCAAATGTTAACTCAAGAAAATTTTGTTTGGTTTCATTTTTACTTTTTAACGTAAACTATGAGAAAAGCAAATCTCCATCCGCTCATTCTTAGATGTGATAATGCATTGGGATAGTGACTGAAGTAATGAAATTGCAGCTGGTGTACTCACATCCAAGTCTAACTTTTTCGCCGGAGCATGCATATTTTTCGCCGCCTAAACCGTTTAATTACTTGGACGACGAAAAACAAGCATGCAGGCGGCGAAAAATTTAGACTGGGATGGAAGCAGAGGGTATTCCATATCATTGGTATACAGCTATGGAGCCAGGTTTCTTGAAGTTATGAGGCTGTAATTTCATTCATTTTCTCATTATTTGCTATAGCACGCGAGTCGCTTTCAATTCTTAGGTCACAATTACTAGCAATTTAGGTCACAGTTCTTCAGGAATGATCAAACCAACCCAAAAATAGAAAACGATTATTTCTTTTTCAGAAATGCCTGCTTTATTTTCTACTTCAGTGGGCTTAATCTGTATGTTCATCTCATTTTATAAATATCATTAGCTTATGCATGATGCATATAAGATGTTACTGCTCGTCCCTAGCGGGTATTCTGTTTAAGAGACTGCACTGAGCAAACGTTACTTCAACATAACATAGTATGGGTTAGCGCTTCCTCAACGAATTTTCTGCAAAAAACCTGATTCTCATTACAATATGACACCTAAATTCAATTACATAGTCAACATGTAAGTACATAACAAGATAACCAAGTTTCGAAAAGAGTTTATGAATAGGACTAAGGATGAACCTCCAAAGATGCTTTTAATAAATGACTGTCATACATGTTACCTGAAAGAAAATAAAATCGCACCACCTTCGAAGCCCTGTTCAAATAAGTATGCAGAAATTAATCTAAAAATTTACGAATAATTTCAAGTCGTAAACTTTCTTATTGATGCAGGAGATTGTACCTGATGAACTTCATAAACAAACACGGATAGCAGCAACGCTGGCAACCTGACCATCCGTACGGCTCTGATGAGTGAGTGAGTTTAGTTTAAATCAGAGTAAACTTTTAATGCAATCCTCTGATTAGGAATTACACTTATACCTACGCCAATAGCAGTAAAACATTTGAAAAATGATGTGTATTCCAGAAAATGTATTCTTGGAATAGAGAATTTGTACATCAACTATGCTTGAAAATTGAAACGGTAAATGAAATGTTCGTTTGTGCAAGGCCTGAGGTGGCGGGAGGATGTGGGAGGGAGGCGGGAGGGCGGCAGCCAGGGCAGCAGCAGCAGCAGCGGGCCCGACAGTGGCACGGAGCCTCTGAACGCCTGCCTGCACCAGCACTGCTTCAACCACCCGCACCACCACAAGCATGACCACCACCACCATCGTGCTACCAAGGTGAGCTCATGTGAAGGAATTACCCTTACTACCACAAAGATGACTACCAAAGTGAACTGCTCCGTGTAAATTACTCTCTTCACCGTACGCATCACCCCACTGTGTTAGTAAGGTGATCCCCACTGCTTCACAACCTCATCTTGACGCTGTCCTCCTAAGGGCACTATTTCCTCGACCTCAGTTCTAGTCTTTTATCTTAGGTTCTGCTGTATCTATTGAACAGTTGTTTCATCACAACACCTGCCGATCCGATGTTGCATAGGATAACAATTCTAAAGATGAAAGAAACAGCATACTTTAGATGTGTTCAATTTGAAAGATTCTATGATTTTAAGGGGATCAACCGGGTTTGAGACCTTTTTTCGTCCGATTCGTTTGAAAATTGACCAGTATATGTCTTTTGTGAAAGTAAACCTTTTTTACTCCTGTCATTTTTTCGATTTAGGCCTTAGTTATTTTTTTGACGAAAAATGTGTTTTTGTATATTTTTATTGTTATTTCAGATTGGAACTCCTCCTACAGTTTTGATGCTAGAACAAAAACAAAGACAGTTTTAGAACCCTTGGAACATTTCTAACAAACGCTCGTTCAGTTTTTTTCAAATTCGAATTTTTTCTATTTTTTCAAAATTTTTGGAAATTTCAAAAATCAGCAACAATTTTTTGAGTTTAGAGCTATATATTTCTTCAAAGAATTCAAATTTGAAAAAAGCAGAACGAGCGTTTGTTAGAAATGTTCCAAGAATTCTAAAACTGTCTTTGGATTTGTTCTAGCATCAAAACTCGAGAACTAGTCCCAGGATGAATGTTGAAAATTCAAAGTGTTGGGTATAAGCAAAAAATAAAATTTTGTGTTGAAGTGTAATATAATGAACAATTGATGTAATTGAATGCAGTTTTAATTTTTGTTTCGATACTTTCCATACATAACTTCATATTCAAACTGTGAATTGTGATTTCATAAAAAAAATTATAAAAATTTTTACTCTTTTATCAGAAAAATAATTTTTTTCTTTTTTCAGTCTGATTCTTATGAAATTTGACTATGATATGTAACCTTTGAAAAGAAACACAATTGATTTTATTCATTTTTTTATTCAGGCCTTAGATTTTGCAAAAATTTGACATATTGGTTTTTAGGTATTGATATTTCACTAATATTGATATTTCAAAATGGGACTCCTCCTTCAGTTTTGATGCTAGAACAAAAAAAATGCAGTTTTAGAATCCCTGGAACATTTCTAACACACTCACGTTCGGCTTTTTTTTCATTTCCTATTTGTTCTCTTTTTATATGGGGTCAAAATCGGGAAAATTGAAATATTTTGGTCCCTTCACCCCCCCCCCCCCCCCCGGGAGGGGGGGGAATTATTGTCGTAGCGCCATAAAATTTTAGGAACGAATAGTCTACCAACTAAGGGTCCTTCTACAACAAAAACATGCAAAATGACCATGACATCGACAGGATCTGGCAAGGGCCCCGGATGATCCCCTTAAACTCGAATGCAGTAGACGAAAAATAAGTTTTTTAAAACCTGACTACGCGAATAGTAATGCAAGATTTTTATAGACTATAACCGAAATCAATTATACTATGTACGTAATAAAAATGAAAGAAGCAGAAAATTACAGGAGAATTATTCATATCTTAATTATCATACATAGAAGGCTCCAACTTGTACAAGTCAGAAGTTGCTAAAAAACTGCCTTAAATTGCTGAATTATCAGTGGTAGTTATTTTTCCACAACAAAGTTTAATACAAAGCTGCCATATGGTAAAATTTGAGGGAGATGCAATGTGCTCACATGTTTGATGGCTCAAATGAGCATGTGCAACGACTCTCATTTAAAGTGCTCGGCGGGTGGAAAGAAGAAAAGAAAAAGAAAAATCGTTTATTTCCAAAAAGGTTGGCACATGAGATACATGACAAACATATTGGGTTTTGAAAATTTCTTAATATAAGACGTCATTAAACAAACGTACTATACGAGGAGTACTAATAGACAAACCATACGAGGTGTACTAATAGACAAACCATACGAGGTGTACTAATAGAAAAACCATACGAGGTGTACTAATAGGCAAACCATACGAGGTGTACTAATAGGCAAACTATCCGAGGCGTACAGAGAGGTAATCCCTCCGATGCGTACTAATAGACGCACCATACGTGGCGTACGAAATAGATAAACCGTGTCATGGGCAACATAATTCAAAAATATCATTTCTTGGATGTTTAAAACCCCAAGAGATGGCTGACAACTTATAAATAATTTGAAATACTACTAGAGAATTCTTGAAAATTCCTAAAATTGTTTGTTGAACCGAGAGTTAGAAAAGACCTAAAAACGCTATACCAAAAGCCGCTCGAAACACCGTTGTAAATGACTATCAAGTATTGAGAAAAAGTTAGTCACAAAGTAATTCATATAGAACATCACGCAACACAACACGCACACCTAGAAAAGAAACGCGCAAACAAACTTTCACTTAAAAAGAAATTCATGGCTTGTTCAGCATACGATCAGAGAGCTGCTAATTTTTCACGAGCGCTATTATTTCATTCGTCTGCTCATATTCTTCATTTTTTCTATTCACAGATGTACCCTCTGGAGTGGTGATAGATCTACATTTGAATCATTAAGCAACTTCAATAAATACATTTATTTCTGAAATATGGTTCAGAGTTTACTGGTCGCAGAGCTTTAGGTAAAATGTAACGCTGAAAACGTTGAAGTTTCGTTTTTACTCAAAAAATAAGAATAGAAAACATATATATGCATATGTCTCTATATATTTGAACATGTAAATGTGCGCACACACACACAGACATACATGTATGCTTGAGCACACTCATACACTCACGCACCCACCTTCACACTCATATTCATATATATATGTATTGGAAATGAAAATAAGAAAAATACGAACAAACACAAAAAATATTCTTGGTCGAGGCACATCTAAAACGACAGTCAAGCTCAGTGTAATCGTAAGAAATAACCTGAAGAAAAAATAAGTAAGAGGAAAATGGAATCCACCAACTGCGATGCGCAACGCACACAACTGAAGTTGCAGACGAGGAATGATCTCATGTAAGTTAGTATTAAATTATCAGTGCAGAAAAAATCTTTGATGTCTTAGTCATCGACATACCACATAACAACTATAACCACAAACATCAGCATCTAAGGATGCTTTAATTCCAATCAAGCCGAATACATTTCACCTTGCACATTGGTTTTTCCAATGCCATATAACTAACCACAGAACGCCATGAAGGTTTCCCTCGGTCAAGACCGGTCCCCATTTCAGACACCTGGGTAGAGTGGAGTATAGGGCTTTGAGTTGTTCCCCTATACCCAACGAAGAAAGTCGCCACACAGTGCCGGGATTCGAACCCTCGACACCCTCACGGAAGGGCGGGTTCTTTAACCACACAGCAACGACGAGCATAAATAAATACAAGAAAAATTTCATGAACATTAAAAATCTTTTTCATTTTTTCTCATTCATACCTGACACATTGTGATTGGCTACATTGTAAACCTGTGCTAATGGTGACAATGAGAGACATTTTTATCATAATTTTACTGATTAGGACTGAATCAATGGTAGTCCGTATAGAGAGGAATTAGAAGAAGAAATGCTCGAAGAAATTTCCAAACCGATGCTCTGTGTTCTGCTATGCAGCTTAGTTTCCGAAAGCCATATGACAGTTGAGGTTTCTAATGTTTTTCACATTTTGTGCATGCATGAAATTTTATGAACTTAATAGTTTTACCCAGACGGAGCGATTTCTTATTCCAAGCTTCGTTGGCGTAAGTAACCCAGTAAAGTTAACATTTCTATCTCTAGTACAGCAGGGATGATTTTCCGTGCTTCTTCCTTATCAGCGTGTAACATCTTAAGACTAAAAATCGTAATGTTCTCTATCCTCCCCACCAAGGCGTAGGCAACAAGTAAATACAAGGGATAAATCAATTCAGTTTAAAAGCTGAGAAAATATGTAAGTAGATCTTAGGACTTAACTAACTTATGCTCTGGCCGGCTTCCTGGTTTTTAAACATTAATGCTTCCTTCCGCTGTGAGTAAAACAGCTAAGGCACGTTAATTGATGGCTCAACTCATTAATCACACTTGCTTCACGAAATCATTTTTCAACCGTATCAAACCTACGATATGTATTTGCATATTTTTAATCTTGAAATGCATTTTTTTACTCGCTGCGCATGGGCACATACGGAGGAAGAGCTCGAGAGAATACTTCTGACCCGCAGCGCGTCTGGCCTGGATCCCCTCGAGATCCCCACGGTGTTCAACCCTCGCGAGCGGAGGATGAGCTACGGCCACAGTTACGACAGCAGCGACGAGGAGACGACGCACTGCTACCGGCCTCCCATCAACCACCCTGTGCTCCCGTGCCCTCCCTACTCTCACTTCAAAGCCCACCATCCTCAACCTTCTACTCGTGTCACCGGTGATTGTTACCCAGTAAGCATCTCTCCGGTACAGAACAATGAGGATGAGCTGCCTCCCCCTTACACCACGGTGTCCAACAGCCATCCAAAGCCTGGGGGAGATTCGAGCGAAAACGCCATCGCTCCCCAAGACTCGCCCGCTCACGAAGAGCCAATTTTTGCCAACGTCCGATTAGGCACATCTTGTGAGTACAGCTGCAACTGCCATTGCATTTGAAACTTCTAAGAGACAGTAGACACCGATGTGAATGCATCATTTTTTCTTGTGAAGCAGAATTATCTTTGTAGAGTATTTTCGTTTTCTTTGTTTCACGAACATGATGGTTGTTCCTGTTTATTTGTGGTGGTGAAAATAATATGTTTCACATAATTTTAAAAGGATTGAGTACATATCTTCCTTAAAATTGTTCCCTTTGATTTTGACATTGAAAAAATTAACGCAAATAAACACTGCTTGAGTAATTGGTTGCGCAGTTTTTTCTCGAAAATCAAAGAGAATTAGAAGCGGATGGGAGAGTCACATGACAAACGGTCTTCCGAAAAATGACTGCTGCACCCAAGCAAAGACTTGCGCTTGGGCAATTGTAAGCGGGATTTCTGTTATTATTTAATTTCCCCATAGAGTCTTAGAAAAGAATTTTTCTTACAGTCTTTATTGACATGTTTTTTTAAATAGACAGATTAATTTATAATTTCGTTTCTCAAGCGGAATGACGTCTCCCTTTGTCGTGAGGAAAACCTAGGAGATTAAACGTTCTAGCAATTTCCTAAAATTACGCGTTAACTTATTTCAGTGCTGGCATCTGAGATTTTCATACGAGCAAGATGCGGATATACGCATTATGAATAGCCCCTCAAAATAGTATATAGCTATTTTTTCAATTATACAAGACCATAGGGTTCTCAACCATTATCGTGGAAGAAATATGTACACTAGAATGCAGTGAGTGTCCTACGGACAAAATTAATGCTTTCTGTTTAGATTTTGTCAACCTTCTATTACAAAGAAATTCGTTTAACGACAAAGGTTCGGTGTTTATCAGTTTTAGTCTCAATGCGAACAACGATGTACGAGCGTAAGCGTTCACTATTTGCTGACCTTGAGTTTCGTCGATGATTTGAACAGTCGAACCACTCCCGTGAGGAGAAACCTCAAGGAACTAATTCGTAAAGTTCTACTGAGAGGATGTGGTGAATGTTTCCACTATTCTGTATGCGATGATTTTACCACCTCATACACGAGAAACTTTCATTAACAAATGATGTATTTCATACATAGTAAAACCTTTGAAAATATAATAAAATACAAACGAATTACAAGAAACTACAGCAAATGAGTCGTTGGCGCGACAGTCGCCCAATTCTAAAGGAGAGAAAACTAAAAAATATGAGAAAGTAATCACACTCACTAAACATATGCAGGCTGTGTTTATAAAAACAGAATTATCAAGGAGGGTAAAAACATCTTTCAGAAGTCATCTTTGTTTAAAAGTAAAGCTTTCGAGTACTACTACACTCATCATCAGTATCTGAAACGGAAAAGATAAATAAACTTTACATCAGGAATTATAAGAGCACACATGTTAGTGAACAAAACTTAATTAAGAACTTGAAGAGGAACAGATGAATCAGTTGCGTTTAGTGTTGGTTTAATCTGATGAATGAGGATGCTTTCTAATAATCTTATATCTTGTCTACTTCTGTGCCCTATAATTTCAAAGTTATTCTGATTGATTGGGTGACCAGCTAAATGTGCATGATCTCTGATACTACTATGTAATGTTTCGTTGGTAGCTCTACCAGTACGTACGGACATGCCCTTATGCTCTGCTATGCGCATTATTAGGTGGCGAGTGGTCTCTCCACAATATGTAGCATTACACTGGCTACATGTATATTTATAAACGACGCAACTTTGTAGAGACTTAGGCATCCTATCAGTAAACCGGAAGATACTACCAACACTGAAGCCATTGCGAAAAATAATTCTTGGATTGAGCTGAGGGTTATATTTGGACAGTAGTAATTTTAATTCCTTCATAACATAGCGATTTAATGCATTTGACATATAATTAACGGATATATATAAAAAAATTTTCTGCACATCATAATTTGGCATCTTATCCTTGCGGTTACATTCAATGGTTGCACGGAAAATTTTTCCACGACAGAGAGCGGGAAACAGTTGCGACAAAAATAAGAACGTAAAAACTCAAGTCGGGCAGAAAAAGCGTCATACGTTGAACAGATTTTAAAAGCACTATTTACAAGACCAGAAACAAGATTTTACTTAAAATTAACATTTATTGCACTATTAAACTTCATTCCCAGACCAGTATTGGTTAATTTGTGATAAACACTTGTTTTGAAGGAATTTTCACACTTTTCAATGCAGACATCCAAGAAGTTGAGTTTATTTCCCGTTGCTTTTCTGTAGAGATAAATCAGCAGTGTTTATACCGCATCAATTCTCATCTTGTAATTTTGAGTGGAAAGCTGAAAAACGATGGAAAGCTGAAAACTTTTTTGAAATGCAACTATGCGAGTTTTGCGCCAGGCGCATGCTAGCGCACCGGTAGTTGATTTTAAGAAAAGAAAAAAAAAAGAAAAACGGTTTATTTCCAATGGAGATTGTACAAAAGTACCATCATTGGTTTTTAAAATATCTTAAAATTAATACACTTAGATGATACACACACACGAGTATTGAAAAGCTCGTGTCACTAGTCAAAAGAAATGATTGAGGGCAATGAACTCCTAATCTAGCTTAATCTACATTTGATAATGCATGTAATGATAGTTGTAAGAGATAACACAATTTCATGGGCGATGCATTTTCATTGTGGGGGGAAAACACTTTTGACAATTTACATGTACATGACATCAAACTTCGCAATTCTTGACGCCAGGAAATAATATATGAAATCGCTTGTTTCGGTCAATGTTCACAAGTGTCATTTTAAGGACGCATGAAAAAAAAGAAAAATATATATATATATAAATATATGTCCATATACACACATATGTGCACACACGTATGCATGTGTGTGTGTGTCCATACACACACACACACACACACACACACACATATATACATATGTGTACATATAAGCATGAGGACCAAGAAGATTATAGGTTTTGTATTTCTGATTCAAAAATTTTAACATAACGGTCATTATTTAACAAGCATTTTATTTAAATATAAATGGATGATCACACAACAAATGTATAGTTTTTACATGAATGCTTTACAATACTAAAGATATGACGAGTTAGGTAATGTTACAAGTTGAGAGTGCACAGAAAAAAGACAATTATCTCTAGTAAAATGCTAGTTGTCAGTCTAGTACACACATATGTGCACGTATACATGTAAATATTTACACATACACATGCACACATATACCCCCGCACATATTTACACCTAACTCGTAAGCATACACAAATGCATTTCTATGCATCGAGGCAATACATACGCATTCTACAGAGTGTCATACGCATAGCGTGGACACGTACACATTTACACAAGTAAGCATGTGCGCAAATATCAGCGTAAACTAGTCAGTATAAACCAGAATTCCAATCGAGGGAAACGGAGAAAATATCTTTTATTATAGCATGAATTTTATAAAATTTCGTACTAAAAATAGTGGCACAAAACAGTCTACTTAAGTCAGAAACATGAAAACGATTGTGGGACGTGAATAAGAAAGAAAACATTAATTTCCTATAAAGGTTTCATATTAGAAAAAAAATCACATTATCTTTGAAATATGGCGCAAATTGTCGTCAATTGATAAACAAACATAGGTATCACATTATTATAAGCATATAACTATAAGCCGAATAAGTATATTACTGCAGTATAAATGGATGATCACACAACGAATTTATTTTTTTTACATGGATTCTTTACAATTTCATTTTAGAAAAAATACATTATCTTTGTAATATGGTGCAGAATGTCTGTAATTGATCAACACACACACATAGCTACCATGACGGTCTAGTTTGATGCTTGCACAGAAACGGAGAGGAATGACATAAAATGCACCTTCGACTGGTTCATCTACTCTAGTGCAAACAGTTGTACGTGCACATATACACACCCATATGCGCACATACACCTATATACGTACACACATATACAAGTAAGCATGTCCGCAAATGACAACGTATAGGCGGTCAAATCATAATACCTACGCATACTTCAAAACTGTTGTTTGATGTCTTGAATTATAAAACAATGAGCGAGGGAGATTGTTCAGCAATGGAGATACCAGGTAAATGAGATTCGTCAGTACTCATTCAGTATGTTCTGTAACTAAGGATTATTATTGAGACACAAGATGACGAGTTATTTTGGCTTTAAATTCTCTCGGTCTTTGAGGGACTTTAATACTCAGGGGAAGTTTGTTCCACAGTAAGACGCCTGATATGGACCGAGCCTTCTGCCCTAAGTGAGATGAACGATAGTTGACTAAGACATTATTGTTTCTGTTCGGTTTTTGATTGGTTACAGTGGGTGGATGGAAACGCACTATCTCAGCATTGCTCTGAGGAAGATACAACGAGGAGAATACGTATTGGGCCTTCTGCATGAGGAGCCTTTCTTGGATAGGGATCCAGCCGAGTTTATTGAGGAGAGGGGTTACGTGATCACTTCTTTTGAAATTACCGTTGCATACCACCTTGGCTGCAAAATTCATGCATTTTTGTAAGTCCCTTTGAAGGTATTGAGGTAAGTCTCCCCATACTAGGCTGCAGTAGTCAATGCGCGATAACACAAGGGATTGAATGGCTAATAATCTTAAAGTGGACTTGAGTGCAAGTAACATAATAGCTACATTTTGCATACTGTGATAAGGCTTCATTTTGTATTGGTTCTTAAATTATTATTCGAAAAAAGCATTCAATTAAGCCAAATGATAAGCGTAATACTCGATTTGTTTCTTGAACGACGTTTTATTAACAATTCTCTCATTTCTGACTGTGATTTCTTATTGTGGCTAAGTTTACCTTGGAACGTACAGTTTTGTACACAGCAGAAGTGATGATTGGGCAGAAATAACTCCGATGACTACTGGTGATCATTAATGACTATAAGAAAAGGCAACCATAAACAAGTCGCCATTAGAGTGACCTCTTGTATCTCTCAGCTTCAAAGATAGCTACAGGAAGCGTTGTATTTCTGTTCAAATTGAATTGCTTTTAAAACATTAGTAATTTTGTGTATCTTCATTTATCGAATGACCTTAAACTCAATTTGTGACCATTACTGAGTGCAGTAAATCCAATCTGATGAAATGTATCTATTTTCCCATGTTCAGATCCAACTAACTATTGCTTTACTTTTTCCAGGGAGCGTGACTGAGTCGCAGTCTAAGAACATTAGATGCTTGCGAAGGTATCGGCAGAACAAAACATCAGATATTCCTAAGCTTCCTGCACCCGTCTCGCCTCGCAGCAGATCCAGGCACTTCAAATCTTACTCTAAGGCTGAAAGACCAATTCGTCGTGGAAAAGAGCCCGTCCAAGACATGGAAACAAAATTTTCGCCAAGAAACTGCCAACCGTAGGTAGAAGAATAAAAGAACATTTTTCCTATTTACCCAACCAACCCTTGCAGGACATGCGTCCGCCAAGTGAGCCAGCACCAAATCCCCCAGACAAAAGATCGTTGTCTCCAAAGACTAAAGAATTTTCAAGAACTTCCTCCCAATCACCAGCTCCGAACACTTCTTCGACGACACTTTCACCCTCTCTACAACTCAATTCAGTCAGTCCCATCCCATCGACTTCTCCCTCACACACTTTCTGTTCTTCATTAACTTCTGTTAGTCCGCATCATTCAGCGATGACTTCACCTTCACACACAATAGCAAGCGACGTTGTTGAGAATTTCCGCGTGTTCCTCTCAGGTACTTTTCAGTTTAAACTTCAGTGGCATACAGTTAACCGGGGGCGGAGAAGGAAGCGATGTCGGTGAGACCTAATTGTATTCTTATTATAAGCTTTATTTTTACCATTTCGCGACGCACTTAACTGGACTGTCTACTCGTCGTGTGTTACTCCGAAGGATTCAAGTCCAGCTCGCAAGCGCTGCACAACACCTGTGCATTCACCAACCTTCTCGTAATCTTTGTTCTTTTCTTTGACCGTGCTCCTGATTTGGTTTGTATGAATGTGTGTTTCATTTTCATTTTGTCTAAGTAGCCATTCAGAGCGGTATCACTGCTTACAAGGCTTTCGGGCCGCCCAAACTATTACTACTTACTTACCGGTTCTGTCGAGCCGTACTTACTTACCGGTTCTGTCGAGCCGTACTTACTTACCGGTTCTGTCGAGCCGTACTTACCGGTTCGGTCGAGCCGTACTTACTTACCGGTTCTGTCGAGCTGTACTTACTTACTGGTTCTGTCGAGCCGTACTTACTTACCGGTTCTGTCGAGCCGTACTTACTTACCGGTTCTGTCGAGCCGTACTTACTTACCGGTTCTGTCGAGCCGTACTTACTTACCGGTTCTGTCGAGCCGTACTTACTTACAGGTTCTGTCGAGCCGTACTTACTTACCGGTTCTGTCGAGCCGAACTTACGTACCGGTTCTGTCGAGCCGTTCTTTCTTACTTACCGGTTCTGTCGAGCCGTTATTACTTACTTACCGGTTCTGTCGAGCCGTTCTTACTTACTTACCGGTTCTGTCGAGCCGTACTTAGCTGTCAAGTGTCAAGCTACCCCAAGTGTCGAAAAAGTGCCCTTTTATTTATTTGGGTATATGGGAGAAAAACTTCATTAGTTTTAATTACGAACACTTCAATAGCACAGCAGACAATTTCGTATCTTACAACCGGCATAGTGACTCTCACTGTCGACATTTTTCTTCTTCGCAACTAAACTTTCCTCCTAGCTACTCATCAGATCCAACGTTAGATCTCGGGTGCCCAAAATCAGCAGACCATCTTCAGCCTTCACCGCTAGCGCATCAACTTCTGAACTTCGGACGCTCCGCTACCTCACCATCCGGTACGGCTTCTACCGCCGTCCGTCGATTCAGCGTGCTCGGGCCTAGTTGACGAATCACTGTCGGCAGGAGCGGAGGCGGCTAATAAGCACCGTGTGAGCGCGAGTGCGCATCCGTCATCATTACCTCATCGCCTCATCACCGCATGAAGACGCTTCGGTTCGCCATTAGAGCAGTAAGTCGCAGTGATGTCGTGTGTCGTGCGTAAGCATTGGATTGTTCAGCTGAAGCTCATTGAAGTGTTCCGTTCCCTCCTGTTAAATAATAGCGCCTAGGGTAATCAATCTATATATTAACTAGTTATAAGTAGATCGGTAGGTGTAGATCAGATCGGGGTGTGTTTATTTATGGGTATAGGTGTAGATCAGATCGGGGTGTATTTATTTATGGGTTTAGGTGTAGATGAAATCTTTGGGTGTAAATTTAGTTGAGGTGTTTGAGATCAGATCGGTGGGTGTAAATTTAGTTGAGGTGTTTGAGATCAGATCGGTGGATGTAAATTTAGTTGAGGTGTTTGAGATCAAATCGGTGGGTGTAAATTTAGTTGAGGTGTTTGAAATCAGATCGGTGGGGGTAAATTTAGTTGAGGTGTTTGAGATCAGATCGGTGGGTGTAAATTTAGTTGAGGTGTTTGAGATGAGATCGGTGGATGTAAATTTAGTTGAGGTGTTTGAGATCAGATCGGTGTGTGTAAATTTAGTTGAGGTGTTTGAAATCAGATCGGTGGGGGTAAATTTAGTTGAGGTGTTTGAAATCAGATCGGTGGGTGTAAATTTAGTTGAGGTGTTTGAGATCAGATCGGTGGGTGTAAATTTAGTTGAGGTGTTTGAAATCAGATCGGTGGGTGTAAATTTAGTTGAGGTGTTTGAGATCAGATCGGTGGATGTAAATTTAGTTGAGGTGTTTGAGATCAGATCGGTGGGTGTAAATTTAGTTGAGGTGTTTGAAATCAGATCGGTGGGTGTAAATTTAGTTGAGGTGTTTGAGATCAGATCGGTGGATGTAAATTTAGTTGAGGTGTTTGAGATCAGATCGGTGGGTGTAAATTTAGTTGAGGTATTTGAGATCAGATCGGTGGGTGTAAATTTAGTTGAGGTGTTTGAGGTCAGATCGGTGGGTGTAAATTTAGTTGAGGTGTTTGTGATCAGATCGGTGGGTGTAAATTTAGTTGAGGTGTTTGAGATCAGATCGGTGGGTGTAAATTTAGTTGAGGTGTTTGAGATCAGATCGGTGGGGGTGAATTTATTTGAGGTGTTTGAGATCAGATCGGTGGGTGTAAATTTAGTTTCGGTGTTTGTAGGTATATCAGATCGGTGTTAGTTTTGGGTGTGTTTAACTGATTTATTCACCAAGCAAGTCAGATCATCACACTTCGTATTGACTCCTTTTCTTTAATTTTGCTAATTGTTTCACCAAGGTGCACTAACGGAAGGCGCGGGGATTGCGCCTGGAGAGACGACAGCGGCTCCGATACATCGGGCAGAGTCTCCGACGCAACTTTCTCATTGGACAAAAATCGTTCTTCAGCACCTAATTTATTTTTCATCGCACCAATATTTATTTTGTACCGGCCTTGTCAAATATTTGAGTGATATTATACAGTAATTCCATTGTCTGCATTTCATATTCCCCCGCTCGCTTTTTTCGTTACCAAGTGTATAAAAAGCCCGTTGGGCCATCCTTGAAACGATCAACTCTTGTTGATACTTGCTCTGAATGGCATTTTGCTCCTATTGTATTTTCATTATTTTTCCTTCCTTCACCTACCCTCATTCTAAAAGAAGCTCCAATGGCTTCATTCGGGAAGTAATTCCTTAATTGAGAGTTACTAGGACTTGACTCATTTTTAAATTTAAGTTTGTGCGTTCATTTAAATAACTGAAAGAAACTTGATAGTTTTGTGTTTTTCGCAAGTTTGCAGTTTCCTTTTTGCGCAGTATACCGCACCTACGGCCTGGTCCGACCTGCTTCCAACCCGACTGCAGATGAGGGCGTCCTTTCGGTCCCGCTAAATTCTTGTTGTGCGCCCATCTAACTCCTAATTTTTGTCAGATGTTCCTACCCTTCTGGAGGTACTTTTCAAATACTTAAATACGTTCCTATTCGATCATTTGTTTTGACCATGAATTTGAAGTTTAATGTTTTATTGAGAATTCCTAATCTCTTGTTTGCTTTAGTTTGTCTAGGTCATCTTCATAATCTCCATAGTCTCTTTTGATATAGTCTCAACCAATTTTTTCCTATTCTTTGTAGGCTGCGCTGTTTCCTGTGTGCCCCAGTGTGCCCCAGCTGAACACTCGCAAACTAGGAGGAAGCGAGGGCTTATCAACCGATTTCTGAACGGAATACGATTCCATTCTTGCCTCAACCTTTGATAAACTTCTACGTTTTTGTTATCTGTTGAGTTGCCAAATTAAAACTTTGAAAACCTTGAAGTGTATGATTCCCTTACAGAGCAAAATTTCTTATATTGCAGATGGTGGGATTGATCAAACAATGATGAAGAAAAGAAGTTAAGAGTTCACCAATTCACGTCATCGCTCAGAAAGGCCTATCCACAATATGAACCGAGACGTGCTGCAATGAACTGTAACTCGTCAGTACATAAAAAACGTTCTTGAGATTCGGTGCCTGAGAATGCCACGGCGTGTGCTTGGTGACGATTGGTTGTGAAATGAAAGCGGGCAAGACGACAGAGAATATCTTAATACTCCACATGTATTATTCGTGCCTAGCATTATCTACATGTATTATTGGTGTCTAGTTTGATGATACGGGCTGGCCGGCCAAGAGGTAGATTAACGTTGCCATGGGCAATGTCATGTTCTAATTACCTCTAAATTTGTCGATAGAGCTTGGTCTTGCATTATAGTGTGTTGTGTTTGGAGGTAAATTGTAGGCGTGAAGATTGTTGAGCATTGCGTTAATTCCCTTCATGATAAGCATTGTGCAGTAGCCTCACAAAAGTTTAATAGGATGGTATATAATTCATAAATCTGTTTACCGAACTCGAGTATTATACCCGAAATCCACAGGAGCAGCAACTCTCGTTCACAAAGAAAAATGCGCACAGAAAAGCGCGTTGTTTGTAAGTGGTTCCCTTCACGTTGGTAAGTACCGTCCTTGTTTTAGTATTTTTAGAAACTTTTGGATTTTGTTTTACTCTTGATTTCTTGTGTTTTTTTTGGGGGGAGGTACGCCAATTCCTCTCATACCGAGAGTCTGGTTTATTATTAATGCAAATTAATGAGGCGGCCGGACCTTCTCTCGTGACATACCGGTGGCGATGGATTGCCAAAAACATTTTTATTAAAATGTACTCACGCGTTCAGGAAGTTGCGATATGAGGAATTAATGCTGAAAGTAAAATGGTATTGCATAAATAATGCTTCGCCTTAGACAACGGAATCTATATTCGGAACATTTTTTTCACTCTTACACACCAACTAGTATGCCAATCAAATCTCAGGTAAAATATACAATGGTATAAAATGCTAATAAAGATTTATACAGTATTATTAAAATATTATACCTTATAATATTTACTAACTTTGAAATTTTAAGAATACTTTATGGACACCCAGATGTACTGAAATGTAGGATAATGAGCAAAAAAAATTCGTAACTACTTTCAACTCTGTACTGCAGCATATAATTATTGTTGACTCAAATTGACATATTATTTTGATCATAAATTCTATCATTGTCTAAGTGATTTTGTACTCTAAGGAAGTTTGTTCCACAGTAAGGCACCTGATATTGACCGGGCTTTCTGCCCAATGTCAGATGAACGGTAGTCGACTGAGACGTTAGTTCTCCTATTCTGCTTTTGGTTTGTAGAGTGGTGAATGGAACTGCGCAATATCTGCATTATTCTGAGAGTATATAAGAGGAAAATACGTGTTGGGCTATACGAGTAAAGAGTCTTTCTTGAATGGGAGTCCTACCTAGTTCATTTGCCAGAGGGGTTTGTCATTACTTATCTTGAATTTATCTTTTCAAACCGCCTTGGGCGTGAAATTCAAACATTTTTGTAACTCTTGACGATATTGAGGCACGTCTCCCCATACTTTCATGAAATAGTCAATACGCGATAACCTCATAGACAGAGTGGCTAATACTTTCGATTTTCCATCTAGCGTACTCTTTATAAGATATAAAACCGTTAAATTTAAATAAATTGTTTTGCGAGTTTTCTTATAGTGTTATTTGAAAGACACGTATCGGTCAAACCACATACTTTATCCCCACATTTTCTTACTGCTCATATCTTCCCGCAAAAGTCAGATTCAGATTATTTTTAATTCATTTTTTAATCCAACAAAAGTGCCTTGTGTTTTTTCAAATTCAGAATTAAGTCTATTTCAGACAAGGCAAGATTTAAGGATAATCAATAGGGTTTAAGTGTTTTTGAGTCTGTGGTTATTCCGCTGCAAAACTTGCCTTGCAATTTATCCAAGGCTATAATTAGTGCCAGGCTTGAAGAATCACTTCTGAGATTGGTGATAGGCATCATTATACTCCAGTGAATTTAAAGAAGACTTTCGTGTTGTGAATTATTGTTGAAAATATTTCTTGAAATTAAAAAGTAGTGAAACATATTCATGGATATTAAAAAAATGATTTCAAGATATAGCGGAAAAAATAGTGGTGAAAGTAAAGAAGGACACAGACTAGGAGTTGAACAGAGCGTTGAATCAACATAGTACTTGATATCTAACAGCTATTCAGGGAAATATGTTGAAGAAAGTAGCCTGTAAATCACCTCACAACGTAAATTTCAGGAGTTGAGCAGTATCTCTTTTTTCACAGCAGTTCTCAACCCAGCAGTAGTTTTGGCGTAGTCGTAGTCGTTATTATTACAAATTTTGACTATATTTCCTCTTTTTCTTGCAAGCGATCAATAGAAGTAGAAAAAGGAGAAATATAGTATATAAATATGGGATAATTTATAATTATTGAATTTAGACTACGCCAAAACTGCGGCTAGGTTCAGAACCGCAATGAAAAGGAAGAAACGCTTGTAACCGGAAATTTAAGTTCTGAGGCGACTTACTAGCTACTTTCCCCAACTGATTCCTCTGAATAGCATGAAGATATCAAGTGCTACGTTGATTCAACACTCTCTTCGACTCACTACTATGTGTCCTTTTTTGTCTTCACCATTCTCTCTATCCGCTATACCATGAAAATGTTTTTTTAATTTCTAAGAATCTGTTCCACTGCTTCTTAATTTCAAGAAATATTTTCAACTATAATGCACAACACGAGATTCTTCTTCAAATTCATTGGTGTATAATGGCACCTATCACTAAACTCAGAAGTGATTCTTCAAGCCTGGCAGTAATTGTAGTCTTTGATAAATTACACTTCAACACAAGAAGGACGATAATTTTATTGATTCGTGGGTTTTGAGGGCGTCATTTGCATGAGCGTGGCTAAAAATTTTCTTCATTCCAACTCGAAGCCTCGATCTTCGAGTTCTATTGCTGCTATCGCGTGCCGAGGTCGCCATTGGCTCGTCAGGGGTTGATGCTTTTGGTCAACTTCTTCCAGTTTCGTTTTTTTATTTATTTAATCTCGAACCTACTTGGATCCAACGGGAAAATCTAAGAGCATGAATAGAAATAAGCCTTTGAGGTGTCACTAATAGGAATTCGTGACATGAAGGGCGAATCTGTGATTACATTTTTAAATCGACGTTTTAATACGTTTTCTGAATCCAAGGTTAACACTTATGATTCCAAATTTTTCACGAGCAGTTCATCAACCTCGTTTGAACTTCGATTCAGAAGTTGGGATTATACAGGAAACTTCGTGTTATTCATTCGGAAATCACTGGCTGGCTGAAATCAATGACTTATTTCTAATATAATAACTAATTCAATATGTTCAATTGATATTTAGCAAATAATTGGGAAGCAGTGTTCGCATCTCCTCAGTCAGTTGGCGAAAGCTACCGTCGGAAAAGTTGTATCAGTGCACACCCATGATTAAAAAATTGTCTTTTCAGTCTCTTGAATAAAAAAGACATCTTTCTACCGATGAGGCATTTCATGAATGAGGAGTTTCTCAAGGAACTTTTTCACTAATAATAAATATCGGAAAGTTTCCAGAGATGGCTCGCAAAACGGTTACGATCTTCCTCACGAGAGATTGAAATCCTGACTCTACAATACTGGCAAGTCTCAAATGGCTGAGGACAATGATGCTTTTGTAGATGTCATTCAGGAGATGATGCGAGGCTAGGGTAGTCTACTCAGGTGTAACGAAGTTGATATCGATTACACAGGAGTGCATATTCCCTCCTGCGATCAAGGATGATCTCAGTTTTTTCAAAAAAATTAGAAAATATGTTTTTGTATAAAATAGGCAAAGCCTCCGAGTTGAATTTTTCAGTAAATGCTGCTTTCTCTCGACAGGTGAAACTAATAATATGTGCAAGTAAAAGCGAGATAAAATCTTCGTATTTACATTGTAAACTTGTTCCGTTCTTTTTCCGCGCATTTTTGAAGCTGAGTTTATTAAAGCAGCTGAATTGATTCTTCTTTAACCCCACCCAGCCTGCCATATTATTTACTATCCCTGAGGAACTGTAAAGTTATGTGTAGGCATGTATGTGTGTTTCCTCGCTGTCCTCAATTCCTGTTGTCCTCAATTCGGGTGTCCGCAATGCGCACGCTGAATCAGCAATGTTCTCTTATAAATACTAGTGCAGACCTTTAATCGCCGCATTCCGTCTCTATTAACCCGCGTTATCTGTACCAACCTCGAAGTGACAGTAAACGACTCAGCTCCACCCTGGTTTATCTACCCCGGCACTTATATCTGGTGGCCAGTGAGTGTTCGAATTCGGCGGCACTTCGCGTCAGAAGAAGGTACGATTTTCTGAAGAGAGTGAAATATTTTTGCAAGAAGATCAAGAGGACCCGAAGAAGTTTCACGCTGTGTTTTGCCTGAGTGTCTCTAAAGAATATTATGGATAAAGGAACAAACAGCGGCCGAGAAGTAAGAGAAGCAGAAGAATATCCCAACATTTTTCGTTTCATCAATCGTCGAGTCTCCGAAGAACAGCTCCGGGAACCGTTCAACGTGGAATTGTACTTTCCTCTCCCTGAAGGCTACAAAGTGAAGTTTTCCGTGTGCAAAGAAGAGGATTTCTTTAACATCGTGGTCTGCCTGAATTTTCATCGGAAGCAGAAATAAGAGTTCTAGCAAGCATATTCTACTGTGAAGTGCTAGTGCAATAAAATTTTGGGACTGTGTGAATATTACTCTATTTTATTATTAACAAGGAACTTAATATATAAACTGTTTCAACATAAACAGTCTAAGTCCCAAGTGCTACAAACATCGGTTTGAAGTATCAGAATATCCAGCAAGCGACAACAGCAAAGCGCGCCGAGAGCCATCCCTGCAACTCAGAGAGTTGAGTAAGCATATTTTTGATGTTTTTTGTACTATTGCAGTAGTGGTTTAATTCTTTTGCAGTGATATTGTTGATCTAGAACGGACGGTTTTATATTCGGATTACGGTGATTAATTGAAGAAATTGTTAACATTGTCAATTTGATCTTGGACTTGATTGTTGATTTCCATTGTTCGATTTAAAGAATTCATTTAATGAGATTCGTTGAGTTTAGCGTAAATTGTTTTGTTCATTACTGTGGCGAAGAAGTTGTTGATTATACTTCGTATATTACTGTGAGACGCTTACTGATTCGAGCGCAGTACTATCTCTGGTGTTGTTCTGAATATTTTAGGTATTGTTTAATTGATGTCCTTGTCGGATTCAGAGGAGGAAAATATTCGTGCAGTAGCAATTAGAACTAGTCGTGGCCGTGTGTCGGTTCCACGGTTCAAAAATCAGAATAATACAACTTCAACGATGACAACGACCGCTGGTCCTAGCGTAATGACTACGCAAACAGTAACGTTCACTTCACCCAGTACGTCCACAGTGACAACTGCGAGCAACTCCGTACCAACAATGCTGGCGCGAGGTAGTACTATACTTTCTGGTGCCGAATTGCCTATTTTTAGGGGTCGTAAGAGAGGTCAAGACCCGTGCTTTTGTGAGACAAAATCATTTCGGACTCATGTTTCCAACCTTCGTGCATACATCAGCATGCTTCCAGATGCAAATTCTGATGAGGCTAAAAAAGAGTTGTTGGTACGTAGTGCGTACAAACAAGTCGAAGATTTCAATTCAGTGGTAACTAAGTTAGTAAATCAGGATTTAAATTACTCATTTGAAGAGGTAGTGAATATACTGGACGATATTTATATATCGAAAGGCGAGAAGAGTTTACATGCTCTTGCTTGCGATTTGAGTCAACTAAAATTATTGAGAAATGATAGTCTAGCAGCTCAGTTGGTAACAGCTCTCGCTAAAATTGAGTGAGCATATCCTTACAAGCTCGGAGGTTGCTTTTCAAAGGCACCCCTTTGTCGCAGCAAGTCCAAATCCCAATGAGTTAGCAAAATTTGCGGGAGACTTGATAGTATTTAGTTTAGCGATATCAACTTTAGCTCCGCTTTTGGATGAGAATTTCGCTAAAAAAATTTTCTCGCGACCATTCTTGAGCTCAGAAGAGCTGTTAGCTCGTTTAGTAGCTGCGGTCCGTAATCATCCGGATAGCAGGCCAATAATGGCGGACACAAAGATCAGTGCGCAGTCCTCGCATGAAGAAACATACTTCGTGGACGCGGCAGAAAGCGACGCTTGTGAAGCGTCTGGCGAAGATTTTTATGCTGCTCCTTATAGTTATCAGCGTTTTCAGGGGCGCGGTCGGAGACAATTTTTCAGACCTGGAGCGAGATATTCGCGAGGTAGAGTTTGTGCCTATGTAGGCGATAGAAATCTAGGAACTCTTGAGTGTAATGAAGCTGTCGTAGAGAATTCCGGGCAACATGTTGCGGGTCAAAAGCCCTACTGTTCTCTCTGCAATAGTCCAGGTCACGTAGAAACTACCTGTCGTAGGCAAGGTGCTCAGAGCAAACCAGGTCTCCAGGGCAGAACCTGCTACAGATGTAGACAGTACCGGCATTTTGCTCGTGAGTGTAAGGTGCGCGGAAATAGCAGGGGTAGAAGTGAAGTGCATCACGCTGAGGCCCGGGAGAGCAGTGATTTTTTAGAATAACAACTGACGAAAGTGTGAGGGTTGAAGTTGAGCGGGAGTACAATAGGACAATGCCCGAGGGTCGACCCGCAGCTCTCGTTAATCCTAATGTGGTGGTAGCAAAGCCAGATACTGTAACTAAGTCGACCGAGGTTGTTGATCCGCTTTTTGAGTGTAAGAACAAGTTTCAAATTTTAAAAGAACAAGAACTTAGTGAGGGTGCAAGATCGGAACAACCAGCAGAGGTCTGTTTAGCAGCCACAATTATGTCAGCAGGACGGCTGAGACAGGAAGGCGATGGATTTTTTTCCCTACGGAAATCCAAGAAGCCCACCATAATTCTAAAAAGCAATAACAATTTTCTGAGTGCCTTAATCGATAGCGGAAGTGACAAATGCCTAATTAGTTACAATAATATAAAGAGCCTGAACGAGCAAGTTAAGCCTAGTAATTTACGTGTGTCGGGCATAAATTCTAAAAGCCAAGTCACAGGGGAAGTTGATTTATGTATCGCTCTGCCTAATAATAAAAAATTAAATACTAGCGCTTTGATTTTAAAAGATGGTCAATTTAATTATGATGTGATCCTAGGAAGAGACGTGCTGCAGGATTCAGTCTTGGATTTTAAAGAAGGGTTCATTATTCTGAACGGAGTAAAAGTGCCTTTTCACGATGTGCATGGGATGCATGAGGAAAGTAAGAGAGAAGTATTCCTGAATACCATAAATAAGACAGATTGTCTTATGGCAGAAGTATTTGCTCAGAGCATGCGAAAAAAGAAGTATTGGCAGAAGCAAAGAGAAACTAGCAGCCTAGGAAATGACGAGAAGAAAGAAGGCCCAGAGATAAAAAAATCTGTTGAGCAGAGAGAGAGTCTGGGGAAAAAAGAAAAAAAAGGGTAAGCCGACGAATTGTTGTGCACTGCAGAGCAGTGGAAATACTGAGTAACTCTCTACGAGTCGTAAATGGCTATGTGCGAAGGGCGAAACCCGGAAAATATCTGATGAAGAAAAAAGTGTTGAGCAATGGAATCTATGTGGCCGAATCATTGGTGAAAATAGACTCTGAAGGTTTTGTACCTGTTTTACTGTTGAATGTCATATACATGACCACTGTGCAAGAAGCTGTGAGGGAGTCAAATCTATGTGAGGTCAACGAGCTGGCAGATCCAACCAAGGTCGATAGGTGTTATGGTGGAAATTTTAATGCCATCACTGGGAATGAGCTTGCGTTGGGGGCTGATCAGACGAGGTATTGTTATCATTGTACCCAGGTTGACGAACTAGGAATTAATGTATGGAATAAAATTGTACAGAATGCAGTTAGGGGCGAACGACGCCCGTTAACGAGTAAAGACGTTGATTGCGATGAAAATGAAGAAAAACCATTATTAATCAAATTGCTAAATGAGTACCGTGACGTTATTACGTTGGAAGGCGAATCAATTGGTATTACTAATGTAATGAGACACAAAATAGTAGTAAAAGCAGATGCGCCGGTACAAAATCTGGTACCATACAGAATTCCGCATAAATATCGAGAAGATTTGGTGAAAGCGAATAAACAGATGCTGGATCAAGGTATTATTGAACCTTCTAGTTCCGAGTATAACTTTCCTTTGATCATTGTAAAAAAGAAGTCGGGCGAGATTCGTCCAGTTATCGACTTCAGAGAATTGAATAAAATCGTTATCAAAGAGAGCTATCCAATACATAAGGTGGACGAGATCCTTTACACCCTTGGTGGGAATAGCATTTTTTCAAGTCTTGACTTGCGTTTGGCCTTCCACCAGGTCTAATTGGAAGAAAGTAGCCGTAAATACACCGCTTTCAGTATTGGATATGAGAAATTTTATTTTAGGAGGCTGCCTTTTGGGCTGTCCTCGAGTCCTTCTGTTTTTCAACGCATAATTTCTTCTGTTCTTGCAAATATCATCGGCAAACTTTGTTTCGTGTTTCTCGATGATATATTAGTTTTTTCTAAATCCATGAACCAGCATCTGAAAGATTTAAAAAGTGTTTTCGAGAAATTACGCGAAGGCAATCTATCCCTGAAGCTTGAGAAATGCAAATTCCTTAAGAATTCTATAGAATATCTAGGTCATGTTGTATCAGCAGACGGCATTCGCCAGAAGGAGTCGCAAAAGCTTAAAAATTTTCCTGTTCCACAAAACGTGAAGGAATTGCAAAGTTTTCTGGGTGTAGCGAACTATTTTCGAAGCCATATCCCTATGTTTGGTTCGATTTCGAATCCGCTCTATCAGTTATTACGAAAAAATGTTGAGTTTGTATGGGGGGCGAATTGTCAGGAAGCTTTTGAAAATATCAAATCTGCTTTGGCATCGGATACCGTTTTACGGCATCCAGATTTTACTAAGCCATTCCATGTTTTTACAGATGCTTCTAATTTTGGAATAGGAGCAGTGCTTTTACAGCACGGAAACGATGCAAAGAAATCTATGCATCCCATAGCGTATTTTAGTAAGAGTTTAAACTCGACGCAAAAGCGATACTGCACTACGCAGAAGGAATTCATTTCAATAGTTTGTGCTCTTAGAGCGTTTAGGTATTTAATTTTAGGTTATCCCATATATGTCTATACGGATCACAAACCGTTGTGTCCGTTATTCCAAAAAAGACTCCCTGACGATTCGACCATGGCACGTTGGTGTCTAACAGTACATTCGTTTGAGCCAATTGTAAAGTATTACCCCGGTAAGCAAAATATTGTAGCAGATTGTTTGAGTAGATTACCTGAGCAATTGACTGCATCTGACCTAAATGATTGTGCTGAGCTTGGAGAGGCAGAGGTGTGTGCTGTGACTACAAGGCGAGGTGCAACGAACTCTGGCGATGCGCTGACGCAAGCAGACAGGGTGTTGCCAGGGTCGGACGTACCGAGATTGTCAGAATACATTCCTAAGTTGTCAGAAGTTTCTTGGGGACTTGAAGAGTTTCGGGCTGAGCAAGAGAAGGATCCCTTTTGTTCCGAGGTCAGGGACGCTTTACTAAATTCTAATAAGTCTACGATTCCCGATTTACAAAGCTATTTAATTTTAAACGATGTGCTGTACAAACGGCGACAGATTGACTCAAGACCCAGTACCATTTTAACTGTAGTTATGCCGACGTCGCTGATGAATAGAGCAGTACTCGGAATCCATTCTTTGTATCATAGCGATTATGTGCATACCTTATTCAAATTTAAGCTGCGGTATTTTAATTTACTAGAAAAAACAATGATAAGGAAATTTGTTAGTATGTGTGAAGTATGTAAGATTCTGAAGGCAAATACTACTGTGCCCATTAAGATTTTAGATGCTCCTATAGCCAAAGAGCCATTTGAAATTGTGTCAATGGACTTTTTGGGACCACTTCCTTCGACGGATAGAGGGAATAAGTACATGTTAGTGGTTATTGATCTGTTCTCTAGATATTGTAAACTTTATGCCACCTCAGATCGGTTGGCAGATACAGTTATTTCATGTCTAAACAGCTGCTTCAATACGTTTGGCTTTCCGAAAACTTTATTGTCGGATCAAGCCCTTGAGTTCAAGTTCTTGGCAGTAAAAAATTTTGCTAAAATTCATGCAATTGCAAAGAAGGAAGTTCTCCCATGGAGTCCGCATGCTAACGCGATTGTGGAAAGAAATAATAGGAAAATCAATAACCTACTTAGGCTATACGTGAATTCCCTAGTACACACTGAATGGGACCAGTGGTTAGAAACGGCGGAAAATGCCATAAATAATTTTTTAAATTCTACGTTGGGTGACACACCTAGTTTCATCCTTTTCAATAGGGACACTTGTCCGAACTTCCAGGCGGAGACTTTTGGAACTATTTACAGTTACGATACCGACGTGGATCGGGTGAAATTTAGGGCTAAAGAAGCGGCTCGTGTTGTTGAAAATGTTAGGTCTGTGATTTTCAACAATACAGCTGAACGAACGACGTACCATAATATTCGACGTAAGGATAAAAATTTCACCGTAGGAGACAGAGTCCTATTAAAGAACCATCTGAGAAAAAACAAGTTAGAATTGAATTGGCTAGGTCCTGCGAAGGTAACTAAAGTTAACAGAAATTATGTGGAATAATTGAAAATTGGAAACAAGATGTATAAGAGTAACAAAAACCATGTTATTCCATTAAGTAAAATGACCTAAAAGTTTCAAAAACAGGGTCTATAAATGTCTGCGTCGTGATGTAACTATTCATTTTTCCGTTTTATATGTGTTTAGTTTAATTTATAATTGTAATCAATGTTTGTGCATATATCTTACCTTTTCAATTTGTTCGCTTTGCACTACAATTTAAATGGTGTTAAGGTGATTGTAAGATGCGCTCAGTTCGCGGGGTTCATTGTACCCTCATCATTGATGATCATTGATGCGGAGTCGGAATTTGCCAGCGGTGCAGCGAGACTGCTGACTCCGGTATATTTACTGTTTACTCAGCGCTGACTCAGCGATATTTATTGCTTACGCTGTGTTTCATTAGCTGCTCGAAGCTAGGATTTTTGTGCTGTGTTTTTTTGGGTCATGCTAATCGGACTGTAACGTTCTCTTCGCTGAGCAAGGACGCGTGTGGTGCTGACGCAGCAGTTCGCGTGCCCGAGTTATCGAGTACGTCAGCTGGCCTTGACGAAGGTCACCACAGTTGTCATTCACGGTCAAGAACTGCGTGTGCAGTCAGGGCTGATTCATTTACTACCGTGGTTTACACATCCATCATGGGAAACCGCGTGACTACAGTTTCGGTGGACGCACTGACAAACGCTTTGGCGCAACATCAGGGAAGAGTTTCCGAAGATTGGATCCGGGCGAATGCCCAGATCGACCTACTTCCGGATAGGGTCTCGGATCTTGCTCTGATATTTCTAACCCTATTTACCTTGGGGTTAGGAGTGTCGGTGTACTACATGCGTAGAGAAGTGAGCGTGATGACTAAACGATTACGCTCGGAGGATTTCATCCTCCGTCGCCAACAATTACGATCACCGCATCTTGAACAATGAAGATGGGAGTGCCGTAGGAGTGAATTCTGCGGTGTTGCCCATACCCCTCAATTTGTCATTGTGGGAGGTGTTCGAGTCTTTGTGAATGGTCCTAAACGGTCGAAACCAGCTTTGAAAAGTCTGGCGACCGAAGTGTAGGTCGGGAGTGTTTTCTATATATAATCACTATTTATTCTGTAATCACTATTTAATCATGATGTATGTGTTTTACGTTCACTATGCGAGCGAGCGAGTGAGCAAGCGAGTGCGATCGAGCACATGGTTAACATGGTGTGGAAATGTGTGAAATTTATTAATTGAATTTGTTTTAATTACGTTTAATTAATAATTTGCGTTATTAATGTTTATTTGGTATCAGTTAAAATTTTATGCACAGAGTTTTGTTAAGTTGGTGTGCGATATTTTCTTATGACTTATATTTCTATTTTGCGTTTTATTTGTTTATAAATGCGGTTATGATGTGTTTTTGTTTGGTTCTACGAGTCGTTCTTATGTTAATGCGAATTAGCGTAATCTGAATCGACTGTCTGAATAGGGGTTTGAATTTTGTGGTAAGTTCGTAAATTATTTTCTATGGTAGAACTATTTAATGTTGGTTATTTAAATTTTCGGATTAGTATTTCATATTTTTTTGTAATAATTACGCGATGCAAATTTTACGAATATAGAGAAGGAAAAATTGCGTAACAAATTGATATTGGCGTTGGTTCTATTATACCAGTAATTTTTAAGCATTATGAGAGTTCGTATGTTTTCTTATCTTTTGATGTTGCGTAGTATTTAGTTGAGATGAGTTTTGTTGCAGAAGGGCATTTAACTCTTTTTGCTGCGTTTTTTTCTCTTATTAGCTTGATGTTTGCGGGACTATCCCATATTATTCGCTATTTTTGCTTTGCAATTTTTTTTAATATGCAATAATGAGCTGTTTGGTTTTGACGTGTTGTTTTGGTGGTTTATTAAGACCTGGATTTTTTTGAGTTGATTTTTGATTGAAGTTTTTGACAATTGCGTTCATCCTATGGGTGGGGGGAGATGTGTGTAGGCATGTATGTGTGTTTCCTCGCTGTCCTCAATTCCTGTTGTCCTCAATTCGGGTGTCCGCAATGCGCACGCTGAATCAACAATGTTCTCTTATAAATACTGGTGCGGACCTTTAATCGCCGCATTCCGTCTCTATTAACCCGCGTTATCTGTACCAACCTCGAAGTGACAGTAAACGACTCAGCTCCACCCTGGTTTATCTACCTCGGCACTTATAGTTAGTTCATGAGCTGAAGTCAGTCAACTTTCACAAGCTCATAAATAGCTAGTAGTTTTCTAGGCCATCAGACTCTTTGATTCTACCTCATGCAATTATGGGCGCTTTGATTCGTGCTGCTTTCACGATCACCACATATGGACAGCTGGTAGAGATCCATAAGCTGAAGTACTTTTAGACTTTCGTATGAAAGTTTTGATGGACATTATACTCTAATTTTCTTACCGCTTTAATGGCCAGGCTTATGAGACCGGAGCCAGTCTTCTACTTCGTATCGTAAGTATGCTGAGGTGAGCGTTCGAAAAAGTATTTTCAAAGCTTCTTTAGGCAAAACATTCGCCGTTTTATAGAGGATTCCAACGGAGTTTGATGATTGTCTACTGAGGTGAGCATTATGCTTAACGAAGGTCAGAATATTTTATCCATAATATTGCCATGGAACTTTATAGGGTTGAATGCTTCATTTTCACCATCCCCTTTCTTAACAATTGGAAAAGACGCATTTTTCTTGTATGAAATCATTAATGAAGATTAAAAAATGGAGAGATCCAAGGAACTTGAGGGCTTATTCTTTTAACTCAGGAACTCAGGGCTTATTCAGAACAGTAAAATGTTACAGTTCACCCAATTGAATACTTTCCAAAAGTCAAGAAATACCCAAGAAAACAAGCTTTACTTCATCAATATAAAAAGTATAAAAGTACTGTATATGATTTAATATCGCCTTAGAGCTGCTGTTTTTTTGCGCGAAAACTATATTGTTAATCGTTGAGAAATGTTTTCGTTCAAAATAAGAATACTCTTTTTATGTGCTATTTTCTCAAATATTTTGCAAATAATTGGTCAGTGTTTTTGACAGGTCTATCATTGCTGACGCCAGTTTTTTCCCCATGAGTTGCCAGGGCGATTTTCAGAAAGTTCGGAAAAGTCCGTGGAAAAGCAGGATTTTTACGGTGCTTCTATAACAGCAATGCATTTAGTATCTTAGCCAAGAATGTATTAATCCATCCGAATTATTTTTTTTTATTGTTTACACTCGCAGTTATATCATAAGAATTGGTAAGCGTGAAGATAAATGAGTTGTGTTCCATGCATTCAAAGTGATGATTCGGTTCACTAGAAATGCTATCAGTTGTAATTTTTCAGATGTTACGAAAACGTTGTTGAACTCAGCGGCAATATCTTTCTTCTTGTGAGATTTCACATTGTCTTGAACGCTTGACACAGTCGTTATCGGGGAACTGTTATTCGGATCATAGTAAGAATTAAGCTAGCAGTTATATAATATCAGTTTTCAATCGAGATTTCAATCAATTAGTTTTCAATCAATCGAGAGATGGTCGAGTCGGGTGCGAAGGTGAACTGACGCTCCACGTCAACGTGGCGTCAAACATTTCAAAATGTAAGGGAACGAAACTTTCCCAAACCCCAAACTCGAACTGAGTATCTGTGAATGTGCTTTCTACTTCATTGAATCGCGAAAGTGAAAAACAGCGATTAAATACAATCATTTGTGACCAATTTTATCGTGCAAAAACAGACTGGTGCTTTCTGTAAACTTTATCTCCACTTGAGATTGGATTGGATAACTTGAGATTTTCAGTGGAGAACAATACAAACAGACCTGTTACCGCTTTTGATGGGTACTTACATCCTCTCCAAATGACTAGTTCCCAAACTATTCACGAAATAAATAACATGCTGTCTCTTACAGCTGCATTTCTCAATAAAGCTTTGAGACAAAATTGTCCCCCAAGACCCAGCGTCGATTTTTTGCTATGTATCAAATAATTACAGAACAGCTTTTCGTTCTAAATAATTGTATCAGCGCTCATGATTTTACGCCGGTGGTAGCTGCGAGTAACCATCGTTATGCGAAATCCCCTTTAAACACTTTTCTCGTTAGAAACAATAGTCTCACAAAAATCAGCAGAGATGACATTGATAACGCATGCAAGAATCAGACCATGACTTCGAAACGTCAAAATGATCTCTATGATGAGATTGAACGCGCACCTCTATTCAGGAACTATATAATTAGTTTCAAAGGTTTGAGCCTCTCGTCCCATAATCTTACTAAGTTAAAAAATCTGATCATCACAGAGAACCTTTTTTCTCATATTTATGTGGTGAGTGCCTGCAGTGGTCAGCAATTGTACATGGCATCGAGCCTGTGCAGAAAAATTGGTCTTAAACTGATTCCGCTGCGAGCAAATGTAAAAACCGTAACTGTTAATGAAGCGTACAACAATGTCCACACTTGGCCTGTTACGCGAGAAGACATGCCTCATTTTCTTCAACAAATTGATTTAAGATCACCTCTGAGACTAACTTCGCATTTTATCTCCTGTGTCAGAAACTCCCATGACCTGAATGAAGAAATTGAACACTCTAATGATTATGCAAAACAACAGAATGAGTTGAAAAATTGTTCTAAGTTGACAACCATTCCAACTGAAACTTCCAGCAGCATTAACCGATGTTTACCCTCATATGACAAGCCCTCTCCTCCCTCTGCCACAAACAATTGTGGAGTGCCTACAAAAAACAGGTTTTCTTTGGTATCCGATGCTGATATAGCGGATAAAAAGCCCCTCTTAGACACGAGTATGAATCAACATCCAATCACATACTCGAGAGCAGTGAAATCAACAGAAAGAGAGAAATCGGTGTAAAATTGCAGTCGAAATTCGATGGAAAATCCACTGCCCAACTGCATGCACAATCATCATCAGAAAAATAGAATTGACTCGAGCATTTCTCAGTTCTCTGCAAATCCCAGTACAAGAAGTCACCACAGCCGGCCCATTCAGAACCAGAAAAACGTAAATTCCCCGCACCTCTCAAAACCTCTTAATTATGTAAAAAGTACGAAAAAAATGTCTCCAGCCCCATTTGTGCACGCATGCATTCCACAATGGATGAATTGAAACGATCATGGAAAATAGAGCTGATTCCTACCAAAGCCGATGGACACTGTCTCCTCCATGCAGTAGCTCATCTACTTACAAAACAACCAGCATCAAAATGGAATTACAATTCCTTAAAGGCTGCAATCAAAACAGAGAGTAAAGCAAACAACAGCACATACGCTAAGTTTGTTGACAAGAACAGTGGAGACATGCAAATCCTCATAGATAATTACATTTACGACAAACATTTTGATCAAGCTGCTGGAGACCTTATACCACTAATCATTTCCAATGTGACAGGCCAAAAACTTCTCCTCTTGGATGAACAGGATCGTTGTGTTATGAAAATATCAGCCGATCCCTTTTCAGAGTTATCAAAAAATAACCCTCCACTTCTGCTCCATCGTGAAAACGATCACTACAGTGCTCATGTCACACAAGGCAAAAATCAGACCGGGGTTACTTCATCTTGGCAGACTGCCGCTGCCCAGCCAAATAGTAAACTTTCTTACATAGCAGATGCTGGGCCAAACGCCCTGGGCAACGTAGACAAAATCGATAAATCCCCTGAACGATCCCATCGAGATAGTAACTTTGCGACCTTTAAAAAGAGTGCTAATATAGGTAAAATCAAAATCAAGCATATAAATGCTCGAAGCCTGAAAGGTAAATTGTTTGAAATCAGAGTAATGTTGGTTACTGACGAAATTGACATTTTGTGTGTTTCAGAAACATGGTTTGATTCACGAACACAAAGTTAATTTTTTAACATTCCTGATTACTTGTTGAAATCTGGTACTTCCCGTACCAGATTCATTAACTGTTTCTGGGGGTGACTAGACTTTGAGCTCTTGATTACTTTTTGTTCCGCTGAGATGGCGCTAAAACCAGCCGAGGTAGTGGATCTTGTATTTTTGTGAAAGAAATGTACTCAACATTTTCACGTCTAGCAAATAAAGTTTGTGAAGGCATTGAAATGGTTTGGTTAGAAGTGCAAATAAACAAAAACACATCAATAATCATTGGAAGCTTTTACCGGCAACCATCGTCTCCCCTAAACCTAACACTAGATTTCCTTGAGGAAGCCTTCAAAAAAATCCTTCAGGCAAAAAAGTCATTCTTTGCTTTCGGAGATTTTAATGTTGACCTAACGGACGAGAACAATCAGCTAAGCAAACTATTGTATAAACTAAGACTATCACAAATTGTCAAAGAACCGACTCGCATCACTAAAGTTTCTGCAACTCTCCTCGATCTAGCCATCACAAATAATCCCACCGCAATACTTATTACAGTAATATCACCTTTTATTTCCGATCACCACTCTATAGAATGTGAAATTAATATTGCACAGGAAAGACATAAATACCGCTTAATGACTTATCGCTTGAAAAGGCACTATTCAGACAAACTAGATCAAGAAAAACTACTTGATAGGTCCATCGAATTCCTGAAAATGATGCAACCTGACGATATTGACATTCAAGTGTCCATCTTCAACGCGAACTTCACAGCAGCTCTCGACGAATGTGCACCTTAAGTCACAAAAAAAAACGGACTGTTTAGATTGCTGCCGAAATTAAAGAGATGAGCAGAATAAAGAAAGCTAACTTGCGAGAGTACAAAAACAATAGATCAAACAGTACCTTATACAAGAGATATAAAGAACATGAGAAAATTCTTCGAAAGAAAATCACTGGAGCGAAACAAACTCACTTCCACCAGGAACTGATAACGGCTAAAAATAACCCGAAATGAACTTGGGAAATCATTAGTGAGGTAGCCCCATATAAAAATTTAGACCGTATAAGTAATTTTGAAAATCACTTGGCAACAGCCACGGATTTCAGCACATTCTTTTCAAAAGTAGGGGCTCAAGTTTTCAGTGAGGTGTGTACCAATCCAGATGAAACGTCAATCGAAAATTCATGCCCCACTACACCCTCGAGGACTGATGTCAAGTGGAGACCACGTCCTGTTGATTTACCGGAGTTACGAAATATCTTATACTCCCTAAAAAAGACAAAGGCAGTTGGACATGATGGTATCCGTCTTCAATATATCAAACACAGTTTCCCTGTTACAGCACCATGGATTCGTCTGATAATAATTAATACATCAATAGTAACCAACACGTTTCCAAGCCAATGGAAACACTCCATTATTAGACCGTTGCATAAAAGTGGTGACCTAAATATAGCTTCAAACTACAGGTCCATCAGTCTTTTGCCTGTCATGTACAAACTATTGGAGAAAGTGGTGACAAATCAACTGTAATTTCACCTGGACGAGTCAAATCTACTCCACCAAAATCAATACGCTATCGGAGAGATACTAGCACTTAAGACGCTCTACTCAATATCTCTGAAAAAATATACAGTGACATCGATTATAAGAATGTGACACTCTTGCTGCTACTCGATCTCTCTATGGCGTTCGCTGGCGTCGAACATGATAGACTTCTAAGTAAAATACTAAACTTTGGAATAGACACGCAATGGTTTGAAAGTTACTTGTCAAATCGATCTCATGCAGTCCGCATAGAAAACCAATTGTCCCATTCATTCAAAACAAATTTGGTGTTCCCCAAGGATCCATTCTTTGTTCGCTACTGTTTTCTATTTTCATTAATGATTTCCCTACAATGCCTTCTAACACACGGATCTCAAAGTATGCAGATGATGTTCAAATTGCGATAACAAGTTCTGTATCGGAAATATCACAGACTCATATTAAAGCCGAAACTTTACTGACTAGCCTGAAATCATGGTACGACCGAAATGGTCTCAAATTAAATGCTAATAAAACACAATGCATTATTTTTGGATCCAAATATGCAATTAAAAAACTTCAGATCTTACTCCTGCACTTGGAAATGATAAAATTAATTCCTCAGAACAAATTAAAAATCCAGGTATCTGGTTCAATAGAAACATGTCCTTCAAATCTCATGTTGAAAATACTTTCAGCAAAATTTACGGAACTTCATGTTTTTTCATCGCATAAAGAGTATGCTAGACGAAAAATCCAGGTTATTAGCCATTAATCGCTGGTGTTATCGCGCATTAACTACTGCAACCGAGTATGGGGAGACTTACCTCGATACCTTCAGAGGGACTTACAAAAGTGCATGAACTTTGCGGCCAAGGTGGTATGCAACGGTAATTTCAAAAGAAGTGATCACGTAACCCCTCTCCTTAATAATCTCGGCTGGATTGCTATCCAAGAAAGGCTCCTCAGGCAGAAGGCCCAATCCGTATTCTCCTCGTTATATCTTCTCCGAGCAATGCTGAGATAGTGCGTTTCCATCCACCCACTGTAACCACCCACAAGCCGAACAGAAACAATAATGTCTTAGTCAACCATCGTTCATCTCACTTAGGGCAGAAGGCTCTGTCCATATCAGGCGCCTTACTGTGGAACAAACTTCCCCTGAGTATTAAAATCCCTCAAAGACCGAGAGAATTTAAAGCCAAAATAACTCGTCATCTTGTGTCTCAAAAATAATTCTTAGTTACAGAACATACTGAATAAGTATTGACGAATCTCATTTGCCTGGTATCTCCATTGCTGAAAAATCTCCCTCGCTCATTGTTTTATAATTCACGACATCACACAACAATTTTGAAGTATGCGTAGGTGTTATGACTTGATCGCCTATACGCTGTCATATGCAAACACGCTTACTTGTATATGTGTGTACGTGTATATAGGTGTATGTGCGCATATGGGCGTGCATATGTGCACGTACACCTGTGTGCACTAGAATAGATAAACCAGTCAAAGGTTGCATTTTATGTCATTCTTCTCCGCTTCTGTGCAAGCGCCAAACTAGACCGTCATGGTACCTATGTGTGTGTGTGTGTGTTTATCAATTGCAGACATTCTGCATCATATTACGGAGATAATGTGATTTTTTCTAATATGAAATTTCAAAGCATCCATGTAAAAAACAATAAATTCGTTGTGTGATCATCCATTTATACTGCAGTAATATGCTCATAATGCTTAGAGTTATATGCTTATAATAATATGATACCTATGTATGTTTATCAATTGGCGACATTTTGCGCCATATTTCAAAGATAATGTGATTTTTTTCTGATATGAAACCCTTATAGGACAATAATGTTTTCTTTCTTATTCACGTCCCACAATCGCTTTCATGTTTCTCACTTAGGTAGACTGTTTTGTGCCCCTATGTTTGTACGGAAATTTTATAAAATTCATGCCATAATAAAAGATATTTTCTCCGTTTCCCTCGATTGGAATGCTAGGTTATACTGTCTAATTTACGCTGATATTTGCGCACATGATTACTTTTGTATTTGTGTACGTGTGCACGCTGTGCGTATGACACTTTATAGAATGCGTATGTATTGTAATTGCCTCGATGCATAGAAATGCATTTGTGTATGCTTACGAGTTTGGTGTAAGTATGTGCGTGGGTATGTGTGGGCATGCGTATGTGTACATATTTACCTGTATATGTGCACATATGTGTGTACTAGACTGACAACTAGCATTTTACTAGAGACAATGGTCTTTTTTCTGTTCACTCTCAACTTGTAACATTACCTAACTCGTCATCTTTTTATTATTGTACAGCATTCATGTAAAAACTATACATTTGTTGTGGGATCATCCATTTATATTTAAATAAAATGCTTATTAACTAACTACCGTTATGTTAAAATTGTTGAATTAGAAATACAAAACTTATAATCTTCTTGGTCTTCATGTTTATGTGTAATTATGTATATGTATGTGTGTGTGTGTGTATGTATATATATATATATGTACATGTATGTAAATGTATATGGATACATACATATATATTTTCTTCATGCTTCCTTAAAATGACACTTATGAACATTCGCCTAAACAAGCGATTCATATAATATTTCCTGGCGTCAAGAATTGCGAAGTTTTATGTCATGTACATGTAAACTGTCGAAAATGTTTTCACCCCACAATGAAAATGCATCGTCCATGAAATTGTGTTATCTCTTATAATTATCATTACATGTATTATCAAATGTAGATTAAGCAAGGTTAGGAGTACATTGCCCTCAATCATTTCTTTTTGACTAGTGACATGGGTATTACAAGACTCATGTGTGTTTATCATCTAAGTGTATTAACTTTAAGATATTTAAAAACCAATGATTGTAATTTTGTACGATCTCTATTGGAAATAAAGTGTTTTTTCGTTTTTTATTGAGTGAATTTAAGCGTGCAGTAGTTTTTAATCCCTTTGATTTGTCATATAATTCTAGAGTATATTGTACATTCTATACATATTCGCCATTTGAAGAGTTGAACTTGGTACGCTTGACGTTTCTTCGTATTAGCCATGATGTCTTTAATTATCCAGGTCTTTTCTCAATTTCTCTGTGCGACATTGTACAAGTGACGGTCGGACGACACTGACTGAAAGAATTCGGTAAAATTTCGGTTAGGTTTAGTATTGCTTCACAAAATTTCATTGCATTATAGTTCTATCTGTAAATTTATAACGTAGGTGTCGTGAAATAAAAATACAAACATTATTAAGGCAGGTTTTAATGAACTAGAAATTAATATTAACATTGAAAATACAGATTGCTTCGTACATCTATCCTAATCGCCGGTAGACAGGATACACATCGAACCCAATTGAAAATCAAGGACGCTTCGCCGGTGGGCGCGCGTTGGTTCCTAAGCGTTTTTTGGTTGTATTACGCGCGGTTCAAGGGTCAAATGTCCACTTTTTCGGACACAAAACTGCACGCAAATCGCCGCTGTTCCGCCCTACCTAACGGTCGTTTACCGCCTCAGAACCAGATTCGAATCGCGGCTGGCCGTCCGTGGATTATAGGTTGAAAAATCGCTCCCGGTTGCACGTGCCTCGCCTCACGGGGTGTAAAATATTGCACTGGAAGCTTTGGATCCTACAATACATTCACACTTACTGCATTGTGAATGTATTGACCCATTAAGCTCAGTACGATATTGTACATCTAATGAGATCGATGCACGTGCAACTGGGAGCTCAGGTACATAAGACAATACATTAGGAAGGACAAGAAATCCTGCTATTTTTTAACTTTTATCACAAAAATTAAACATTCTCTAAATAAAAATTTACATGAATATCTTACTTCCATTAAATCACAGCCTTCCAACCAATGGCACACCAAAATAATATAGGCAGTAAACATAAAATCACAATACGTTCTAAATGCTGCATGTAACAAACAAATATCAACTACATAAACATATGGATGGTAATGAAATTTCCATATCTCAAAGTTCCCTTTCAACGCTCGTTTACTATATAGATTAGATTATTGGTTAGTTTAAGCCTCCCTATCCGCAACAAATGCGATCCAAAGAGAGGAAAAGGGAGACACCATTTAGTATGGAGGCAACACGAGGACTACGCTTTGGGACATATCTGTACCACTAAGTAAATTGCTCACTTGCATACCGGCAAAAATGAATAGAATTTTTATAATTTCACTTCCTTTTTCAGAATTGATTTCAGCACACCAGTTAAAATGTCCGAACACTTAAATTTTTCACACTTTCTATAAAGGACAAGAGTGGTTTTGAGTAGTACAGTCGGTTTCTAAATTCTGCTACTCTCAACTTAATCGAACCACCCGTAGCAATCGCACAAACGTAGTCAACGTTTTAAGGGAACGCGGAATCGGTGCAGAAAGGGTTTAAAGGTGATCATCCCAGGCCTCTGCCAGGGCCCTGTCTCTCTGATGGTGATTATTCATGTTTTTGTTGGAAAAGGACCCTTAGGTGGTGGACTATTCGGTCCTAAAGTTTTATGGCGCTACGGACAATATATCCTCTCCCCCAGAGGGGGGGGAGGGGTAAGGGGACAAAAATCTTGAATTTCCGTCTTCCGTCCCCATTTCAAACCCCACGTAAATATAAAACAAAACGGGAAATGGATAATTTTGAAATTTACTTTTGTTAGAAATGTTTCAAGGATTCTCTAACTACCTTTGGTTTTGTTCAAGCATAAAACTCAATGAGGAGATACGGTTTGGAAAATCCATAAAAATGAACCAAAAAACAATATGTCATTTTTTCAAAAACTAAAGCCTGAATCAACAAAATGAATAGAGGAAATTGTGTTTCTTTTCAAAAGTTACATATTAGGGTCAAATTTCATAAAAATCAAACTGAAAATAAAAAATTCATAATTAAAAAAATAATAATTCTTTTGTTTGGAAATCACAATTCACAGTTTGAATTTGAGTTTATGCGTGGAAGTTATCGAAATATAAATTAAAACTGCAGTCAATTACATAAATTGTCCATTATATTACACTCCAACAAAAAGGTTTGTTTTGGCTTATAATCAAAACAAAAAACTTTCACATTCAAACTGTATCTCCTCATTGAGTTTTGATGCTAGAACAAAACCAAAGACAGTTTTAGAATCCTTGAAACATTTCTAAGAATAAAATGACGCTTTTTGGCTAAATATGAGAAAAAAATTATATATATATATATATAGCTTTAAACCTAAAAATTAATTTTTTTGATATGATCATAAAATAGCGCTTATCACACAATTTTTTTCAAAATGTTAAAATAACGCGTCATTATTATAATTAAAAACCTTGAAAAACAAATTAAACAAGAGAATAGTTGAAGACAGAAAGACAAGCTGACATGGACAGTAAAAAAATGAATAAAAAATGTCCATAATGAAAGGCATAACCATAATTACGATATAAAATGACCCACCTGCACAATGATCCATCTTCTACATGCTTCCAATGTTCATGAATATAACTTGCAAATGAATCATGTGAATGTGAGCTGTGCTGTAAACTTGTTCAATAATTATCTATCCAGACTACTTTGACATGACTGCTCTAGTTTCAAAACAGTTGGACGAACAACACCTCACACAACTGTGTTTAAAAATTTGAACTCAGCTTGAGCTCGTCGACTAACGCTAAAATCTAAAGATGAGCGTAACTGTCGATGGCTTAAACATCCCGATAAACAATCAAAATACACGTTTTTAGCATGTTGATGCAATTCTAAATCACCGTTTATCTAATGCAATACTTGCAAAGAACACATTCACAATTAAAGGAAAACTCACACCAGCAATCGCGATTGCAAAAACGACAACTTCCAGATCATCACTCGATGACTTACAGTCGTGAACTAAGTCCACAGATCATATACTAGAAGATCCGCAACTTATCACTAAGTGAGTTTCAGCCCTGTCGACAATGACGTAGGTGCCAATTGGCCAATGATGGAGCCGATAAATTGCTACGTGACTCTTGTTTGAATCTGAAGTCGTTAGTCGGCTGTGAGCCAGTGACAGAGGTGCATCGAAAATTGCAGCAGGAATGGCTCCTTACGTACGCTTAAGAAATGCTCATTGGAAAATTGTGCTACTTATTTATAGCAGGTTTTTTTATCACTCAAACATCTTAATTTATTCATTATCGTATTGTTTTGACTGATAATAGAATCTGGTGTTTAACGGTTTAAAATGGTGATGAACTCTTTCCGAAAAACTTAACATACGGCACCGACGTTTTATCACATTTAGAACCTGAGTCTAATTTAAATGCACCTTAGTTTTTAAATATAAATTTTATATACGTTCATGAATGCACATTCACGTTTATGTATAGTGAAGGACAATGTAAAAAAGTTTTATCAATATAATCGAAATGTACTGCTTTGGCTTTCACTATCCTTTTTACGCCAAGAAACGTTTCATAACTTTTGAATAAAAACTTGAGTTCCAATCCGAACGAGTATCATAGTAAAGCCTGGAGACGCAGCCAATTGAAAGCCTTGGCACCAATGACGTCAGCTGCCAGTCATGGCTGCTAGAAGCTGATTGGTTGACGTGCGTGAGTACGTTTGTGTAGACCGGGCTGCACTGGGTCCAAGCTCGCAGGATTTCTACACCGCCCACCCCTCTCCCTCCACCTCCGAGCAGCTACTAAAGTTGCCATTCGCGCCAATTATTGCACTATGTAGCACTACTGAGGTTTATTAACCTATGTGATCGTTATGCAGTTATTATGAATCACTGCAATATAATCACTACAACTACTTAGTAGGTAAATATTACAGCGGAATACCACATTTAACCTGTATTAAATCATTATAATCAGTTTTTACAACGACCGCTGGTGTTTGGCTATTCGACCCTCCATCTAGGGGCACGCAAAAACAGGCATTTTTAAACTTTTTTAAGTTAACCTTAAACTAACTGAACTTGGCCTAACCTAACCCAACCTAACCTAACTTAACCTAACCTCTTAACCTAACTTAACTTAACTTAACCTAACCTAAATTAATTTAACCTAAGATTTCTGTAGCTGATTGGAGGTGGTGCTGTAGCTGCTTGGAGGTGGAGGGAGAGGGCTGGGCGGTGTAGAAATCCTGCGAGATTAGACCCTGTGCGACCGGGCTTGCGGTCCACCGTAGTTTTGAACTTCTTCTTATGTAAGTGTTCTGTGCTAAGTCTAATAGATCGCGAAACCTGCAGCACACTACCGGCAGCATAGATTTGTAAGGCTGTACCACCGATGGCCGCACTCAAATGTTACGGCCATTCCCGAACTGAAAATTTTGCGCCTTCAAATCGTCTACGGTCAACAATGAATTTCACGTCCGAACTTGATCGCGGGTAGTTTAGAGCGCGTTGAAGGAGTGTTAATGCAGAGTAGGCCGACCAGCCTATAAATCGCACATAATTAACCGTCACGTCCTTAACCCACCGGTGATACGTCCATGATTTTCAATTTGGAAGTTTTGACATCTAATTCTTAAAATGACAGTAGGCCTGAATTTTTCTAGGACAGAGTGCATTGTTCTCAAAATGAATTCATTTCACCAACGAAATAAAATAATTTCAGCCTGTAGCTTGGAACGAGTAGTACAGTCATTTTTCTCGATTAGAAATATGATGAGATGAACAAGTAAAACTGAAATTATTCTTCATAAGAAATCAGCCGGATCTTTCATGAGGATATTATTGAGCACCATAATAGATTTTGATGAGATATGTGTAGCTTTGCGATAATTGGAATGAAACATCTCGACTGAAAGACATTGCTGAAATTTGAGATTTTTTGCACGTTTAATGTTTCAAAAATCATAACTGAATTTAATTCAGGAAAGATACAGAACATGCGAAAAAAGGCCTATACACAATTCCAAGGAAATCAGTTTACCATTGTTGGTGAAATAACGCTTCGATACGGTCCGGATTCATAGTAGCATTTGCTGTGATTTTTTAATATACGAGTTTAGATATGTACGTACTGATGTCTCCGACAAGCTTATCATTGATACGAAGTGAACGATGGCTCTAATAACACTGCATTTGAATTATATCTTTAATTGAGTCATCTAGCCAACTTTCAGTGAAGATAAGAACTTCAAAGTTGCAATTCATTCTCCGATAGTAAAATTGATTTCAGCTAATTATGGACAAATGTGTCAACAGTTCCAATACAATGGTAAAAAATCATTAAAACTAGTTCTCATTGAAGTTTTCAATAATAATTTTTTCACTGTTTTTGGTTTCATCTAGGCTGAGATACAATGCATTCATATGATTGAGATTTGGGTCGATATCATCAAATATATCAGCATGATCAGTCATTGAAATGGACAAACATGAAACAATGTGCAAAGCAGAAAGCCATAAAAAGTTAATATCATTAGGTGAAGATAAAAATATAAATGAGACTGTTTGAAAAACTAAATGAATTTGAAAAAAAATCACGCAGAGATGATGAGCCTCCACTATCGTGTAACTTTGTTAAGAGCACTATTGTACTACGCGCCCTCAATCCAGGAGCATGAACATATATGAGTACATAAATTACACGAAGTGTAGTTACAAAGCTATCAAATACCAAGTAGTACCAGCACATAGGGTAAAAGCTGTAACATGAGAAGAAATAGATTATAGCGACAACCAAGGAACATGATATCCAACGTACAGACCTTGACTATTAAAACTGTTCTTGGGGTTCAGTAAAATAGGTTCTTTACAAATTAGAACCAAAGATTCAAATTAATATAAAGCATTTTACTCCCTATTTTTATCGAGAGTTCACAGTCTAGTAAACTCCCAGAAACAGATACTGAATCTGGTACGAGAAGCTGCTGCTTCCACAAGTTGAAACGAAATAAATGTACACAAGGAGTTCCGAGACTCGAACTCAGGACTTATAAATTACCGAGCCGGCACGCTATCGACTGCGCTACCAATCACCCTAAAGGTGACCGAAGCCCAACGACAGCAATGCTTGGCCCAGTGCAGGTACGTGCTGTCCCGACATATATTTTACTCCCTATTTTTATCGAGAGTTCACAGTCTAGTAAACTCCCAGAAACAGATACTGAATCTGGTACGAAAAGCTGCTGCTTCCACAAGTTGAAACGAAATAAATGTACACAAGGAGTTCCGAGACTCGAACTCAGGACTTATAAATTACCGAGCCGGCACGCTATCGACTGCGCTACCAATCACCCTAAAGGTGACCGAAGCCCAACGACAGCAATGCTTGGCCCAGTGCAGGTACGTGCTGTCCCGACATATATTTTACTCCCTATTTTTATCGAGAGTTCACAGTCTAGTAAACTCCCAGAAACAGATACTGAATCTGGTACGAGAAGCTGCTGCTTCCACAAGTTGAAACGAAATAAATGTACACAAGGAGTTCCGAGACTCGAACTCAGGACTTATAAATTACCGAGCCGGCACGCTATCGACTGCGCTACCAATCACCCTAAAGGTGACCGAAGCCCAACGACAGCAATGCTTGGCCCAGTGCAGGTACGTGCTGTCCCGACATATATTTTACTCCCTATTTTTATCGAGAGTTCACAGTCTAGTAAACTCCCAGAAACAGATACTGAATCTGGTACGAGAAGCTGCTGCTTCCACAAGTTGGAACGAAATAAATGTACACAAGGAGTTCCGAGACTCGAACTCAGGACTTATAAATTACCGAGCCGGCACGCTATCGACTGCGCTACCAATCACCCTAAAGGTGACCGAAGCCCAACGACAGCAATGCTTGGCCCAGTGCAGACTGTGAACTCTCGATAAAAATAGGGAGTAAAATATATGTCGGGACAGCACGTACCTGCACTGGGCCAAGCATTGCTGTCGTTGGGCTTCGGTCACCTTTAGGGTGATTGGTAGCGCAGTCGATAGCGTGCCGGCTCGGTAATTTATAAGTCCTGAGTTCGAGTCTCGGAACTCCTTGTGTACATTTATTTCGTTTCAACTTGTGGAAGCAGCAGCTTCTCGTACCAGATTCAGTATCTGTTTCTGGGAGTTTACTAGACTGTGAACTCTCGATAAAAATAGGGAGTAAAATATATGTCGGGACAGCACGTACCTGCACTGGGCCAAGCATTGCTGTCGTTGGGCTTCGGTCACCTTTAGGGTGATTGGTAGCGCAGTCGATAGCGTGCCGGCTCGGTAATTTATAAGTCCTGAGTTCGAGTCTCGGAACTCCTTGTGTACAAATATAGAGCATTAATGAAACTAGCTAAATTAAAAAAAATGTGAATAGAAATAGAAGTATAATGCTTGATGCCAAGGCCATGGAAATGAAAAACACGATTCTTCTAAAAAGAATGAAAACGCATGTTGGTAGTTATCAAAATGGCATAAAGTCTCATTGGAACATGAAGCAGTCAGTGGAATACTAAATACACGCAGCTTGTTCCGAGGTCATGATCACTTGAAGCGGCGGATATTGATCGAGCTCTTCATGTTTGTTGATTGCTTATGGTCTAATCGAATCTGTGATACTGATTTAGTATTCTATGTGTCCGGAACATAGTAAAAATAAATATACTCAAATAATTTATTTCTGACAACTCCAAAACTGCCGAGGGGTTCAGAACTACGATAAAAAGAGAAGAGGAATTCAATTGAAAACTGAAGTTCAAGCTTTGGGGCCACTTACAGACTTCTTTGCTTGACATATTAATCTGAATAGCCGTAAAACATCCGTTGCATTGTAGAATCAATGTGGCGTTCGATATACTGAGTGTTTTCCGTTGTCTTCACTGTTTTCTTAGTTATTCCTTCAAAATTTATATTAATTTCATAGAACTTGGTCCACTGCTTAATAATTTTAGGAAATATGTTAGGCTCTTCTTCAAATTTTCCAGTGCACAGTGGTACATATCTTTATACTCGAAGATGAGCGTAATATTTTTATTATTATTATGAAACTTTCAGAGATTCGTGGGTTCACACTATTTGTGAGCGTCATTCAAATCAGCGCTCGATCTTTGAGTTCCATTGTTTTATCGTGAGGGGAGCCACGACATTGGCTCGTCAGACGTTGATGCTTGCGGTAACCTTCTTTTAATTTCGTTTTTTAATTTAATTTTTATCTTGAATCTGCTTGGGAGAATCAAAAAGCTTAAAAAGAAATAAGCCATTGGGGGTATGTGTCACTACTAAGAATTTATGAAGTAAACGGTCAATATGCGATTACATTTTAATATCGACCTTTTAATACGTTTTCTGAATTCATGGATCAGAAGTAAGATTCCGATTTTCTTACGGGGTTGATATCGATTACACAAGTGCTCATACTCCTTTCGTGGAACAGTGATGACCCTAGCAATTTCCAAAGTCTCAAAATGTATATGTCCTTAAAAGAAGTATAGCCTTCGTGTTGAATTCGTAAACATATGATGCACTTTGTTTCAGCGAATAATAATCATAATGTGTTTTTGAATAAAGAGTGAATTTTTCGTGTTTAATCTCGATTTTTTAATTTCTGTTTTTTAGTGAATATTTGAAGCTGAGCTTGTTTAAGCGGCTGCGTTGATTCTTCTTGAACCCCATCCAGACTGCCGTATTATTTATTTCTTGAGAAACAACAAAAGTGATAAGGTCGACAAACAATAAGTAATTTAAAAACAGTTTTTATTTTACCTCCGGCAACTGACTCTTCAATTCTACCTCATGCAATTATGGTCGCATTGATTCACGCTGCGTTCACTTTGGTCTACATGAAACTGCCAGATGGCTTATATATGATCCAACACGGCAGCTCAAGTCCAACGGCTCTGGAATGTGCCACTTTGTGCTTGACGAATGAGTTCTGCGGAGGTTTCCAGCATTTTCCAAAATGGGTGAGTTAGAAATATGTAACTTTTGAGATAATGTCGTTGGACAAATAAGTGAGAAACATGTCACTTCTACTGTAAATTTGAATACCTTCTAAAATGTGTGAGCTTAAAATATGTCACATACGTAATAAATTTCAGTATGTTCAAAGTAAAAATTAAACACGTGGCGATAAATTTGACTTAGATGTAACCATCCGCAAAATAAATGAGTGACACAAGTAAATTCAAATAAGAAGCTGTTTGAGTACCATCACTTTAATATACCACATACATGGTTCACGCCTTATGCCTAGCTAATAAAAATGTTTACATCGGCATGAATCTATTCTATTAATATCTTCAAGTTTTATTTATTTACTTCCTCCATCCTCGCTGACAGTATCTTGCCATGTTGTACATATATACTTTCATTAACAAATCCGTAAACATTTTCTCCCCTCTCACCGTATATTTCTATAAGTTGCTAATTAGCTATCAGTCAATGCCAGTCCGGTGATACCTAGGCACCAAAACCGCTTTAAATAATAGTTCTATTTGGAATTGGCACTCGCAGTACCGGGAGTAGCTGTCATCGCATTTAAAATCTTTTCGAAATCTAAAATGCAAGATGATATGCATGCACCTAAAGAAAGAAAACATCTCTTATCATCGTTTTATAAAAATTCAGATATATATCCTGATTCTCGGACTTTTTACAAGACATGAATAGAAACTTCCAAACAATTTTGAGAGTTTGGGAAGATGGATGTCCGGTTGATATCGTGTATTTTTTTACCCAGAAATTATGCTTCCTAATGGTCTATGAGCGTGCAGCTGGCAGTGGCTACTATAGAATTACTCATATTAAAGTGTACAAGAAAACGAACATCGAAGAGGGGTCACTCAGACTATACGAGCTACCGAAAACGTCTCAGTCTCTCAAGTAAGTGCCCTAAAAAAACCGTTTAAAACTGTACAGTGAAAATGATGTCAATAGCTTGAAGTTTGAAGTAATTTGCATTCAACATTTTCACGGTGCAATCAGATTTGGTATTTCATTGAAAATTGATTATTGGTCTAATCTGATTGATTTATTAATTCAATTCGATTCGAAAGGTTGAAGAGAAAACAGCTCGTTGATATTCTGCAGGTAGGTTTGGGGCAGCTCAGCTTTGGTTGAACGAGTTTGATATTTCTTAGTTTCACTAAACGTGAATAATCCTACCGTGAGGAAAGACAAACAAATTATTGAAAACTTAAAAGACAAAACAATGGATATACAGCCTTGGTATGTGATAGGTAGATTTATTGTCCACAGAAAGGATATAATAGAGGTTGGGGTATTCTTTATTCCATTTCAAGTTGTTGAAACATCAATATCTTGTATGTCTGCTGGTCAAACTGTTATCCAAATACTGTTCTTGATATCTTTTTTTGATTTCAGTAATATTTCATTTCGAGCTTTCGTTTTAAAGTCGTCAAACCTTTAAAATTCGTGCTCTGAAATGGCAGTGGTCGTAGTGCTAGGGAGGGAAAAAGAGAGAGTTGAACTTAGGAGTTAATTACAAGACCATGAGCATGGAGAGAGACGAAAATGAACATCTAAATTTTCATCAGCTTATGTTCGTCTAAAAGGTTTAATTTGTTTCCTCAATGTATTTTTTGCTATCAACACCGGCTCACGCGATACAAACTCAATGCTGTCAATTGTAATTTACATTAGTAATTCGTTTTTTAGCTTTAGATTCAATTTCAGTTCTTCAATGTAATGATATTGTGATGGATGAAGCTAAAATATTATAACATTTCCATTTAGCGATTTCACTTATATATATTTATACAAATTTTTAGCATCTGTTATCTAAAAAATCTATAAATAAATTAATATCAAACCTTTTCTTACTATTGTATAAAACCTGCACTACTACTGTAAGAAACCACTGTAAAAAATCTGTTCTTACTAACGACGTTGCAGAAAATCAAAGCATCTGAAATGAACAAAACATTTGAGTGACCTACCTGTACCACTATGTAATGGAAATGCCATGGCTTACATGACAAAAAACGCTTCGAGTTTCTACGAATTATATACGATTGCATGAAATACCATCAGTTAATCATTTCAAGGACATCAATGTAGTTAAATTTCGTGTAATGTACAGGAAGTAGGATAGAACGTATATAAGTAGGATACGAAATACGTTGAGAAACTACAGTGACTGACGTTTTGATTAGAATTTTCGAGTTATTATGCGTTGTCGAAAATACTGATATTATATTATGAGTTTAGCCAGCAAATGCTTTTAATGGAAAACGTTTCTGCATTCATAAATGCATATCAATTCATCACAAATAAGTAGTAAACGATGTCTCAATGAACCAGAGGAGGTGAAGCTGCTGTTTGTGGAGACGAACGAAAAAGTTAGACGAGGATGTAGAATGTAATGTTTACGAAAAATTTAGGTGATTTTCACATTTATTGTTTTAATTTCTTATTTTAAACTACGGCTGGACCAAGAGGACGCGTGTGCCAGCACTGTACTAGGATTTCGAACAAATTTCCTGAACACAAAACACGTTGTTCTGCTGGATACAAGAAATTGTCTTATAATTACTTGTTTGCAGCTCCGCTCGGCAGAACTGCCTGGACCACGGAATGGAACTGGCTCCCTTCCCCACCATCCCCAGAATAAGATGAGCTTCTCTTAAGGGAACCATTTCCAAACGAGGGTCCACTTTTTTTCTATCGGACGTACGTCTATGAAAATTTGCAGACTACTAGATCTCCACATAAATAACAACTTTTGTTTAAGAAAAATTTTTCATAAGGCCATAGAAAATTTTTTATTTGAAAAAAATAAAATTATATATATACATATATTATTCATTAAAACTTCGAAATTTACAACGCTAGAGCAATGCGGTTTGTTGCATTTGAAATTCGAACGTGAGCTCTATCTAAATTTCAATATGGAATTTTTGGATCATTCCAATCGGAATTTTTATGAATTTTTCATTGTAAGGGTCAGAGCAAAAGTTATAATTTTAGGGTAAAAAGTCTACGGAAAGCTTTACAGAAAAAATTTTGGAGAATAATATTAAAATGTAAATAGAGCACATATGTCACTTTCAAATGCAACAAACCGCATTGCCCTAGCTTTGCAAACTTCGGAGTTATAACGACAAACGTCTTGACAAGTTACTTTTTGTATTAGACCTATTTTTAAGAAAAAAAATGCTTCTCCTCCTACAGTTTTTGAGCAACAGTGATGATTTTGGTATCATTGAATGCAGAAAAACAAGGGCTTTACAATGTATTGAAAAGTTTTTCAAAATTCATTCTTGTTTCGAAGTTATGACGTCATAAATTTGAATTATCTTGAGAATATTTTGATTTTTTTTCTTTTTAATTTTTTAAATTTTTTTATTGGAAATTTGAGAAAAAGCATTCAAGTTTTTGAAATGTCCACGTTATTCTGCATTCAATGATACCAAAATCATTACTGTAGCTCAAAAACTATCAGAGAAAAAGCATTTAGAAACCCCCATCCCCAAATGTCGTTTTCTATGATTTCCGATTTTCTTTTCAAGAAAATCGCATTTTGTCATAAATGATAAATGATTCTAAATTGTATTTCCTATCAGTATACCAAATTTCATTGCTCTAAATTCAATAATAAAAAAAATATTCGGATGGGGATGAGGAATATGAATGATGAAATATATAAAAAATAAAATGAAAAAAAATTGAAAATATGAGATTTTTTTTTTTGTCCACGTTATTCTGCATTCAATGATACCAAAATCATTACTGTAGCTCAAAAACTGTAGGAGGAGAAGCATTTAGAAAACCCCCCCAAAAATGTCGTTTTCTATGATTTCCCATTTTCTTTTCAAGAAAATCGCATTTTGTCATTAATGATAAATGATTCAAAATTGCATTTCCTATCAGTATACCAAATTTAATTGCTCTAGGTTCAAAAATGAAAAAAAAGGTCCGTAAGGCGGATGCCCTCCCCCCCCCCCCCCCCTGGGGGGACGTTAGCTCTGGGATACGTTCCTGATATTTTTACAGACATTCGGGGACATATCTCAAACTCATTTAAAGCAATAAAAACAGAAACGGGAGAATCGACTTTTGGACTGCAGATGCCCCCAAACGAGTCAAATTAAAAATAAACAATTAAGTGAGCAAATCTCAAATGCGAAAGATGATTAATACGTCGTTGAGAAACTTTAAAATTCTAATCGACCGAGTATGTTATTGGTGGAAATATTCCATAAAACATCAATTTAAACAATTTACCACAAGCGATACAGAAAAAGATTGTTTCTTAAGTTTAGTACAATGGTCAAATTCGAGTATAGCTACGTGTGGGCCCGAGCAAGTTCAGCGACTTAATCTGACTCACTTAATCTAATTACGAACAAGACTGATCAATGAATTAGAAAGCGTTGAAAATATGCTGTCATCGGGAAAAGAATGAATTCATAAAATGATGCTGATTTAAGAATATCGTTGCTAAAGATTAAAAATACGCCCACAAACAAATCCTTGTGGAACTTCATGTCTAATTGTCTGCAATTCCGATTGTGCATCGTCAGTGACAATGTATTGCTTCCGATATCTTAGGTATGGTCGTAAATAGTCATGAGAAACTCCTCTAATATAATAACAGTTGAATTTCGAGTAGAGTTCCTTCCTTGAATTATGAAAGACCTCCATATAAGTTTTCGAATTCGATTTCTATTCAAAATTGAGGCATTTGAGTGTTGCTTCATCTGTTCATTTCTCATCAGGGCAGTAAATAACTAGCAATGGTTTCCCTCAGATTTCCAACGACTTCTTTGAAATTATACCTAAGGAAAATTCATTGTTCAAGTCGATAAGCTTCATTGGTGCAAATGGTCAACAGAAAACAAAAGGTGAAATAGTCAATGAAATGCAATGTCCATTTCCTTCATTGTTTCTTCAACCATCGTATTTGTTTACAACATATTCATTCAACTATCATAATATCTATTTCATCTCCAGTGACCTCATGATGACACATCCTGATAATCCGAATATTTTACTCCTGGACGTGTTTGTATGTCGTTTTCAGGTATTATGCGGTATTATATTGAATTCATTAATGAACATCTATGTTTTTATGAGAACCATTTCCGGATACAAAATAACAGATTCATATTGAGGTCAGAAATTTGTTCTACGTAACTGTTATCGAGTTTGATTTAGATTTTGTCGTTGGTGCTTTCCCGACAAAAATACCACGTTCATTTCAGGACGTCATCACCATGAGGCTCACACAGTACAACTGCTCCTTGGTGGACTTGCAGCGCCAGGACGACGGCACCTACAGTATAGTTATATATATAACTATTCTAGACACCTACCCGATTGCGTGTATTTTTTCTTTACTAAATGAGAGTAATTTTTACTCGCACACTCTAACCAGAGTTAGCCGACTTTTTCGTCAAAGATCTACGCACCAATCTCAATAGCTCTCTGACATTATGATATTTAGAAATTTTGTTTGGGAGGTGAGTTCCACCACCTACTTTAGAGAGAATATCCCACTCGCAACAATTTGAGGCAGTGTCAGAAGCGAGCATCTTATCCTCAGGAATAACAAGACATAGACAGGCAAGACATAGACAGAGCACTGAATGAAACAGCACAGTTTTTTGAAAGTTTCAACTCAGAACACAAAGTAACTAACTTTGTTTTTTTTAAACTTCAACATTGTATTTCTGAACCGCAGGGAAAACTGAGCGTTGGTATATTATTTGAATGATCAGGAGTATCTAGTGTGAGTGTGTTTTTAGATATTATACCCATTCTAATTTCAGGGTTGATATATTCTACCACTTTAGAGTTGATAGATTGCCACATCTTACTGTTGCTTCATTGCAACATCCGAGTGTTGCTATGTTACACATCTGAACATAACTGGATTATATCATGAATGACGCTATATTTTATCTGGTGAGTGTTGCGAAATTATACCACTTGGATTTTACCAATAGAATATGTTATTCATTTTACGATTTCAGGAACCTCCCAAATTCTGATGTCTATTAACCTTATTTTCACTAAAATTAACTGAGCAATATATTCAATCAATAAGTGTTACATCATAATTTGAAAGGCTGAAGAGGCTTGAAATGTGAGCGAGTTTTTTCCCATGAAGCGTATAAAAACAGCCACATAATGCATCTAATTAATGCTCCGCGTTGTGCCGACGGTGCGATAACAAAAGAGGAAATCATGTATTCGCCACAGCAAGAGGAAAAGTTCCGTGGAGAGCAGGTAATTCTTACAGTATTTACAGCACAGTAGTAACATTTTACAGTATTTTCGAAGAAAATTCGAAAACGTTGGAAATTTTTAGAGATAAATTTGTCCTAAGCGACATGCAATCAGCATTCCCTTTGCAATTAATGTAATATTAAAACCGAACTTTTTGCTTTTGCGATATGCTTAATTTCTTTTTTGCTTTTCTCTCCGTGTGAATGATGAATTTTGATTTGCGCCTGACAACTGGCAAATTTCCTCTTCGTATTTCTGAGTTGAAATCATGTTCAAACCTTTAGAAAAATCATTTTACTCATTGACTTTCTTATATAAGTTTATTATTTCACTAAATACGTGTTTCTTAGCACTTCTATTCTTAGGTCGGACCTAACCTAACGCTATAGTACTAGCTAGAGGTAAATCTCATGCTTGAGTGTGGTAGGCCTGATGCTTATCAGCAGCGACACAGCCCGGCCTCACAGCACAGCACCTGTTACTGCGCTAACAAAAACGTGCGTCAGGCCTCGTGTACTATGTGCAGCAATCCTTCTCTTGAGTGTCTACTCTTGATTCTTAATTCCGTACAGTGATCTGCTCTTTTCTTATGAATGATTGGTCGTGATTATTTCAAATAAGTGCTTCACGCGTGTTAGATTCCCATAGTCAAATTCATTACACCTACCCTGCGTGAGCTCCAAGTAATTAGAAGTTTCCAGTTGCCATTTTACTTCGAAAACTATATTTTTCTGTTTTTGTAATATTGCGACCTGGGATCTCACTCCTTAGAGATTAGTGTATAAGTCAATTTCTCACTTCACTAATGAGCCTTAACTGAAATCAATAGGAAGAAATATATTTTTAGAGGTACCCACCGGAATTCCACTGATTTTGAGAACTACAATTACACGTGTAACATTAGAAGAATGAGAGGTAGATTATAATTCCTTCATTTAACTTAAATTGATGAAACTGTAAACTGTTATTTCCTACATCACATCCAATGAATTCAACGCTACAAGGGTGTGAACTAGGGCAACGACATTTCCTTATACCTCCTCGAAAGGATCCTACAAATAACTCCCCATCAGGAGAGAGATGTGTTCTTATGGGGAACTCCAACATTTTAGTTATTCTGCGAACCTCTACTCAATCTATTTCAAATAATAATAATGAGAATAATCGTCGTAGCTTCACCAGTACAACACCAGCAGACATCGTTTGAACGCCTCGCCCCACCACACGCAGCCATCACGACTTCGCAGAGCGAGCTCCACGTCTGGGGGGTTTCCAGCTGCCTTTTCCATTTTGTGATTCAACAAATCTTTGTAACTCTGACCATATAGGATCTCATTCATTAAGTATAAATTAAATATAGGATACAGCTTTTAAATGATTAACAAAGATTATAGGCTTGTACACCAATTATAATACTTAGTATACAACGTTTGTCCAGAACGACACGCGCACTCTGAGGCATTTACGAGGGAGGTTGACTAAGCGAGATCACAAATATTGGTGTTCCTTTTCTTAGGGGTCGTTGCCGGTGGCGATATACCCACTCAATCGCAAAGTGATTGATAATAGTGACAATGAATACAATTCGTACTTCAAATCAAAGTGTGATTGATCCTTTCACACGTACCTCACCAACGCTCAAAATTGGATCCCTAATATTCTTGCTTGTGTTATCATATCTAATCAGTTTCTCTCTCAACAGCTTTGTGACACATCATTGTCAGCGTTCAATAGTAAAAATGAGTGATCTTCTGTGGCTTTATTTCCTTTCTAGGTTAGAAAAAATAAGAGAGTGGGGTAGAAAAAGTGAAAAGAATTCTATGTATAACGCAGCCTTGAAAATACTGTATTATTGCTGCCCTCGACACACGCTTAAAAAAGATAATCAATTTGATCATGGTGAAAGAGGTGCATCATTCAATGAAATTATTTAATGAGTGAATTATATAATTATTCGCATCTATATCGAAGTGTCAGAGAGAGCACAAGTGTTCATTGCAATCTCTGCCAAGTCAATTGGCTTTGTTTTAGGGAACGCAGGGCTGACTGTGGACTTGTGATTGAATGGAAACGAATTATTGAAAGCTCCAAGGCATTACACCTCACTGAAACTTATCAATAATTTTACCTTGCTCCCGCAGTGAGAGGAAACACACCAGCATCAAACCAACGCAAGCGATCAGTAGATAGAAAAAAAGGATAAAGATAATCAAAATTTATAAAAATTGAGTTATGACGACGCCAAAACTGCCACTGGATTCAGAACTGCAATGAAAAGAGAGAAACTGCTTGAATCCAGAAATTTAAGTTCTGAGGGGACTTACAGGCTACTTTACTCACCAGATTCCTCGGAATAGCAGTAAAATATCAAGTACTATGTTGATTCAACGCTGTGTTCGACTCACTGTACTGTACTGTGTGTCCTTCTTTGTCTTCACCATTCTTTTGTCCGCTATACCTTTCAAGCGTGTTTCCAATTTCCATGAATCTGTTCCACTGCTTCATCATTTCAAGATATATCTTCAAATATAATACACAACACGAGAGTCTTCTTCAAATTCACTGGAGTATAATGATGCCTATCACTAAACTCAGAGATGATTCTTCAAGCCTGGCACTAATTGTAGCCTTGGATAAATTACACTTCAATACAAGATGGACAATTGATTCATGGGTATTGTGCGCGTTATTTGCATTAGCGTGGCTGAAAATGTTTATTCTTTCCACCTCGAAGCCTCGATCTTTGTGTTCTATTGCAGCTATCGCGTGCAGAAGCGCGCCATTAGCTCGTCAGAGGTTGATGCTTACGGTCAACTTCTTCTAGTTTCATTTTTTTAATATTTTTATCTCGAACAGCTTGGATCCAACGTGAAAATCTAACAGTATTGCGAGAAATAAGCCGTTGAGGTATCACTTATAAGAATTCTTGAAGTGAATTGCGAATCTGTGATTACATTTTTAAATTGACGTTTTAATACGTTTTCTGAATTCATCATTAACAATTAAGATTCCAAAATTTTTCACGAGCAATTCATTAGCCTCGTTTGAAGTTCGATTCAGAAGTTGGGATTTTATAAGAAACTTTGAGAAATTTGTTCGGATGAATGTTAATCACTGGTTGAAATCGATTACTTATTCCTAATTTAACGACTAATTCAGTATTTTCAATTCATAGTTAGCAAATTAAACGGACGCAATGTTCGCATCCCCTGAGTCAGCTGACAAAACCTACCGTCAGATATTAATATTAATGCATTCATATTAATATTAATATCGGCGTTAATATTAATGCATTAAGGTTCGCACATAGAAACAAGCAGTCTCATAAACAGAAAAGACAACTTTTTACTGATGGGACATTTCTGCAATAACTATCAATGAACTTATTCCGTCAAACAAAATATCGGAAATTTTATTTCCGACACTCAACGGTCACGTTCTTCTTCACGAGAGATAGAATTCTTGACTCTAAAATCCTGGTAAACCTCAAATGCATGAAGGCTCTAATACTTGCGTTGATGTCACTCAGGAGATGTTGAGCGGCTGTAGTAGTCCGACTCAGGTGCAACGAGGTTGATATCGATTGCACAAGAGTGCATATTCCTTCCGTGGATCAAGGATGATCCAAGCAATTCAAAAAAACTAGAAAACATATATCTACATAAAAGAGGTAAAGCCTTCGTGTTGAATTTGTAAGTATATGCAGTTTTCTTCCTGCCGGTAAAACTTATAATATGCATGAGTAATAGGAAAATAAAGTCTTCGTGCTTAATTTTGAAGCTTATTCCGTCTCTTTCCGAGCGTTTTTGAAGCTGAGATTATTTAAAGCAGCTGCATTGATTCTTTTTTAACCACACCCAGACTACCTTATTATTTACCGTTCCTGAGGAACTCCAGAACTAGTCCATGTGATAAAGTCAACTTACTTTTACTAGCTTGAATATAGCTATTATTTTTCTAAACCACCGGACTCTTTGATTCTACCTCACGCAATTATGGTCGCTTTGATTCGTGCTGCGTTCACTTTGGTCTCCATGAAACTGCCGGCTAACTTATGGATGGTCAAATACAGTACGTCAGACCCAACGCTTCAGAAATGTGCCTTCAAGTGCTTAACGGATGAGTTCTGCGGAGGTTTTCAGTATTTTCAACTTTGGGTAAGTAAAAACTATGTTCATTTTGCAATAAATTTCAGTATCTTCCAAGATGGGTGAATAAAAATAAACCGCTTTTGAGATAAATTTCAGTACGTTTCTGTATGAGTAAGTTAAAAATATGCCACTTTTAGGATACATTTAAGTACGGTTAGGTAAAAATTATGCCACCTTTGAGATAAATTTCAGAACGTTCCAGTATGGGTAAGTTAAATATATGGCACTTTTAAGATAAATTTCAATATGTTTCAGTATGGTTAAATAAAAAATAAGCTACTTTTACGATAAATTTGAAACATATATAACCGTTCAAGAAATCAATGAATGCCAGTAGAAAATTCAAACCTGAAGCTGTTTGATTACGTTCATTCGACCAGTACACGCACGGGTTTGGCGCGTTATGTGGAGTTAGTAAAATACAACATCAGAATCAACCTGAAGTAAATCAATAACTTCAGGTTCTATGAGTTTTTATTTATTTTTTTCATCATCCTCGCAGACAATATCTACCTTATCGCGTATATACTTTCACTAACAAATCTATAAACGTACTTGCCCCAACCAAAAAAGTCGGATGATTCTAAAAATTGTTCATTCACTATCTGGCAAACAAGCATCGGCATCTAAGGATACTTTATTTCCAATCAAGCCATGTACATTTCATCTTGTACATTGGTTTTTCAAATGCCTCTAGCACCAGGGCGCCATGACAGTTTCCCCCGATCAAGACCGGTACCCATTTCAGATACCTGGGTAGAGTGGAGCATTGTGCTTTGATTTTTCACTCTATACCCAACGGAGAAAGTCGTCACACAGCGACTTTATCGATACCTTCACGGAAGGGCGGGTTCTGTAACCACTCGGCTACGACAAGCACTGTCAATGCAAGTCCGGTGACACCTAGGCATAATATTAAGCCCTTAAGAATAATAACTCAACCCATACATTTCGGGACACTCGCCGTACTGAGGGTAGCAGTCTTTGTATTTTGGCATTAAAATTCTATCCATTTTATAGTCGAAGTTCTAAGTGATATGCATCCACTTAATAGAAAGAAAATACCCCTTCTCATTATTTTATAAAGATTCAAAATACTTCCTGTAGCCAAGATTAATTTTATAAGGCTTGAATGAATACTACCAAAACAGTCATGACGCATTCACGTATACCACGCAAAATCACGTACCGTTTTCGATTCATCTTCACTTCTCGGACAGTTTGTGAAGATTGAGGTTGCCATTGAAATCGGTTTTTTTTCCAGAATCCCCCATGCTTCCTGATGGTCCATGAGCGTGCGGCTGGCAGCGTCTTAAGGCCCTTGAATGAGCGTAAACTATTCAAGAAAGTGGACCTCCAAGAAGAGTCGATGAAACTCTACGAACTACCGACGATGTCTCAGTCTTTCAAGTAAGAGTCGTACGAATTTGCACTAAGCAGCACTTGAATGATGATGTCTCAATAGTTTGGCATTTGAAGTAATTTGCCTTCAACATTTTCATGACGCCTTCAGATTTGGCATTTCACTGAAAATGGATGAATAACCTAATTGTATTTATTGATTTAATTTGATACGAAATGTTGAAGACAGTGATATTTACTGAAGTTATTTAGGTAAGACTGTAGTTGTCGGACTGTAATCCGGCCTTGGTTGAACGAGTTTGGTATTTATTGGTTTCACTAAACGTGAATATTCCATTCGTCGATCGATGAAAGTAAAAAAATATATAAAAACGTACTACCCAATAAAGGAAATGAAACCTTGTTGTTTAGTCAATATAGGCTTAGCAATTTTCAACTGTAAGATCACAAAACAAAGTGGGCATTTTCCTCATCCCATTGAATGCAACTAAATCAACACTGGCAAGCATTCTGCTCATCACTGTTGTCAAAATCCAGTTCTTAATATTTTTTCTAGTTGTAATTATATATCATTTCGAACTGTCATTTTAGAGCTATCGAGCCTTTAAAATTGGTACTGATAATTGGTATTGGAAAGGAACGTGATTGTTGTGCTAGTGAGGGGAAATGATTTGAAACTGAAAGTTTATTTCGGAATCGTGAGCTGAATGTATTTGTAAGGAGGAAAATGGAGAAGAAACGGCAAGTTTTCATCTATTTATGTGTGCCAAAGGTGGTAACACTTTCGCCCAAATGTATTTCTTTATCAAGGCGAACTTAAGAGATGCAAATGCATCCCAATAAATTGTAATTTCTAACTCTTTAGAATTAAATTCAATTTCATTTTTTGAATTAAACAAAAATTCGATGAACGGATTGAAAAAGTAACATGAATCAATAAACTTTATTGACTTCCACATATATATATCCATTTTTTCAAAATTTTGGGATCAGTAAAGACAAATTCAATTTTTTTGACCCAAGCTTTCGGCTAGATTAGCTCTAGCCATCATCAGGGGAACGATGTATTTTTAAACAAAACCTCTTATGGTATCCGCGCGTATCTAGTATACAAACATTTTATTAAAATTTTTTAGATGCAAGCCAAAAATCATTGATCAAGAGCGGCTAATGAGCAAAGGAAGAAACTGCGGGGGGACATCAAGGTGACGATTAATTTTGTTTGGTTCCTAAACACTGCACATTGCTTCGACAATTTTTCGGGCGTATTAATTTTTGAAATTTTATAGGATAGATACATTTTCAAAATCAAAAGAATTGTTATCTTCTTCGGAATGCTGATAGACAAGGGATAACCTATTCTTCCTCTGCACATTCTTAGCATGCTCATCAATTCGTTGTTAAAGATTTCTACCCGTTTCCCCAATGTAACATGCTTAACAATTTTTGCATAATAATTTATACATAAATTACTTTTTTCACAATTCTATCGTTTATAATTCTATCGGATACCATAAGAGGTTTTTTTTGAAAATACATCGTTCCCCTGATGACGGCTAGAGCTAATCTAGCCGAAAGCTTGGGTCAAAAAAATTGAATTTGTCTTTGCTGATCCCAAAATTTTGAAAAAAGGAAACTTCACTACCAGGACGTCCTTTATTTTAACAATTGAGACATGTATATATGTATAAATTCTCAACATCAGTAATCTATAGAAATTGATAAATAAGTAAAAAAAGAAAATTTCTTCTTTCCAGTTCAGTTGGATAGTGTTGAGTACAAACATTATTCTACCTGACTAATCAATGTTACCAGAAAATATTTCTTACTATTGACGTTGTTAAAAATTAATGCATCTCAAATAAACAAATGCACAAAAATGGCTTGCCTGCACCAACCCGCGATGAAAATAAACTAAGAGAAATGAGTGAAAAACGCAACAAATTTCTTTTAAAGTTCGGAATGGAAGGCACCGTTCAATACAGTAACGTACGTGTCACGTCTTTGGGAAGTAGAATTCAAAATTCGTGCTGTGACTCTAGTGTTTGAAGCAGAAAATGAAAGAACAATTCAAGTTTCATGTACATTTTTTCAACAAGTACATGTTTTCATTGCAAACATTTATTTTGGATCCTAAGCTTAGTCAACATAAATGTGGCCTGGAAAATGTTTCTGATGTTATTACATATCAATTCATTACAAATATGAACTTAACGATGCTCTCAAATCACCAGATGAAGTGAAGCTGTTGTTTCTGGAGCCGAACAGAAAAAGTAGATATGGATGTAAAATGGGATGTTTCTGGAAAATTCAGTTAATTATCGCAGAGACTGATAACTACTTTCATCCATTAAGGCTGGCCCAAGAGGACGCCGTGAGCCAACATCTCACTCGAATTTCGCCCAAAATTCCTGTCCGTAAATCACGTTAATATTCCCAGCCACAAAGTACATCGATATTCTTAGCCTTAGAGCACGTTAAAATTCTTAGCCAAAAAGTACGTTAAAATTCCGAGCCATAAAGTACGTCAAAATCCTTAGTCACTGAGTAGGTTAAAATTCAAAGCCAAAAAGAACGTTAAAATTCCTAGCCACAAAGTACGTTAATCTGCGGGATACAGGATAATGTCTTAACAATTACTTGCAGCTCCGCTCGGCAGGACTGCCAGGACCACGGAATCGAACTGGTTCCCTTCCCCACCAACCCCAGAGTAAGTTGAGCTTGTCCCAATTAAATTAAGTTGAGCTTGTCTCAATTAAAGTAAGTTGAGCTTGTCTTAATTAAAATTAGTCAAAAGGTAAAAAGTTTTTCCACTGATGAAATCTCATGAGCAAAAAATTACTAATATGCTGATGAGAAACTTTACAATTCCGATTTAACTAATACGTTATTGGTGAGAAATTATATGACAACAACATTACATCTCATAAATAAAGCATTGAGTTGTGAGTATTTTTCGTCGGTTGTGAGGGTTCAGCTCGCGGAGACATATGTTGCGTTATTGATGTTGTTGAATGTCTTCCACAGGCCTTCTATGAAAATACCTTTTACGCTAAACGATAAAATAGTTTTCAGAACAAACTTTATGCCGACTCATTTATTCGTCAATATAAAGTACTACATGCGAACGCAATAGTGTTACAGCAAAATGTACTATAAGCGTTCTGTTTCAATAAATAAGATTCCGGGCAGTGTTACGTTTGTCTGTTTCAAATATGTTGTAATTAGCCTCAAAGACAAATCATTTATGTTCTTACGAATATCCAGCGATGATTTCAATGACCTTCTGAGTATTGACCAGTTCTTTTAAACATGTAGTAGAGGGGTAATTTGTAAGGGACCGTTTACCTAAAATAAACTGACATATTCTCACGGGTTTTTCTGAAATTTTCACCTTAGGTGAGATATGAGGTAAAAATAATTTTTGTGTTGAGTGTTTTCTATATTTATATCAAAAACTTATTTTTTTCGAAAAATTGGAAAAAATAAGTATATTGGAAAATGTTATCTTGCTACAATTTTGAAGTTACTCAATCGGCAGACAGTATGTTTTTCGGAATGGAAAATGCAGTTCATTATAAACTATTGTAACGGTTTTCTGATACTTTGATTCGTTGAATTTAAGGAATATTTTTTTAAGAAATTTCAAATTTTATTTTCCTGTTATTTTTCATCCTATTTTCAAACTATACCACTATTCGAAAACTAATACATTACTTTTTAGCTCTTTTCAATCAATATGGACTGATATATTATTTGTCATTTCTGTTGCTTTAAAACAGTTGCTAGAATTTATTTTATCATAATTTGGCATTTCAAGCGATAATCAGAGGAGGTTTTCCCGACAGCCCTAATTAGTTGAAGATTCACAGCAGCCGCAGTCCCACAAACCCTCAGTTACATCATCATAATTCACCTAAGAAGTTTTAGAATTGTTTTTTTGAGACGAAAGTATTTTGAGCAATTCGACTGGTAAGCTGTCCTGCTTATTCCTAGATGCGAACGGTAAAAACTGAGTCGTAGTAAGGGGGAGAGGTGGGGTCACCCTGCGACCGGTG